>OX465582.1:40130905-40845649 GCA_950022655.1 Alentia gelatinosa
ACCAGCGAAAGTTGAGAGATCATTGGTTTCTCATGAGAAAAGTAGATGAGAAAACTACACTACTAGACATTGATTTCGGCATGGCTCGAAATAAATCATAAGAGAAAAGATATTTCTGCAAATAGATCTACAAAAAAGAAGAACAGATTCTAATATTTTCTTCCTCGAGATTCTCACTCTCGTGGCCCCTCATTCTCCAAGCCTAAGTCTGGTTCACTCTGTCCTTATGTGCGGGCAGAAGTCCAAGCAGATACTAAGAGAATCGTTGATTTTTAGATATAGTAGGTAATAAGTATCATGGATATATTTGACATGCATATTTTCACTTTTCTCTAGAAGACCCTCTCCCCCCAGTTTATTTACGATTTATGGCATTTTCCTTGGTGAAGTTCAGGTCAAATATGATAATTATGTATAATTGATCATGTTTGTATCATTTTAAAACAATGGCCTTACTCGAACATAGAGCCCTATGAAGTCCATGACAAAAGTCTCAATTATGCTTTTTTAGAATCCAAGAAATAGTCCTATAAGCTGCTCCACAATACTACCATATACTGATATCATAATCCCTCTCTGGAAAAGCATTCGAGAGCAATTAACTAACCTCTATGAAAAAGCATTTAGTTCACAGGGACGTTTTTCAATGTAGGATTTCTCAAGAAAAATCACATTGAAACCCTCCAACTCTTTGTCATTGGTAGATAATGTAATATCAGTATGTGTCTTGCTAAACATTGCTGATGAGAGTATTCTGAATTTGTTATACAGGACAATATGCACATGATTCCTCTACAGGGCAAGCCCTGCAACATGCTGTGTAGGGAACCCTACCAGTGAGGAGAGACTGGTCAAGTCATGGTACAGGCTTGCCACCTGGTGGAGACGGTGTGAAACAAATGCTTCCTCAACAGGAATGGTTTGCTATCCATCCATTATAGGCAAACTTTAAAGTGATCAGAGATTGGTACGCTCAAAATATAGCAGGAACAAATCAATTTGGTTCCTTTTGCTTCTTTTATCTATCTTTCATAAATATCATGGATATATTTAGCGACTTCGTTGAGTCCGAGTTAAGGGGAGAATATTGGAAAATGAAATTATGGGCTGCCTATTGCTGGGTTCGAACACCCGACACTCGCATTGCCAGGGAAACACCCTGCCCACTACTCCACAATGTTGGATGCTCTAATAGGGTCAAATACTTAGGCTGTTGCTGGGTGGAGGGAATCAGCGGAGTTTTGAAAGTGGGGCGACCAGCGAAAGTTGAGATCCTATTGGTTTCTCACAAGAAAAGTAGATAAGAAAACTACACTACTTAACATTGATTTCGGCATGGCTCGAAAAAAATCATAAGAGAAAAGATATTTCTGCCAATAGATCTACAAAAAAGAAAAACAGATTCTAATATTTTCCTCCACGAGATTCTCACTCTCGTGGCCCCTCATTCTCCAAGCCTAAGTCTGGTTCACTCTGTCCTTATGTGCGGGCAGAAGTCCAAGCAGATACTACCAGAATCGTTGATTTTTAGATATAGTAGGTAATAAGTATCATGGATATATTTGACATGCATATTTTCACTTATCTCTAGAAGACCCTCTCCCCAGTTTATTTACGATTTATGGCATTTTCCTTGGTGAAGTTCAGGTCAAATATGATAATTATGTATAATTGATCATGTTTGTATCATTTTAAAACAATGGCCTCACTTGAACATAGAGCCGTATGAAGTCCATGACAAAAGTCTCAATTATGCTTTTTTAGAATCCAAGAAATAGTCCTATAAGCTGCTCCACAATACTACCATATACTGATATCATAATCCCTCTTTGGAAAAGCATTCAAGAGCAATTAACTAACCTCTATGAAAAAGCATTTAGTTCACAGGGACGTTTTTCAATGTAGGATTTCTCAAGAAAAATCACATTGAAACCCTCCAACCCTTTGTCATTGGTAGATAATGTAATATCAGTATGTGTCTTGCTAAACATTGCTGATGAGAGTATTCTGAATTTGTTATACAGGACAAGATGCACATGATTCCTCTACAGGGCAAGCCCTGCAACATGCTGTGTAGGGAACCCTACCAGTGAGGAGAGACTGGTCAAGTCATGGTACAGGCTTGCCACCTGGTGGAGACGGTGTGAAACAAATGCTTCCTCAACAGGAATGGTTTGCTATCCATCCATTATAGGCAAACTTTAAAGTGATCAGAGATTGGTACGCTCAAAATATAGCAGGAACAAATCAGTTTGGTTCCTTTTGCTTCTTTTATCTATCTTTCATAAATATCATGGATATATTTAGCGACTTCGTTGAGTCCGAGTTAAGGGGAGAATATTGAAAAATGAAATTATGGGCTGCCTATTGCTGGGTTCGAACACCCGACACTTGCATTGCCAGAGAAACTCCATGCCCACTACTCCACAAAGTCGGATGCTCTAATAGGGTCAAATACTTAGGCTGTTGCTGGGTGGAGGGAATCAGCGAAGTTTTCAAAGTGGGGCGACCAGCGAAAGTTGAGATCTCATTGGTTTCTCACGAGAAAAGTAGATGAGAAAACTACACTACTAGACATTGATTTCGGCATGGCCTGAAATAAATCATAAGAGAAAAGATATTTCTGCAAATAGATCTACAAAAAAGAAGAACAGATTCTAATATTTTCTTCCTCGAGATTCTCACTCTCATAGCCCCTCATTCTCCAAGCTTAAGTCTGGTTCACTCTGTCCTTATGTGCAGGCAGAAGTCCAAGCAGATACTACCAGAATCGTAGTTTTTTAGATATAGTAGGTAATAAGTATCATGGATATATTTGACATGCATATTTTCACTTATCTCTAGAAGACCCTCTCCCCTAGTTTATTTACGATTTATGGCATTTTCCTTGGTGAAGTTCAGGTCAAATATGATAATTGTGTATAATTGATCATGTTTGTATCATTTTAAAACAATGGCCTCACTTGAACATAGAGCCCTATGAAGTCCATGACAAAAGTCTCAATTATGCTTTTTTAGAATCCAAGAAATAGTCCTATAAGCTGCTCCACAATACTACCATATACTGATATCATAATCCCTCACTGGAATAGCATTCGAGAGCAATTAATTAACCTCTATGAAAAAGCATTTAGTTCACAGGGACGTTTTTCAATGTAGGATTTCTCAAGAAAAATCACATTGAAACCCTCCAACCCTTTGTCATTGGTAGATAATGTAATATCAGTATGTGTCTTGCTAAACATTGCTGATGAGAGTATTCTGAATTTGTTATACAGGACAAGATGCACATGATTCCTCTATAGGGCAAGCCCTGCAACATGCTGTGTAGGGAACCCTACCAGTGAGGAGAGACTGGTCAAGTCATGGTACAGGCTTGCCACCTGGTGGAGACGGTGTGAAACAAATGCTTCCTCAACAGGAATGGTTTGCTATCCATCCATTATAGGCAAACTTTAAAGTGATCAGAGATTGGTACGCTCAAAATATAGCAGGAACAAATCAGTTTGGTTCCTTTTGCTTCTTTTATCTATCTTTCATAAATATCATAGATACATTTAGCGACTTCGTTGAGTCCGAGTTAAGGGGAGAATATTGAAAAATGAAATTATGGGCTGCCTATTGCTGGGTTCGAACACCCGACACTCGCATTGCCAGAGAAACTCCCTGCCCACTACTCAGCAAAGTCGGATGCTCTAATAGGGTCAAATACTTAGGCTGTTGCTGGGTGGAGGGAATCAGCAGAGTTTTCAAAGTGGGGCGACCAGCGAAAGTTGAGATCTCATTGGTTTCTCACGAGAAAAGTAGATAAGAAAACTACACTACTAAACATTGATTTCTGCATGGCTCGAAATAAATCATAAGAGAAAAGATATTTCTGCAAATAGATCTACAAAAAAGAAGAACAGATTCTAATATTTTCTTCCTCGAGATTCTCACTCTCATAGCCCTTCATTCTCCAAGCCTAAGTCTGGTTCACTCTGTCCTTATGTGCGGGCAGAAGTCCAAGCAGATACTACCAGAATCGTAGTTTTTTAGATATAGTAGGTAATAAGTATCATGGATATATCTGACATGCATATTTTCACTTATCTCTAGAAGACCCTCTCCCCCAGTTTATTTACGATTTATGGCATTTTCCTTGGTGAAGTTCAGGTCAAATATGATAATTGTGTATAATTGATCATGTTTGTATCATTTTAAAACAATGGCCTCACTTGAACATAGAGCCGTATGAAGTCCATGACAAAAGTCTCAATTATGCTTTTTTAGAATCCAAGAAATAGTCCTATAAGCTGCTCCACAATACTACCATATACTGATATCATAATCCCTCACTGGAATAGCATTCGAGAGCAATTAATTAACCTCTATGAAAAAGCATTTAGTTCACAGGGACGTTTTTCAATGTAGGATTTCTCAAGAAAAATCACATTGAAACCCTCCAACCCTTTGTCATTGGTAGATAATGTAATATCAGTATGTGTCTTGCTAAACATTGCTGATGAGAGTATTCTGAATTTGTTATACAGGACAAGATGCACATGATTCCTCTATAGGGCAAGCCCTGCAACATGCTGTGTAGGGAACCCTACCAGTGAGGAGAGACTGGTCAAGTCATGGTACAGGCTTGCCACCTGGTGGAGACGGTGTGAAACAAATGCTTCCTCAACAGGAATGGTTTGCTATCCATCCATTATAGGCAAACTTTAAAGTGATCAGAGATTGGTACGCTCAAAATATAGCAGGAACAAATCAGTTTGGTTCCTTTTGCTTCTTTTATCTATCTTTCATAAATATCATGGATATATTTAGCGACTTCGTTGAGTCCGAGTTAAGGGGAGAATATTGAAAAATGAAATTATGGGCTGCCTATTGCTGGGTTCGAACACCCGACACTTGCATTGCCAGAGAAACTCCCTGCCCACTACTCCACAAAGTCGGATGCTCTAATAGGGTCAAATACTTAGGCTGTTGCTGGGTGGAGGGAATCAGCGAAGTTTTCAAAGTGGGGCGACCAGCGAAAGTTGAGATCTCATTGGTTTCTCACGAGAAAAGTAGATGAGAAAACTACACTACTAGACATTGATTTCGGCATGGCCTGAAATAAATCATAAGAGAAAAGATATTTCTGCAAATAGATCTACAAAAAAGAAGAACAGATTCTAATATTTTCTTCCTCGAGATTCTCACTCTCATAGCCCCTCATTCTCCGAGCTAAAGTCTGGTTCACTCTGTCCTTATGTGCATGCAGAAGTCCAAGCAGATACTACCAGAATCGTAGTTTTTTAGATATAGTAGGTAATAAGTATCATGGATATATTTGACATGCATATTTTCACTTATCTCTAGAAGACCCTCTCCCCCAGTTTATTTACGATTTATGGCATTTTCCTTGGTGAAGTTCAGGTCAAATATGATAATTGTGTATAATTGATCATGTTTGTATCATTTTAAAACAATGGCCTCACTTGAACATAGAGCCCTATGAAGTCCATGACAAAAGTCTCAATTATGCTTTTTTAGAATCCAAGAAATAGTCCTATAAGCTGCTCCACAATACTACCATATACTGATATCATAATCCCTCACTGGAATAGCATTCGAGAGCAATTAATTAACCTCTATGAAAAAGCATTTAGTTCACAGGGACGTTTTTCAATGTAGGATTTCTCAAGAAAAATCACATTGAAACCCTCCAACCCTTTGTCATTGGTAGATAATGTAATATCAGTATGTGTCTTGCTAAACATTGCTGATGAGAGTATTCTGAATTTGTTATACAGGACAAGATGCACATGATTCCTCTATAGGGCAAGCCCTGCAACATGCTGTGTAGGGAACCCTACCAGTGAGGAGAGACTGGTCAAGTCATGGTACAGGCTTGCCACCTGGTGGAGACGGTGTGAAACAAATGCTTCCTCAACAGGAATGGTTTGCTATCCATCCATTATAGGCAAACTTTAAAGTGATCAGAGATTGGTACGCACAAAATATAGCAGGAACAAATCAGTTTGGTTCCTTTTGCTTCTTTTATCTATCTTTCATAAATATCATAGATACATTTAGCGACTTCGTTGAGTCCAAGTTAAGGGGAGAATATTGAAAAATGAAATTATGGGCTGCCTATTGCTGGGTTCGAACACCCGACACTCGCATTGCCAGAGAAACTCCCTACCCACTACTCAGCAAAGTCGGATGCTCTAATAGGGTCAAATACTTAGGCTGTTGCTGGGTGGAGGGAATCAGCGAAGTTTTCAAAGTGGGGCGACCAGCGAAAGTTGAGATCTCATTGGTTTCTCACAAGAAAAGTAGATGAGAAAACTACACTACTAGACATTGATTTCGGCATGGCTCGAAATAAATCATAAGAGAAAAGATATTTCTGCAAATAGATCTACAAAAAAGAAGAACAGATTCTAATATTTTCTTCCTCGCGATTCTCACTCTCATAGCCCCTCATTCTCCAAGCCTAAGTCTGGTTCACTCTGTCCTTATGTGCGGGCAGAAGTCCAAGCAGATACTACCAGAATCGTAGTTTTTTAGATATAGTAGGTAATAAGTATCATGGATATATTTGACATGCATATTTTCACTTTTCTCTAGAAGACCCTCTCCCCCAGTTTATTTACGATTTATGGCATTTTCCTTGGTGAAGTTCAGGTCAAATATGATAATTATGTATAATTGATCATGTTTGTATCATTTTAAAACAATGGCCTTACTCGGACATAGAGCCATATGAAGTCCATGACAAAAGTCTCAATTATGCTTTTTTAGAATCCAAGAAAAAGTCCTATAAGCTGCTCCACAATACTACCATATACTGATATCATAATCCCTCTCTGGAAAAGCATTCAAGAGCAATTAACTAACCTCTATGAAAAAGCATTTAGTTCACAGGGACGTTTTTCAATGTAGGATTTCTCAAGAAAAATCACATTGAAACCCTCCAACCCTTTGTCATTGGTAGATAATGTAATATCAGTATGTGTCTTGCTAAACATTGCTGATGAGAGTATTCTGAATTTGTTATACAGGACAAGATGCACATGATTCCTCTACAGGGCAAGCCCTGCAACATGCTGTGTAGGGAACCCTACCAGTGCGGAGAGACTGGTCAAGTCATGGTACAGGCTTGCCACCTGGTGGAGACGGTGTGAAACAAATGCTTCCTCAACAGGAATGGTTTGCTATCCATCCATTATAGGCAAACTTTAAAGTGATCAGAGATTGGTACGCTCAAAATATAGCAGGAACAAATCAGTTTGGTTCCTTTTGCTTCTTTTATCTATCTTTCATAAATATCATGGATATATTTAGCGACTTCGTCGAGTCCGAGTTAAGGGGAGAATATTGGAAAATGAAATTATGGGCTGCCTATTGCTGGGTTCGAACACCCGACACTCGCATTGCCAGGGAAACACCCTGCCCACTACTCCACAATGTTGGATGCTCTAATTGGGTCAAATACTTAGGCTGTTGCTGGGTGGAGGGAATCAGCTGAGTTTTCAAAGTGGGGTGACCAGCGAAAGTTGAGATCCTATTGGTTTCTCACGAGAAAAGTAGATAAGAAAAATCGATACTTAACATTGCTTTCGGCATGGCTCGAAATAAATCATAAGAGAAAAGATATTTCTGCCAATAGATCTACAAAAAAGAAAAACAGATTCTTATATTTTCTTCCTCGAGATTCTTACTCTCGTGGCCCCTCACTCTCCAAGCCTAAGTCTGGTTCACTCTGTCCTTATGTGCGGGCAGAAGTCCAAGCAGATACTACCAGAATTGTAGTTTTTTAGATATAGTAGGTAATAAGTATCATGGATATATTTGACATGCATATTTTCACTTTTCTCTAGAAGACCCTCTCCCCCAGTTTATTTACGATTTATGGCATTTTCCTTGGTGAAGTTCAGGTCAAATATGATAATTATGTATAATTGATCATGTTTGTATCATTTTAAAACAATGGCCTTACTTGAACATAGAGCCCTATAAAGTCCATGGCAAAAGTCTCAATTATGCTTTTTTAGAATCCAAGAAATAGTCCTATAAGCTGCTCCACAATACTACCATATACTGATATCATAATCCATCTCTGGAAAAGCATTCAAGAGCAATTAACTAACCTCTATGAAAAAGCATTTAGTTCACAGGGACGTTTTTCAATGTAGGATTTCTCAAGAAAAATCACATTGAAACCCTCCAACCCTTTGTCATTGGTAGATAATGTAATATCAGTATGTGTCTTGCTAAACATTGCTGATGAGAGTATTCTGAATTTGTTATACAGGACAAGATGCACATGATTCCTCTATAGGGCAAGCCCTGCAACATGCTGTGTAGGGAACCCTACCAGTGAGGAGAGACTGGTCAAGTCATGGTACAGGCTTGCCACCTGGTGGAGACGGTGTGAAACAAATGCTTCCTCAACAGGAATGGTTTGCTATCAATCCATTATAGGCAAACTTTAAAGTGATCAGAGATTGGTACGCTCAAAATATAGCAGGAACAAATCAGTTTGGTTCCTTTTGCTTCTTTTATCTATCTTTCATAAATATCATAGATACATTTAGCAACTTCGTTGAGTGCGAGTTAAGGGGAGAATATTGAAAAATGAAATTATGGGCTGCCTATTGCTGGGTTCGAACACCCGACACTTGCATTGCCAGAGAAACTCCCTGCCCACTACTCCACAAAGTCGGATGCTCTAATAGGGTCAAATACTTAGGCTGTTGCTGGGTGGAGGGAATCAGCGAAGTTTTCAAAGTGGGGCGACCAGCGAAAGTTGAGATCTCATTGGTTTCTCACGAGAAAAGTAGATGAGAAAACTACACTACTAGACATTGATTTCGGCATGGCCTGAAATAAATCATAAGAGAAAAGATATTTCTGCAAATAGATCTACAAAAAAGAAGAACAGATTCTAATATTTTCTTCCTCGAGATTCTCACTCTCATAGCCCCTCATTCTCCGAGCTTAAGTCTGGTTCACTCTGTCCTTATGTGCATGCAGAAGTCCAAGCAGATACTACCAGAATCGTAGTTTTTTAGATATAGTAGGTAATAAGTATCATGGATATATTTGACATGCATATTTTCACTTATCTCTAGAAGACCCTCTCCCCCAGTTTATTTACGATTTATGGCATTTTCCTTGGTGAAGTTCAGGTCAAATATGATAATTGTGTATAATTGATCATGTTTGTATCATTTTAAAACAATGGCCTCACTTGAACATAGAGCCCTATGAAGTCCATGACAAAAGTCTCAATTATGCTTTTTTAGAATCCAAGAAATAGTCCTATAAGCTGCTCCACAATACTACCATATACTGATATCATAATCCCTCACTGGAATAGCATTCGAGAGCAATTAATTAACCTCTATGAAAAAGCATTTAGTTCACAGGGACGTTTTTCAATGTAGGATTTCTCAAGAAAAATCACATTGAAACCCTCCAACCCTTTGTCATTGGTAGATAATGTAATATCAGTATGTGTCTTGCTAAACATTGCTGATGAGAGTATTCTGAATTTGTTATACAGGACAAGATGCACATGATTCCTCTATAGGGCAAGCCCTGCAACATGCTGTGTAGGGAACCCTACCAGTGAG
Organism: Alentia gelatinosa; assembly: GCA_950022655.1. NCBI lineage: Eukaryota > Metazoa > Annelida > Polychaeta > Phyllodocida > Polynoidae > Alentia > Alentia gelatinosa. The sequence continues at coordinate 40,140,523 of OX465582.1, forward strand.
GAGAGACTGGTCAAGTCATGGTACAGGCTTGCCACCTGGTGGAGACGGTGTGAAACAAATGCTTCCTCAACAGGAATGGTTTGCTATCCATCCATTATAGGCAAACTTTAAAGTGATCAGAGATTGGTACGCACAAAATATAGCAGGAACAAATCAGTTTGGTTCCTTTTGCTTCTTTTATCTATCTTTCATAAATATCATAGATACATTTAGCGACTTCGTTGAGTCCGAGTTAAGGGGAGAATATTGAAAAATGAAATTATGGGCTGCCTATTGCTGGGTTCGAACACCCGACACTCGCATTGCCAGAGAAACTCCCTGCACACTACTCCACAAAGTCGGATGCTTTAATAGGGTCAAATACTTAGGCTGTTGCTGGGTGGAGGGAATCAGCGGAGTTTTCAAAGTGGGGCGACCAGCGAAAGTTGAGATCTCATTGGTTTCTCACGAGAAAAGTAGATAAGAAAACTACACTACTAAACATTGATTTCGGCATGGCTCGAAATAAATCATAAGAGAAAAGATATTTCTGCAAATAGATCTACAAAAAAGAAGAACAGATTCTAATATTTTCTTCCTCGAGATTCTCACTCTCATAGCCCTTCATTCTCCAAGCCTAAGTCTGGTTCACTCTGTCCTTATGTGCGGGCAGAAGTCCAAGCAGATACTCCCAGAATCGTAGTTTTTTAGATATAGTAGGTAATAAATATCATGGATATATTTGACATGCATATTTTCACTTATCTCTAGAAGACCCTCTCCCCCAGTTTATTTACGATTTATGGCATTTTCCTTGGTGAAGTTCAGGTCAAATATGATAATTGTGTATAATTGATCATGTTTGTATCATTTTAAAACAATGGCCTTACTTGAACATAGAGCCCTATGAAGTCCATGACAAAAGTCTCAATTATGCTTTTTTAGAATCCAAGAAATAGTCCTATAAGCTGCTCCACAATACTACCATATACTGATATCATAATCCCTCTCTGGAAAAGCATTCAAGAGCAATTAACTAACCTCTATGAAAAAGCATTTAGTTCACAGGGACGTTTTTCAATGTAGGATTTCTCAAGAAAAATCACATTGAAACCCTCCAACCCTTTGTCATTGGTAGATAATGTAATATCAGTATGTGTCTTGCTAAACATTGCTGATGAGAGTATTCTGAATTTGTTATACAGGACAAGATGCACATGATTCCTCTACAGGGCAAGCCCTGCAACATGCTGTGTAGGGAACCCTACCAGTGAGGAGAGACTGGTCAAGTCATGGTACAGGCTTGCCACCTGGTGGAGACGGTGTGAAACAAATGCTTCCTCAACAGGAATGGTTTGCTATCCATCCATTATAGGCAAACTTTAAAGTGATCAGAGATTGGTAAGCACAAAATATAGCAGGAACAAATCAGTTTGGTTCCTTTTGCTTCTTTTATCTATCTTTCATAAATATCATAGATACATTTAGCGACTTCGTTGAGTCCGAGTTAAGGGGAGAATATTGAAAAATGAAATTATGGGCTGCCTATTGCTGAGTTCGAACACCCGACACTTGCATTGCCAGAGAAACTCCCTGCCCACTACTCCACAAAGTGGGATGCTCTAATAGGGTCAAATACTTAGGCTGTTGCTGGGTGGAGGGAATCAGCGAAGTTTTCAAAGTGGGGCGACCAGCGAAAGTTGAGATCTCATTGGTTTCTCACGAGAAAAGTAGATAAGAAAACTACACTACTTAACATTGATTTCGGCATGGCTCGAAATAAATCATAAGAGAAAAGATATTTCTGCAAATAGATCTACAAAAAAGAAGAACAGATTCTAATATTTTCTTCCTCGAGATTCTCACTCTCGTGGCCCCTCACTCTCCAAGCCTAAGTCTGGTTCACTCTGTCCTTATGTGCGGGCAGAAGTCCAAGCAGATACTACCAGAATCGTTGATTTTTAGATATAGTAGGTAATAAGTATCATGGATATATTTGACATGCATATTTTCACTTATCTCTAGAAGACCCTCTCCCCCAGTTTATTTACGATTTATGGCATTTTCCTTGGTGAAGTTCAGGTCAAATATGATAATTGTGTATAATTGATCATGTTTGTATCATTTTAAAACAATGGCCTTACTTGAACATAGAGCCCTATGAAGTCCATGACAAAAGTCTCAATTATGCTTTTTTAGAATCCAAGAAATAGTCCTATAAGCTGCTCCACAATACTACCATATACTGATATCATAATCCCTCTCTGGAAAAGCATTCAAGAGCAATTAACTAACCTCTATGAAAAAGCATTTAGTTCACAGGGACGTTTTTCAATGTAGGATTTCTCAAGAAAAATCACATTGAAACCCTCCAACCCTTTGTCATTGGTAGATAATGTAATATCAGTATGTGTCTTGCTAAACATTGCTGATGAGAGTATTCTGAATTTGTTATACAGGACAAGATGCACATGATTCCTCTACAGGGCAAGCCCTGCAACATGCTGTGTAGGGAACCCTACCAGTGAGGAGAGACTGGTCAAGTCATGGTACAGGCTTGCCACCTGGTGGAGACGGTGTGAAACAAATGCTTCCTCAACAGGAATGGTTTGCTATCCATCCATTATAGGCAAACTTTAAAGTGATCAGAGATTGGTAAGCACAAAATATAGCAGGAACAAATCAGTTTGGTTCCTTTTGCTTCTTTTATCTATCTTTCATAAATATCATAGATACATTTAGCGACTTCGTTGAGTCCGAGTTAAGGGGAGAATATTGAAAAATGAAATTATGGGCTGCCTATTGCTGAGTTCGAACACCCGACACTTGCATTGCCAGAGAAACTCCCTGCCCACTACTCCACAAAGTGGGATGCTCTAATAGGGTCAAATACTTAGGCTGTTGCTGGGTGGAGGGAATCAGCGAAGTTTTCAAAGTGGGGCGACCAGCGAAAGTTGAGATCTCATTGGTTTCTCACGAGAAAAGTAGATAAGAAAACTACACTACTTAACATTGATTTCGGCATGGCTCGAAATAAATCATAAGAGAAAAGATATTTCTGCAAATAGATCTACAAAAAAGAAGAACAGATTCTAATATTTTCTTCCTCGAGATTCTCACTCTCGTGGCCCCTCACTCTCCAAGCCTAAGTCTGGTTCACTCTGTCCTTATGTGCGGGCAGAAGTCCAAGCAGATACTACCAGAATCGTTGATTTTTAGATATAGTAGGTAATAAGTATCATGGATATATTTGACATGCATATTTTCACTTATCTCTAGAAGACCCTCTCCCCCAGTTTATTTACGATTTATGGCATTTTCCTTGGTGAAGTTCAGGTCAAATATGATAATTGTGTATAATTGATCATGTTTGTATCATTTTAAAACAATGGCCTTACTTGAACATAGAGCCCTATGAAGTCCATGACAAAAGTCTCAATTATGCTTTTTTAGAATCCAAGAAATAGTCCTATAAGCTGCTCCACAATACTACCATATACTGATATCATAATCCCTCTCTGGAAAAGCATTCAAGAGCAATTAACTAACCTCTATGAAAAAGCATTTAGTTCACAGGGACGTTTTTCAATGTAGGATTTCTCAAGAAAAATCACATTGAAACCCTCCAACCCTTTGTCATTGGTAGATAATGTAATATCAGTATGTGTCTTGCTAAACATTGCTGATGAGAGTATTCTGAATTTGTTATACAGGACAAGATGCACATGATTCCTCTACAGGGCAAGCCCTGCAACATGCTGTGTAGGGAACCCTACCAGTGAGGAGAGACTGGTCAAGTCATGGTACAGGCTTGCCACCTGGTGGAGACGGTGTGAAACAAATGCTTCCTCAACAGGAATGGTTTGCTATCCATCCATTATAGGCAAACTTTAAAGTGATCAGAGATTGGTAAGCACAAAATATAGCAGGAACAAATCAGTTTGGTTCCTTTTGCTTCTTTTATCTATCTTTCATAAATATCATAGATACATTTAGCGACTTCGTTGAGTCCGAGTTAAGGGGAGAATATTGAAAAATGAAATTATGGGCTGCCTATTGCTGAGTTCGAACACCCGACACTTGCATTGCCAGAGAAACTCCCTGCCCACTACTCCACAAAGTGGGATGCTCTAATAGGGTCAAATACTTAGGCTGTTGCTGGGTGGAGGGAATCAGCGAAGTTTTCAAAGTGGGGCGACCAGCGAAAGTTGAGATCTCATTGGTTTCTCACGAGAAAAGTAGATAAGAAAACTACACTACTTAACATTGATTTCGGCATGGCTCGAAATAAATCATAAGAGAAAAGATATTTCTGCAAATAGATCTACAAAAAAGAAGAACAGATTCTAATATTTTCTTCCTCGAGATTCTCACTCTCGTGGCCCCTCACTCTCCAAGCCTAAGTCTGGTTCACTCTGTCCTTATGTGCGGGCAGAAGTCCAAGCAGATACTACCAGAATCGTTGATTTTTAGATATAGTAGGTAATAAGTATCATGGATATATTTGACATGCATATTTTCACTTATCTCTAGAAGACCCTCTCCCCCAGTTTATTTACGATTTATGGCATTTTCCTTGGTGAAGTTCAGGTCAAATATGATAATTGTGTATAATTGATCATGTTTGTATCATTTTAAAACAATGGCCTCACTTGAACATAGAGCCCTATGAAGTCCATGACAAAAGTCTCAATTATGCTTTTTTTGAATCCAAGAAATAGTCCTATAAGCTGCTCCACAATACTACCATATACTGATATCATAATCCCTCACTGGAATAGCATTCGAGAGCAATTAATTAACCTCTATGAAAAAGCATTTAGTTCACAGGGACGTTTTTCAATGTAGGATTTCTCAAGAAAAATCACATTGAAACCCTCCAACCCTTTGTCATTGGTAGATAATGTAATATCAGTATGTGTCTTGCTAAACATTGCTGATGAGAGTATTCTGAATTTGTTATACAGGACAAGATGCACATGATTCCTCTATAGGGCAAGCCCTGCAACATGCTGTGTAGGGAACCCTACCAGTGAGGAGAGACTGGTCAAGTCATGGTACAGGCTTGCCACCTGGTGGAGACGGTGTGAAACAAATGCTTCCTCAACAGGAATGGTTTGCTATCATCCATTATAGGCAAACTTTAAAGTGATCAGAGATTGGTACGCACAAAATATAGCAGGAACAAATCAGTTTGGTTCCTTTTGCTTCTTTTATCTATCTTTCATAAATATCATAGATACATTTAGCGGCTTCGTTGAGTCCGAGTTAAGGGGAGAATATTGAAAAATGAAATTATGGGCTGCCTATTGCTGGGTTCGAACACCCGACACTCGCATTGCCAGAGAAACTCCCTGCACACTACTCCACAAAGTCGGATGCTCTAATAGGGTCAAATACTTAGGCTGTTGCTGGGTGGAGGGAATCAGCGGAGTTTTCAAAGTGGGGCGACCAGCGAAAGTTGAGATCTCATTGGTTTCTCACGAGAAAAGTAGATAAGAAAACTACACTACTAAACATTGATTTCGGCATGGCTCGAAATAAATCATAAGAGAAAAGATATTTCTGCAAATAGATCTACAAAAAAGAAGAACAGATTCTAATATTTTCTTCCTCGAGATTCTCACTCTCATAGCCCTTCATTCTCCAAGCCTAAGTCTGGTTCACTCTGTCCTTATGTGCGGGCAGAAGTCCAAGCAGATACTACCAGAATCGTAGTTTTTTAGATATAGTAGGTAATAAATATCATGGATATATTTGACATGCATATTTTCACTTATCTCTAGAAGACCCTCTCCCCCAGTTTATTTACGATTTATGGCATTTTCCTTGGTGAAGTTCAGGTCAAATATGATAATTGTGTATAATTGATCATGTTTGTATCATTTTAAAACAATGGCCTTACTTGAACATAGAGCCCTATGAAGTCCATGACAAAAGTCTCAATTATGCTTTTTTAGAATCCAAGAAATAGTCCTATAAGCTGCTCCACAATACTACCATATACTGATATCATAATCCCTCTCTGGAAAAGCATTCAAGAGCAATTAACTAACCTCTATGAAAAAGCATTTAGTTCACAGGGACGTTTTTCAATGTAGGATTTCTCAAGAAAAATCACATTGAAACCCTCCAACCCTTTGTCATTGGTAGATAATGTAATATCAGTATGTGTCTTGCTAAACATTGCTGATGAGAGTATTCTGAATTTGTTATACAGGACAAGATGCACATGATTCCTCTACAGGGCAAGCCCTGCAACATGCTGTGTAGGGAACCCTACCAGTGAGGAGAGACTGGTCAAGTCATGGTACAGGCTTGCCACCTGGTGGAGACGGTGTGAAACAAATGCTTCCTCAACAGGAATGGTTTGCTATCCATCCATTATAGGCAAACTTTAAAGTGATCAGAGATTGGTAAGCACAAAATATAGCAGGAACAAATCAGTTTGGTTCCTTTTGCTTCTTTTATCTATCTTTCATAAATATCATAGATACATTTAGCGACTTCGTTGAGTCCGAGTTAAGGGGAGAATATTGAAAAATGAAATTATGGGCTGCCTATTGCTGAGTTCGAACACCCGACACTTGCATTGCCAGAGAAACTCCCTGCCCACTACTCCACAAAGTGGGATGCTCTAATAGGGTCAAATACTTAGGCTGTTGCTGGGTGGAGGGAATCAGCGAAGTTTTCAAAGTGGGGCGACCAGCGAAAGTTGAGATCTCATTGGTTTCTCACGAGAAAAGTAGATAAGAAAACTACACTACTTAACATTGATTTCGGCATGGCTCGAAATAAATCATAAGAGAAAAGATATTTCTGCAAATAGATCTACAAAAAAGAAGAACAGATTCTAATATTTTCTTCCTCGAGATTCTCACTCTCGTGGCCCCTCACTCTCCAAGCCTAAGTCTGGTTCACTCTGTCCTTATGTGCGGGCAGAAGTCCAAGCAGATACTACCAGAATCGTTGATTTTTAGATATAGTAGGTAATAAGTATCATGGATATATTTGACATGCATATTTTCACTTATCTCTAGAAGACCCTCTCCCCCAGTTTATTTACGATTTATGGCATTTTCCTTGGTGAAGTTCAGGTCAAATATGATAATTGTGTATAATTGATCATGTTTGTATCATTTTAAAACAATGGCCTCACTTGAACATAGAGCCCTATGAAGTCCATGACAAAAGTCTCAATTATGCTTTTTTAGAATCCAAGAAATAGTCCTATAAGCTGCTCCACAATACTACCATATACTGATATCATAATCCCTCACTGGAATAGCATTCGAGAGCAATTAATTAACCTCTATGAAAAAGCATTTAGTTCACAGGGACGTTTTTCAATGTAGGATTTCTCAAGAAAAATCACATTGAAACCCTCCAACCCTTTGTCATTGGTAGATAATGTAATATCAGTATGTGTCTTGCTAAACATTGCTGATGAGAGTATTCTGAATTTGTTATACAGGACAAGATGCACATGATTCCTCTATAGGGCAAGCCCTGCAACATGCTGTGTAGGGAACCCTACCAGTGAGGAGAGACTGGTCAAGTCATGGTACAGGCTTGCCACCTGGTGGAGACGGTGTGAAACAAATGCTTCCTCAACAGGAATGGTTTGCTATCATCCATTATAGGCAAACTTTAAAGTGATCAGAGATTGGTACGCACAAAATATAGCAGGAACAAATCAGTTTGGTTCCTTTTGCTTCTTTTATCTATCTTTCATAAATATCATAGATACATTTAGCGGCTTCGTTGAGTCCGAGTTAAGGGGAGAATATTGAAAAATGAAATTATGGGCTGCCTATTGCTGGGTTCGAACACCCGACACTCGCATTGCCAGAGAAACTCCCTGCACACTACTCCACAAAGTCGGATGCTCTAATAGGGTCAAATACTTAGGCTGTTGCTGGGTGGAGGGAATCAGCGGAGTTTTCAAAGTGGGGCGACCAGCGAAAGTTGAGATCTCATTGGTTTCTCACGAGAAAAGTAGATAAGAAAACTACACTACTAAACATTGATTTCGGCATGGCTCGAAATAAATCATAAGAGAAAAGATATTTCTGCAAATAGATCTACAAAAAAGAAGAACAGATTCTAATATTTTCTTCCTCGAGATTCTCACTCTCATAGCCCTTCATTCTCCAAGCCTAAGTCTGGTTCACTCTGTCCTTATGTGCGGGCAGAAGTCCAAGCAGATACTACCAGAATCGTAGTTTTTTAGATATAGTAGGTAATAAATATCATGGATATATTTGACATGCATATTTTCACTTATCTCTAGAAGACCCTCTCCCCCAGTTTATTTACGATTTATGGCATTTTCCTTGGTGAAGTTCAGGTCAAATATGATAATTGTGTATAATTGATCATGTTTGTATCATTTTAAAACAATGGCCTTACTTGAACATAGAGCCCTATGAAGTCCATGACAAAAGTCTCAATTATGCTTTTTTAGAATCCAAGAAATAGTCCTATAAGCTGCTCCACAATACTACCATATACTGATATCATAATCCCTCTCTGGAAAAGCATTCAAGAGCAATTAACTAACCTCTATGAAAAAGCATTTAGTTCACAGGGACGTTTTTCAATGTAGGATTTCTCAAGAAAAATCACATTGAAACCCTCCAACCCTTTGTCATTGGTAGATAATGTAATATCAGTATGTGTCTTGCTAAACATTGCTGATGAGAGTATTCTGAATTTGTTATACAGGACAAGATGCACATGATTCCTCTACAGGACAAGCCCTGCAACATGCTGTGTAGGGAACCCTACCAGTGAGGAGAGACTGGTCAAGTCATGGTACAGGCTTGCCACCTGGTGGAGACGGTGTGAAACAAATGCTTCCTCAACAGGAATGGTTTGCTATCCATCCATTATAGGCAAACTTTAAAGTGATCAGAGATTGGTACGCACAAAATATAGCAGGAACAAATCAGTTTGGTTCCTTTTGCTTCTTTTATCTATCTTTCATAAATATCATAGATACATTTAGCGACTTCGTTGAGTCCGAGTTAAGGGGAGAATATTGGAAAATGAAATTATGGGCTGCCTATTGCTGAGTTCGAACACCCGACACTCGCATTGCCAGAGAAACTCCCTGCCCACTACTCCACAAAGTGGGATGCTCTAATAGGGTCAAATACTTAGGCTGTTGCTGGGTGGAGGGAATCAGCGAAGTTTTCAAAGTGGGGCGACCAGCGAAAGTTGAGATCTCATTGGTTTCTCACGAGAAAAGTAGATAAGAAAACTACACTATTTAACATTGCTTTCGGCATGGCTCGAAATAAATCATAAGAGAAAAGATATTTCTGCAAATAGATCTACAAAAAAGAAGAACAGATTCTAATATTTTCTTCCTCGAGATTCTCACTCTCATAGCCCTTCATTCTCCAAGCCTAAGTCTGGTTCACTCTGTCCTTATGTGCGGGCAGAAGTCCAAGCAGATACCACCAGAATCGTTGTTTTTTTAGATATAGTAGGTTAAAAGAGCCATTCAAAATCCTATATTGGAATGATAGACTATCAAAAGATGCACAACAAAAATGACACTTTTGCATTGTTGAGATACATTTAATACAACATAAGCCTTGAATAAGCCTGTTTATAAATGGTAATTTATCAGCTTTTAAAAATCCCACCCTGCAAGCGCATGAACGCCCTGGCCCTAGCGACAACGGGACGCACTACAGTCTATAGCTAAACCACTGGTGCCAACCACCTCCTACAGGATATGGCGTGCCCAAGCGGAATCAACAAGAACTAATCCAACCCGATGCACCTTGTTTGTGTTTTCCCTTTTACAACCAGCAGAAATGAGCGACAATAGGGATGTTGTGCTGTCCACTTTGGCGAAAAGTTTTATCCGAAATAGAGAAAATAGACGATATTACAGTACCTATGTAGACGTCATTCACGAAAATCAATTATTTGGGGCAAAGGTAGGTACATCTGATCTTCACCAGTGTGGTTTATTTTGACACATTAGATGTTTTGCCTTGGCGGTTCTGTCTGCGCTGACGTCGGCCTAGTCTTTCCACGTGTTGAATTAAGGTTTAGAGCAAAATGTTGTCGTCTTTTGATTCAACGTTATAATATCCCACAATCTTCTAGATGTTGACTTTGGGTGTTTATCTCTGCCATTTTCCTAGAAGCATACGCATAGACTATAGTTTTCCACAAATGACCGGTCAGTGCCACCTAGCAAGTTACGAAGTGCAACCCTGTTCACTCGGAGTCGGGTTCACTCTAAAATAGTGAGTAAAAGTAAATCTAAACTGACTCGGATTACATCTGTTTAGTAGCATTACAGGCCATGCCGCTATTAAAGTTGCGACGTGGAGATGAGTGAACAGTTTTACCAGAACCAGTCCTGCAACTAGCACTGCCTCAATCGAGAATTAATCATTAAGTAGCGTCTGTTGGGGGTTTCGGTGGAGCTGCAACACATTTTGAGGCAATTTGACCAGACATTTCAGCCGACGTATGTCGAAATGTCGGCTGGAACGTCTTTTTGCTCAAGGCATCACCCGGCATGAATGGGCTGGCGCTGATTCCACCAACATGATGGATTTTCCATGATATATCTTGTAATATCTTACAGTGTCGCAATATGTTGGAGGCCGGGAATTGGACGCCTTGAGCCTTTTACCGTTTGAGCCTCCTGTCAGCGCGAAAACGTGGACGCCTTGAGCCTACCCCGTGGACGCCTTGAGCCTACCTCATTTTAGTTCTGAATAGCGGGTTAGGGTTAGAAAAGGGTTGGGTAAGGGTTAGGGTTGTATATATATGACTATAAACCAGTATAAGTACACTTTTCAAAGTTGTTTACATGTAGATGCAAGACAACCAAATTGTGACTAATCTCGCTATATCTTGTGTGTTGGTGGTATCGCTACTTCACAGAAAAGGTCCATAGTATACTGTAGTTTAGATATTAATTTGTATTTGTACATGCTCTTTGCAGAAGACCAGCCCAGTTCATGATGTCGTCTCGGAAATTAATTCGTCTCTTAATTCGAGCAAGCACAGGTAAGGTTAGATAGGTTTGAATAATTTTCCTGGCCACCAACTTGTGTATATTTGATATGGATGTACTTATACTTATGATGCACAAGTCAACTACTAAGAAAAATTAAATTATTATTAAGCTCTATCGTCTTTGTTCAAACACCAGGTTAGCGGTTTCGATCCCACACTTTACTGAATGTAATATATCACATGTATACATAACAACATTAAAACAAAAAAAAACACAAAACAGCTAGGTGGCCTCGAGGATAGCAGTTTCCCATTTTTCTAAGGAAATCTTTGCTTTCATTTCCAGTTTATGAATTATTTTTCTTAGAAAGGTTAGTGTAAATTGAGCCGTAGTCACGCCAATAATATAGTGGGTTGAACCTCCCTAGCCCTATGCGGTGGCGAACATTGATGTGTCCTCCACCTTTTCCCAGTCTTTCTGAGGCAATAAAGTCTATATGAAGAATATTTCTACGTTTTCCCTGACCCCAACCGATATCCCTGTGGCTCAGTTAATTAGTTCGATGCTAATAAATCAAACCCTACATACATTGCATATTGTTACTACGGACTGATATATCAATATGTGCTGGTGTATGTCTAGGCTGGAGGCAGTGTGTCTCCTCCAGGAAGTGGTCGGACAGTGCGGAACGGACGTTTTCACACAGAATGCGGTCACCTGGCTACGTCTTCTCACGCAGGCCCTGAAGGTAGGTGTCTTTTTGGATATTATTATATACCTATGTCCGAATGTCTATTAAATACTGCCCGCTGCTAGGGGTGCAGTAATAATAATGTTCGTGCCCGCTGTGGTTCTCGTTCTCGGTCAGTCGTCAACTTCATACTGCTTTCCGCCTTTGGCGTCAGGCAGTATGAAATCGACGACTGACCTCGAACAGGAACCGTTTCGTCCACAGTAAGGACGTTTCCTAATATTCTTTGTCTATCATAGCCTGACAATTTCCGTCAAGAGTTTGCAATAGAAACGTCAACTTTATCTAGACCTATAAAATACGCTCTATTCTGGATATTTCTTATTCTGAGAAACCTGGTAGTTACGAAAACCATTTAATATATTCACCAACTTCTCCATACTGAACATTGAGTTCTATTTTTGCAGTCGCATGACCCTTCGCTCACCATGGATATGACTTGTGACGTCACTGGCAGCATCTTACGTCACACATCAGGGTTCCCCGAGCTTTGCCGTGAGGTGGCTTCCTCCGTCATCCCGGCCTTGGTCACTGCACTGCTCGATTGCCCCGCTCAGGTACTGATCTTATTAAAGCTGTGTCAACTGATATACATGCAACTTTTTTTCATTTTTTTTTCAGCTGCCTTACCAGATAGACCTAGCCACGTACTCAACAATAATATACATGGAACTAGTAGTAATAATGCATTGCGTAGTACCATATGGTTTGTCCGCTAAAACACATCTATTTACATAAGATATGAAAGTAGACAGTAACCTACAAAGTTATTATTATAGTTAATCAAACGAATAAGCGTTAGAGAAAAAAACCCAATGAAGATAATGGGTGTTATAAGCGTTTTTAATAAGCAAACGAGGCTCAGCTGACTGTTCAAGGTGACCGCTCCTTAGTGAGTGGCGAATTTTGAGTAAACTCTGTGGAGCTGTCGTAATAGAACATTTAGCATGTTGACGTAATGTCACACTGTCAACATGAACATGTTGGTATCATGAGTTACCAGGCTGTTGATGAGTATCAACAAGTTACTCGCTTCACCTGATGTCAAATTTTGTTGTAGTGTTACCGAAGGGTGAGCGCCTACGTCTTTCCACAAATTTTGAAATAAAGTAAGACAAGTGTCTCCTCAGGCATCGGTGAAGGAGGACGGAAATGCTCATGGTCCATGTCAAGTGACAAGGCCACCACGGGATTAATGTTTGATCTCGTAGCAGTGACTATTACTATGAACCAAAGTAAAGTATAGAGCTAAGTGACACACGTTGGCGTGTGTAAGGGTTCGATGTGAGCGTAAATAGATGATTCCCAGGCTAACCTTTCACCCACAAAGAATATCGTTAACAGATACTTGGATCTATCAATTCTATTGACTTTTTTTTATTACAAATGACAGTTCTACACTAGGTAGATCTTCCACCGTCATTTATATTTATATCTTTATTTTGCTTTACAGCACCAGGAGTCTGCGTTGAAATGCTTGTCTGCCTGTATGACACACTATTCTGGATCGTGTGGATCCTTCAAGGTAAAAGATGAACTCGAGTACAAGATTCATATTTTTTGTCACATATATATTCCTTTGAGAAGATTTATATAAATCAATCTATGTAATAGGAAAAATAGGTAATTGGCGAGTAAGAATTATGTGTTCTAGGATATGTCATATTCAAGACAGGTTACCATCAGGTCAAGTGTACATTGAAGATATCATATTAACTAAAAACTATATCGTGATCATGTACGCTTTATTGCTCTTGTAAAATCTCATTGTCGGACCTGTCTCTTCAATTGATTTAATGCTGTTCGAAATTGGTATATCAAAAGTGATAATTCAATGACGGATTTATATTGTTTCGTTTCAGAACAAAATAGAAGCAAAAGTGGTTCCCTTGCTTGATGGAAACCACAGAAATTTAGAAGAGGTAACATTTTTATACTTTTATTCATCATAAAATGTGTGAAATAATTCTTTGTTAAAAAAACATGTTATTGAATTAATCCATAAACTATCTTACATCAAAATCAAATTTTCTTTGGGAATGCCGGTCTCTATCGAAGGAGAATGTTGGATGAGCAAAACCTTTCCAGGAAAATCTTAATTGTATTGTATCAACATGAGATGTGCAATGTAACTGACAGCAATTCATGCAGGAATGGCACCCTTGTTTGTCATAGATTGGGTTTCTGTTGACAGAATATAGAAATTTAGGTTCCTATGCAGATTACCTGTAAATCTGATTACCTGTAAATCCTAAATATGGGTCTCACAAGCAAATGATAGATATGAGATAGCAGTAAATTTCGAATTGATTATACTTGAGCTACTAACTAAATTTTCCGACAAATTACGGAATTCCGATATTTCATATACATTGCAGTGTTAATATTTATCGATTCATAGCCATTCTCTTCCAAAATTATGTTATGAATTGTTCTTTTTTGTAAGCTTTCTCATTTTCCGATTCTGTCCTCAGTCCCCACATTCATCCCCGTATTATAGTTTATTACTCGCAACTCGGTAAAATACACCTCATGTAACCTTTTTTATTTGACCGGTAGGTGGCATGCGAGTGCTACCACCAGGTGGCTCTGTGTGGCGGAGGGGGCAGTCAGGGCGTTAAACACAGTGAGGCATGGTCAGTGCAGGCACACAGACTTTTGGGCTCCATTAACGATACACTCAGTACCCTACTACAGGCTGTTCACATGGGTAAGTATCCAACACACTCACTCCCCGAGTACAGTCTGTTCATCTTGTTGAATAATCATGGGGAAAAAACTGTTGCTTCATATCTATTTTAGACCTGAAATTAATCACATTTTACCATAAATGGGTGTAGAAACCTCATTGAAGTGAAGTCTTGCATTCCACTGATATTTCAACGTGTTCCATATAACGGTTTAACAGTGTACTCAACAGGACGGCGTACACAATATATACGTAATAGGTAGCAGCAATCCGTAATTATTAAGAAATACCTGGACAAGTATATAATAAGCCAGAGCACTACATGTGAGGTCATTATAGCGGTAGCATCGCGCTGAACGGTTAGATTTCATTGCCTTGTCCACTGTATTTACTAGATCATAACATGGGAATTCATTCATTTACATCGATCTCGAACAGGATCCATGTAATGTTCACATAGTGTACTTCACAACTAATTTTCATACTGATGTGGCCTTAGTGCAGACCTTGTAGACCTAGTGAAGGTTTAAACTGATCACATGACTGATGAAGGCCGTGTTTTCCTCTCTAAAGGCGTGGAAGATGTACCTAACCCTGCTCAGCGCCTCGTGCTCACACCCGTACCTGTAGAGGAGCCCGCACACACGTGCACACTGCATGCACGCTACGCCTCGCTCGTCAGGGCGCTCATCACTATGCTCAGGTGAGACTTTACTTCGGCTCATCAATCTCCTGTCGGTTAACCCAACCATAGGAACTCCTCCAGTTGATTAGGAAGAAAACATTGAGAAAGCACCAATAATTGATGAAGGCTATGGGAAATGTCACGCTCTATTGATAAAAGCCGAAAGAAAAATCTATTGCCATGCTACTGGCATAATGCCAGTATACCTCGTATTATTTCTAGATTAATGTAACTCGCTCGTAGACGGCACCTCTAATACTTGTTGGAGTTAACACAGCTGTTGTTTATATGGCCATATTTATAGTTTTCAAATAGAATTATTTCCCCCCTTTTTTATGTGTAGGTAGGGGGTCATTCTGCCTCTGCTACGCCTTTTGGTTTCATTTAAAGATTATAGGGATTCTACCCCTCTTTCTTTGAAAGCAGTAGCAGCATTTCTCGTTTTTCTGAATTGCTAAGCCAAATCCTCTAGGAATGTGTGACATCAAATCTGTCTGGGACCTCTGTGTTCCTTTTCGTATTTAAATTCAGCCGACATGTTTGTTTCTTTGACTGAAAAGCTGGATAGAGAATTCAGAATTAATTGACTTGGTTTTTCAGTAATAAATTCCCGGCTACAGTGAAGGTACCATTGGATGATATACTGCAGGTTGTGTGCAGAGCCCTGTCCGTCACACCTAAACAAATCGTAAGTATAGATAACTGGTATTCATTGTACAAAAAAAAATAGAAGCGATATAGTCTCCTTTTCATGAGGATTATTACTGAGCTTTTGCACGAAGATTCGAAAAGATTCAAGTAGGTGAAGATCACAAAAACAGTCAATTTTGTTCATAGGTTTTTTGTATTTGACCAAGTGGTACAGTTGGTGATTCATTGTGTGTATCAAGATCTGTCACGAAGTTTCGCTTAAGTTTAATTAGCTTCACCAGGGGATTATATTCATATTGGTTAGAACAAGTTTAGCCTACAGAATCACTTCTTTATGAACCCTAACAATTGTTCATAGCGTTATATAAAATGCCTGACAATGTTCTTGATCCAACTTTTACTTTTTTCATTCACAGATGTTCCATGCCACACAAGAGCGGGTTCTTCTGTGCTCTGTACTCCCCCTGCTTCAGGGACAATCCTTCCGTCTCTTGCGAGCACTCATCACAAGGTAATTAAGAATGTGCCATCCTCCTTTCTCTAAATAACCGTGATCTACCATTAACTGTTATGGGATATTGCCTCGAAATCTTAGCAAATGTACTTCCTATACTATTACACTGGTAATACTAACATTAAATTTTGCGTCCGCTAGTAATCTTGCCTTGTTTTGAATTCTATTTACAGTGACTTATGTTTCAGGGTATATAGCTGCCTCTATGAAATCATTATGACCCTAGATATTCAATGGTTCGAATATCTCCTTTCCTTCCAATTTTACGAATCAAAGATCGCCTAGTTTATTTTTCCCAATTTTAAATATTTGTTATGTTGTATTGAAAACACATTTTGAAATGGAAATTAATTTTCTTCATTTTAGTTGTAAGAGCCACCTGGTGGTGCATGGAGGAACGATCAACAAGCTTTTCATACAGACGCTGAACTGGTCAGTGACGGACGCACAGTACGGACACCGGAAGCCGTACAGGTGAGTGTGAGTGCGTCTCCTCAGACTAAACTCAACTGCTATTCTCTGAAATAATACAGCGCCCTAATAGCTAATTTTAGCTGCTCTGTCAAATGACTGGATGTTTGATTTTGCGCTTTAAATATTGTTACTATTCCATTCCCCTAATCTTGGGGCTTTAGTCGGATAATTATATGTGGAGTTCTCTTGTGGTGTGTTCAGAAATTTTGCCAGAAAAGACCAACTTCATATGATGCAGTTAAATTGCCGTTTGATATAAATTAAGAAGATACCTCAGCAAGGTTTTTTTATGATGAATTCATAATAACTATAATAGAGAAATACATCATCAATCACACTGTTGTCCAGATTAATAAGACGATATTATGTGTTAATATGACGATATTATGTGTTAATATGACGATATTATGTGTTAATATGACGATATTATGGGTTTGACAGCGGACTGCGGACAGAAATCTATGAGACTCTGTCGCTGTGGATACAGACTGTAGGAGCAGCGTCCGGCGCCGAACACGTCATGACTGACGTGCTCACCCACTGGGTCAAGGACGTCACCCCAGAGCCCAATGTCGTCAAGGTGAGTCAGTACTGAAGTTCTCACTGATTATCTAACAATACACACATGTACAAAAATATTGTAGCGCACAAACAAAATGAATACAAACACGACATCCTCAAGTACACAACTGCTATTCTGGAGCTATATTCCACAACAGGGATGCAAGTTTTCTGACGAACGACGGAATTAAGACATTTCTTATACATCGGCAACACTCGTAGTGTTAGAATGTATATAGATTCATAGATTTCTGTTTCAAAATAATGTTATTATAAATGATTATTTTTTCATATGCGTTTTGAATTTCCGATATTTTCCTCAGTCCCGACTTTCATCCCTGCAACAATAGACAGATACATTCAAAAATGTCCGGTCTGGCGTCCATCATATATAAAATCCCCATTGAAAATATATGGAGACTCCCATTATTTAAAACTTTCAGATACCATAACTATTGTATAGAGATTTCAGATCCATTGTATACGACCTCAAAGTCATTGATTACGTAAAGAATAGTCCATTTGTGCTGTAGAGCAAATAAAAAGTCTTTGTTGATATATCCTTTGATTTGGCAATTCCTGGGTTTAATTGACTCTGGGGCCATCCATAAAGTACGTACGCACTAAGGGGGGGGGGGGGTCAAAAATTTCAGAAATTTTGCGTATGCTCCCTCTTTGTTCTATTGCGTACAAGATTGGGAGTGGGGGGTGGGGGGGGGGTCAAAAATTTAAGATATTCTGCGTACGTACTTTATGGATGGCCCCCTGGAAGATCGATAGTAAACAATGGTTTTATGAAGAGGCGGTTCTGTAACGCTTGTGTATTACTACGCGTCAATCCCTCGTAGTTTGCAACCGCCTGTTCACAAAACCATTTATTATTGTCTATTTCTCCTTCATCCCCAGCAGTGGTTGAGTTACTGCTATATCAAAGACCAGTCCTTCTCGTGTTATGTCTGTTTAGACTAGGAAGTAGATGAGCTCTCACCTTGGTAAATGTGTAGGGGTCAGATTTCTACCTGAATTCATCGTCAATTCATTCATCACCGATGTCGGAAAAACTGAACCTTGAGATGGTCCTTATAGCCCCTCAGAGCCGCTGGATGTTAAAAAAAATTGTGGAATGATTTATTGAAATAATGTGTTTAATGTGATATATATCGCCACCTTTTCTATTTTTTCCAACGTCTCCCTTGCTGTTCGAAGACGTATTTACTACGTTCCTTTTCGATAAACATTTTTGTATGTATTAACTTCAAATCCCATGTTTTATCTCGGTTAATTATACGTTCATCATTCATTCTTTTTAAACACAGTACTTGTACTCAAGGCTAACCTAATCAGTCCGTGGTTATTTTTTACAGTTGGACTCGCGTCTCACTCAGAAGGTGGATACGTTGATGATGGGGGGCAGTAAGAAGAAGCGCCGTCTGGCGGCGGCCGAGAACGAACAGCTCGCCGGCCAACGTAAGGTGGCGCTCACCGCCAACCAGGACGTCTGCGCCGCGGCTCTGCAAGGTGTGTACACTCTCCAACTCCAATGTTAAAAGTCAACACGTATAGCTAGGTACAGAGATCATCGAAGGCTTTGGCTTATCACAGACGATAAGCCACATCCTGTTGAATGATGCATTTATTACGACTAGGTAATATGATCATTTACGTGGAAGATTTCATAGGCATGTGATTTCCCCGGAATTACGGATGTTTTAACATCCTAAGGGTGAATTCTTGAAGTTAATGTGAATCCGAGGAGAAATAAATTGTTGGGTCGGGAGTTGCGGTTCAAAAGGGAAAGCTTATTTTTGCACAATCCTAACCATTTCAGCTCTCATCTGAGGACGGGCCTCCCCTTAGAGTAGCTTAAAAGAAGACGTTTCGGAGGTTTTGCCCCCTCCCCCCCACGCACACACACATGGTCCCACACTCCCCAACATCCCCTGCCGATGTCCTCCTGATTTTTATGCAACTTCCCAGTCTCAAGTCTGGGTTTGTTACATGTTATGAGTATGAAACCCATTCTAGATTATGTTTGTACATAAATCACCTGTGGCCTTATTCTTTTTTCAGCAATGCGTCACATTTTGCTGAAAGTAGGACCCTTCCTCAAGAGTAAACACCACAAGGTATGTGATCAAATATATTGTTTTTTCATCGGTTACAGTTAGAAGGTGTACGGAACCTACGCCCTTATTTCTTGAACAAATTCTGGCATTGTGGTAAAATTATAGAACTGACGAAATTCATATTTCACAAGGTAATGTTCAAACTTTGTTTTTAAGTTTCCTATTTTGACCTAAGAGGTTCCTACTCATTTGATTAAACATTTGCGATATATATAAATGCTAAACAAACAGCATACAATATGGATATAGTCCTGAATGATATTGCATGTCCTCTCAGGATCACTCAGGTTGGGAATGACAGTGCTTAATACTAAAAACTTCATAAAATTAATCATTATGACTTTCTTCCAGACGATCCACTCGCTTGTGGTCCCCGTCTTGCTAGACGTCCACCAGGGGGCTTCCGGTCAACAGGGGTCGCCACCTCCACCCTATGGCAGCGCCATCTGTCGGCTAGGGCTTTACCAGGTTCTTTTAGCGGAAGTGCTGTGCCCGCACGCGGCTGTCCCTCCGCCGCTGCCATGCGCAGTACGTCTCTTCGCGCGTGGTCTCCAGGATGAGGATCCAGAGGTAAGCTTATATCATTCCCGTCATGCCTTACTTCATAAATCAAATTAAATGGAGCAAAGAGACGTTAGAAAACCGCTTCCTGATAATCTAATATTGTCAGAACCTGTTGAACTTAAAGTTATTGTATCTTTATTTACACGTATATAAAAAGCTTCTTAAAAAAGTTTTCCCACTTTTTCCTCCCTTTTGGGTGTTGGAAATATGGGATTCTCTTCCCTTTGGGGAATGAGAGTTTCACTTTTTCAAAGGAAAAAAAATCGTTGGTCGCGAAGCCGCCTTGTCTGCACATTGTATATAGAAAGTTGCCTGGGCTAGGTAGTCGTTGCTTGTACAGGGAGTATAAAGTGAATTTAACCGTATCATAGTCCAGTAAAAGTTAAAGTAGTAAGACTGTCAAGTATTCAGTGCCTCACAATTTGGTGATTGTCGTTGACATTACACGTCGTACTTTCCGCAGGTGGCCAGTCTGTGCTGTGAGGCGGCGGCCGTGACGGAGGTGTTGTGTCACCCGCGCGCCCCCGCCCTCTCCGCCCCGCCCAGTCACGCAGCCGACGGTGACCAGAGCGCCCCAGCCAGCGTCTTCGGCATCGGCTTCTATGGCAACGCGGCGGCGTCGTCCGGTTTCGCCCCGGGTTACGTCTACTCAGTGGGCAAGGAGGTGCCGCCCCCTGCCGTCGTCGTGCTCAACTCCAACAGCAAGCCTCAGCAGTGCCCCCTGGCGGGAGACGAGGAGGAGGGCCCGCTGGGGGCAGAGCGAGGTCAGGAGGAGCGGGATATTGAGATAGTGTCCTTGGCCTCCTCTGAGTCGGGCTCGCCGCTACGACAGGACATAGAGGGCAGCAGTGAGGAGGCGGATGAGGAGGACGGGTCGAGGGATGATGAAGAGGATATCATCGCCATAGAGGACGACTCCAACTCACCACTGCCGTCTACATCCAGGGCCACAGGTCACCGACGAAAAGAGCCAACGAAACCCGATGGTGGCGCTGATTGTGAAATCATCAGCGACCGGACAGTAACAAAAGCTACCAAGGGCAACCTGCCGACAACCAGAGACTCGCAGTCCGCCGCTGATACCGGCGTGGTGATCGTGGAACAAGGACCCAGTCAAACCGTCTCCGCTAACTCGGAACGCAAGCGGAAACACGATGGGGATGACCAAGATGAAGACGAAGCTGTGAGCCAAGTGTCTAAGGAGTCTGAGGTAAGCATCTACAGGATTATAGGAGAATTATGTCTGCTGGGACCGTTCGAACGTATAGGCCGGAGATTATCACACTTTAAAAGGTTTTGATTTAGATCAGATTAAAATGATTTGGTTTCAGAATCCGTGCGCTATTTCTGGGGAACTACAGGCTTGAATGCCATTGATGTTGGCTGTGATCATTCATAAAAGTATTAACGCTCATTTGAAATAACTAGAATAGCAGATCCCTGTTCGTTCTAGCTACATTTACTTATCTTTTTTTCAATACTTCATGATTTTCTGTTACATTTAGGATTATATCACGTATAGAAATATGATATATTTTTATACATGGATATTTGTAAATTTGTTAACAACACCAGACCTCAGAAGCGTGCCGTACAAATGTCAAAATTTGTGAGGTTTCTTGGCGTATACTTCCCGTGTTCGAAATGATTTGCGGCCATCAAAGGATTAATGATAATAATATTCGCAGAATTTTAAACTTAATCTCCGTATCAACCTGTTCAATCCACCGGGAATCCCGTTTCATCTATACCTTACTGGAATTAAGTCTACATTTCACTTACTAGACCAAAGCTTGATGTAATCCTGTCGATTTTTCAATCTTGATTTCCAATGTTGTTATATTCTTTCCTCAAATTTTAGTACAGCTAATCCCCTTGGGAATATCAGTCATATTAGGTATACATATTTCTAGTTTTTATCCTGTGCATTGTCAAATCGAGTATTGGAACAGCGTTATTTTGCTCATAAAATAGTTCTTTGAAAACTGAGGCGTTTATGTCGACAATTTAGTCTCAAAGGCGCCCTCATGTATGGGGCGTTGGGTCATATGGAGCAATACTCTCAGACTTCAATATGTCCAGAACACAATTTGCCATTGGTGGCAATGAGAATTACACTGTAGGTTTACGTTTTGTGGAGTTTAATGGGTACAAATGCTCCGCAGTTATATATCTTTACTTCAGACCCTACCAGGAAATAATGTTTCAATTCTTGTCTTCGTTGTAGGATGAAAATGCACGATGCATGCTGGAGACGTTCGTCGATGCAGGTCCAGACTCAGACTGATACGAACGGGACGTTGTCTAGCAACCAGCCACCGCCTCATTTTGCCTGCATATTAGCAACGCCTCATTTAAAAGCCCGTGAATTATTGCATATACAGCCCTGTTAGTGACTTAATTTCCCAAGTTTTATGGTGGAAATTCAATATTATTGGCTATTCGAGGACATCTTTATACTAATTTCAACATATTAGATTTACATCGGTATATCACTGTTGCGATGTTATTCTTATTGTATGATTCTATAAATGACTGAAACAACGTGTTCTTGATGGTCTTCTCATTTTATTTTTCGGAAAACATTCCATATCTATTGGATTATGCAGTACCGGTACCTGATACTCGGTCTCTTAGTCATGGCAGCACCAAATTCTTCTGTGACCAGGCGTGGCTCGCCTGGGAGCTTACCACAAAGAAGTTATAAGGGATTCTGGATCGCATCCATTAGGGATGTGTATTCCAAAGTTAAAGACAAATAACCAATATAGCATTCTTTTATGTGGTGCCGCAGGAAAATCTCTTTTTAGAGACACAGGAAGGGTTGTTTTTCTAACAGTACTGTACAAAGAACTACCATAAACTCAACTACTGAAAACACGAGCACCACAAGTATTTAATAACTGTCAATATTGGGGAGTAATACCAAGTTACGTCGACTATCAAAGTTTGTACTGACATGCAACCTACGTTTCGATTAAGAACTCACATTTTGCTATGCCAGTACTCACAAGTTACTTGACTGAACTTAGA
This sequence comes from Alentia gelatinosa, assembly GCA_950022655.1. NCBI lineage: Eukaryota > Metazoa > Annelida > Polychaeta > Phyllodocida > Polynoidae > Alentia > Alentia gelatinosa. The sequence goes on from OX465582.1 coordinate 40,163,546, forward strand.
ATCCTTAACCTTCTATGACCTTTGGATTGACCTTGGATGTGACCTTTGTGTACCTGCATGGGAACTAGACAAGACCTGAAGGCCGAGTGTCGTCACATGTGATAGACCATACAGGGCAACAATGAAAGCTGACAAAAGCTGACTGTAATATTTAATGTCTTCTCAATAACAAGTTATAAACCAACACCTCCATTCTGAGTCTTCTAACATTACATTATAACAACTAGCGTCGTATAACGAAGAAAAAGAACATGATCCTAGTCGACGACTAGTTACAGAAGTAACCGTAATTACGCTTCTAAATTGTCGCGGGCTTTTTTTGTGTGGCCTCTGGACACGAAACAAAAATGCATTCAACAAGTAAAGACATTCAACAAGTAAAGACTATTATTACAAAAGGTAGCACTTGATACATTATTGGAAGCATAAGCTTCTGAACTCAGTTAACAAACTCAGCTGAACGTGTTCATGTTACTGAGTATTCAATCAGAGGTAACATTAATGTTGCCAACGCCACCTTGTGGCGTCCTCAGCTAAAGCACGTCACGACATGACGTCACAGAATGATGTCATGATTTGATAGGAACTTATAACAAAGTAGCTTTCTGTACTTAATGGCGCGTTCACAGACTGGAAACACGAATTGGCATGATAGGTGAACAATCACATGACATGGACGAATGCTGGGTCACACGAACTCAACCAATTCCTCAACCACACGTTACCGTTCGATTGGAGGTATCTTTTTTCCCCCTCTTCCTTCATTCAATACAAACTCCACAGTAACCTCTATCTCTTCCACTTGTCGAAAACCTGGGGGTAAGTCATCACCTGTTGCAGAAAGCAAATGCTCATGCTATCCCAGATACCTAAATAATTGATAAAATTCCGTCAGAAAACAGATCCCCGCTAGCCGACCCGCTGACCATTGACAGGCTGGACAGCAGCATGACGAAAATACCCAGGACCGTGCAATACTGATGTTATATCATACACATGTTAATATAAAGCTACGCCGTGTCAATTTCGCGTCGTACCAGCAGGGTGCGCTGTGTGTATTATTTGCCCGGCGGCTTGGAGTTGATGATGCTATCAAGACGGGCCTGGATGTTGGCGAAGGAGTCTTCGCCAAGGTAGTCGATCTGGCCCCTCTCCCACTGGTACTGGCGCTCCACGTCCGCCGTCAGCGACTGCAAATCAACGACATGTGATGAATAATTGACAGATCACTACAGGGCGAGTTAAGCCAACCAGGTCTAACCACAGAATCAGATTTAGAGGAGTTCAGCTTTGAAGATACCCGATAACATGATTCAGTGCTGTGCCAATGTGAGTCTCACATCCAGCTCGTGTAAACTAACGGCGTGCAGTGTCAGCTTACGACCAGAATATAGAAAAGAGTGTAAATTGGACCCCCCCCCCCCAAAAAAAGTTCCTCCAACGCGGAAATTCAAAACAAAGCAACCCCTCAGGATTTGGTATTCATTATACTTTAAGAATAAGGAATTTAGGCCCAAATCAAATTTGGATACCTTTTATTGTACAGGCATCGAATTTGACCAGACTCCCCCCCCCCCCCCCCCCGCCAAATTCCGTCCTTTTTTTTTTTTTACGTTTAAACGTCATTTTTGAGATCATAAATGTAAATTCAAGGGTGGGGGCGGGGGGATGTCGACAAAATCACTAGAAAATATATTCATAAGCACGTCGCTCTCAGCTAAGGCCAGAAATTCACATAGAAGAGATGAAAATGCAATATCTAGACTGAACCGTGCGGTCGGGTGTGTGTCCAGAGCTAACCTACTGTAAACAAGTATCAGTTTCGGCCAATTCCCCTTCAGCCCCCTATAATATGAATAGTTTTTCATTCAAGTTATAATAGGAAAATAATTTGTCACTGATCAAATGGTTATTGTTAACAGATAATAAGAACAAGAATCGTATTAAAAGCGAACGTGATAATATGGCTGCATGCAGTCAATAGAACTATACTGAGAAATTACCTCCTGGCAACAGTATTGAGTCTTCTGTGAGCAGAACAATACAGTGAAAGAAAACTAATTAATATCCAGTGATAGTGTGGTTTACAATGGCAGCAAGAAATAACAAGAGAAAGAGCATAATAAACACTGAGAATCTATATCAGCATGCATGAATTGGGGAATATAAATGATTCGTGAAATTAAGTAAGTTTCACTAAAACAAACAGGCATAGAAATGTTCTTACCTTAATTAAAGAATAATAATATGATCAACAAATGTTTGTCTACAATTCAAACCATAATTCGGAAGTAGTACATGTTAGTTACCTAAATGTTACCAATCATTCTCCATCATGATAAAATAATGTCTTTTTAGAAATCTAAAGTTATGCGGGTTTGAGAGTGACACAGATACGCATAATAAAATGGAATTATTTCTAACGGTTGTTTTTAAAGATCCCAAGGTCCTAGCTCACGGTCATTTCTTCTACACTCAACGTAGAAATTGGATTAGCACCACAACTCAATGACTAATCAGTATGGACGGTGGGACTGGAGAAGTACACATGGTTCCATGTAGACTGGCCTCAGTCCCTGTATCCTACCCCTCCACCCCTTCTGAGTGACACAGGGACTGGTCTCATCCGTAAACGGCCGTGTAGACTGGCGCGATGTAGCGCCACAATCCCCAAGCAGAGGTCTGGCTACTGGTCAGGATATCTGATGGGAGATTGATACACTCCCACTTTGATCTTAATCGGGTCAGTCAGGAGTAGGCTAAATTTATTGATATGACAACACAGGCGACCAAGGAACTGGAGGAGGGGGAGGAGTAGGAGGAAGTATAGGGTTACAGGGAGTGGCTTGGGGTCATAAACAGGAGATTATGGTCAGAGTGGACAAGTCTTTGATTCATGGGCCAGTCAGAGAAGGACACATGCTATAATGAATTGTATTCCGATTTTCTTTAATCATTTAATGAATGTTCATAATCAAAGACTTGAGCAAGTCTAGGTTCCATGGTGACCACATGTTCTTCCCAAATGAAAGCAAGGATACTTTAACATGTATGTCAGTCATACTGAGCACGACCCATACCCGGCCATTAATAACCCGGTTGGCATACACTGGGTTTGGACACGATTTGCATGGTCCAATATAATTTCAGTAAGCAGTATGACATGGCTTTAACTACTTACTAGTGTCCCGCGCACTTATGTATTGTACTTCCTTTTTACATCTAGGAACGTTGTACATGATTACAATGTATATGATATTAAATGTATGCTTACCGCACCCTGCACCGCTGCAGGTTCCACTCGTAGACTGGCCATGCTATCCACCACACCCACCTACAAAAATATATCACAGCAATGAGAAACTGCTGGACACCAGGATACACACAGCCAACTTTCACGGTCAGTCGGGAATTTGTTAAGTATGATGCAAGGTATATATATCTATCTCTAAGGAGGAGAAATTGAAAAGTATGCGATACACTAGAGGACTGCACTCTCGTTTTAGAGACCGAACTTTAGATGATTATATTTTGGGAATACATTGATAGGCAGAAGAATTAGTGAAATGTGACAGTTGTTTAAATGGAATATCGAACCTATTTCAATTCTTTCTAACAGAGAAAACAGAAATACGAACATCTTAATTGTCAAACTATAGATTAGTAAAGTAAGCAAAGGTAAGCATGCACTTAACCTAATTATTAGCAAAATTAGTAGCTATCTAACACATAGAGGTCTAAGTTAAAATACTCTTTAATCTCTCGTTGGATTGTCTTGTGGTCCGTTCCCAACCTGAAAGTTTGATCAGGGTGAATATAATTTTTGGGATCAACATTTCTCATATAGGAGTACCAAATATGGTTTCCTAGTCATGAAGAAATGTGCACTGTGGGAAGTACAATGTTGCAGAAGAGAGAAGAGAATTTCCACTAGACCTCAGGGAAATGACAATGTATCTATAGATTCTAATAGAAAGTATTATCATGAAATAACCCTTACTGTGCAGGCCAGACATGGCTGCTACCATTGGGGAGAAATAAATATAAATAGATATCAGCCATTTGTTCCGCAGAACCCATGTTTAATATATTCAAATTGAACAAGTATGAAATATTCAGATCCCCCGAATTCATATCCCTTGAACTTCAAAAATCCTTATATCTATAATTTGACATGTATTGTAGCGTATTCATAACCGATAACGTTTGCAAAACAGCGGTCTTATTTCATTGATATGTTACCCCTTATAATATTTGCATCACTTAAACTGTGTTATCAAATGATTTACACAAACTACGCCCTCTCTATTTGAAAGAGTCACTCCTCCAGTAGTTTCTCTCAAAACATATATCGAAAACAATCAACTTCGGTTTCCTGTACTGAGGTTATGTTTTTTTTTTCAAAAAATGTCTTTTATTCATTAGCTACACATATACACAAGCACAGACATTAATCTACCTACTACATTTTGCGAATATCACTAGTGTCAAATTACCGTACGACTTATATGTGCACGAAATCTGTGTTTTGAACCCAATAGATCACTACAAGCCACCAATTTTGCCGTCTATAAAACATGCATGTTATCATTAGCGTTTGTCTGGTCGCTCTGATTTTTTTATCATGGTCCTAATATACCGTTGGACTTCCTCCGACTGGGTAAGCAAAGGGATTTTAAACATAGCGGTAAAATGTAGGGATCAATCCTCAAACGAACCAGGTCAGGTACTGATTGGTCTTAAGACATTTTTAGGTCAAGGAAAGTCAAGAACCACCGCCGAAGGACTACCGACGGTTACTCTATCCATATTTATGTGGCATTTCCTGCCCCAAAGACACAAAGAACACGTTGAAAACGATGGAGGCTGTCGGTGTGGCTGAAGGTCTGCGGAGAGGTTCTGACCACTGTTTCATTAGCATGAACAAGGCTCAAATAATATTACCTTTGTTTTATGCAAGGAAATCAATTTTATATACTGAAAACAAAACAATGGATTTCCATAGAAAAGTTGAAACCTGCCATCTCTGCTATTAGATAATAAATACATTGGGGTAGGGTAAATCAGCCCGACTTTTTGGTTGGCAGGGTTAGGCCATGTATTGCAGTACCTGGCTGCATCTTGGTGGATTGTCCTAAATCTTATAAGATCTGATTGCGTGTTTTCCCCTGTCTGTGAGACACCGATTATTGCTAACGGGGGGCTGTTCCACCAGAGCGATCAAACCAAGCACTCTCACACAGCTCCATCCTACTAGCCAGTCAGGAAGAGTGCGTCCTGGTGGAACACACGCCTTTGGTGATACCCTTCATCCAGAGATATTTGTGTCACTAGAGGACTAGCGTGACCACAATTGTACAAGCAGACCGAAATATTTTCTGTTTTACCGAAGTCCCTCTTTTATGGCACCATAATAAACAAACTATTCATTGTTTGTAAACAACAAGTTCTACATTATTACTGAACGTTCGAGAAATAACTGTATTTCTTTAAATCCTGCTCGTATCACATGGCCATATCAAATAGCATTTTGAGTATCTTTGGTTAGGGGGTTTGTCTTTTGTGGTGTTTTAAACCATAGTCACAATAATTAGCTACGATAATGTTGTCAAGACCCGATATATAAGATGGGAGATAATGGGCAAATTGCCAAGCGCAGAGGCGTGGACGGAAGTCCACAGTCGAGCTGGGGATGCCTAGACCTGCGTCCTCTCACTTTTTTTTCTTTTTTTTTAATTCAATAAACAAACTTAACGACTACAAGCGATCGCCATATAAGGCGCTCTTCCTCACATGAGTCACAGATGGACATAACATTTGACAATGCAGAGGGCACTTAGATACCAACCATCTTTGACCGGCCACCTTTCCCAATTCCAGCAGTCTGCGTCTGTAGAACTGGGAATTAAAATCTCTCTGTATTCCATTATAATAGGCCTTCTCGTCGCCACCGTGCGAGGAAGGTACCATCTAACACCCAACCTATAGTGGATAGATCTCGTTATTCTACAGCTGGTTTTGTGATTTTTAAGGCCACCTCAAGTTGGTGTCTGAATGCAGTAAAGCCAGTGATATGCCTTACTCATACGTGAGCATTCAGATACAGCACACTGTTACATACCGTGAGCAAAGGCAGCTGTTTAAAAATAGCTGGTCAAGGCCTGTATACAATCTTTGTCGGAGTTATTTCACAGGTTTGGGTGATTTGTTGGATGGCACATGATATGTCATATAATCTAGTTTACTTTTACGCTAGATTCAGTAGCTTAGAGACCAGCCATACCGAACCAGGCATAGTTGCGCTTTGAAAGTTTATTGATCGACAGCGGTTTGCGTCACATCATGGCCAGGTTGACTATGATTTGAAGATGAAATAGATTTGAAGATACGACCGCACAGTTTTCACTCTTAACGAAGATCCAATAATGAATCTAGCATGACAGATATACTATTTACTGTCTTTTTAAACATTAAGTTTCCTAGGATACGACCTTAGAAAATGCTGAAACAAAGGCACATACAACATAGATTGGAAAGCCCTTGACATGCCAAAGTATGGCGTTCTTTGAAAATTGCCTAAGATTCTTCATTAAATGAAACATTTAACAATCAAGAGCATCTAACGTCCAACAGCCAACGAACCGGAACAAAATAACCATCCTTTTAAAAAAAACTTGGCAAATGACTAGATAGCGGAAGCAACAAATGGTCTGATTCAGATGTACATATTCATGTACGGTACCCTTACCCAAAAAGTGGAAAGTCTGGTAATGCCCGTCGAAAACTGTGTGTCAGAAACATCTAGTCAAGTGAGTCAAAATTTAAAGATGGGTTCCCTTTGTTTTGTGTGGGTCTTTTTTAACTGTATATTTAGAATATGATAGGAATACAGCATATGTCATGAGAATAAAATTGTTCGAGCGTAGCAACTTACTTATGAGAAAACAAATATTCATGTATAATTAATCCTGTATTCGTGGTTGTAGGTTTGCAATAAAGTAAAAGGGAAATCCATATAATAGACGTGGTTTTATGATAAAAAGTTAGTAAGGTTCCCTTCTTACCCCACAATTCCATGGCTTGGAAGCTCCTTCACCCATCTTTGGTGGACAGAGCAGATGGGACACACAAAGTAGAATTATACGTTAGTCTGGTTTCGAACCAGACATGACATGTGTATTCAAATTTAGACAATTTAGTCAAACCAAACAATAGCTTCCTACACATATTTCAAAAATATTTTCATCTTTCTAATAAGATATAGTCTAAAGCGTAGATATCTACGCATATAAAGCTAAGGAAAGTGCGCCTGTAAAAAAATAAATCTAATGTACAAACGTAAGGAGTTATTTTATATACTTATTTGGAAATTCTTTCTTTATTTCCAACCTTACAAAGCCCGGCCCCTGGTGTAGGTTTTGGGTTTTGTATTCAAGTTAGTTGTTGGGAAATTTGTTTGTATACATGTACTCATCTTGGTAAAAACCCACACCCACTGCTTCCGACACGTTCCGACACGTTCCGACACGTCATTGTAGCCATGCCGGTAAGGAGTTTGAATTCTATGTCGTAGTGTTTTGTAGTGTGTCGGAACAAGTTTGGCGGAAATAAAGATGTGACCATGGTGACAAAACACGCCACGACACAATCGGTGTGCCGACGCGAATCTAAAAAAAAGTACTATTACTTTTTGTAAAATGTCATTCACTCAGTGAATAATTTATAGGGTTCCAAATATTGTTAAAAAATACATGTTCTGTTATAATAGAGTTTATTAGAGTGAAATTCTACTGCACAATATAGTCTAAAAATGATGTACATAACTCTTTGCCCATGGCCATGTGGGTGGGTAGAGGGATGTCATTTCCCACCTGATACGTCTTCCCGCTATGTTACACACCGCTCCTAGCCTCCATCATATTGAATATTCTCCCCTCAACTTCATGATCTTTTCCTGCCTGCCATCTTACCGTCACCTTTCAACCGCTACATGCATTAAATAATTTTACCTCCCAAGCACTCCACATGTTTTTAATTTACCTTCCCTATCACACTAATTCGTAGGGGTATTATTTTCATCACCTATATTAGTTTACTATTTTATCCTATTCATCAAATATTACCCAACAAAATTCCATTCACAAAGCATATAAATGAAATTCTATTATCCCAAACTACCGTTCTCATTTATCATTTCACCAAGTTCACTCCAACACGATTTTCGCCTTTACTAGAAATCGAACATGTGTAAATCTTAGCGCGCTGGAGTGTCGTAGGTCGTGTCTAAACGCCAGATCCACTCTGAACATAGCCTTCAGTTCTGACACTAAACACGATTCTGTGTTGGACGATTGTCGTAAAGCGTTGGTGTGTGTTTGCCAATCGTAATTTTCATTTCAGCTAATGTTATTGGCTTTTCCTGTCTATTTTTGATATTTATGAAACATGGGAAAATTGATTTTCGTGTTATTTTTCACCAAATGATTACTCAGAATATAAAGTTCTACTTCCTAACTTTAAGATATACAATTTTACAGTATAAAACTATAGAAGATTCATCTGACAAGATCACTCACATCGACGTTAAATTAAATCTATCAGTACACTTGTTTCATAAAAAAAAGCTTAAGCCAGATGAGCACAACGATTCTTAGCATGATAGACCTTTGAAAGCGAGTCAGAAAAATAAATGCTCTGTTTACTTGAGCATCCACACTCGTTAATAGCTCTTATCTTAAACGATTAGCTGCACTCTATTCACTACAAGAAAATATAAATACTGGGACACTCCTAAAAGCTCGCTGTTCTTAAGCAAGCAACCCGTCTTAAATCCTGGAGTTGCTCAACTCACCTCACAGGTGTTCATGTCCCCAGTTCCTGTGGTCCCCCCTGTGACGTCACCAGCTGAGGCTGCTGAGTCATCACTTTCTGACACTTGTTGGTCATTTTCATGATTTTCACCTGTCCCTGCCGTCCCTGTGTCCCCACCTTCCTCATCCGCCGCAACCTCCACCTCGTTATGGTCCGTCCACGTTTGCGTGAAGGCCTTCGCATCGTAAATCTCCTCCGGAGAATTGTACTGTTCTCTGTTTGTCATGGGAGGCTCCGAGTAAAAGCTCTCGTAGAAGGTGTACGGCCTGTCGGGGGCAGTGACTGTCTCTTGAGGAGCGTTAGTGGGAGGCGGCGCGGCGTAGAACACGCTCACGTCGGGGGGAATAAAGGGTGTTTGCATGCTAGTTGGACAGGGCTCAAAAGCAGGAAAAGCAGGTGCGGCAGGTGCAGCGTCGCCATATTGGCCATCACTGGCGCCCCCTGGTGACTGGGGATCGGCCACCAGCCTGAGCATGCGCACCTATAAGAAAGGAACACGAATCACGGTCCTATGTTACCATAGTTACAAGGATTGCATGAAGTTAGGTATTAGAGATTTGGGAGTGAAGTCAAGCTTCATGGGGAAGGTGAACGTTGGTATTTATTGTGGGACTGACAGCGATGACCAAGTGGAACCTTCAGCAGTAACCACCTGAAACAACAGTTGTTAGCGGGTATAGAATCCAGAAAAGCATTCTTACACTATTACACCAGAAGTACTGTAGAAGAAATTGGAGGCATCTAGAAAAAGCAGTTATTAGGGAAAATATGGAAGTCATATAAAGGTTGAAAAATGGTTCCAGAGGTAGAGTGGAAAGAGTAATGTGTGGGTTCAGAATAAAACACATTTTCTCTCAGAAGTCAGGAGAAAGACATCTAACACTTCCCCAAACAAGGTCCATTCAACCATTCAACTGCGCTTTTGAGATCATAGGGATGCATGAATCCCAACTTTATCCTAATATATGGAACATATCATGTTCATTAGGATTATAGGGATGCATGAAGCTCAATTTTATCCTAATACAAGGTAAATATATCATGTTCGTTAGCTGCAGATTTTGGATCTGGCAGCTTCTAATACAAATAAAGGTAACACAAAACAAAGGATAAACTCATGAGTTCACTTCTAAGATATCATAGTTTATACCTAGCCATGGAATACCAGTCTATCATCAGAAACGCCTTGAAGTATGTTTTCTATGATGTGAATCACTCTACATATGATTTGATTCTCACAGGATCTGTATCAGCATTTTGAAGCCTGAAGACGATGTATGAAGGTGAGCCAGTTATCTCATCGTTATAAATTACCAGCACTGTGTACGAGTTGTTTGTTTAAAAAAATATAGTCAAACAGAGAGAGCCCTGTTCTTGTTGCTGATCTGGACACTAACACCACTTCAGTCAGCCCTAATTGTAAAAATGTACACTTTAAAGTGAGTAGGGACCAGGTCATGTTCCCACCCTTCTTCTCAGATCTACTTTCTCATGAGGACTAAAATTAGCAACATTTTTTTTGTAACAGCCCAAGCTGGGAGGGGGATCGAGATATATATGCCATACTCCTATACTAACCTGGGGTATAACCGCTGCTATAATGAACTCGATGTAACGCATATGAATTACATAGATGGGCAATCGGGTCCAGATACCAAGCAAGGCCAATAATCTTGCCAATCGTTGGAAAGCATCATATGCATATATCTGGTAGAGTAGTATTTACACGTCAATACACAAACGTAGATCTGTAGAGTCGCCCCCACACCCAGCGTGTGCCGTGAATCCTGCCCATTTTCTTCTAAGGTCTGGGGCGAGTACCGCCACTTCACTCATTAAACTTTCCATCACTTACACGCCGCCTCTCGTGTTGAGCAAGGTGCCAACAACGTAAGGAACATCCCATACGAAGATCTCTATAAACACGTCTTCAATATCATCATTGTAACTGTGATAGGTTAAAACCGAGCAGGACTGCTCGATAGCTATGAGGGAATGCTTCCCACTCTACAACCGGGGTTGGTGAATTGTTGCTTCTTCGCATGAATAACCCTGTACTGCCGGTCATGTTATCTACTATCGAGGTGTATATACATGTAGACCTTAACTACAACGTGCTCGATCATTTAAAACATGCCCGATGAATCGGGTGATCTGTCAACTGAGTGGTGATCCACTTTTTCGAATTCGACATGAAGACATAAGTATCTATATTTATCAAAAATAGATATTTAAGACTAGCCATGGTAATTAGATCATATTGAACGCTGTTATACTAGCCTCCATCATATTTATCAGTTGTAATCGGTCATATAAGCAGGTGTCATATATCCCCTCATCATACAAGCAGTGCAAAATGGTATCATGGGGTACAGGGCTCAACCCTACCATCTTAATGAAATATGGATGGCTGCTAGAACTGTCTCCTCACTCCCCTTTATGACAGGCGGTGACTTGATGTGGCAATAAAATCATATGAAACTGAAGTATAATTGTGTCAGACTATCACCATTGAGATGGGAAAGGATAAACCACTGATGGGGTGTACTAACCATCCTAGATACATCTACAACACTGATACATCTTTATGTAGGATATCAAAAATGAATGTGCGTAAAATGTAAGAGGACATATGGGTAAAACTGTAATACTGAACAAAAACGTTTACAGGAGAATATATACGAAACACTCAGTGTAAAACAATAATGTGACTCATATCTGTAGACCAAATTCAAAGTGGAAGATCAGGACACACACGATACCAACTAAAACCAGTGTTCATGTTCAGGCATGCCAGCACAAAGGCGTATCAGAAAACTGCAAAGCCTCATGTGATTTCTTTTGGACCCACAATGCACCTGAGAAATTTACAAAACCGACTACAGGGTCTTGTAGGGCCCTTTTCTGACTATTTGTGCCCATATGCTTGCATGTCTGCCCCTCAATCGTTCTCTCAGCATATACTTGCATCATCTGGACTGCTGAGAACGTCCATTTCTGTTATTGTGTCTTCCACTGAAGGCTTGCGATGGAGAGAAATAGTGTAATTAAATAGATTTTATTAACTCTAACTAGTAACATATTGAGTCGTTTTCTATCTTGATTAAAAAGGTGTAAACCTATTTATCTAAGCCTTAAGAAATGTGACAAATCTTAGATATGAAAGATATAAGCAAAGAAAGGAAAAATGGACCAGAGAAATTTACACAGGCGAAATCTCCATGTGATTCATAAAACTAATGCCATATTCATCCGTTCTAGGCATTCTGGGTAGTGTCAAAGAGGGCCAGCTCTGTCAAGCATGTTTTAATCGTAACGTTTAACACAAGTCACCCCACTCACTTTTACAAGTTCTCCAATATAATGTAGCAATTTAAATGCTTGATTACCAAGCATTCTCTCAGATATGAAAGATATATATCAAGATTTGCGAAACATTATATACACCACTTTTCCTTACAGTACAATGAAAGGATCAGACTTATCACCAAAATACTTACTATATAATATATTTTTCCTAACAATGACCCCGACAGGTCCAATGTTAAACTTAATCTGAGATTCGCCATTTAGGATTATTTGGGAAAATATTAGAGGTGAGTTCAGGTGTGCAGAAAAGAAATAGAAGGACGTATGTACATTTTGTTTGGTACACTATATATATATAATCATGAGTTGATCTGCTTATCGATTATTCTAGTATTTTTTGTCCGAATCAACGAAGGAAATATAAAAGCTAAGAGAAAAACGCTATAACAACTAGAAGCTTACACTCTGTTGAATGTGGTATACGTGACTGCTTTCCGACTTCAACGCGCCGCCTTCCAATGCCTTTTCCAAAAGACATAAATTTTTTCCCGTAAGTTTTTCCCTCGTATATGAAAATGACTTAGCTATCTAGTATATCATGCCTTTTACCCGAACATGGGGATATACTAAGATCTCATAGGAATCATTCATAATATATCAATTTTGAAGAATAAAATGCATATGAATTTAGAGGGAATTGTACATTTTAACGATATTCAAAGGACCCGTTTTGATGAATTCAGGGTTTTTAGTTCAACATAATGAGGGATGACTATTGAAATATATAACACTGATAGTTGACATTGCGATTTTATCTAGTTTCTAAACAACGTTCAAAGAAGGAATACGTCGCATTGTCATATCAAGATCCGTCAGATCCCTAAGGCAGCCAAGGTTTAAACGTAAGAACGAGTTATTTTCGTCAAGAAAAATGAAAAATAATTATATGAATGAATCAGGAGATTTACTGTAAAAAATGTGATTATCATTAGAATAAAATAAAAATTCAAATAGATATATAGTGGAGGGGTTCCTGGAAAATAGGAACATTGTGAAAATGCCTATTTAGATTAAGCAAAAATGAAAAGAATCATACCAAGCCAAATAAACCAAGTACATTTTTTTCAGGTACGGTTTCAATTTTTTAAAATACCATGGAAATAAGTGCACGTGAAGTATATGTCTAAATATGAGACAATTGAGTGTAATTAACCAGAACAGGGCTGCCACAGAATCCAAGCCTCCCACCTGTTTAACCAACTCAATCTTCCAACAGATTCTAGGAAATTAATGACTCATGATATATAAGACTGATATTGCCCCTTTGCTCATATTCAATAGATATCCAACATGTGGTCTGCTCTATAACGTCACCGCGTTAGAAAACTCGGTAAAGTTGAGGATTTTGTGAGTCACCCCCATCCTTACACCACTCCCATGAAGCGGTCAATCGCTCCAATTAATAGTTCCATTTCCTGGCTTGTTGTTTCTTACGTTCCTGAGTTATTTTTCTCAAGTATGGCCCCCCTGATGGTATTTTAGTGTAATATTCTACGGTTAATGATTCCCGCCTGCTATGTTGAGCTAATTGGGAAGGAACCGTTGTGTTACAGCGTCTGGCATACAGGAATCACTGTGGCACTGTGATATGCTGTAAAGCCCGTGTGGATTACAAAGTCAGTGTAAATCAATGATAAGTTACCTGGTCACCGGAATCAGGCTTCTCATGCAGGGAATGGAGGAAAGTAAAACATGCAGTAAGTATACAAATATACAACATCCACAATACAAGGTATGGATACAATAATGTCAAACAAATAAAATAATGCATTTTATGAACGGCTTTTGATTAAATACATTAAATGCACAGAGAACATTCCAGTGAGATATACTCAGAAAACAAACATGCAAGAACCGAACATTAACTTTAGCTAAGGAGACATTTTGTAAAAGATACATTACGATTACAGACAAATAACGGACTAGTTTGTTATTATTAAGCAAGATCACCACGGTATATCGTGGTGGTGTTGTGTATGAGTCTTGTTTTTTTTTCATTAATGTAATTTAAAGGCACCTATGCAAAATGGCCGATCGCCTTTTGGATCAGCAAGGTGAACAGGAATTATATACACCAACTCCATTTTGAGATAGATCTAAAGACAGCTATATACCAATTCTATTCTGAGTTCTGTAGACAGCTAAGTTCAGAACTCTCAAACGTCAACTACGAATTACTGACCAATTCGGACCTATGTGTAAATTTTTTTTTTTTGGTATATTAGACAACACAATGCCTTTATTTTATGATTTTGAATGATACCAAAATGATAATAAAAAAACAACCAAATAAGAGACATTGCATGTAATATAATTGTAATTTTGGTCAGGAAGTACTGACCATGTAGATTGGAATACTATCAGCATTAGTGAAGGGCAGTCCCAGAGGTCAATACTTCCTTACTTTAGCCACCAACATTGACACCTCCTGATACTCCACACATTCAACTAAACCTAATTTAATCCCGTGTAAAATAGTATAAATAGGTATAAAACATTGAACACCAGGGGAAACTGAAATCTAGACGGAATTATCCACCATAAAGAAGGGAAGAATAAAATCGAATGGAATTTCATCAATTTTCAACTTTCATAGCAACTCCTGGTTTTATTGAGTAAAAGAAAAATGACGCACTGCATGCACACGGGGTTCGATTGAGCTTCATGCATCAGTAAATCGCAACCAGCCACTTAAAAGTTTGTGGCTAGCTCTATCAAATACAATTTAGGAAATTGTGAATTTATAAATTGTCTTTTGGTTGACCGCCTCACCAGCTCACAAAACACACAAGGTGGAGGCCTCCAAAGGAGGGCCTCACTCCGCGTTGCATTTTAAGATATAGGATCATCAGAAAAATACGACAAATTTATTCATCATCATATAAGGGCTGGTTGGTGGCCATCCAGCCCATACATGCATTTCATAGATTAATTACTTTACAACAATGCACCCTGCAATGAATATAATGAAACCACAACATTACAAAATAGATCAAAGTCAGGGACGTCGCAAGCTGTTTAGTTATTATAAACATATACATAACATATGATATACCTACAATTTATATTTATAGACTGAAATCTTTTCTGTTTCCTTTTTGAATGAGAATGGTGCCATAATCTTTTAAATTTAGGTTAAATACGTCACTATTTAAAATTCTCTCAGTTGCGACGTCCTTCACTTTATTTCAATCCATAGGATTTGCTAAATCTGCAAGTTTCGATTCTATCGGTGTGGCCCAAGGCTCCATTTTAACAGAAATTTTTAGGGACTTTCTTTAGATAAAAGATAATAGTCCTAGCATATTATGTCTAATATGTTGCATTGGTCGTTCAGGGATCAGTGTAATATGAGTAAGAGCGCGACTTACTACACTAGAGTCGAGGTGAGACTTGACTTTGCTCATGAACAGGTTCCACCATTGCTGCAGGAACTGTGTGTTGTGCTCTACGCCTTCAGAGTGCTCCACCTGTCCCGTGGCCGTGTTGAACTTTTGGTGCCAGGGTTTGGCAGCCCCGATAAAGTGGACCACTTTGACATTTCCTTGGAATCTGGAATGGAAATTATTTTTGTCAGTGTCCATGCCTACTACAGAATACTTTTTTTCCAGAAGTAAAATTGTCAGATTTATTTCTTTTCATTATAAAAGGGAACTGCCCACTGTCAGCTTCCCATTTTCAGAGCGGTAGCTGCCAACGAGATCAGTAAATCGCGTCCAGAAAATTGTCAGATATTGTCAACTTTCGATCGATTGATATCCAAATCACACATGGTCACCACAGTATACCTATCTTATTAGTATGAACTCAGAATGGGAAACTATATAGGTATATTATTTAGCAAAAATGTTATATACCATTAGGAATATATAGATATAATATATAATGCCTTTGGATCGTGGCGGCCACCATGACTGCTCTGGGAGTTTTAAAATGATTAATTGAATGGTCACATAACATAATAGAAGAGCAAAGAGATTGTATGACCTACAGTATGACAGGCTCACTTTTGAAATAATGTAAATAAAACACTAAAGTTTGATAAGATAGTAAATGACTGCATCTCACTGTTTAAAGGCTGGCAGGTAACTGTAGAAGGCTTGTGAGACGACATTGTAGACAAACGACAAATGTTTTTTTATGTCTTTTGTCGCCCAGTCGTGGAAGTACAAGTTTAACAAACCCTGGTCGCCACCTGGTAGGAATAGACAATACTGTTAGTTTTTCTGACAATGATGATTAATTCCGTGTGCAGAAAATACATTTTTATGAAAGTGGATTCAAAGATTTTGGATAAGCTCTAGCACACATTTGTGACTTTTAAAGGATTTTCCGATGTAGGAATATCCAACCCATCCATCAGGTGCATAAATCACGTCTCAGAAATCTATTCTCTACAAAGCTGCGATTGTATATACTTTTATCATGTAGTTTCCCGTTTGTACTTTAAAAACCTTGATATAACTTATGATGAACTCTATGAGAATGTATATTTTGATCTAACTTCAGAGGTCTGTATTGCATTTTTCCCGATTGTTTCTTGGTATCCTTTAAACCTCCCCCCACCACAAATGAAGTTTGATCTCGCAAAAATCTAGCTATCAATTTGTTTTCCTGCTAAACAAAACTGCATTTTTCATGTTTAATTGTTGTGGTAGAAACATATTAATATGAAAATTACCGTCGAAGCTTCCATGTGTGAGAGCGAACTGTAGGAGAGACTGGTAGGTCTCCTCTGACGGCCTGAACACGAAGACGCCCGAATTGAAACAGTCCGGCCAGCCTGCGTCAGGTGCCGCTGACAGCTCCTCACGGTCGAACAGCTCATCAATGTTCTGTAGTACCTGAAATGTTTTAAAAAATAAACCATATGAAACCCTGATCATAGAAATAGTTCATCAATGATACTAACGTACATGTCTGAAGATTTAGGGTTTCATAGCTGAGGAACAACCAAATGGTGATCTTATTGGTGTGGATTTTAGATTTATATATTTTTTAACACTACATGCCATGTTTCCTCTATATCTTAAATCTTATTTACAAACCATTAGCCGGATCTTAGAGCTAAAGGCTGTACGCCTGAAATTCTCAACGAATTTTACAGCTGATTAGATTTACATATTTGCCTATTTTCTGACCATCTGCATAATTTTATCATTAAGAGGCTATAAACACTGTCGATACGTACCACAAATGGTGATAAAGTCTACACCCGGTGGTGAGATAGAACAAGAATAACACTACCTACTATAACTACAGTTACCTGCAGTAACACTACCTACTGTAATGATATGTCTTAACTGCGCCTGTTGTAAGACACTAGAAACTGATGATTTCTCATTCCAAAACTGTGGTCATTAAAATAAGGTTTAGTATAAACCTAGGTCAGTGATTAAAAGAAGAGACTTTTAGACACAGGTAACACATGGTAGACACAGGCAGACACTCCGACAAACATCACAAATTGCAGTGACAGATAAAGGACGTGTTCCACCGGGCTTACTGAACGGCACCACACAGCCATCGTACGGCCTCTGTGCTAACGGCTGCCAGTCGGATATAGAAATATGTGCGGTGGAGCGGGCCACATGTTCAACGGCAGCGGCCGCACAGCAGTTGATTGGCTAAAGGCCGCTAAAACCTAATTGAATACCATTTGCCTAGTATCAGCCGGCGACAGCCACATGGCCGCCATGTGACATTGGCTGTAGAAAGGGCCTATCGGATTGTACACTGTAAAGGATGTTTGGCAGATGCCTGAATTCGTCGAAATCCAGTCACTCCGGTGCTTGTGACACCAACAACACTGAGAAACTACACTGAAAGACATACCAGAAATGGTGTTGACAGTAGCTTCAGACAGTAAGAAGCCAAACTAAAAATGGTATTAAAAACAACTACAGACAGTATGGAGACCAAGTTAAAATGGCAGTGATACAGGCTATAGATGTCGATGATATATAGACGAAGATGACTTCGCTTTTCCAAAATGAAAGTCAAATTGTATGGCCCTTTTATGACCAAATACAAGACTTTTTTAAGAATGAAGATATATTCACTGATACATGTAGCAATATAATAATAGGTTTTCCTATGACAACACCAGAAACATGACGGGATTCTATCCTGTCTTACTCAATTCAATATATTATATACCGTCCTCCTAACCTGTATCGATATGGACAAATATCTCCCACTTCTGATGAACTTTTCCTACTTCTAAGAATTAATAAAGACTTCTTGGTCGAATCTAAGACTTTTTAAGACGCTTAATAAATCTAGGACTTCTAAAAACGTTATAAAACTACGTAGACACTCCGACAATAAATAACAAAAGGGCCGACAGACAGTAAGAAGGCAGGAGAACTGGCTTTGATACAGCCTGCGGTCATTCAGGACCAAAAAAATGGAAATAACTCGGATTAGATACTTAGACGATACAGATTAGAAATAGTAGTAATAAAGACTAAAGACTAACGATAAAAACTAGAAATAGTAGTAACATAGACTGCAGGCGTTGACAATACAGACTAGAAATTCAGTACTACAGATTATCCTACCCCTAATATAAAATCCCATAGGCTTAACATTGGGTTTCCGTATGCCACGCTGACTGGCATACAGAGTTTTATATGCCACTAGTGGCATACAGCATTGTTATCACGTAATATTCCAAAATCGAGGAGATAGGGTAGGATAAAATAAAAACCTGATTCGTTTTAATCTTGGCCACTGCATTCCACTCCTGAAGTTTTGGCTCTGGACTTCACTCGGCTTCGCCTCATGAAGTCACTTTGCCAAACTCCAGTCGTGGAATACGGTGACCAAGATTAAACTTCATCAAGTTTTACGATACTACAGGCGTTGACGATACAGACTAGAAATTCAGTACTACAGACTATAGGCGTTGACGATACAGACTAAAAATTCATTACTACAGACTACAGGCGTTGACGATACAGATAAGAATGGTAGGGATACAGACTAGTGTGTCGGCGTCCATGAAGACACATTTGGTGTACTGCGTGAGTCGCCAGCAATGCAGCTTGGTGAAGGTGATGCCCAGGTCAGGTCGGGCGAGCAGGTCCAGGTTGGCCGCGTCCCTGCTGTCCAGTACGTCCACGACGACCACCTGGTCGAACACGGCCGACAGCTGCTGTCTGTAAACACACAAAATGTGGACCATATGAAAAATAGTATTTCCATCCAAATTCAATCCAAGCTCTCATTGATAAACAAGACATCTTCAAAGGTCAAGGTGGAAGTTTGTTGTTTGGTTTGATTTAACGTTCGGTCAACCATTATGGGTCCTTAATAGACTTTCTCAAGGTTCTTTTGCACTATGAGGGTGGTGATCGAATCTATGTGATGAGTTCAGGTAGAAATCTCTCCCCTACACATTTACCGAGGTGAGAGTTCTTTTACTTCCCACACCAAATAGACATGGTATGAGAAGGATTGGCCTTTGATATAGCAGTAAATCTACCACTGCTGGGGGGTGGGACTCGAACCCACAACGTCCTACAACCTTGGGGTTACAAGTCCAGTGCTCTAACCTCTGAGCTAACTCCCCACTCTCCTCCAATGGCTAATGTATGTTTTTGTTCGGGTCCTCCTGCATGTCATATTTCTTTTACACGCAGTATATCACGAGGATCCGCAACAAAAAGCGATAATTCTCCTGTTACTAACATAAAAACATCAATTAGATAAAGATGCACTCGGTCGTTTTTGAATTAAGAAGTTCATTATATGTTATGGGGAGTGAAAAACATTAATAGGACACTAGGCTGCCCCAACAAACTACAACAGCCACCTACTCCATCTGCCTGACAGGTTCTCACACCATCCACCACTTGTGTGGTAGACAAGTGTGGGCGCTGTGTAGACAGCTGAGTCATGATCTGGATTCAACGGTTTGGGGAGCCTCCTATATCACACATTGATCTAAATTGAATCTTATCTCTGACAGGGTAATAAAAAAAGGGAAACCAGAAACGTTCCGTACAGGCATCTCACGATAATGCAGTTTCGTGGTCCTTCCTCACACACAACATACCCCTCTCACTCTCATCTCTCACTTGTAGTAGTTAGTGCCTGTAATACAAGAGCTCACCCTATCTAGTTACGGTACACTCAGAGAGAGCAATCTCACCAACATTCAGGACAAGTCAGTCACTCCCCTTGTAAGATAACGCATCCTAAATAAAAACTTAAAAGTATGGTTAGCAAGACTAAGGGATGATAGAAAGTCACGTAATTGGGGTTTAGATAAATATAATTTTGCTCTTACTTACGGCTTTATCTAAACTCATCAAATCAAGAAAACATCCTATCCTTGGGTTTTATCCAAACCTACATATATATATCATTGCACATTCACGTCTCGGACGAAGAAACCTGACAGGCAGTTGCTATGGTACACGGCCATTGATGATAAGGGAGCTATAAAATAGTTTTTGAAAGCATATCAATTTGCAATAAACCTATTCAGGGTATCATTGACCCCTCATGGACACATAATCATAATCACTACCTCATTATTCTAGAATAAACAGTTCTGTCAGTTTTGTAAGCGTGAATCCCTCCCAATAGCTGACGTTATATCTGCATGATCACACTTCTGCCATCTCTCATCCTGTACCAAACATATTTAACAGGGTAGAATTACTTATGGGAAATTTGCATCCTATGTCACCATCTATATCCCCGACATATTTTGCGGGTAAGTCTGATAAAAGTTACTTACGATTATTGGACGTTAAATCATCTAAATGTATATATTTCTAAAGTGAACCGTTGATAATGATATAACTTTTTAATGTTCCCAGACGAGCAAGTACTGGGTAAATTTTTGCTTTCTGTCACTTGCCATCATTTTGTGTTACAGTAAGAAAATGCACTTTTTGCTCTATGTCAAGACGGAAAACATGTTGATACAGGGACTTGTCTCCTTATGTGATGCAAGATTACCTCATAAATCACTGGCGCACATCCCTTTTCAGTCAGTGCTATGTTCCAGATTAATATAAACTGATTTTTACTTTTCTACATTTGCAAACTCATACATATACTATTTTCTACTTATTTTGCTATGTAAATAAGTAAACTGAGTTTCAAATAATAATATTTGAATTGAATTAATGATTATCTGCCCCTCCCTGTAACATCTATCATTCATAACATACGGTTATAACATTGCTAAAGTCTATGTTTAACAAAATTTGATTTGATCAAATTTTTCGATGGAATTTTCTATAATACGGCATTTTCTCAGGCCGTTGTGATATCTGTACAGGGGAACTGACCCATATAACCTACAAGCTGGTGGCTGGGATGCTGATATTGGCACACTACCAACGCACCTGTCAGTTTATGTTTTATCTCCGCCCACAGTCTGACATATTCACCCATCCTTGTGACGCTCTCTCAACCCTCCCAGGCTAAAAACAGTTCAAATTTGACAAAACCTCTTCCCAGCATGCTTACTTTGTTCCACTCGTAGTGCTCTTGGTATATCAGTTTGGAACTCACAAACACGAGTGGGGGGGGGGGGGGGGGGGGGTCTCTTTCGGTTGTCATGGAAACCAGACCCAGGCGGTAGCAGCGGCACCTGGATTGGAGCCAACACCACTTCTTATGGCGGCAGTGGCGACCTCTGCGGAGCGCAGACATGACTGGGCTCAGTCGGGGCACACCTTGTCTGTTGCGCTTAATTCTGGACGAGAACACAGGATAATCCATGGAAACTGCTTAAGTTTCCAGACACTTGGTATCAACCACTTTAAGCTTCAATAATTGTAGATGTAGCTCCCTGCCCTCATATTTGCGGATCACTAAATATTGGCCTAATAACACAAACAATTCCCCACGAATATATAACATCATCTTACGCCCAGGTATGTTAAAGTAAGTCATCGTTAGCGGTGAAACCGAAATAAGATCTACAGGGAAACATAACTAATCAGCGTCGGGACTTGTGTTAAAACATGCTCAATACTTTGGGAATATTTTACATATAGCAGTTAACAGGACTCATTCCATTTTCAAGAATCAAGAACTCTTAATATTTCAGCGGCCTACCCGCCTCCTGGTACTACCAGACTCGGTCGGGTCGGGTCGGGGTAGTTGGCTGCTGCCAGCTTGCAGGAGACATTACAGAATTTCGATCATTATGAAAGAAAAATTCAGATATCCCTGAATTTCGATATGTTACACGATACTTTTTTGGGCAAATGACTTTCATTTTCCTGTAACTTTTACAGCAACATTGCACAATTATTTTAATTCTCTTCTCCCATAGTTTGAGTGGAATGTAGTATACAGTTGACTTTTAAAGTAACATCACCTCGAAATAAGTCTCTTCTGTGAGCCTATAAATGAAAGTGGAGTAAACATATAGTATACACCTCATTAAATGTGTGGCCAGGAACCTGTTTACTCACAAGGATATTCTACTACTACAGCTATAGGGAATAGGACACACCACGGACATGACAGCACCCTAACAACATAGAAACCCTATTTTGTTTACGTTACTCTGCTTACACTGGCTGCACGGTTCTCGTGCATACGCGTGCTGAGACGACAGACTGGGTACTTCTCTATGGTGGACATAATTCCAGCGTTTTTCAGTTGGTACAGTTTTAACATACCAGAGAGCAGTACGGGTACCGAGGAGTACATTCTGGGACTAAAATAACGGGAGGCACATCTCCCCAGCATGGACATTAAATACAACTCAAAAATAGTCGGCATCTGTATAATTCCCTGCTGCTGTGTAATGTGTCTCGGATATGGACACGAAGGAAAGAATTGCGCAGGAGTATGATAACGGTAGTGATATTGTGGGCATGCTGCATGAATTTATGCAAGATCTGCTCGAAAGAGTGTTTGAGGAGGTAACATGTAGTGCAAAACACTTGAGGTGCGCAATGCACCCTGTGTTTGAACACAATCAGAATAGTTGCACCCGAAACGTCACTTTCACAGACACAAAAGAAAACTTTAATACTTAAGAAAATAAAACAACTTAACCCTCCCTGGACCTTTTTCCTTACCTCACACTGGACATCTCTATACTGTTGAGCCTGATTATTTATCTTAGCCTGGAATAAACGCCCATAGGCTTAGCATTACGAACTCGTTCTCAACAGGCTTGCGAGATGATAACAGGTGATAAAGAGATGAATTTCTAGGCTAAGATAAAATCAGAAAAATATTCGTGCATGGTCTGAGTCCCTGTTCACCATCTCGTTTGGAGTGCTTCAGAATATTCACTCGACTATTGCCTCGTTCATATTACTGCTCACTCCAAACTCGATGGCGAAAGAGGACACAGACCAAACACTCATCAGTTTCTTTCTTAGTCCGTGATTACCTAGCACACATAGATCTGGAATTGAGCTTCAGCTCTCCCGTGTTAAGAATTATTATACAATAGGAACTAAGAATACAACCTTGTCTTATTAAAACTTCTGTAGTCTGGCTTTCTGTGATTAGGGGTTACCGGATCACCCGCTTTTCACCCGAAAACGAACCAACCTGTGGGTTAACACATCCAGAGAGTAGCATATCTAACCGCCGAAACAATGATCATCCGAGGTTAGAGCAGACTTAACCCGGCGACTGCTACACAATGAAGGTGATTTCACATTTCACTTACGTTTGCAGCATTGTTTCTGGCACTTAGACTCTGCACACCTATCCATACTGTCATTAACATGGAGCAGCACACCGTCTGAGTGGTGGTGGACATGTTGAGACTGCCCTCACACACGTGGTGGGTGGTGCCACTGGCAGGACATCACGTTAAAAGCTCACACTCACGTTAGAAGCTCGAAACTCGGAGGAGCGGC
This sequence comes from Alentia gelatinosa, assembly GCA_950022655.1. Lineage (NCBI taxonomy): Eukaryota > Metazoa > Annelida > Polychaeta > Phyllodocida > Polynoidae > Alentia > Alentia gelatinosa. The sequence continues at coordinate 40,187,647 of OX465582.1, forward strand.
TCAGTGTGATTTTTTCCTGGTGAGCTTTTCTCGGCGGAATAACGCCCTGTATACCTTGGCTAGAGCTCTGTGGCTTTGTTTATTCAATTGCGTATCTCCACAACACTAGGCACAGCTATAGAAACTTGCCGGTGCAGAAAACACGGACCGCTCATGGTATGGAAAACAACGGTACGATGGTTTGATGGAAAGGTCCTTCTGACCTGCAATGAGTTTTATAGCGCTTCAAACATTAACATTTCATCATTAAAAGAGAATATTTGGGACGTGGCTAAGTAGTTGATTCCTTGGTGGCAAAAAAAGAAAAAAATTGTAATTTAAAGAGTTAGCACACTAAACCATATTTCTTGTGAGTCGGGTTTATCAAGTTCCCCCCCCCCCCCCCCCGCTTCACTGCGAATTGAATGACAAACAAGATAACAATATATACTAAAGGCAACATTAGTTCTTATAAGTAGAACTGGAAGTATAAAAAAAAAGAGAAAAAAAAGAGCTGGATATGAGGATATCACGGCAAGGGCGCCCGTGCAATCTCAATCATCAACCATCACAGGATAGTGTGCAATGAGGACGGCGTACTAGTTTTACCAGCCACACTCAAGCACCGAAACACAGTGTCTACTGAGATTTTTTTTCTCGACTAAACCATGATGCAATGGGAGGGGCAGGTGACTCAACATAATAAGTCCCACAGAGATGTACATCTCTACTGCAAACTGCAGAAATCGGGTGTGGATATGGATAATGAACCAGGGAAACAGTCTGTTAAAAACGGTGACCAATAACGAATTGCCGCCACCGGTGGTGTACGGTGGCCATATACAAAGAGTAGAGAATGCTGCAAACCTACATAGATACCGGTTGGTTTCGTTATTGGGATTATTGCACTTTTTGTCACTGCAACAAGGGAAAGCGGACAAATAACTAAGCCTACTTGGATAAACAGCTCATACTGTTTCAGAGAGCTACCGGGTCAAGGTATGAATTACATTATAATAAATAGGGGAGGGGTTTCAGCCTGTATCCTCAGACTGTAGATACGAGGTTTTACCTCTGCCTGAACCCAAATCATGTTATCAGATATCAGAGAGCTATCATGTCAGGGTATGAATTATAATACAATAAATGGGGGAGGGGGTTCAGCCTGTATTCTCAGCCTGCATATACAAAGTATTTACCTCTGGGTGAACCCAAATTGTGATAGGCAGGAGACAGGGTCCATGGTTGTAGTGATATTAGATTAAACCTGATTTCACCCAAAGCCAACTGTATATGGATAAGCTGTAATAGTACAATATGTACGTTGATATGAAAAACACGTGTATGATATCTAATCTGTTGCAGACGTAACTGTATGTTGAATACTTAATATATACATGTATATACAGTAGATTCCCCCGTAAGCGGACACGCTAAGATCCAGGCCAAAGTTTCCGCTTATGTGCGGTGTCCGCTTCCACGGGGTAAAATAAACATATAATAGAAGGATCCGTTTCGAGCAAAGGTGTCCGTTAACGCAGAGTGTTCTCTTACGCGGGGCGTCAGTTAGGCGGGGTTCTACTGTACTCTTCTTTACATGATAGACAAAAATGATTTGTATTCTCTTCTCCCAGACAGGGATTATTTTCACGATCCATTTAGCACCCGACTAAGTACGATACAATTTTAGCTTCGTCCACATAAGCGGGTATTTTCATCATTAGGCGACAATGGTGATATATAGTTGTCCCTTATATGATAAGATTTGTCAGCAAGAGTTTTTGGATGTCAGTGAACATCTAGATGACTCAGCCATGTAAAAAACATATAGCTCAGATTGTTACAATATTTCATGGCATGGAAAACAAGATGTTGTTTTCTTTTTGTGTTAATATCATATAACTTAGAGGTAGAATTTCTTATCGATAATTTTTGAGCCGGAGATTCCAACTGCATAGGATACAGACTTATCAATCATCGACTATTTTTTCAATAAAACGAAAGACCCATCGGGAAAATACTATTTTACTGTTTGTTACTGGTATACAAATGATAAAACAAACCATCCGAGTGTTACCTTTAGATCTTCGTATTGCAGTCCATCATACAGACTATATCTACGCCACATATCACAAATTGAGACGCCCGGCCCGCCTCAGACACAGAAAAAGAATGTTGCCCATGAAGTAATGACAGATGGGTGTAGGTTAGTATGTAACCTACTGGTCTATTATTTTCAGACCCAGTGTCACCTCACTGTCTCCGACTGACACTGTATCATACAATAATAATAATAAAAAAACTTATCATAATGAAGTTCGTACTAGGCCGGCTTACTGACGTACAATACACTTTGAGAGCTCGGAGATTCCGAGAGGTCTCTGAGACCTTCCTCGTCGTAAAGTGAGGGGAATATCTCTCTACGTTGAAGAAGATAAACAGGTGCACATAGTGTCAGGGCTGCCTGGACCAGACCAATCTCTATGTGGGCCTGGCCAGTATAACCACTAACAAGCCTAACTGTATGGTCCATAAACTTGAATATGAAATGAAGCCATGAGAGATCGGGATGGCCACAGATTACTTCCAATCATGTGTTAAGTTCTGTGTATCTTAAGAAATGAGAGTTCTTGGTAATGTGGTAATGGAAGCACGTGCCATGATGCACGTTCCATCTGCCATTCCGCTTGTTCAGGGCGTTCCACACGCCTGTTTGTCTCCTCAGATGGGCATCATGCTGGGTACCAGAGGTGCCCTCTACTGGTCGGCACTGTGAACGCCCGGGGCCCGGTGTCTGGTTGTCATGGAAACCTACCCCGACGCCCACACCTGTTGCTGGAGATAATGTGGCGTAAATTCTCTGGTAACCAGCAGTGAGTAGTAGAACATCGTCCACTTCAGGATGACGCCGGTGCCTCTGAGAAGATTTCTTTGATATATCAACAAACAAATAAAAAAAATTAAAAAAATAAAAAAAAATTTTGTTAACGCTAGACGCCCCACACCCACACCCGGGACCAGGGCTGCGAACGCGTACGCGAAATATTTTGCCTCAGAACAAACAAATACGTGTTATGATTAGGGCCTTTGGAACTTGGTTCAATGTATCTACAATACTTTTGTATACTCCTAGCCATGTCCTTACACTATATCTACAATACGTATATGCATTAATCATTTAAGGGGACTTTCCCTGTGAATGCCACTTCTAGTGAATTTAACTTCAATGTTCATCTTCCAATGTGTTGAAGGACTTCTTAAAAAATGAGGGTGGTGCTTCTAAAAAAAGAAAATATCTGACAGAGGAGCGTTCATTTATTATGGCTGGGAGGCAAAATTTCGGTCAATAAAAAGTTGCCCCCCCCCAGGGATACTGAAAAAAAAGTTGGTCCCATTGGAATCCCCCCCCCCCCCCCCCCTGATAAAACCACAAGGGAGACTAAAATAATGTGGCCTTTCTCGATATGGCTTCACTTCTTTACCTTTAAACAAACCCAGTTACATTCAGTCAATTGTCAAAGTATATGGTAGTGGTCACAATTCTGATGTTGCATACTTATTCTTATCTATATAAGCAGCAACAGGGGCATTTGTAGCACTTGATGTTATAGTAAATGCTCCTAATTCATTAATGTTAAAGAAAAAATAGTAGTACAACTAAGCTGATTTCTTGTGATATGATATAAATGCATTTCATTACAAATATTGATTCTTTTCATTGAACAGAAATATGGGAGTATGCCTTATTGTTTACAGGGATGTCAGTTGGGGTCAGGGGAAAAAGTGGAAATATTTTTCATGTGGATTTTTCTGCCACAGAGAGACTGAGAAAACATGGATAAAATGTCCCTGTCTGTCACGGCATGGGGCTAAGGGTCTGTTGGGAGTTTCAAACCACTGTAATATTGGTGTTACTGAGGCTAAATCCATATCATATTTGTTTGACGTAAGGAAAGAAATTACATATACTGAATATGGAAAAGTGGATTTCCACGGAAAAGTTGAAAACTGACATCTCTGTGTTTAGTTAAAAACATCAACCCATGGAAGAAATCGTGAAAAAAGTTGCTCCCCCATGGAAAGACCTCCCAAAAAGTTGCCCTCCTTGGAATACCTAAAAAAGGTTGCCCCTCCACCTTGAAATGCCTCAAAAACGTTGGCCCCAAAAACTGTGCCGCCCCCGCCATAATTAATGAACACTCCCTAGGTAAGAATTGTCACAAGAGAAATACTAGTATGAATATCATATGTCCCGCCCGTCATGCATATCTGGTCATTCTGCAACTGCCTCCTTTATTTTGACGAGTGACATATTTGATGACTGCTTGTTGACTTCTCCACTATTCTATATGGCTTACAGCCAATCAGGATAGCTAGCTGGATCATGTGACTCTCCAGGTATATGACATGAAAACGGCTATGAACAATCATTGTACAAAGGTGATGAGGACAAAATCTTGACAAACCATCTGGTTTGATGGGCCGAGTCAGGTATAAAATATGTATAGCTATTAAGTCTAATTAACTCAGCTTGATAATAATTTAGTACCGCAGGAGACACATTTCAGGCATCATCTACCTCTATTGTACTGATATTTCAGGCACAAGAGGTGTATGCGTGTATATATATGTATGTATATACTTAGCGTATAAAAATATATGGTGTTTGGTGGTGTCTTACATAACACATGGCGTACAGTGTATGTTGGGCGCCAGCCCAGAACAAGACGCGGCGAACGTCACCTCTAAATGTCATCTAACGCAAATAACGTATTGTATACAGGTGAACCACGCCGACGTAAACTATGTCCATACATAGAGGTCAGAACGTGCACATCAATTCTGTGTTATAGACCGGTCCAGAGAGAGTTTACCATCAGTCGGCGTTAGTGTCGCAGGTTAAAGCGAGCAGACAAAGGATGGACGCAATGAGATTCATTTACCCCCAGCCCCTCACCACTACCTCATCATCATAATCAATTTTTCCCTTATTTGTTCTTATTATATTTAGTATAACTGTGATAGAAACAATGTGGTTATCGTTAACATTGTCTAGCAATAAACAAACAAGTAGGAAATCCTGAAAGACCTGAAATTAGAATGTCGATAGCGGTAACATAACCGGGAGAGTTATCCTTTGTACATGTATATATGAATTGTCCGTTATGTATAAGAGACAACTACTTTGTCAGTAATGACTGATGCTTGCTGAAAAAAACTAGATAACTGACAAATGTGACCTCTGTAAGTATTGTTATGTTTTGTTGGATTATCATGTTTTTATAAAGAATAAGATAGTTATAAATGAAGGTTTATAAATGTATCTAAGGTAATATGGAACAACTAAAGATCGATCTTCTCAATGGGAAGTGGTAGACCGCGACCGTCCAAGAATGGGAACTGAGCCAATTGAAACAAAGCAGAGGATCCAGCCACACTTAATAGCCGAATAGTGTATTGACATTCAACCGGTGTCTGTGGTATTATGGGCATCATCTGGTAACGTGATTTATCCATCAATGGATAATACACCCGACCAAAAGAAACACCAGCAAATAAACCTCTGTAGTAGGCATTGAACTTTAGGTAACATGTTGCGAACCAGGCTTTGATACCTATGTTTTTATAAAGTCTGGATGTCAGGCAGAGGAAGCCAACACTCGAGGGATCAGGGGATCCCCAACAAACCACGAAGCTAATCTAAGTTACAGTTCACACACCTCGTCGTGGTGTCAAACTTCTCTAATTGTATTGACGATCATTCTCTTAGACTATCGCGCGGCAAGCGTCCACCATTGGAACTGTGAACTTCGGTGCAACTCGCAAAAATATGTCCTTATTCCGCCCTAAAATAGCTGATAAAGAAATATACAATATTTGTTTTGATTGCCGAAACAGTAAAATCGTAAAGGAGCGCCCCTTGAATTGTCAAGTAAAAGTGTAGTGTATCGGTTTTATCTCTGTAGGTATGTAAAATGTGTAAAGGTCAAGTGTGTAACTTGGAGGATGTACCGTACTTAAAGTATATGATCCACTCTTGACTTTCACTGATAAATCACTTATACTGTGTACAATTTGATAGATAATCGCCAACAGACTAAACAGAAGGTCTCCAATGGTTTATTACGTGTCCCTCTTTGTTCTACTCATATGAGATTAAAAATAACCTTGATATAACGTCTTTTCAAAAATAAAAATCTAATATCTAATGTTCATGCTGCTGATACAAAGATATGCATCCTTCTTTTTTACAAAGACGACAAAGCTGTACATATCTAGGTGATGAACACCACTGGAAACAGAGATATCTCATTAACCGGAAAATGGCATTTGATACCAGATTACCTTTCAACTTGGTAGTAAAAGTTCATAAACAGAATGTACCATGAAATGTTGCCCGATCCCAAGGTGAACGGGAATAGAAATCGGTGGGCCTCAACTCCAATATGCGAACCACCACGACACCCGACCTCCTACAACCCGAGGGCCCTCATCCAGCACTGCAACCACAATAAACTATTTCCATACGAAAGGTCATGTCTTACGCGAGGTCATGTCTCAGAAGAGGTCACACAAACAAGGTCAGATCTATTTGTCTTCAGTAAATGTATACAAAATGTAACTTGTATTTGCTATTGTAAATATTGTGGTACATCTTGTGTTCAGCGCAAAGTGAGTATGATTGCTTTATGGATACACACTCAAACATAGAAAGTAATATATTTACGTAGCAGGCTGAAACTCGTACTTGTCTTAACTACAAAGGAAAGTAGTGAACCAGATCTGTAAATTTATATCAATTTTAACGGGAAATCGGATGGCATGGCTATTCAACTCTCAAAGAAAGGGGGAAAAGAGTTAACAGAAGCATACTTAATGAATATCACAATGATAACAATAAACCATTAGCTCTTTCACTTTTAGCATTATCTACTGCTGCCACCTTTGCCTATCTTCAGTAAAAGTGAAAACAGATGTTAACTGACCAACACTCCATCTATCTGAGACGTCTAGGTATGATTTATTTCCTAAAAATTTCTAGTTGTCAACCCACAGGTGTTCATAGTTGCTAGGGTTTCTTACTTGGTATCGTGCGAGCTGATTGGCTCTGACATGGAATTTACTTATGTAACCGTTATATCATTGCTATGATAGACTATTCATCTTTCTTCTTTCCAAGATCATCTGTAGTCTCTAGCTATTTCATTATCTTGTGAAAACGGGGAGTATAAGCCTACATTTATATCAAAGCAATACTTTTTGGAAGAAGAGAAATATCATGAAAATGACAAGTAAAAATATTTACTTGTACCCCAACGAGAGATACGGGCTACTCGATAGTCTTAAATGGCTGAGCTTCATAGTACCATAATACTAAAGGTAAAGATATTACTGTGTGTAATGGTGCACACGAAGGGCCGTAACAAGAGAAAATATGGTCACAGGTTGTAGGAATGGCCGTTTGAGTCTTTTGGAAAGTAGAATATGTCCCTCTGCCTCTGGCATTCGGACGTATTTTGTGGGTCAAAAGGCTGAGGATGTCATCCCTATGGGCTCAGTCACTACGTTTTCATATTATTATGTACCAAAACAACGCCATATTATGTACTTACGAAATCGTTCACGACGGGCTCATTCACTATATGACAGTGAGCGCGAACATTATCTATATTGCACCCCGAGCAGCAGGTAGTATTTCATAGACGTTCGTGCATAGGTATATAGTAATACAATATACTAGAATGAGGAAATGAAGTTTTGTAAACAATGCACATATAAGTTAGAGTCTTGCAGGGCTGCATGAATACTGACGGCTCCACTCTGCTTTTGGCATAGATAAGACCGTTCAATGATGTAGGTATCAGTAAGACAACACAACATTGTCAGTATATAACCAGGGCGGGGACGCGTTGTAGGTGTAGAGGATCTACCTGGCAGTTGGGTAGGGTAGGAGATTCTGCACGGCGAGTTATTGATAGCTCTACCTTGGGTAGGCCCGCGGAGATGAAGGGGGGGGGGGCTGGGATACATAGTGGGCGGGGTGTTCAGCAGCTCCTGCCGTGAAGTACAGCCTTCATCCCGTTTCTCCTGGGTGTGATGAAAACTCCTCGGTTTAGTGCTGAATCTACTTTCCCTGGGTGTTGGGGAAGAGCAAATATTTGCTCAGTTGCTGGTGAAGGAGCCTGACTATATTTATTTTTGTCTCTGGTTTTCTATGTGTCCTCTAAATAAGACTTGTATTTATCCATAATAAACATCACTACAGCGTGTCCCTATTCTTGTATCTAACAGCAAAAACAAATTCAAATAATGTCTCCAGAGGGGAAGGTAGCAATTAAGAACTTGGTGTGATACTGTGGTGCATCTATGCCTGCTGAGATGTACATAGAGTGTATGTAAGTAACTAGTCGACAAAGTAGGAGAGGTGCATGTCTAAATATGACTGGGAGGTGTCTCCGTAGATTCAGAAATGAATGTATACTGTCAGTACCTTCAGGGCTACGCGTGAATACTCTCTTTGGCTGTGACTAGCGTATCTATGTTCCTTATGGACTGGGTGCTGATTAGTAGTAACCCCGTCGGGACAGAGCCTACTAGTGCCAGACGGATAAACACATGGGTGTAATGTGGCATGGCGGAGCCCCGTACTCTAACCATCTATCAATGTTAAGGTTTAGACACGTCACATATTCACTACCGCCATCTGATATTGCAATCTAAATATGCGTTTAATTATCCCAAAGGTACAAGTATACTCATTTCTGTATACATCATGTTCAGGTAATTATCTCTTTCTGGATTGACTCATTCAGCTCTGCATTCGACTATAATTATGTCCTCTAAAGCTATCATCAATTAATCAGATGGTTAATCAAATCACATGTTCTAGTATAAATGGCATTATTATACTTCCTCTCTATGGTAGATGACATTGCCAATTATTGTAATCACTTGATGAGAAAAAATGTCACCATAAAAACTGAACAAAGTAATATCGATGAGTGGTTGTTGGTCATTTCCCTTCGCATTGCCAAAGATAGTTTGATGAACTTGAGTGCACAGTACCTCATCATGCTTTTGATGATCTTAAATCAGATCATACACTATCATTGACAAACAAATTAATAATTTGATGTAATTCAAATGTGATCTGCATAACGCATGCCCGGCACAGTACCCATTCTCCCAGCACATTCTCTGTAGGATGAATCTGTGATAACATGAATAAATACATTCTGGCGGAGAGTGAGGCCAGCAGATGGCGCTGCGGGCTGAATATCGGGGATGCCTTCTGTCAGAGCGCCCCCCCCTGTGGTGAGGTACAACATGTAGATAGAGGACGCTCGACACGTGTGAAAGGCGGGCGTCTAGCATCTTGCCCCGGACAGACAGCCATTTACCAAGCGTTAACCCCGACTAGCCTTACAGCCTGCCCGCCCAATATGTTTATACACGCGGCGATGGGAATTGGGGAATTGGCGCTGGTAGGCCAGGGAAAGCACACCACCGTCAGCTTGGTATTTCGATATATTGGTCCAGGCTACATCCATCAAGCCTTATTCATGTCAGTCTTTACTATGAACGGACTGGTATATTGGATGCAAAATGAACAGCTCAAAGATGTAATACGAGTAATAACGCACCTTCTCAATCTGGCATTTGGTAATGAACCCCTGGACAATAGGTCCTGCATAGCATACAGAACACTGACCAGCAGAACAGGTTTTCGTATGGTTCAATGGATTTGTGAAATTCTATAACCATTAGCTACTATAGCCCAGCTCTTACACCTAAGTAAACTAGGTACGCGGAGATCTGCAGGATTCTTTCATGTTTTGGATGTTATCAGACTTGACAGGTTCTACTGAATACGAATCAAATCCAGGTGTTCACGACTTATTTTCTAACTATATAACCTCAAAACCTCAGGGCGGATGGGTTCCAGTGGGTCACACCTGGTAGAAGGTTTCTTATATGGACTCAAAATTATTTGTTAAAAAACTATTATAGAATAGGAAACTTCTTTTCAACCTCTCTTAAACGTAGCTGACTGACTTAGGGGGTGGGGGTGGCGGGAAACACTGTTATAACCCATACGGTTCAGCCCTCTGGAGATGGTTGTGCCATTTGAGCCACGTGTCTTTTTTACGTACGGGGTGGAAAACTGTTGAAAGGTGTTGCTGTTGTGTCATTCTTGGACTGTATAAAATCTAGTCGAGAGCCTGTTTTAGGTTGGGCTTCCATTTTCAATCTAATAATAGTCTGTCTTCCAACATTGCTGAATCTCCTTCATTCATGCTTCCTTTAGGACAAAAAAGATTTCAGGACAACTCGATCGCCATTGATGCAAACAATATTTAGATTTTAGTGTTTTCTAATTTGTTTTAATCTTGTTTTATGAGTCTCATACAGTAAGAATCGTTCCATCAGTTTGTTGGAAACTGAAATGTACTTATGTTCAACTAGGACCTGCAAAAATGGGATTTTTTTTTAATATATATTATTTAATTTAATATAACATGAGTATTTCTGATGGGTCTAAATAGAAAACACTGTTTTCAATTACACTCTCAATTATAGGGGTTGCCTTCACTTTGCTGACTTTTAGCAATTATTCACTAGAGAAAAAGAGGTAAGAATCTTGGTGCACTGTTCTGAGATTCATATGTAATAAAGGTACGTGCAGTGTCCTCATATTACCTGCCCAAAGTACAGCTCGACTGCCATGGGCAATGCTGTGACCTTGAATACTTACTTTGCCTGCCGAAATTGACTGACCGCTCAGGCTGTATATCACGGTTGTCCGGATATTGATACCATCAACTCCCTTCTTATAATACAAACATACCGCTACTGGAAACCCCCTTCTCAGTGTACATTTGTACACCGAAGAAACAGGCACCTGAGACAAATTTAGCCACATCACTCTCATCAGTCATGGACACAATATCTGGCTTGTGAAGATTTTTTTGTATACTGTGCTGTAGGTACATAGGCCGACTTCTGGTACTGCTTACTGGTTTAGTATTCAGAGACTTATCAGATAGGTGCGCGGCCAACTGTCGATCAGCTCCTGTACACCGAAGTAATATACACCGGCAACGGAGTCAGAGATGGGGCATAGTGAGGGGTGGGGTTATTTAACACATTAGCCTAGGCTAGGAACTATGAGGAGAGTCTAGACTAATATATCGTAGACATGGCGTTGTCTTTTTAGCCCTCTATGGAAGTAAGGATACTCTACTGGGTCTAAGAAGTTCTATCAGAAACATGATTAGGCCTGGTCAAGTTCGAGCTAAGTCGAGTTGAGCTAATGTTTTTAGAGAATTTTTTTCCTAAGAAATAATTCAGTGTAGGTGCCAGAAACATCAAAACGTCCTCAAACAAAAGTAATTCCTCTTAAAGGTTATAGATTTTAAAGGATCTCAAAGACAAATTTATTGAACATTTCTGATGACCCCAGAGAAACATATACTTTAGGTGTACATAGAACTATTGAAGGTGACATGGTGTGGTTGGTGCAGACGTCGCGCCCACGCCTCTGCTGCTGATATCAGAAGGGGCCGACGAGAAGGCCTTACTCCATCACCTTATCCCATTCGGAACTTTCCCACCGCCGACAGCCCCCGAAGCTCCTTCCGAGCAGCTCTCGAGTATCCCCGAGTGTCTGCCGAGTACCTGCCGGGTCTCACGGCAGAGCTTGCCGCGTGTTGGGCCGGCTGCGCGGGGGCGAGGCTTCTCTGTGAAGTAGTTCAGCAGGAATGGGTCTATAATCTATCCACCACCTCCTGGTGACACCCAGGTATCAAACAAGACTTCTACAGGTATTATACGGAAACTGGCTTACTGTCTTCGTACGTCAAAAATACGCGGTGAAATTGTTGATCACATACATCCCGATGCCATAGGCAGAGGGATGTATGTGATCAACAATTCTACCAAGTATTTCGACGTACGAAGACAGTAAGCCTGTTTTCGTATTATTATATACCTAAAAATGTCGAAATTTTACTTGGTCACGTGATGGCGTACGGGTATAAATACGCCATGGGTAGGAGCGGGCAGTATACGTAGCTCATACAGCCACAGGTATATGATAATAGCGGTCTCTAATCTATGGCCTGTGTGTGGCCTAATTTGCACTTGAGATCAATGATATTTGTACACGCATTTTGAACTTCTTTTTTTTTAAAATAACAACAACAAATAAAAGCGAAAAAAGTTCAACTCTGTGATAACACCACAATATGGAGACTTATATCAGATCATTTTAGAATTGTGTTGATACAAGATGAAAATACTTCTGAGAGGGGAGATCCAGACAGCTCGTCGTGGATATACTATAGTCCGCCCAGCTGTGCTGGCTGTTTTTCAGGTTGGGGGCTAGGAATGTAGAAGCAGACTCACGATATAAACCTGGCTCTTGCTATCAGGATCAAGATAGATATCCGTGAGTCTGAGACTATTTTGGGAAACGTGAACGCAGTTACGGATAATGCACCAAGCCTAAAGCCCTCCAAACATCACCTTCGCATTGTACCTAATTCTTATATAATAAAAAGAAACTGTTCTATTCTTTCTGATTCATATCTGTGTATATATGTGGATATGAACATGTTGCCCCTACTTCAAAAGCAATATGAACTATATCTGAGCAATTGCGAAAATGATAGACTTTGATGTCAGAGACAAAGTTGGGACACATTTTAGCCATCTCAGCTCACTCTTGCTCCAATAGTTCTTCCATCTCTTTATTTCTACCTGCTTCCAAATATTTCTTTCTTTCAATTTTTCTTCTTCCCAAATCGCTTTCCCTAGCCTTTACAGCTAATATCCCAAAACATTTGTCATAATATATTTTCACATATAATTGCATATACCATACCTGTGTCGGATCTGGCATAAAGTGAGAAACTAAATGTATATATGTTCTAAAACCCGATGGAAATCTGTTGGAAGAGCAATGATAACACTTTCATGCAAATAAAGATCTTTAAAAAAGAAGGCCTCAACTCAAACCCTCTACAAGGAATTGTGAGTCACAGTTTTTTGTGTAGTACATTCATATAAGATTTACAGATGCCATATCCATCAGTTTTGAGGGCTGCGTGGATGATCAAGGTTAATATTCTACTCTGATTATCACCTCAGTTCCTTCCTAATCTTGTAACATTACAATATCCTAAATGAGTTTCTCAGATAAACTCAAGGCAAGAAAAAAGCTTATAGCAGAGGTTAGCATAAAATAAATCATAAGTCTAGGAATTATCTTGGGTTCCCCCTCTCGCGGCTGTTCCTAGAATTGGATCTGAAATATAAACCCCATCACATGATGCATTAAGGAGAAGAGAGGTAAAGTGTCCTACCTGATGCCCTGAGTGACGCCCTGTGTGATCATGACGGCCAGGCGGCGCGACGTACCCACATCCCGCAGCGAGTGGCCGAGCACGAGCGCTCCGAGCGCGTACGTGTCATTGGTGGCGAGCGTGACGAACGCCTGCGTCGCTGGACCTGCGCACAAAAAAACAATAATAAAGCACGTTAATTTTTTAACATCTTCATAGGCGACGTTGTATCATTAAGACGTCTAGCAAGGGCCGACTGGCTGAGAGATCGCATATACCATGGGCATTGTAGAGAATATACTGTCCATGGATGGTTCACGATGTCAGTGTCATGAACCTGATATGAACTCATTCTCTTAATCTATATGTTACATTAATCATTCATTTTGTCTTTTTATCCCATTCTCTATACATGTATATTCATTTACCAAACAAATATATCGCGGATTGGCGTAGTTAGCACCTGAAGAGTTAGCTACATGCTTGAGGCATTATTGCATCTTTTCCTGCGAGAACCTGGAAGAATCACGGTAGAAGGAAAGGGCAAAGGTATAGCGGGGTTTCTTGTGTTATCTTAAAAAAGGGAATACTACCATGAGGAATATAGAAATAGGCGCAAAAAAACGCCATGCCATTACTTCTTTAAACCGTAAATATGTTTCGAAATTATAAGTTTGTTTTGCATTTCAAAAGAATGCATTTCAATATCACTGGAATTCCGTGGCGACGTAGTAGACATTAACTGTAAGATATTATACTCTACTATTATGGCATTGCAGCGGTTTACATTTTAGCGCTGATACCATGGAAAAGGCTGAAGGAGAGAGGGTAAAAGTACTATTGATCAGGCACACGTAACCTCAACAGGTGTCATGTGACACAGACAATAACGACTTCGTGTAACTGCACATACCTTAATTCACAGAATATGGGACTGGTAAAACAGAATGTCTTCAACATACACTCATTCCAGGAAAATTCAAAGGGCGGACTTTGGGTTGTGGGGGTGTGGTAGACAACGATTAGCGTTTTGGGTCATTGTGGTCTGACCATGAAATGAAGCAAGGTACAGCAAATAGCCAGTCACGACGTACAAAGGACTGGAGCAGTACAAACTCGTACACGTTGGTCATATGTGTGTAGATTGCGAGGTATCTTATGACTATGGTGTGACCCATTGTTTGGATACCTTCTAGCTATATTTCATACCTTAAAGAGCATACTGTTTTCAGTTGGGATGGGAAAAACAATAGATAAAATGTATGCATATATTCTAAAAATTAAAATGAAGTGATTCGCATAAATTATATTAGTAACCATTACAATTGATAACATACCTATTCCTACTTCTATCATATTTCAACTATTGTAACAACAACGACTACTACAGCAAAAGAAATAAAGAAAACTGACCCTTATTTGAGGATGTATCACTGGGCATTCTCAGGGTGTCCTTGACCTTGTTTTCCAGCTGACCAATGGTGACAAGATCGACTACGGTTTTGTTTATGACCTTATTCTTGATCTGACCTTCCGCTATAGGCAGTGGGTGACATTGACCCCTCTGAACTCCACTCTAAATCTCGTTATAGTGTCCTTTCTCGTAAGAAAGAGTGGTATTTGTAAGGATAGGCTTCTCATTCACAACTAGGGCAGGTTTTTCTGAATAATGTAGCATGTGTCACTTAACATGGGTGATCCTGGTATTTTACTTGTGGACTCTTGGTACTTCAGACACAACTACTTCTCTCATACTGCTGACATGTTTAGTGCATGTATGGTCAAAGCCTTTGGTGTCTTGTGCATATGGAGTGACTTTGCCAGAGTAGATAAAAAAATACATCCTCTTTGTACGTGTTGGTAAGAAAAGTAGTGTGTGAAAATGGTAAAATTATGGCAGCAGAGTTATATGTAAATAAACTGTCTGCATGGTGATAGTTCAACTTTCGATTCATATTCACAGTCTCCTCAATGATAATATTCAAAGTTAGTTTGAGGTTTTGGATGGTGTGACTTTGGTGATGATGCCACATCTGGATACAGGCTCAAGCTACTCAGTAAATGCTCGTCATGAAGACTTTCCCCCAGGTTAGGTTTCCTCAAGTCACTGAATTCAGACATAAATACTATGATCGCTCTGGTGTTGTGACTGCACAGAGGACATTGGGTTGACAAATCTCTCTTCAAGCTTAGGCAACGGTGTCATGGGGGTGACAGGTATAGGTTGAGGTGCTCAGAAACAAGGCACAAGGGCAGCTTGGGATACACAGGTAACAAAAATTCTTGCATAAATATTACATTAACATCAATATATACTAACACCAAAAGCTTGTTAATAACACGCGTCTATAATTGAAATGAAAAATAAAAGACTGTGATATACTATTTTACAATGACAGATATATATATAGGAAAATCTGTATCACAAAAAAATAATTTTTGAAAAATAAATGTAGTAACGATGAATAATTACAATGGGGACTGACCCTCAGAGAAAGCTCCTTGATTTTGAGCACTCGCAGGTGGTCCTTGACCCTGACCATCTTGGTTAGGGTGCTGCCCCTGACCTTGATCATGACCTTCACCTTGACCTCCCTGTTTTGGTATCTGACCTCCACTGTGACCCTGTTGTTGTTGGTCACCTGGCCCTGTACTTCCTGCACCCTGACCAGTGGGACCTCCTTGTCCTGGCCCAATTGTTGTTTCAGTAACGTGTGGTTGGCCTACAGCAGATGCTACGCCGGGAATAACCTGAACAGGTTTTTCTACAATGTCAGATTGTGGTGGCACTGGTGCAGTAGTGACTGGCTGTCCGAAATTATACATTACTGGACCAGACTCAACTGGTATTGAACACTCTACTTGAGCAGGTCTTGTGTGATCAGATAAGACATTATTTTGTACAACGGCGGTTGGTGATGAAGGCGGTGTGAAGAAGGACGAGTCCATTGGGTCTTCTTTATTGACTGAAGAGAATGCTTGCTCAGGCATCGTTTCCACTAGCTGTGATTGCTGCTGTGACTGTGGCTCGAACGGTGGCTGTGGTTGTGGTTGTGGCTGCGGCTGCGGCTGCGGATCAAATAATACGGTATTGGTTGGCAGGTTCAATGCAGGTTCTTGGTACACAGCAACTGACGTTGTAACTGGTGCAGGCCCTGGTACGACTGAAGGTATATTTTCTCTGTGGATAGGGACAGATGCAGGCGCTGTTGGCGGAAGGACTGCAGCAATTCGTTCACTCTCTTGTGGAACTGCGCGTAGGGGTGGTAATGGACCTCCCATCACCATAACTGTAGAGGTACGTACCACACAAGAAGATTGCAATTCCGTGGGCTGCACAATACCCGATCTGATCGGTGTGAATGGCTGTTGGCTTCGCTGTGTAAAACCTGGTTCAGGTGGTGACAAAGGAGTTGTTGGTGGTGCTGGTGGAACAGCAGCTGGTGCCGTTTGAGCTGGCTGAATGGGTTGTGCTGGCGGCTGAGGCTGTTGCACTGGCAGCTGTGGCTGTTGTGCTGGCGGCTGAGGCTGTTGCACTGGCAGCTGTGGCTGTTGTGCTGGCGGCTGAGGCTGTTGCACTGGCGGCTGTGGCTGTTGTGCTGGCGGCTGAGGCTGTTGCACTGGCGGCTGTGGCTGTTGCACTGGCGGCTGTGGCTGTTGCGCTGGCGGCTGTGGCTGTTGTGCTGCCAGCTGTGGCTGCTGTGCTGCCGGCTGTGGCTGCAGTGCTGCACCACCCATAATGAATGTTGTTGTAGAACGCATCACACCTGTGTCCTCCATCATCGGTTGTGGTCGTACATGGTGTCCTGCCATTGATACCTGTAGAGGTCCTTGTGACGGTGGCATTGGCTGTTCTCCTGGTTCCAGAGCTGCAGTACGTTGTGTTTCCATTGTACTTTGCGGAACGGTTGGAAGGGTGTCCTGGGGTGGTGCAGCAGGCATCCCTAGAGCCTGTGCCTGCTCAGGGGCCGTTGATGCAGGGATATCTGATGGCAAATCTGGTTGTGCTCCCATTGGTTCTTCTGGTGCCATCACAAACTCGGCCTGTGGCACATCTGGAGCTGGGGCAAATGGAACTGGTCCTTCTGAAATATGTGCTGGCTCAGGCATTTCTGTAGATGCAGGTTCTGCTAATTGAGGCTCTGGCATCGGTTCTGTTAGTACTGGAAACGACTCTGATGGTGCGGCTTGACATGGTTCTGCCACAGGTGGAGACGCAAATGCAACCGCTATTGGTAGCGCCATCACGGCAGGAGCAGCTGCTGGTTCTATTGGAGACATCTCTGCTGATAACTCTAAATGGGAACCCTCATGGACCATCTCTGGAACTGGCATTGCCGGGACTGAAACTTCGGATGTAGTAATTGATGCTCCTGAACTAGCTTCTGGAGCAGATGCAGAAACTTGTAGGGATGGTTCCTCATATGGAATAGTTGGTAGCTCTGGTAAAGTGGCAATTACACCATGTGAAGTGACTGGGACTTCGGAAACTGCGGCCTTGACATCTGATGCATCTGGCACAGTGACAGATGATTCTGGTGTATATGGTGGTACCGATGATATTTCAGTTACAGCTTTTGGTACTTCTGCTGATGCCGCCACTGCTACTGGAACACCTGGCATTTCTCCTGTACCAGGTTGTACTTCCGAGACAGTTACATCAGCCGGCATTTCTGCTGCTACTGGGACTTGTGGTTCAGGTATGGTAACTGCTGCTGCTAGTACATGTGGTTGGGCTACAGCAACCTCTGTTGCAGGAACTTGTTGTTCAGCTGGAATCACTTCTGCCACAGGAACTGGTGCTTCAGCTGGAATCACTTCTGCTGCAGGTACTTGTGGTTCAACTGGAATCACTTCTGCCACAGGAAGTTTAGGTTCAGCTGGAATTACTTCTGCGGCAGGAACTTGTGGTTCAGCTGGAGTTACTTCTGATGCAGGTATTTGTGGTTCAGCTGGAAGTACTTCAGATGCAGGGACTTGTGGTTCAACTGGAGTTACTTCTGCTGCAGGAACCTGTGGTTCAGCTGGAGTTGTTTCTGCTGCAGGTATTTGTGGTTCAACTGGAGTTACTTCTGTTGCAGGAACGGGTGGTTCAGCTGTAGTTACTTGTGCTGCAAGTACCTGTGGTTCAGCTGGAGTTACTTCTGCTGCAGGAACTTGTGGTTCAGCTGGAGTTACTTCTGCTGCAGGAACTTGTGGTTCAGCTGGAGTTACTTCTGCTGCAGGAACTTGTGGTTCAGCTGGAGCTACTTCTGCTGCAGGAACTTGTGATTCAGCTGGAGTTGCTTCTGCTGCAGGAACTTGTGGTTCAGCTGGAGTTACTTCTGATGCAGGTATTTGTGGTTCAGCTGGAAGTACTTCTGCTGCAGGGACTTGTGGTTCAACTGGAGTTACTTCTGCTGCAGGAACCTGTGGTTCAGCTGGAGTTGTTTCTGCCGCAGGTATTTGTGGTTCAACTGGAGTTACTTCTGTTGCAGGAACGGGTGGTTCAGCTGGAGTTACTTCTGCTGCAGGAACTTGTGGTTCAGCTGGAGTTACTTCTGCTGCAGGAACTTGTGGTTCAGCTGGAGTTACTTCTGCTGCAGGAACTTGTGGTTCAGCTGGAGTTACTTCTGCTGCAGGCATTTGTGGTTCAGCTGGAGTTGCTTCTGCTGCAGGTGTTTGTGGTTCAGCTGGAGTTACTTCTGCGGCAGGAACCTGTGGTTCAGCTGGAGTTGCTTCTGCTGCAGGAACTTGTGGTTCAGCTGGAGTTACTTCTGCTGCAGGAACCTGTGGTTCAGCTGGAGTTACTTCTGCTGCAGGTATTTGTGGTTCAGCTGGAGTTACTTCTGTTATAGGAACTTGTGATTCAGCTGGAGTTACTTCTGCTGCAGGAACTTGTGGTTCAGCTGGAGTTACTTCTGCTGCAGGAACTTGTGGTTCAGCTGGAGTTACTTCTGCTGCAGGAACTTGTGGTTCAGCTGGAGCTACTTCTGCTGCAGGAACTTGTGATTCAGCTGGAGTTGCTTCTGCTGCAGGAACTTGTGGTTCAGCTGGAGTTACTTCTGCTGCAGGAACTTGTGGTTCAGCTAGAGTTACTTCTGCTGCAGGAACTTGTGGTTCAACTGGAGTTACTTCTGCTGCAGGTATTTGTGGTTCAGCTGGAGTTGCTTCTGCTGCAGGCATTTGTGGTTCAGCTGGAGTTACTTCTGCTGCAGGAACTTGTGGTTCAGCTGGAGTTACTTCTGGTGCAAGTATTTGGGGTTCAGCTGGAGTTGCTTCTGCTGCAGGAACTTGTGGTTCAGCTGGAGTTACTTCTGCTGCAGGTACCTGTGGTTCAGCTGGAGTTACTTCTGCTGCAGCAACCTGTGGCTTGGATACTGAAACAGGTACTTCTGCTGGCGTTGGCATTGGTGCAGCTTCTGGAATTAGTTCAGGTTCTTGTTGAGGTTCTGGTTCTTGTTTAGGAACTCCTACAATTTCTGATGGTTTAGATGCTGGTTCTGACATAACTTGTTCTTCAACTTGTGCGGGTTCTGGATGAGGTTGTCTTTGTGACCATTTAGGAGCCATGGGACGGAGTGGACCAGCTGTGTAAGGTTTCCATGAGGACTTTGCCCCCGGGACTGGTCCTCTCGGGGTTGTCACAGAAGTCGGGCCAGCATGTTGCACTTGGCGTGGAGGTGGAACAGGGCGTGGGATTGGGATAACAGGTTTTTCTTCAAGCTCAGGCATGCGTTTGAAGGGGACAATTGGTGCAGGTTCGGCAGCGGCTGGTTCAGGCTGAGGCTGGGGTTTGGGAGTAACAGTGACGGTTTTCTTGGTAGCCATGGGTTTTGAAGCAGGAGCTGCTTGAGGACCCCATCTTCTCTGGGGAGGCTTTGGAGCCTTGGGTTCGGGTGCGGGTTCAGGTGGGGTAGGTTCAGCAGGTGCCTTAGCACCAGAAGCGCCTGGCTTAGCTGCAACAAAAGGTCCCCTGCGAAACCCTACACCAGGTCCTTTTGATGGCTCTACCTTTTCAGGCGCCTTCTCGGGCACTTTCTCGGGCACTTTCTCAGGCGCTTTTTCGGGCGCTTTCTCTGGTTCTGGTACAGGTTTAGGAGCCCCAAATGTTCTCTTTGGCGGTCCAGGTTTTGATGCTACCGCTGGACCTTTTGTGCCTTCCTGCTGCTCAGCCTTTTTCTTTAGCAGATTTCTTTTCCAGGCTGGCAGATTTGGATTGATGTCTGGTGTGGGGTCAGGTTTGGGTTCTGCTTTAGGCGCTGGTTTACTCTCTGGCTTAGGTGGGACTTTTGGTTCTGGTTTGCTCTCTGGTTTAGGTGGGACTTTTGGTTCAGGTTTACTCTCTGGCTTAGGTGGAACTTTTGGTACCTTAGGCTCTGGCTTGGGAGGTTCTGCTGGGGCAACGGTTGGTGTTTTAGCCCCAAACTTTGATTTTACTATAGGCCCACGACGTTTAGGTCCTGCTGGCCCAGTCCCTGCCCCTGCTCCGACGGTAGGAGCATTTTCACCAGCGGTAGTGCCCGAGGCAGATGCAGTTGACGTGGATTCGGCTCCAGAAGCTCCGGCAGATTGCGTAGTCGTTGTAGAAGTCACGCCCCATCTGCGCTGGACGGAGGATGGACCTGTCCGCTGTCCAGTGCCTGCGGCTGGCTTCGACTGACTGGAATCTGCTGATCCGGAAAACTTGGACTGAAGTTCACTCAACTTGTTAAACCTTGACATCTTCGAAATTTGTTGGGTATTGAATTTGAATTCGGGTATTAAATAACAAAAGTCTCAATCCTAAGTGGGGTGTTTGTAGTGTTGAGTCTTCCCTTTTGATGAAATTGACGCCAATATAGTTTATGGCTGAAAATCAATGTCTGGCATATCAACCTTACCTTTTAAATGAATGGTCGCACTGAAACACTGAGATGCACAAAAACACATATATGGCTAGTAAAACACCACAGCCACTATAATCACTATCCTGGTTACTGCTCCCTGCTGTAATCCAAGTAGCCTCTCATGGCTTCCTAAGACACATCCAGCGCTCACACAGGAGTATCCAATGCGGCTAATATTAAATCCAACTGCCAGCTAGTGATTAATATCCAACAGCCTCTGATGGCCGGAGTCCAACCTGCATAGAGGTTCACTGCATTGAAGTTCACTGAAAGCAACAATCTGATGGTAGCGGAGGTCAGGATCCTGGGAGATAGGTCAGGTCCTCTCACTGTAACTGTCCTTGTCCTTCTTCAACGCCTCCTCCCTTCTCTGCTAAGCTTGCTGAGACCTGTGCTCGTGTTGAGTTGAGGCGCGCTGCCGCAGCAGCCAGCTTCCCTTTGCTCTCTCCTCAGTGAGCGAGTCCAACAGGATGAGTGACTGACTTGAGGGAGATTTTTGCCTTCCTGTATGTTTACTGAACAGCTCGGAAGTTGCTCAGCTATCAACTCGCCGGTAGTAGGAGAAACAGCCAGTCAGCCTTGCTTGGTTTTAACTGTAAGGGCCACGGCTATGGTAGTAGTTGCGGTGGTGGGAGGGGCACGGCCTGCGACTGAATACTGGAGAGCGATGCCTTCTCATGCCCCTCCCCCATCACCCTCCCCCACGATCTAACCTTCCGCCTGCTCCCCCACCACCACACCTCTCCACCCCACCCCCACTTACAAACATATCTTCCCAAGCAGTCTACCCACGTAATCTTTCGGAAAGCAAATATATTGCACATTAATACTAGTGACCACTTTCTAAACAATATTGAGTAGTTTATTTTTCATATTCCTGTTCCTCTGAGTCAAGTTAGAATAATCTTTAGATATTTTCAAGCCGGCAGAATATTCTGAAGGTGGGTGTTCTTTCTGGATTGGCTGAGCTTACATTCCGCACGTGTAAATAAACCAGACGGGAACAAGGCGCTGTTTAACCCTTCTTTGCCTACTCTCATGACGAGAAATATGAATATTGATATTTATTAATCTTACTAATGAATACCCACTTCACTTAGATAACAAGGGCACAAAGTCAGGATGCGTGCGACTGTGCATTTAGAATCCCTGCATTATTGGACCTAAAGCCTTCATGTTGAAACGGGATAATGGGACTAGTTTTCTAGGGTTTCCTGTAAAGACGGGCAGATGTGAGTAGTCTTGGTGGGACCGACAAGATTGTCACTTCCGGTGACTCTCTCCAGACATCTCAAGGATCTAATAATAAACTATTTTTTTGATACACTAAATTAGCTTAAGTATTAACATAAATATGATAGATCTAATACAATATCATATAACGCTTTCAAAGGTGCATTTTGCCACATTCTATAATTTATTAACTATTACTTTCATGAAAGGAATGTATATTTAAAAATTGGAATAGAATTATTTCAAATCGACTAAAATGGTTTATCAAGCAAAGGTCATAACTAATATGGTTCATTATAAAAGTATAAAGCGTGGATTCGACCAAGCGAACGAAACCAGCCGAAAAGCCAAAAGACATAATTCTTCAATAGATGCTGTGGATCTGCACTCAAAACCCCAGGTTACCTCTACAAACATAACAACTATTTTCTCAGCAAGGAAACTTGAATGAAAAGAAATAAAAAAGAAAGGAACCCCAAATCTTGCTCCTGTCAGTTGGGGAGTCAGCACGATGCCAGGTATGGGTCCTGACGCACGGTCACGTGAGACTTACAGTGCTAAATCCAGCGTCTCTGCGATAACTTGATCAGGGTGGCCCGGCGTTCACTCACCGACAGTGATGACACCCTCCTCCAAGCACATACTTTGCTATAGAGTAAGACGGGCTTTCTGAGGAAAGCTATGTGCCGGGAGAGTGTTCTTCAGTAGGTAAGGAATCATTAACGTGGACATTGATCTTAAACCAGCTCATAAAGGAAGATAAATGTGAAAACTACTGTTTTCTTAATCAAAACCTGTGGTGGTTTTAGTGTATTTGGAATTGACCCAACCTAGAAAACTGAATAGTAAACTCAATCATCCTTTTAGTAGTAGATCAATTTTTCCACCACTTGATAAATAACTTGGTAAATTGACTTCAACTTGTATAGTACTTTTTTTAAATAATACTTCTCTAGGTTGTATGTTATGCTGGTGTAATTTATTCAACGCGCAAGATCAGCAGATAAGATATCTCATTGATACAACGATGCATCCCGTTTTCTTGTTATTGAATCATTTTTCTCTAAGTGATGGCCTGCTTTCATTCAGCTGAATGTAAGTAAACACAGCACACCGATTCTCCTCAGAAAATATGCGTAGTCCTGATTTTGATGACAGTGAGAGGATACTGTCTGGCTTACATTGCGGTTTTAGTTTACGGTTTATACTACACGAGGACAAAAACATACCTGAGTGTGTACAGCTGTAAAACACCACTTTGGTTTTATTGAGGAACGTGTTGTGATTTTTAGTGGATCACTGTTGAAGTACTACGTGCACTTAACCCGTGTATTCCATATCAATATCATGTGGCGTCAGATTAAAGTGTGAAACTGTAAAGGAAGGTGCCTTATATAAGGGCATCTAGATGAGCAGCTCATGGTTTGCAACGTGATATATACCACTCCTGATAGTTTACCTGGTAATAAAATAAGAGGAATAAAACGGCCATTGCACAGGCATTAGAGTCAACCGCCACATCGCCTGGATTGCCTGTACCCAAACTTACTGCTTGGATTATGAGACGTTTGTCCACATCTATGGTAGTTTATTTACTGATTAAATCTGATTAAACGAATAATTAATCACCATGAACACCGATGGCCCTATATCAGCTGTCTGAATGTAGAATTCTGCCTGCACTGCTGACAGATCAAAGTAGTGGACCCTGGTGTCAAATTTGCAATCTGTTGCATAGAAACGGGTGTGACGGTCCACATCATTAGACTACGTTACTCCTTGCACAGCGTCAACTACTAGACCAAACCTTTCCTGGCGATGTTCCAACGGCACAAATGACAATGTCAAGGTGAAAGCATTAACACATAGAGGGAAGGGAAGTGAGGTACAAAAAGAAGTGATAAAACAAATGATGTGTTCTCAGACCAATAAATGAAGGACGGTGTTTCATTGCACATTCCACTGGGTATTAAAAAGATCATAAGATGAAAAATAGACCATGAGCGTGAGACCTGCATCCACTCACGTGTAGTTTGACCACGCGGGAAACATACCTGCAGGGCACGATCTCCCAACACAATCCTTATCCGTTTCACAGGTAACGTACACGTGCCATGGTATCTGACTAAACATCGGCTCGGGGAGTGTAGCCAACACGCGCTCCCAGCCTTGCAGTCTGTATGGAGCTCTCCGATGGCGGAGGGCGAAGCAGGGGTTTCCCTAAAATAGCCCTCCGTGAGCAGCTCTATGGACACGTGACATGCGCCACATGAACTACAACCAAGAGTTGCTCAAGACCTCACAGACTCAGCCTGCACTGCGCCACTCAAAGGTGAGGCCTTTTAGCAGAGAGAAAAATGGTTGAGCCTTGCAGTAGGGGAAGCTTGAGGCACCGGCGGTACCAGAGATGGGGCGGGGTATGAGGGGGTGGACTCAGCCAATGAGCAGGCATTGAGCTGCTCACCCCTCCACCCCACCAGACGGTGTGTTACCTGAGCCAGGTATGCCGGGCACCCCACCTTCATCTCCAATAGTCCAAATAAGTTTTTTAAAATATTAGTCCCCATCCAATACGGGCTCCGGTTAAATATCTTTTCTACAAACGTTTTTGCCATCAACACTAATGAAGTTTTACTGCATGGGGAAAGGGAAGATATATATTTTTTCTCAGGGTTTCAGGGGCTCTAGTTGGATGAGATGAAGGAAAGATGTTGAGGCTCTCAAATCAGAATCAAAGTTAAATGGAAATATACCTCTCTAAGGAGGATGTGTATAGCTTTCGTCTTTTCAGGGGATATAAATCACCGCTATGAAATTATGGTCTTTTTAAAAGTAAAACAGTAAAAAGTGGAGAAAAAGTCTACTCGGTGAAGACATGACGTCAGCAGACTGCTCATTTTATTTTACCTCCCACTACACTCATTTACACTCCTTCACGCTCAGGCCCAACCAGTTAGCTCTTTGAAAGGTAAAGTCTAAGATCCAGCGATATTTCAAAGGTTTACGTCCATTTGAGCACTACCGCCCACGCGCACGCGCAAAGCGGGCCTCATGGCTGGTTCTATTATCGTCCCCAACGCCACTCTCCATACAGGATTTAGTTCGGTTCTGCTCCTGTGCTACACACCTAATTGACCGGTTGGCAGTGTAGAATGTGCTGTGTGAGTGGATTGTGGTGTCTCCCGGCGTTCCCCGCCATGACCCCGTCCAACCCCAACCAGCGTCTCCCAAAACATCCCACCACTCCCGCTAGCGTCCCTTAAACACCGCTCTCATTCAGAGTCATTGGAGGTCATCCTTGATCCGAGACTCAGTATTGGAGAGTTGGGCACTGAGTTTCCCTCCGAAATGAAACACGCCGTCGCTCGGGGGCCAGTCCGTGTCCAGTTCCAATTCTTGTTGCTATGGCAACGCTCACACGAGCACGCTGGGTGTGAGGGATGAGAAATTCCTGCGGCGTCTGCACAGCAGAGTAGGTAGACATGGAGAATGGAAGTTACGCTCTCACAACACACTAGCCAACGTTGGCTAAACGTATATTGCATCCATACTTTCCCACTGGCACCTCCACCCCACCCCACCCCTCCTGCCTTCCATCTTGCGCTGTATCACGCAATGCATGAAGCATACAGCGTGAACTATGTGTGTTGGGATTCATTAATGTATTGGCCCAGTTGATCTAGCAGAGTGAAGACAGAATAATAGCCCAAGTCAGCCCCTCTGTCTTCTTTCTGGTATATCCTAGAGGATGGTCGTACATTCTAATAATTACAGCACGCTCAGTACGTTTTGTATGTGTTTACATATAATTTTAAATGATAACACGAAAGTTGTGCTGAATATAGCATGAATGAGACACCCTCACATGGCGTCTTCTATTCTATGCTGCATACTGCTTGTGTTGTACATCAAACAGCAATACAGTGCTATACTGCCATAGTATAACAGCATAGGGTACGTGAAATCATATAATGTTCATACAGCCAAGGCCAGCTGGCTATATGTATACATGTAGTTGGCGCAATTGTTTTTTAAACTACGCGTTGGCATTTAAAAGATGAACAATGTTAAAACTTGTCGTATACTAGACAATCAGTTGTGTGAAATCTGACTTACTGCTGACTGATCATGATAATAGTAGGTATCTGACGTGGAAAGGCCATCCATGATAGATCTAAGGTTATGCCACCATCTTACTTATTTATCATTAGAATACAGACACCGTGATATTTCCAATGCCTAACTTTGAGTCTACACTACATTTACCAACAATATGTACACATATCTCTTCCAAGCAAAGGTTTGCTCAACGTCCAGATGTATTTCCATACATATATATCATCCAAATCATATAGCTACAAGAGTTCATATTCAGAGCAATAGAGAGTCATGCACTCGTAATAATCTAGTGTATTTTGCCATGGTAGATTTTACAACGATTCAACTTTAAGGTGTGAAATAAAACTAGGGGAGAATACCCATGCCCGAAGGCCCACTGTTGTGGTAGCCGTCCAACAAGACACCTGCCAACCTATAGAAATCGGTTTTTGGTTTCTATTTACTGTCATCCATTGTGTACAGTGAATTTCGCCCTTCATAACGATATTTTCTCTCGAAAAAATAACCCCAAAAAACTATTTTGTTTTGTATGGAAATCCAACACCGCTGTTCAGGTCAGAGCGTTTCAAGTATCTGAAAGTTGAAATCTGAGAAATACAACAGCTTGCATCCGGTAGTTCAAGTTCTGGAACGCTAAACACTGTGGAGAGAACAAGTTTCACTTTGAGCCGTTTCAGTTTCTGAAGGCCGGTAGGCTACAGATAACCCACAGTGTTAGGCAGTGGAAGTTTAGGGTGCTGTATTGCTGGGGTTATTTGAGGTTATAGCTATATGTAATCAAGACGTTTATACATAATTCTATTCTAGGACTTGTGTCCACTATTATAACATCAGCAGTCAATTAGACTATAACTAGGAATTGTGAAAATTGAAAAAAAAATCAGAAATGATTCAAGGGCGTAGATATTGTAATTCAACACATATGTAACTACATAAAGAATATTGTTTTCCAGCTGTATGAAAGTCTAGTTATTTCCATTAAATGAGACTAACTTTACAGTTATTTCATCGTAATATATGAAAATAAATTTTTGTTTGCGCATTGGCTGCACATAGGAAGTATATCGCTTAGTTTGGACGTTAAAATATCCAACCAAACAATATCGCTTGGTTATACTTATAAATAGTACTATCGTAAAACTGGATGAGGTTTAATCTTGGCCACCGTATTCCACGACTGGAGTTTGGCAAAGTGACTTCATGAGGCGAAGCCGAGTGAAGTCCGGAGCCAAAACTTCAGGAGTGGAATGCTGTGGCCAAGATTAAAACGAATCAGGTTTTGATTTTATCCTACCCTATCTCCTCGATTTTGGAATATTATGTGATAACAATGCTGTATGCCACTAGTGGCATATAAAACTCCGTATGCCAGTCAGCGTGGCATACGGAAACCCAATGTTAAGCCTATGGGATTTTATATTAGGGGTAGGATAATACATGGTATCAGAGTAGAGGGTTCTCTGTACTCAATAAGACTTTAAGACCTATTTGGCACATTTATTACGTCCAGCTTAGGTTACATATAACTATCTCGAGCAAAAGCCCACATGACTCGAGTTTTCAACTTTGATACATATGATTAGATCTACAGTTGGCCATAAATGGGTATCGAACCGTGGCCCTATGCAGGAATAGAGGGAAACTTGGGCAGTAATTTTTCCAAGCCTTACCTCGTAACTTTGACTTATTCCCACCGGTACGTGGTTTCCCTATTCCTATATACCTTCAATTGTCGGCTAATATCGATAAACACCAAACGTCTCTGAACGTCGACCTGGGCAGTAAACGTCAACCTGGGCAGTAAACGTCAACCTGGGCAGTAAACATCAACCTGGGCAGTAAACAAAAGTCATTCCACCCCCAGCAGCGTTAGGTAATTACAGGTTGTTCGCTCATAGGTATATAGGAATATCTCTCACTGCACAGCAGAGGGCAGGCTGAATACGCGCAGATATTCGACATGGATGAATCACAGCACGTACTCACAGCACAATCTCAAATTACCTACACAGGACATCCATTGGAGTGATAAGAAAAAATGCATACGCTCATCAGATACTCACTGATACGTGTAGAAAGTCACGAATAGGAATGATCACAACAGCTCTCAACTACACGATAGATATCATACAAAAATATCTCGAGCTAGAATTCTGCCCACCAAAGGTATTCACCCACGAAACAGTGCATCATGCAGGTTCGCAAAATTCACGCATTTATCATTTTGGTACCTGACAGTCTACAGATTGTATGGAAATCCAAGAACATGGGGAAAAAAGTAAAACAAAGAATGTCTATGTATCTATCATTCTGTTCCTGGTTTTACATATATTTTTGGCATCTTTGGATCGAGTGGACACACACTAGGACAAAGTATTGTCTAACGAAACGCTAGTCCTGTTTGAAACACAGGTTTTCTCCTGGATCAGGTTCTCCTGGATCATATGAACATTTCTATTTTAGAAGGATACGAACTCTAGGAATGATAAAAGTTTAGAAGCCTCTGGAGATAAAATGCAAGTCAACCGCTTGAGTAACAGATTAAGTAAACCATTTCAGGTTTAAGCAAACACCAGAACTAAAATCATCCTCTTGGTCAACTTTTTAGAAAGTGGAGATCAATGACATTTAATCTCTGAAATGGAGCATGACTGACCAGTCAAACTCACATTAACGA
This sequence comes from Alentia gelatinosa, assembly GCA_950022655.1. Classification (NCBI taxonomy): domain Eukaryota; kingdom Metazoa; phylum Annelida; class Polychaeta; order Phyllodocida; family Polynoidae; genus Alentia; species Alentia gelatinosa. The sequence goes on from OX465582.1 coordinate 40,216,869, forward strand.
TACGGACATTACATTCAATCGATGTAAGATTCAAATATAACACCGAAGTTGACACATTCTAATATCCATCCATTCTTATCATTACAATATAGCATATGAAATAAGTTGTACATTTTGAAACAAGAAGCCAGATTTTTTATATCTTGGGAAAAGATATTACAAGTGGGATATTGAGACATCTTCAAGAGGTTATGATATTGCTACAAATATTCCTCAGACGTAAGATAAATATATGGATGTACCTGAACAACTTCCTACAGGTTTACCCTGCCACACCAGACATCAGCTGATACTCCTTATCAATGAGGATCCCGATAACACCATTCCCTACATAAGACTGGTTCACCCTGTGATAACGCGACCTCTGAAAACCTTATTTGTCATAAAACGACAATCTCTTTGTGGACACTTCTCGTACCTAAACCACGATCACAGTGCAGATAAAAAGATACCTCTGATCACGAAGTCAAGTTGAGGTTTCTAGGTCACAGTATTACTTAAATATCAATTGCTGAAATAATATAATTATCAAGAATTTATTCAGTTTTTTTTCTAATCTCCTGGTCATTGTAATGCAAATTAATCGAGGAATTGTGACTTTCAATGACCCACATGCGGGAATCTCATAAACTACACGGATCTTTATAACTTCCGTCGAAAACAATGAATTACACAATAGCTAATACTTATACATCATGACACCATGTCATCTGTTTGTTACACAAGTGGCAGTGACATTACAATTGCACTCCATTATATGAGATGTCAGTCAAACATTTTTCATTTAAACACGTTGCTCTTCTAGACGTGCAGAGGTGTGGTGATGGATGTATTGTTTGTGACCTCCCAAAATAGGTGAGCTAAGATGAGATAGAAAGAAAGACAAACAACATGCATGACCATGTCATTCTTTTGTTGTAGAAATGATGGCAAAGGCCGTATTGAGCTAAAATTATTCTATCATATACATGTATAAACAACATAAACCTTTCCTGATTCTTTTCAATGGTAATGATATATATTTTTCTGTTAACAATTGGAAAATGGAAAGCAATGCGGCATGTCATAATCAGTGTAGGTTAATAACAAGTCCAAGGTAAACGACAACGGTTAAGGTAATAACAGATACGGAGCAATGCCTATGAGAGGGGTTGGCAGAGAGTGTATGGGAAGACAGTGCACTGTTCAGCCGTGGCATGGAGCACTGGTGCACAGTACCCTAGCAGATAGTGCACTGGCATGTCACACATTGTTAGGGAGGTCAGTAGGGGTTGGAAAAAAGTATTGCTGGCTTAGAATGACTTCATTCAGAATATAAGCAAGCTGATCAGCGACTGTTACCCAGCAAGCATGCCACCCCAGCTACCATATGTACTAGGAGCAAATGGTATGTTCATCATTGATGAATGAGCGTAAAACTATAAATGAATAACAATTAACAGGTTTGGGTTATATCCAGTCTAGGGATAGTTTTCTGTAAACCACTTGCACCCAGTCAACTTGCAATGTCTGCAACTACCTGAGTCTAGGATCCAAACATATCAATCACCATTGGCTCTTGAGGTATTTCGGACTTAAATGATTGGTCATGGTCAGTTGGGCATGTCTCTAAGACCCTGAGACACTGACACCCTGCTCCCTTCCCAATATCACAATGATTAGCACGCAGGTAATGAAGGGACAACGGTTTTTTTTTGCAGCACGCTGGAAGTCTATAGGTGACCATTCTAACCTTTAGGCACGTGTATATCGCGTGCAACAGCATGCTCTAACTAATGAGACAGCACAGCACAACGATGTTAGTCTTAATACCGACAACCCCCCTGATACTGTCAATTTTGATCCGATGAGGAAACGTACTGATAACCGTTAGCTGTTTTTTGTCCCGTAGAGGTGCCGCCGTAGTTACGGGACGAAAGACCGAGAACAGCCATCACTACGGGCTCAGCACTTAACAGGCCAAAATTTTCAGTTTTAAGTACAGCGTGACGCGCGGTCGTTAAAGGGTTAAACAAATGAAACGATTTGTGTGTTTTTAATATCAAACAGGACAAATAATGATAGGCAATGTTTTCGTCCAGATTTTATGAATACGAGGCAAAGGACTCAGTACAACTAATTTTACATTGAGAATGACACTTCCTGTCATTTTTAGAGAAAAAGTGGATATATTCTGAAATAAGAACGTTCAAAACGGTAATTATTGTACTCCACCATAGGTTGAAAGTTTAGCAATACCGAATATGAAAGAAAAAAATATACTCCTTACTATGATTATGTTTAAATGACTATCATTTATTCTATGAAGAGGGTAGGAGAGAAGCTATACCAAATAACTGCACAAAGATACACATAATGCCTATATCAGAATTCAGTCTAACAATCAAGTTATAATCTGGGTACAAAACAACAGATAACAGCAAATTTGCGCAACACACCCAGGTGCTATCAAGCCTGACCATCCTTACTTTTATAAACTAGGAACAAATCGTATATTCATCTTTTATGTATGGTCGTGGAATTCCAAACGTGAACAATTAAACGGTTTAAATGGTGTTTAGTTAGTGTCTCATTCCTGAAACCCACTTGGCACCCAGCCAACTAGTCAGTTACATTTTTAAGGTCCAACTATATCGAGCACTAGTTGGTCAATGAAGTGCTTCTGACTCAAGTGATTGTTCATGGTCAACTGGGCCCTCCACTGGGACACTCGTCCTCTGCACCTTTTTACCATACCCAGTATACGATCCTCGTAGATTTCGAAGGGTCAGTGGGTGCAACAACCTGAAAGTCTGTCCATTTGGCATTTCCTGCATCAATGCAGTGAAGATATATAAATACCGTATGAGCGTGTCCCATGCATTAGTAGTCTGGTGACGTTTCCATTAAAAGGTTATGACAGACTTTCGTTAACCATGTTACAATGAGAAACACAATTTTGTCAAAAGTAGAAATATGATTTTTGTGTGTGCTGGAATGAATCTTGGTAATTATCATGGTGAATGTATAAAGATGAATACCGATACCGGTTTCGTACATAGTAGGCCTATATTGTGCAATAATGTAGATCAACCATAAACATGGGAGGAGCCCGTGGACGAAATTGGACGTCGATTCTTACTCTATGAGCACATACCTAACACCTATCAGTCCATGGACAATAAACAAATCCATTTTTGTTAATTCGATAGTCAGTAGCCCAATCACATTGATTCTCCTATAATAAAGCTCCTAGTATTTAAAAAATCCTTTATATAAACTGGCAAAACTTTACTGAACTAAAACCGTGATGTGTCTGAATGTATTGTAGGCCTACTCAAGTCCCGGAACTAGGGCCTTGTATTGAATAAATACATGCATTTTGCAAAAGTCTAGTATTCTATTCTTGTAGGTTTATAATATTACTATAAGGCTGTATGGCTACATTTAGGTCCCATATTACGATTATATAACCATGGCTTGACCTCATTTGACATACAAAAAAAGTTCTGCTGTAATGATAGCGACATACCGGTAATAATTGTGGAAATACCGGCATAGACAGTGAGAGCAAAAAGGGGGTGTGACCTCTCCCACCGGTTGCTGAGGTTGACCGGTTTCTGGGACCGGAGAGACACGTAGACATCCCCGGGACACACTGGGTTGGCTACCGTACCGAGGCCAGTGTCACCGAGTGGCCGGGACGACTCAAACTACCAGGGGTTGTAGTTCTCACTTCTTTGCATGTACTATAAAGTTACCTAAAACATATTTGCTTTACAGCATCTTTCAATATACTGGGGACAGCATGGGGTTTCTCTGTTACATACGGTCATTTAACTGCAATGTTATGACCTTGGTTTGCAAGACCTGTAGGGTAGTGAAGCCAGTTCGATTCACCATCCCATAGTGAACACTCTCAGCCAACTTACCGAAGCGGTAGTGTCACTGTCACACGGCCTCAGTTTCAAAGGCTCGTTGGTGCTAGAAGAACACAGTGCAACCTTCAAAATTGGTGAAATATACTATAATAAATCGTTGATTATGACAGTATACGTTTACCTTAATGACATTCAAAGTTCACTAAGTATTTAGCAACTAAATTATAAGCAGCTCACCTTCTTGGGATGCCATGGTGGGATGGGCGAACCGCTGTGGTGGCAAGCCTGTAGTAACAGATTAAGGGATTATGAAATTGTCAGAAGTACGGTTACGGTGATCTTATAAAACTAACGATAAGAGTCATTTTTGTGAAGCTAATACAATATATTCGTACTTATCATACAATTATAGAGAAATTGATGCGTTATACAAACAAATTTGGCTTATCATCACAATTTAAACTACTATGCCATTCAGTTTCATCTACTATTTCTGATTCATCCCAAATTGAACCGTTCTTCAGGAAATCTGCTGAATCCAATCGGAATCTAGTATTCAGTCACATGACTAAAACATGGCAGCGCCCGTACACAGCGCCAGAACATAAACACAACTTTCAGCAAGTACTTGTTTGTTGAGGGAAATCAAGGTAAGATGAATATCACGCCCACTCAAAGATGTGCCTATACTTATAATTTCCGGTTAGCAGTCCCATCAAATGAATGAACAACAGTTCATTTGCTTAGGATTGTAAGTGTTGTGGAATTGGTTCTCATTCCTGTCAAATTAGTCGTGAGCGACCCAAACACTTGTAACAGTACGTTCCCGTTATTAAATACTACGGTAGTGTACCCCCGGTATTATCATGAAACATCACACAATTTCATATGATTGTTTATATGGCATGAGTTGACTTCGCGGAATGATATCACGAAGCGGAGCTGAGTGATATTTGTAGCGGAAGACAATGATTTTAGATTTTATCCTACCCTGTCACATGTTTTTAACTTCATATGTCACCAGTGGCATATAAATATTTTATGGCATAACCGTGGCATACAGGCCCACCATGTTAAGTCTATGGAGATTTATACGAGGGGTAGGATAAAGGGTCGGACTATGTCAAATGAGCCTAGTCAGACGAGTCCGACCCTAGATCTCTACACTAAAGTCCTGAGCGTTTAAAATGGGACAAAAAATAGTTTTTTCTAACTTGAAAAGTTCTGTTATTTATTCTTAATGAGGTTTTCTTGAATTCTATCTAGTATCTAGTCTAATTCTATCTTTTGCAAATGCTGCATTTGATTATACTAGATATTGTCATTTTACCCATATTAAATGCTCAGGGTGGTGTTTTAAAGACAGCGACGTCTTTATTAGTGACCACGGAAAAAGAGTGACTGATCTAGTGACCGTATTAGTGACCGTCACCGTTTTGCGTTGCATAGACCCGATCACTATTTTACAGTGCGATCACTGTCGATTTGATCACTAATAGGACGGTTCCTGTTGAAACGTTCAATATTATAGTGATCCAATCAAAACAATCACTATTTCTATGGATATTTACCTGACAGTAACCAAATTGTTCTCGCTAAGTCAATTTCGGAAATTGTCTGTCCAAACCGGAAATGGAAATCGGACGTAAAATACATGCTAAATCAGAGACATCCTCACCTCCAATGGTGAAGAGCTCCATATTTATTTGAATTTGCCTACTCTCCCATTCGTAGTAGGTCTATAGGGCGGAATAGTGACATTTATAGCCTTGTCACTAAAAGTGACCGTTTTAGTGATCGTTTTCGGAAAAATCACTTGTGATGATCACAACTATGCAACACAAAACGGTCAGTCTCAATCAGTCACACCTGAGACTGATCACTGTTAAGTAATCATCACGACTATGCAACACGACGCTCTGGAAACGATCACTATTAGTGATTGTCACGACTATAAAACAGGACCCATGACTATAGTATCAAAATACGGGAACGTAGCTGTTTGGGTTGCCACAGATTACCATCCGATACTTTTTGAAAAGTGATGAGGCTATTTTTCATTATTCATTATTTTTTCATACTAAACATAGTAAACATCCCACTGTCCATAGAAAACACATAGGGAGTGTATATGGCGCGTGTATCTTGTATGCTCCAGGGGGTGCATACGGAAAAATAGTGTGTACAGAACGATAGGGCATACCTAAATGAACTAATATCAGTTACCCACTTGTCAGAAAAAGGTGGATAAAATATAATATATATAGAGTTGGTTTCAGATAAATGTGGTTGTATACTCCTCAGAGTTGACTCTGCGCAATATCCTTGCAAGTGCTTGGATATTACTTCTGTAAAACCCCAGCTTATAACCTGTAAAGTTTGAAGAGTGGTCTCGCCTCAGAAAAGTATCTGTGACATGCTATACATTTAAATAACCCACCAACTTGGAATGGTTAATACAAATTTTTTGACATGGCTAGATTTGGGTTGGTGGGGTCGTAAGCAACTGGTTGTCTGATTAATGCTTGAGAGGGTCCATAACGTTCAGGCCCAGGGGTGCATTAGTGTATAGACATTGGATGCAGTTGAATTCCAACAGGTCTCTAAGATATTTGGCCTTTGCAGTATCAGGTGCTGCATAGACGAAGTCACGACATGGATGGTTACATCATCGATACCCATGTGATGGGAAGAGTTGAAGTGTCGGGCCACTGAGATGTTCCCGAAGTGAGTTGCAAAGTGTAATTTCAGCTCGGTTTTTGTCTGCCCAACATATTGAATGCCGCAGCGTTTGCATATGATACAATAGATCAGGTTTGAGCTGCAACAGCTCACATTATATCTACTCATGTAGAAATGGCCAGTCGCAAAAAAAGAAAGGGGAAAAAAAACAACAAAAGCTATCATCTTTCCATACAAATTCCAAGATGGTGGACACCACTGAAGTTGCAGCGGTAGACTATAGCCTGAGCAACTTACGGGTGTTGCAGACCAGAGCAGTGCATTGTGTGGAGCACATTCAGTGCATCATTTCGAATTTCGAACCAGGACAGAACCCAAATGTGAGTAGAAATTACACACAACCAAAACACAACAACCCAAACCGCATTACACAAACCTAAACTCAATATATTCGCACAACCAAACATAGCAAAACATCCAATCGACAAACCCACCCATTATCGCCCACCCGCGAGGCGGGAAAACGCGCCAACGCGCCAAACCCAACACCAACTCCACACATACACAACCCAATACAACACAACAACACAAATATGGACAAAACAAACAACCCCATGGAAATCGAACAGGAAAACTCACTTATATATGATCCAAACCTGACCATAACAGACAATGAAACTCAAGAGTCACAAACACTAACTGAGGAGGACTCAGACTCTGAACCCACATCCCAAACATCCCAAACAAACACAACAAACACAACAGACACAACAGACACAACAGACACAGATCAAAACACAGAAACCAATGAAGCACAAGCATCACCACAAACCCAAAGAAGGAGTACCCGGAGAAAGGAGACAAAGGACTACGCAGACATGGTCAAACCCAAAAAACACAAACAAGGCAAAGAACCAGACACAACACAACCACAAACACAAGAAACTCACCCAACAAAACCAACACAACCACAAACACAAGAAACTAACCCAACAAAACCAACACAAAAGAAAACACAGAAAACACAATGCACAAACTGCAAAACCCAACAAACAAGAATCCAAGAACAAGAGATACACATCCAAAAACTCAACCAAGAAATGGAGGACTTGGAAACACAATACCAACAAACCCAACTACACCTAAAAGAAGCAACCCAACGCACCAAACTACTCGAACAACAAATCCAAGAACAGAAAAACGCAACCCAAAACCTAATCAAAATAAACCAAAAACTAGATGTCCAAAAAACACAGGCAGAAACTCAACTCCAATCACAAAAAGAACAAACACAAAAAGCAGAAGATGTCCTGAAAGACCTTCTGGACCAGAGTACCCACCTCTGGAAACAACAGGAACCCAAAAAAACACAACAACCCAAACCCAAACACCAAGTACTCATCATTGGAGACTCAAATATCATCCCAATATCCAAACAACTCCAAACACAGGAGAACATGTCAGTCAAAAACATAACAACATACACAACAGCCGAACTCACAGAAATGTCCACCAAAACCACAGAAAGCACAACAAAAGCCGGACACATCTTCATCCTGGTCGGCACAAATGACACAAGACACAACCTCCCACCCCTTGAAACATACCAAAACATCATAACAGCCACAAACAACATCAAATCAAACACAAGAGCCAAAGTAACGATACTCATCCCACCCCCAATAGACACCAACACAAGACACACAACAAACATAAAGCTAATCCAAACAGCCCTAACCAAAGACACTGAACAAAACACACTGAACATATTTGAACAAACCAAACTCCTCCCCGACAGATTCCACATCGACCACACAAACCTAAAAAACGCAACACAAACCCTCACCAACTACATTGAAAACACATCCCCACCCTCAAGCCCCTCAAGAAACAACCCAACCCCCAGCCCCCCACCCCCCCCACCCCAAACCTCAGAACACGTATCCCAACCACACCCTTCCACACTCAACCCACCAATGAGCCAATCACCCCCAAACGTATGGGCAACCCCACCAAAAGCCGTAACCACGCAATCAGAGGCCAACAAACAAAGCCAAGCACGCGCCCCCCTACTACCCTCGCCCACCCACCACTACAGAACACTACCAAACCCACAACTCCCAACCCACCCCAAAACCCGCCACTCAAGTGCCCAACCCACCCAATACCACCCAAATCCAAACAACATCACTGAGGAGGTCCACTACCGCCCCCACGACCTGGGCCATATCATTGGCAAAGGCGGAAAGAACCTCACCCACCTCAGTAACACACATGACGTCCTCATCAACACAAGATACACTGACCCCAAAGATGAAGGCAAAATCCACATTACAGGAAAACCCAAAAATGTAAAAAACGCAATAGATAACATCAACACATTACTCCAATCCATTACACAAAACAGAAACACACAACCCACCAGAAACACAAGATCGTCAAGCCCAGCCCTACACAGAACCCAAAACCAAAGATCCAGGACCCCAAGCCCAAACATATCCCAGCACAACCCAAATCGCCACAGTAGAGATTACCGATACTGAGGTACAGGCCAACACCGCCCCAACAACGCACCAAACACAAATAACCCAACAAAAAAAACAAAAAACCCAGACACACAACCAACCCAAAAACCCAACCCTGACCCCCCACCCAAACCAAAGAAAAACAAGAATAGAAGAAGAAAAAGAAACAAAGGCAAGAAACACCCCCCCCCCCCCCCATCAAAATCCTATTCAGCAACATAAACGGCATCACGGGCAAAAAACTCAGCCTACAATCAGCCCTGAAAACCCACAACACATCAATAGCAATAATCAACGAAACCAAAACCAAAAAAAAACCCAAAATAGAAGGGTATACATGGTACCACAAAGCCAGAGAAACAAAAGGAGGAGGCTGGGTAGGCATTCTAGTAGAAAATGGACTAGCTGCCCACACAGACGAAATGAAAATAGAACCAAACATAGGCAAACTTTGAGTCTTTGCGAACCAAAATGATTCGCACAATCACGTTTGTAAAGAGAATGTCATGAAATAAAAAATAATTGAATTCAACAACTTATATCACAATCTTCAGTTTCACATCATATGAGCATCAGATGTTATCTTTTTCTATATCAAATCCTTCTTTAAATCACTGAATGGGGAGCTCCTCCATCAACCATCCGCCATCTTTAATCGTTGAATTTTCAGTTGAGCTGGTTACCAGCGATAATGTCAGTCTCAAACTTTGCCTATGACTCCAAGTCCGACTCTAGTGAGGAACAAACAGAGTCTGACTACGTCTGACTACACCTAACTGTGTGTGGCACCCTTCTAATTGCCTCACCCAGTGACTTATCTAGGGCCTGTGTCGGCCAGCTACACAGGGGGCATTTCCAATGTTCTATTGTCTCAAGCTTCTGAAGAAGGATGTCTAGATTTGTTATTGCCTCTTTACAATACATTGTGTTTTCAGAGGCATACACTAACCATTTCAGCTTTCTTCAATCATGAAGTTTGTCGAACATATTCTGTATTGCTGATTTGGCCTTTCCTACCGCCTCTTGTATCCTGTCAAATTTCTTGACCCCGTAGTAGTGTCCCAGTATATAGAACAGGGAGCTGTTTCAAAAGTCGAATGAGGTCTCGCCAGCAGCACGTCACATTTTGAAAGTGAGAGGCCGGTAACAGCGAGCGGCACCTCAAATCAAAGCGGCAGCAAAACTACTACCAATATTCCATAGAGAGCGGCACCTCCACCTCGATAGCGACGCCTCAAGTTCCATTGTTAGCCTCTCGCATTGGCGATGAGTACTCTCGTTTAGCACCCTCCCGACTTTTGAAACAGCTCCCAGGTTTAGTGATCGGTGTGATTAACCTATGTCACTGTATATATTCCAAATGGGGCTTGGAACAACCATATCTGTAATAGAAGTGAACACGCAGTAGCAGCAGCACTTTGGGTTGGAATTTATGCCATGGCTTTACCTGTATACACGGTGATAACTCAGCTGCTGCAATCACCCTTTTGGTGGCCTTGGTGGGAGAGCGTACCCATGAGGATGACCCATATGGTAGGTGTGCTGCAGGTGCTGTAGCTTTGGGATGGAGCCACACATTTCTCCTGTCTGTGGCCCTAGTTCTGTGTGTGTGTGTTATACAACAACCAGGAGAAGAGTCTAGTACTCAAACAGTGCATAAAAAAGACCGCGGGAGCCCTGAAGAAACACCCGACTGGAATGAAATCATGCAACATGCTCTGTTCTCTCGAATACCTAGGTAGAAATACAAACCAGCCCTTGGGTATCCAAGGGGAATTATTCCCTTAGAAATGGTGTTTCATTGGGATGGCGGTGAATCAAACAGTATACACCTTAAGACGGTGCTTCATTGCAGCCCATTCTGTGGCGACTGGGTGGAGACTGAAGGGTGATAATGTGGTTGCAGGACGATTGCTGGTCAAACTCCAGTAGTGGACCTACGGCTGCGATCGTCGGCTCCCAATCTCCTCATCACCTGCACCCTATCTCTACTACTTTTTGAATGGTTCTTGACCCGTTCTTTCACTGGTTGCCCTACCAGCACCTCATTCAGAGGTCATTCCCCCATTATTGACCCTCCCAGTACATGGAAGAATGGCTTGCGATGACATTAGAAAAATCAGATATGGTCGGTAGGTTTGATGCAAGTACCTGGTACGGCTCTGGCGATGACTGCTTCACAGCCTATACCTCAATAGACTCGGTCAATATGAAGGGGCAATACCCGTGATCGACAAACCCGTAGCAGAGGGCGACAGTTTTGTACTATACACATTCATCAGCGCTATATTTATCTACCTGTATTGTTAGATTAACTGCAATATTCAGCGGATATTCACGAGCTGTCGATCACCCTCCTGTACAAATCAGGGATCTGCTCTCTTCTTGCCAGCATCCGCGTTGACCGCTGGCTGCGTCCACTGCAGGGGAGGTGGTCAGGGACACCGGGCGGTACCCGGGAAGCACATACCTGCGATTGGAGACCTGAAATATGGACAGTTTTGAAATATTGGACATAATTTTAGTGCCAGAGTGTGCTATACACATTCATAATATCAAGGCTTATCTTTGATTACCTTCATTAGCTATTTTATTAAACGATATATTTAGCGGAAATTGAAGAGCTGTCGATTAGCCTTCCATACAAATCCAACATGGCAGATAATACTCTGGTAGTAATGGCAGTGCTTGAAAACAGACAAATAATTTATAAAAAAAAGATAGATAAAAGCCTATCTAGGGCTAACTATGCAAATAGTCCTAAAATTTGCCGGAATCTGGCGTAAAAGAGGGAAAAATTTGTTCCCCTTCAACGGAAATAGCTAAGTTTCGCCGAGCCACCATTTGGCGATTGAACGGGAAACCCCCTTGTCGCACATAGTGCGGCCAACGTCCGCCAGACGGTGGGAGAGTAGGCACCCAATTGTGAGTAACTCTGTGATAGTGTCAATGGAGCCCAGTGGAGCAAGACCTTTGGCCGAGTGCAGAGCGAGGAGAGATTGACAAAAACATTCTTAATGGAGCAGCACCACTGATTAGGGTAAGAACCACTCAGGAGGAGACTGGGTGGAGACTGGTTGGAGAGCGGGTGGAGCACCGCCTAAAGTGAACAAATAGTGTAGTCAAAATAAGGTTTGATCGGCCAGAAGAAGCAATAGATTTCCAGTGGCATTTCCCTCAGAATACCCTACAAATTGCCAGAATCAAAATCGAAAATAATCCCAAGTAGTGAAAGTCGGTCAAATTAGCATAAATCCAATATGGCCACCCAAAACCAATGACATTCCATAATTCTGGTTTGAATTTGGGTAGAAAGACAATTTGAAATGCCAAATATATATTTTCTGAGCTGATTTTCTGTAATTCTGGTTTGAATTGAGGTTGAAACATGATTTGAAATGCTAAACGTATCATTTCTGAGGTGGGGAATCCATATAAATCAGCAAAGAATATGCATACCTATAGTACATTAGTGCAAATCCAATATAGCTGCCCACTATCTATGAAATACCCTTGATATCAGAAAACATGTGGTCTATGTTTGTAGGCATCCGACAGAAGCTATTTTATTAGGTTTTATGGGCCGTTATTCCTAACGCCACCGTACGGCCGTCGCCGATGATCATGTTGCCTCCTCCACTACACCGATTGCTATATCCATCCGACAAAAGGCCGCCGTGTGATCTCTCTGCGCGCACTGTGTGGTGCTCTTTTTTGGTCGCCCTGGCCAGATATTACGCTTCATTACTCTTCTCTGTGTATGTGTTTGCGGGGGTGGGGGGTGAAGGCTTTTATTTTGTATTCACATGGAGATGGATGCACGATTTTCTTTTACTTTATCTTGTTGTAGAAACTGTTTCTCCTGCCTTGAATGATCATGATATATGTCTCCTCATTGAATATTTAGAAGGAAACCCACAGGATGAAAATAGCTTGGTCCGTACTCCACCGAGTTTGACTGCAGAGTAATTCACGAAGCGAAGCTGAGTAAATTACTCTGTGGTCAAACAAGGTGGAGTGCAGACCAAGTTACTTTCATCGAGTGGGTTTCTGATTTTATCTCACCCTGTATAACATTGTTTATTGATGAAATGAATGACCAAATTAGCCATTGAGTATTGGGTACACGAACCTCACGGCCGTGGAGTAAGAGTTCCTAATGTTAAGCCTATGGAGAAAAATACCGGGGTGAGATAAAAACAGTGAACAACTTCGTAAAAGCCATACATGTTATTTCATATAAATCAAAGGGCATGGTTGTATATTCGGAGTTCGAGCTTGGCTTCATGATTAGTTCTCTCAGGCACAGGAATGACTAGAATAGTCTTTCCAAATAACTGTCAGTCTTAAACATATGAGTTTCTTATCGACACTGATAGTCGAAACTGTATCAGTAAAAAAAGCTTTCCTATTGATAGCCACAACTGTAAATTGTAAATATACGTTCACAGTATTTGATAAACATGACTGGAGTTGATTCTGATGGTGCTCTGTATTAAGTGATGCTCAAATGTATACTTGCTACTTTGTTCCCCTTCAACATATGCATCAATTGGAAGATATTATGTAATTTGGAAAAGAGTTGGCAAAACAACTATAGGAAAAGAAGAAAAGAAGGAGAAGGATTTATAATGAATTTGTACTTTTTTTCCCTTTAGCTACTCAAAATGGCTGACGCCCGGCACTGGGTGGAGGACTTGTTCCCGCCTGTGTACTCAATAGATGGCACTGATGCCACAGAGGGAGAGAAGGATGAAGGTCCAGGAACTGACGTGTACCAAATGGCAGCCAATCGGATCTCGCGTTTTGACCCAGAGACCATCAAGAACGTCTACGAGCGAGTGTGGCTGCTAACCACTGTACAGGAACAGGAACGACAGCAGCGTGAACAGGAGGACCTGGCCAAGAAAGGTTATTTTGAACGAATTCTTATCTTGTTTGACATCGGTTAATCAGAGAATAATTCCCTATCGTATACGCGTTTTATTTCTCAAAGGTTTATTGAATAGACAATAATCAATGGTTTTGTGGATATATGTTGTCTTAAACCGCTAGTGGTTGACGAGTAGTAATATACAAGGGGTAGGGGGTATTACGAAGTCCAGCTAGAGTTGTTTACATTTGCATGATTGAAGACCCAGGTGGGGTATACATACCTATTTAATATGAACCTCCTACATCATAAAGGGTCAGAGTAGGGAGCAGATATGTATGAAAAATTAAGTTCTCTTCAATTCTAGTGACCTTGACCTTTGACCTCAGATATGATAGTGTTTCTGAAAGATATACAAGACAAGAGCACCCACACTAAAACAGTCCCTAGAATCAAAATCAACACTGATAATCATTGTGATGAGCAGGCAAGAAAAATCCAAAGTTTTGAGATATGCTCGCAATGTCCATGTTTCTCAGTCTCTCAAATGCAAATCCAGATGGAAGGACCATCAGTAGGTTTTGGCTTTTGCGTGCAGGGTACAATCAGTGTTATAATTTAGCGTGAATTTGTGTTGAAATGCATCAAGAAAGAACGTTTCCTCTCTCTCGTTCTGACTCCCAGCTGACCTGTTTTAAATTTTACCTATAATGTTGCATAAACATCAGTATTTTTGTTTCTGTTTTTTAAGGTGTTTGTTGTATAGTGGGTCGAGGCACACTTGCTGCAACAACATGTGTATCCAGAATACAGGTATGATACTGGTTATTTAATGTGTTGTGCTTTCATTTGATTTCACACAGAGGCCGAATTAGCTGAACAAGCAGCAAATAAATTAAAGCTGACGAGTGGGGATCGGACGCGGACGCTGGTGGCGGGAGCTCTAGGTTATGCCGATGTCCAACATGGCGGTGTAGACACTGAGGATGCTAGTCTGTGGTCGTCTGAAGAACTCGGCGTTCTGCGTGAAGTCTTCAGTGCCGCCCGGAGAGAGAATGTGCGTCTAAAGGCCGAGCTACAGGACGCCGAGCAGCGCGCTGCCAAACTAGAAGCGCGCCAAGAGAAAAAGTCGTCTGCTCTGACTGAGAAAGAAAGAACGCTCAATGAGGCGAAAAAGGCCAACGCCCGCCTCCAGCTGCTGATAGCAAGTTTGAAACGAGATGTGGTGCAGTTGGAGAAAGAGAATCAAGAGTTAAGAGACGATTTACAGGACATGAAAGAAGAGAAATCAGAAACAGCGAAAGAGTTACATGCGTTTAGACAAGAGTTAGATTCAGAAAGAATCCGGAGGGAGAATCTCGAAATCGATCTGGAAAGTAGCCGAAAGATGGCAGCACGTGGTATTGAGCTTCACGAGGAGCGGCTCGTCGCGAGACATTCACACCAGGTGGCAGCACTGGAGAAACAGATCGACGCGCTCCAAGTGGAGTTAGCCGGAGAAAAGAAGCAACACGCAAGAACTCGCAAAGGACTCGAACACTTACAGAAACATTTCTCTTCTTTACCTTTCCAGGATTCTCAAAGAAATAAGACAATGGTTACTCAAAATGAACTTCAAAATTGGAGTTACTAAAATTACTTACGATATGAAGTATAGATGACTGTATTTATAACATTTCGCCTTTACATTGACAGGTTTAAGTTAGGACCAAATATTGGTGATAATTCCATTATTGCTGTGATTACAAATGAAGTCTATGTTTCCGTCCACTTTTATGGTACTAGTAATTGTGATATATAGAAAAGTCTTTATAATAAAGACGTCGACGTCTTTGATAACCAAGCGACTTTTTCTACTTTGCAATGCCTTATTAATGTTTTAATTTCTATGATGTGGTTTTTAAAATTTGTTTTATCATGCAGACCCATTCTATTGATGGTAAACAATGACCTACCGCCACAAATTAGTGGTTCCATTTAAGGGTGCTCCACAAAAGTACAATGACCTATTTTCCTGATCAAAGGATAGGTAATTCATGCCTACTTTTATCCTTTTGGGGAGTAGGTATGGACCAAATTCCGTAATTTACCAAAGAATTGCTGCAGTTGTCAATGATGTTTTATTCTATACATACAATTACAGAGCATAAAGTCAATAAGCTCGGATCTGAAAGACTTCAACCCAAGTCTGCCTCATTCTAAGTCAATCCTATTGTAATTTATTTATAAGTCAAATCTGAAGACATTACTAGTCAACAAATACCCGAGTGACCGTTACAAGACTGAAAGACTGAACCACATGAAATGATCATCATTAAGACTATACCTCATGTGTAACTTCTACAGACTTAATTTGGAAAAGTGGAATGGATTTATATAAGGGTGAAGATTGCGGGGACCTAATATATTCCTTATATGGCATTTATTGGAGTTTTAAAGGGTCCCGGGACCGGGCCCGTCGGCCCACCCAGCCGGTGGCTGTGTCAAAAGATACAGTATTACAAGGAAAAGAATTCACATGTCAATTCCTAAAGTTGCATGCGACCTCTCCCGTTTGGAGGGGAAATATTCCATGCGACTTGTTCCTCAGCAGGGGTAAAAGGGGGTGCAAAACGGTTGATGGAATATCGCAAGAGGTCTAAGGCAGACTTGGGAATATTGTACCAGGAAAACATCGCAAGGGCACTTTGATGGGGACTTTTTGCTTGCGATATACAAAGTCATTAGGTGTGCATTGGTTTCAATATTCATCAGATCAGCTCAGTGCTGTCCCCTGTTAACATTTTACAACAGTGCACTGTATCTCATGTGTGTGCTGCTACCTAGTAGTAGGAAATAAAACCAAACGCAGCATCAACTAAACCATGTTCCTCAAAAAGATAAATGAATAAAAATGAAAGACGAAGATGGCCAGTGAGAGTTGAAGATTGAGACAGTTGCTTATGAACTGAAGCCACTATAGAGTTTGCTAAGGCCTTTGAGGGAGCATTCATTATTCATGGCAGGGTGTATGTGGGTTGGCTTGGCGAATCCTTAAAAATATGAAGCGCCCCCCCCCCCCCCTCGGAAATACCTCAAAATGAAATCCCCCCCCCCCCCCCCATCGCCTGGCAAATACCTCAAAATACAGCACTCTTCTTGAGAATGCCTCAAAATAAAGCCACCCCACCCTCCCAACACTCAAATATCTGGATATCCGCCCCATCCGAGTCTGTTGCTTTCTAAAACGAATGTTTTCAGTTAAGCAGGATTCACTTGAAGAGTCTTCTGTAATTACACATTTTCCGAAAGTTTTCCCTCTGTCTGAAAATCTCAGAGCAGAATGATGAAATTTAGCTTTGCCAATCTCCAGGGAAAATTGCAGATCTGATTCACATGGAAGGATAAACCCGGTACAAAGTCTCAGATATACTCCCTTTCACTAGGTACGTAGTCTCTGACTTTCCCGTGTGAACCGGTATTATACAAGAAAATATCATACACTTTTGACCCTTATATGAAGATGAGAGCTTCCTTTATGAGTGTGAATCGCAAAAACATGAATCCTTGAAATCCCCCCCCCCCCCCCCACACACCCGGCAAATACCCTTGAAAGAACCCCCCCCCCCCTGCCAAATACCCTAATATCAACCGCCCCTCTCTCCTATAGCTCCCCTACCATAAATGATGAACGCTCCCATAGATTAAAGGAATTAAAATACCATAATTGCATAGATAGAATAGCATGTATAAACATGCATTATTAAATATAGTAAAATTTGTCGTGCCTAAACCTGCCGGGTATGGAGATGGTAGAACTTCATGCCTTGACTTTGATGAAAATGTCACAACACAAGAAATTTATAGTCTTCTTAGATTCTAAATCTTGTCTACAAACCATTGGACAGCATGATCCAAAGAATGCTGTCATCAGAGACATCAAACTCTCATACACAGAACTAAAGAGAGAACATGGCAAAGAGGTGGCCATGTGTTAGCTGCCGAGTCATATCGGAATCAAAGGAAATGAAGCTGCAGACCAAGCAGCCAAAAATGGATTGAGCAGAGAAGTTGGAGCCCACATGGTTCCGCATACAGACCTGAAACCAATGGCCAAGGAGCACATTCATAAAGCTTGGCAGAAACTCTGGAACTGCACCAGAGACAACAAACTACGAGAAATTGTAGTGGCTACTAGCCAAAACTTTAAGAAAGACAACCTGACACAAACTGAACTGACTGGTCACACCAAACTGACACATGGGCACCTCCTAAGAAGTAAAGTAGCAACTATGTGCCAGACATGCAACACTCCGCTGAGTGTAAAACATCTTATGCTACACTGTCTGGCCACCAAAAAGAACAGGAAGAAATTCCTGAAAAATGTGACAACATTGCGCAGTGTTTTCCATATCACTGGGAAGAAAGAAATTCTGGGCTTCCTCAGTGACTGTAAGATCTTCGATAAGATATGATTGAGAAAAGTAGGATGCCTGGATCAACCAGGCAGCATAGCTTCTTATTCCAACAGGATATGCAAATTCGAGTAAAGTAAACCAAAGTAAGTCTAATTGAACAAATTGGACGTTAAACTACCCAAACAAACAAACAAACTTCATTCAAAAAATAAATACGAACGTAGCAAATCCTGTGCAACTATAGAAGACAGAAACGAATTTCAAAAGAGTTAAGAATGATCAAGTGATCCACATATGGATTCACTATCCAGGTGGCGCCACATACAACACAAACTGCAAAAGTTCTGCTCCTTGCTATTTAGTATGTGTCGGGTTAGCATGGTTTGAGTCTTGCAGCCAGGCCCGTCCCTCACCCCATCCATACACACTTGTCTGCAACCTGGAGCACCCACCTGGAGTGGCATAAACAGAGCATAGACTTCCCCACCACTGTACCGGGGAAATATTTATGTTTCTGTGAAGTGAAGAAACCCATATAGGCAAAGCTTGTTCTAGATGGTAGGTGTGGCAACACTGGAGTAAAGTGTGCCCGACATGGAGACTAGGGCCCCAGCCAGGCAGGGGGTACTATTGATAAACACCTGTGTGGGTGTAACACCTTTCAGCTTCACTACTCCAGGGTGGTAGATGGTCAGGTGTGGTGTTGGCAAGGTACATGGACTCACATGTGTGAATCACGAGTTTAATTGCAAATCAGTGTCCTTTTAGATAAAAGTAATGTAATGGCTACAGGATGTACATTAGCCTAGCTTCAGTGCCTGTCTCCTATGCCTACCCCTGCATCTACTCCAACCCTCCTAGCTGGGATTCCTGGGCCTGTCAGGCGTTTGGGAAAGTCCAAATTTTTGCAAAGTAGTTCTAATAATTTCTTAGATATTTCCAGAATCAAAGACTTAATGAAGTCTAGATGTATATATATATATATACTTATGGGCAATATTAGTCTCTTTGCATTGCGAGATATTTCTACAATGTTATCATCAGATGTGTACTTTACCAGAGATCATTAATTTATCAAACAAGACAAATTACAGCAGGCTTTTGTGATCCCGATTCTAAATCCCTTTGTTATACATGACATGGTACTGTATGCAATACATGATTTCCTATTCGATGATGACAAAATAATTAGGACATATTTATAATTTATCTAAACGCCTATGTAGTGATATTCATGAAAATGTGTACGTCTACTTGAATAAAGAGTTAATAAATACCATAAATATACGTCAATAGCTAATGTTAAAAGTCAGAATGGACGTATACACAGTCTACCAACAAACCTCAATTACATATACACTTTGATATTTGCAATGGTAGTCTCGATGTGTAAATAACTTACAAATTCTGGAACCAATCATATTCGTGTCTTTGTCATATCAATCCTGTAAGTATTATGCCTTGTAATAAACCAGTAATTCTTTTGGCCAGCGAGCCGTTTGGCACAAAAAGTAGCCCCAAAACATGCAGGCATCTTTTCAAATAACATCAGACCTCCATCCCCAACATCAGACGTTGATCTCCACGTACTCCCTTCTCGTCTATGTGAAAAAAGATGTATACACAAAGAAACGGCAGCATAAATAAACGCCTGATTTTTGTACAAGCCCACCCTGGGAGGTATTTAGTTTTACTATAAAGTGTGCGGTAGTTTACCCATGTTTTTTTTGTTTATAGGAACACTACGTAAAAGTAATGTTGGTGGTTGTGGAATATGTTTGCAATGGCGATTATATCGTAGCAGATAATGTTTGGAGGAAATATGTCCGTCAAGAAATGGACATTACAAAGAATCATTGCCCAACGACAAGAGACACAGTTGCCATGACACTGCTTCTAACGCATACAATAAGAACAGTTTGAAACGAATTATTTTGACATATCTTCCCTGGTTAAATGTCTTTCCTGTGCGATATTTGATGTGGGAATGTAAGGTATGGGTAGTCAGTGTTAGGTCTTTAGGGTACAAAATCTAACAAAGCTGATAGTTTTATGGATCAACCACCTTAATTTTAAAAGAAATTGGATATGCAGTTATATTCAATTGTGATTTAGTAAGTACATACAAATGTATGGATGAATATATAAGCAATGTGTACCAATAATATTGTTTATAAACATACCATGATATATTTGACGTTACATAATCATATTCATGTATCATCTATTGTGCTGTTGTGTATAATTGTCCTCTTTACACATGTACGTCTGCACGACGGAACTAGGTCCAACATGATACAATAGCCCCTGAAGTTACAAGTACTAATTTCTCCTCCATAGGTACCAAATGGTTCTTCCGTACCCCTAACGTTAAATGAGGACCCCCCCCCCCCTTCCACCCTCACACAGGCTCCTGTGTGGCTGATGTCTGCACTTTCAACAAAGGTGTACTGACTGAGGACATAACCTGGAGGGCTGCCCGTCCGTGCGCCCACCCGCCCATCCTCCTCCACCTCCCACCCGCCCATACTCCGGGGAAACTTCCAATGAGCATCTCAGGAACCACCGAGACTCTGCTTGGAGAACTACTCAAGATCCAACATCTCCGAGAAGCTCAAGTCTGTAAGGTTCCCAAGGGAGGAGCTTAAGATCGGACAGAACTGACCACCATACCCATCGCTCGCTACCACCATCTCACTCACCTCACATACGGCCCTATAGTGCATCAACACCGTGCCCCAACCACTCACCACTGGTGACCAGCGATTGTAAGGAAGGAAGACTCAGGGATATCGCTAGTAAGGGCCCACTGCATACAATACAGATAGACACAGGTTGGTGAGAATTATATTGAACGTTTCTAGTCCATCTCTTTTTTTTGGTCACATGTCTGTAGGCATGTACCATAATATTGAACACTTTATGAATACTGTTACCTCAACTTAACATTGTCTGTGTTTTATGGGAGTAACTGAACACCAGTATTATAATACCCCTCATATGTGCCATCGTTACATTTCCTATAGAGTGATGATGAAAGAAGGTCGTGGTGAGATTACTTCACGAAATGTAACATAGCACAATTAGTAGCTCGATGAAAGAATCTATATATTGATATTTTGTTTGTATGTTGTTTTTTTGTGTTTCTTTTTGTGGGGAAGGGGGGTCATTTCTTTTTGGGAATATATGACCATGCCTAAACAGTTACTAGTTGCACATATTGGGCAGGATAGAGAAACAACGCAGCTGTTACAAGATGTGTATGATCTGGTGCACCCTATGTCATTACTATAGCCAGGGACTACGGTCCAGTTGCATATATACATCCTGGTGATGTAGGCTAATAACTGTCTGGGTTCTGGTTTGTCCACCTGGCCCTTGTATAGACCTAGTTCGCAATCCTCTCACCAGGTGGCAGGTATCTCTGCTAATGGTAACCACGTGACCCACTCGGACGCTGCAGACAGCCAGACCTGCTGAAATGTGTGATAAATGGCGTGCACTCTGAGTTATGCTCCATCCTCTACATGTTTTTATTCAACCCTCACAGGTGTGAGCATCTTGTAGAGTGGGCATATATCACTGTATGCTTGTGTTTGGACACTTAACTCAGGTCAGGCTGATCCTCTGATGTTGTATGTTTGGAGGACATCCTATTTCTGAAGTGACATATATCTAGGATCAAGTTGTACATGATTATTTCAGACATACAACACTGTTATGGTTCTAACAGTATCTAGGAAATGCGAATGTACTTCTCAGCAATGTCATTCTATTGCTATAGCTCTCACGCAGATATTTCCACGCGCAAAATGTCAATTAAGGCCGTTCTTGGCAATTACAAAATCTTGAGAAGAAAAAGTCAAAGACTTCATATACTATTCATACATCTTTTTATTCAAGAACCTGTAATCAGAAAAAATATTGTCATACATGTATACAAACATTCCTTTGTGTCTTTTGTAATTGTCGTTCTGAATAGTACCTCCGGACAAAAGTATGAACGAACATTTGTTATAGAGATGACATACGTGTACCTGTATGATACATGTGATTCACAACAAAGGGATCCACTTTTAGGACACTTGACGTAAGAATGATCAATACGTTAACCAAAATATGAGAATGTTATTCAGATGAAAATAAACGGTATAAATAATCTCTCGCACACAAACAAGCTATTTGGATGGTAAAACATTCCCTCTGCAGAGTTATTCATTGTAATGTCAGAGATGAACAGTGGTGTTTTGACCGCTACCTTCACCTATCACGGAGGTCAGGCGAAAGGTTCTCCCCCCTCTACACCTGACGGGGCCTTGTGGTTGAGTGCCTCTTAATAAAAGGTCACAGCATCGAACCTTTCCCTTGTTATGCTGGTATTGTCAGAATGTGTAGTAGGCTGCTTAACAAAGCATTCATGACTTATTAAGCGATGAATAAATTCTGACTTTTGGCAAATCCATCAACAATACAGCGGTGCTACACCAGCAGGTGCCCATGCCCTCCCATTGATTACTGCCGCCACCGTCCTGAAACAAATACAATGAACACGCACTTGTCATCTCATTGATAGGTACTCCGAGCAAATGTGAATCATCGAAAAAAGCCGGCCTGATATAATCAACATGTGTGAGATGCAGTTCACTTGGATTCACATCTGCAGTCTTACTTGCACAGAAATAACGCTTTGACCCTCTGGACTTTAGTACAATACACGAGCTATTGCGGCTCACATAACACCACTGTGAGGAGTGTGTGCGGTATCAGGTGTTATATTAGACCCTCTTTGTTTCTCCTTTGGATCAGATTTCATGGTAAAGAAAACGGGTACCTTGCCTTGGTATGATGCAAAGGATGAAGAAGTAAAACAATTCTTATATGGGACAGAGCCATTGTTAGTTCATGAAATAGTCACTAGGTGGCCAGCAGTATGGCGGGACCCTTGTAGGACAGATCTATATTCTGGCTCTTTGTTCTTATGAAATTCAACTGCATTTTAATGTTTTACCATGGTTCCCTTGACTCTCCACACCCATCCTAGAGCAGGATGAGATAATGATTAAACCCAGGACATGATGTTTTTCACAGGGAACACTATATACAATACATATGTGAGCAAGGCTAGAGTTGTGACACTTCCCAATTATCACTCACTCCTTTTTTTACCTCCATTAATGAAGAACACCTACTTTTCTTACCTCCATTAGTGAAGAACGCGTACTAGGGGGTTTCATGGCAGCCCCCATGGCGCATAGGCTATATGCCATATACATCTATGCAACAATTAAAGGCTTCATCTGAAGATATCTGAAGATATCTTACAGCAAATATTTTTCATAGACATGAGTGAGTGCTAATATAGATCCCACAAGATGATCTAACCATTTGAAAGTTATATGGGCATTGATTTACAGTGAATTCGAGGCAATGGCTTGGATGGTGCATATAACCAGATAGCCCCACCAGGGCCAAAGGGTTATATTCACTTTTGATCTTGAGGAAGACCTTTATGAATTAATATGGGCATTAGCCATTAGTCCTCAGATATATATCCATGAAATAGGTCAAAAGAAGCAAAGGGCATTTCTTATTTCTTTGTTGTTTCATGGGATCACGTAGACTTGCTATACCAGACTGACTTTGCATGTGATTTGAATCATAACAAGGTTGTTTAAATGATGGGATCTGTGTTGAAAACAGCAGATGAATATCAAATGAAAAGGCAGATTGTAATTCATATTAAACTGCAAAACTTGCGGGGTTTGCATACATAAATAAGGTTGCTCGATTCGATTTTCTACTCAGATACTCTCATGAAGAATGTGATCTGTATTTGTTCCTAAACATTATATATGTACATTATATCCAATGTATAAATCTGTCAGAAGCACCGTACAGGTCAATGGGCGTATCCCTCATTGGTCAGAGACTGTCCTTAGTTGTTTAGATAAAGGGGCCGGTAGCTGAATCCCTAAAACCGGAGTCAACGCTGGTGTGACTCAGAAAACTACGATTTAGGAGTCTCTCTCTGCCACCAGGTCCACGTGGACCTGGTGGAGTAATAGCTCCGGTATGTGCCCAGTGTTTGTACCAGCCTAGACGCCATGGGCTGAGCCTACAAGATTTGTTTTTATCTGTACAGGCCCCATCCTCATCCCATAACCTCCCTCCCCACCCGCTAGGCATGGAAGGTACCTCCCAGTGTGCTTACCATTACTTATACTGGTGAAGTATAGGTAATGATATGTGGCGTCTGGGATAGGGATGTGGAGGTATTGGGAGTCATATTGCAAAATGTTTCATAGGTATGAGTTAAGCCTACCAATTCGTCTATTCTGGTACCTGTAAAAGGAATAGTTAAACCTCTGGACAGGAAATGAAATACAAAATGTACTACAGATAGAATGTCCATTTTATCTTTCCCATTTTCCAAAAGATCATTGCCTTAGCATTGTAAGTCAACAGGTCTTACGATAACCCAGTATATAGACAGGCCTACCATACTATAAACTATCCACGCAGGATGGTATCGTATGAAATAGCATATATTTCTGCTAGAACCATAAGATCCAATATAATAAGAACATTTTATAACGTAGAATGTTTTGGATGTATGACTTTCTAGGGAGATATCGCAGAGTAAGCTCGCTCAGACCTTCCGACCCATAGGTTTAAGCTATAATACAATATAACTCGCCCACATACAGAGCACTGTGGACTTGGAGCGCGTCGCAAGTGTTATCTGCTCACCCTGTGGTAGACGTCCACCCTCTCAAGTTTTAAGGTATGTGCCGGTGGGGGTTTTGTTTTCTTGGAGGGGTATATTGTGGGAGATACTGCAGTGTAGGCGTCTTGGCCATGCTGGTCGAGTGGGTGCGGTTCGGAATTGGAAAGTGTCGTTTGAGGGATGGGGAGAACATGAATAAAACATAGGGTAGGGTCTGGTGGTGTAATAATAGGTGTCAGTCGGTTGGTCTCTTTTTGTATGTCTGCGATTGTGAGAGAATTCATTTAGGAGGATGGCGGACGGTTAGATATGACGTTATGCTTGGGTACTGAAAAAGTACCCTTGGCTCGTAGGAACATCAATCTCCCTTTAGTACTAGGTAAGTACCTAGGGTAATTAACTATTATAGTAAATAGTGTGCATGTGCACATATCATTATGAAGCTAGATAACGAGAGGATGAGAAAGTGAAAGAGTATACGCATGAACACAACGGAATGAAATCCAATTGTGGTTAGTGTCCCTCCCATGAACCGCCTAGAAAATGAAAGTAAAAGAAAAGACGTGATGACTTATTAGACTCTCCCTTTCTCTCTCTCTCTCTGGTCATACTTTTAGAGATTCCCATTTATAGCAGCCCCCCCCCCCCCTACCCCTTCCTTGATGTCAAAACTTAATCATACACTTTTGGGGAAGGCTGGAAGGGGTTGAGTGGGATTCACACGATGGGATTCATGTACCTCACAGGGCTCAAAATCTCATCCGATTTTGTTCCTTTTTAGGGGGAAATGTCTTTAACAATTACAGGGAGGAAAACATGTCTCAGGGAAATGAATCCCTATAATTTAGACGAAGATATTGTGTTCGAGTACAGAATCTCAGCAGGATTTGTCTCAGAAATACATCCTGTGAGGTACATGAATTCCATCGTGTGAATCCGACTTTATCAGAGAAGTAAGGTCTGAGAGGGAAATAAACCAAAGGGCATTAAGAAGGGGTTTGTGGAAGAGGGTGAAATGTCAGGAAGTTGTAGTCAAAGGGGGATTGCGAATTATTAGGGTTTGATGCTGCATCCACAACACATGGCACTGTATATGCTACCTACATTATTGCCAATTATTGCTGGTTGGGAGGTTTCAGATGGCATGGTGGCATTGAGGCTAGCATGAAGGTTGGGGTGGGTATCAGGAGCTGGTCAAGGGCATTATGGTATTGAAATAATACCACGCCAAAAGGATAAGATGCATCTTACAATTGCCTGGCAAGTCAATAAGAGTTTGATTAGTTTCCGGCCCATCACGCCACCTTATCTGGTTCCAGGTAGCAGCCTTACATGAGACCGCCCTTAAAGATTGTGGCCAACCAAGGAAAATGCTCTAACACAGTGTACTAGGGGGGTTTAACTATAAATATGGCTTCTTTTGATCTCTATGCCATATAATCGTTGGATCTATCTGCAGATATTTCCCTTTTGGACGTAGACATCTTCTGAGAGAGAGGGAAAGATAGATATTCAGGCGGGCTCAGAGAAACCAAAGTGAGGTCTATATCCCATACCAGGAGTAAGATTAGACATCATAGAACAACTTATAGATCCAGTGATATAAATCCGTTTCTTATCTTCCATATGAAAACTTTTCTTTGGGATGGATCCCATACATCTGCAGCAATGCAGAACATATTAGGAATAAGGCAACATGCGAAAATCACCAGTTTTTATTACAATATACTGAATAAAGAATATAACTAATACGTTGGCCTGTATAGTGTCTATATAATATAGACATTACTTAATCGATTGCATATTGAAAACACTTAACATGGTGTCTAGGGAGGTTCCAGAGGTTTCCCTCCTTGTTTACTCTTCTCTGAAATCCGAGAAGTTATTAAACTTTTTTCCATACAAAACCTTATTCCTATCATTCATATTTCCATCATCATTTGGGCATTGTATCTAAACTTGTCTTATAGCTCATGGCGTGTATTCTTGTTTTAAACGAACTGGTCACATTGTTATATCCGTCTACTCTTACTGATACCCAAATGCAAGATTATCTCATCATCAACAAAATACAGAAAAACAATAAGTATTTAAACCGGATCTACATACCACGAAAAAGGTACTGGATATTTAAACGTGTAAACATGACTGAACTGCACTATTTGGTATTAATCTGTATTTGCTCTGCCTTTGTACTTATGAAGTGAAATAAAAACTGCTTATTTAAAAGAAATTAGCTTTTGGGCAAGGTCATGGAGCTTCATCCGTAGATGTTGGCTACCATTAGCATCTGTTGGTAGCACCATAGGAACTACTGATGCAGCCCCCTGCAGGGTAAACCTTGAAGCAGCAGCTGAAGCACGGAACAGACCACGGTTTACATATCCACACGTCCTGTCAGCTGACGCGCCTTGTGGAAATATTGACGTCTGTTTTTAGGATATGTTGATAGGACCACAGTCGAAGTGGAACTTGAAACAGAACTACAGATAGTATCTCACATGAGTTCCACATTAAAGCTACAAACAAACACTGTGCCTGTAGAAAAAAAGAAGTAATTTGAGTGAACGAATGATTTGATCACGCGTCTACAGGATTACAATATGTTACTGAATGAATTTCATCAAAATAGCACCAGCATATGTTAATCAATTAGTTCATACATATATCCTTAGTGTGATTATAGAATTTGGTCTTTCAAAGTCTACCAAAACAACGCTTTTCTGCTCCTATCTCTTAAGGATACAATTTTATCTCTACAAATGTGAGTAGTCATTGATTCAGATTCACAATGTAGGATTCAGGGTTATCTTCTCCTACCTTATGACGAGAGAAGTCTCTGACGAGGCAGAGGTAATTCGTACGTTAAAATACCATACCTTCACAGAAATCTAGTATTTTACGGTATAAGTGACATTAATTCCAATGCATTGTACTTGGAAGTGGAAACGAATGCATAAAATCAAATTGCATAGAGACTGATGAAAATCAGAGTTTTCTCGAAATGATTCATATAGTCATCATTGCCGGAAATTGGTTGGGCAATGACATTAAAAATCATTTCCAACTAAGGTATAAAAAGAGGATGACCACAATCTTTAAAAAAACAACACCACTTTTGATCTTCTTGTGGTGTAAGGCAGAAGAACTAGTTTATCGTGGCCTCTTGCATTCTATACATACGCCCCTCCCTGGCGGTTTCTTCTCCAGGAGAAACCCTGGAGGAATTCAACCCCCACCTCTTCTAGTCAATCTTCTGTATCATACAGCTGCAGACCTGTGAGTTGTGTACAGGCCGATGGGGGCTCTCTCTGGCTGTACCATGGGACAAACCTGTACAAGAAAGCCGGCCCTCCTCCCCAGTTTGTGTAAGCTGCCATCCCTATCCCCCTTCCTGTGGATTATTTTTCCTGGTGGCTTCACTTCTTCCTCGTATATCGCGCCCCCACCCCTGCTCCTTCATACTAACAAACGCCCATCTCTATCCCTCCCCTCCTGTCCTACCTGCCTCAGAGCCTATGTCAATCTCCTCCAGCGTCCGGCAGCCCTAACGCTGTGCCTCCTACATACAGCCCCGGAGGTCCCCTCATCTCCAGGGTATAGTACCTCAGCTGCCGGGGCCTCTTATTGTATAGCACCTCTTTTTCGGACGGCTACTACTTCTACTACTCCCACAAGGCATTACAGGCGTGCTGCAGAACAATTGCCTCACTGCATTGCTTTTCGCATTGAATAACAACACGGAATTTCCACTCGATAGGGATCGAGTGGTACACTGCGCGCATTTCTTTCGGTACAATATACATCCAGCTGCACCGCATTGACTAAACATCAAACAGACTGACTCCATGCATAGTCAGCTCAGTTCATGATAAGCGCGTGCTATTTTCATATATTTCGTCTAAAACGTCGCCGGACGTTTCTCATGCATGTGGACACTGATCAGCAGGATACAGTAGTAGATAAAGGCTTGTATATTTAGAGGGGTGTTCCAGCACTGAAAACCCCCGAAGTCAGCAGAGAGCCATGTTTGAGCGGCTGAAACTGAAGAGGAGAGAATTACGGATATCGTTTAACGATCCTGCACCTCTACTGGTGGCTGTGCTGGTGCTAATTGCCAGTTACCTGGTTCTCAACTACCCCTACTCCACCCTTTTCGTCAGCCTCGTTCTGGCGGTGGCTGCCTTCTTTATAGTAAGTAGTTTATCATATCGTTCTTTATCAACATATCGTTATATCATTGGATTGGTTCATGTTATTTGGGGGCAATATTTACATTGTATGATACACTGAATATTAGCAATCTTACATACTTATCAATAATGGAATATATCCCTTACATATTCCACCTATATAGGGGATTTCCATCACTTGAAAGATGCAGTGGTTGTTATTATAAATACGCATGAGCTATTACAATATCTGGTTCTTCGTGTAAAACCTGAAGATTTGATTCAGGTATAATCCTTGCAGTGTTATAATAATTCTCTATCTCTCTCCCTCTTTCGTGTACTTCATACTATGAAATATATCCTATTCATTTAATCATTTAGGAGTCCTTTGGCAGTAAAGGTTTCAATGTACAACGTACATTTAAGTGAATTTCCTATACTGGAAACTACAATATATTTCATCTCTTAACCTTCGGGTCCAAAATAATAAACTGAATTATCAAATAGGTGGACATGTCTGCTGTTGAATTGACCTAATTCTCTTAACAAAATATTTGCTAGTTCGTCTTTGCTCCGGGATGTAGACTCACACTTCAAGACTGCCATTTACCTGTTGAGTCCTAGTGTTGACTTTGACTCACAACAGCATGAAGAGAGTGAACATCACTTTCCCCATGCTATGCATCTCAATACTTTTCTTTTTCCTCAATTCAATATGAGTGAGATGGTCAGAAGCCAAACACATTGTCTTGTCTTGGTCTACACTGTTGGGAATAGCTCTATTGCAAAGGTATGCCTCAATATTGTGGCAAAACATCATCAAAGACCCTTTACAATACCTGTGAAACTCTGAGCATCAGTTTCACTTGTAGATTAGGCCTAGTCCTCTTCCTGTGCTTCTGTTAGATATTTTATTTCCAATAATAGTATAATGTAATATGAATTTGAATATCAAGTGTGTAAGCTTTTACTTTATTTTCTTATGATATATATTCATGGATAATAACCGGTTTGTTCTTTTACGCTGGCAGTCGCTGTAGCACAACTATAATCTAATGGTTAATTATCAATGGTAACTAGATAAGGATAAGGTAAAGAGTAATTATGAAAGAAAATGAAAATATTGCATAATGTATCAGTAAAATGCTAAAAGTAAGTTAGTTTGGTTGATTAAGGAAATGTAAAATAGTCGATGGTTTTGTGGACAGGCAGCCATAAACTACGAGAGGTTGACACATACTAATACACGAGTGCATTATGACGTCAACCTCGAGTGGTTTGCAGGGCTACCTGTCCACAAAACCATCGTTCGTTGCATTTATTTTATCGTATTAGGGGAAGTGGTAGACTGCGACTTGTATGTACAGTGAACTGACCCAATAAGAAAAAAAATTATTATCCATCTTCTCGAGTAAATAAAACCCAGGAATATCCATATTGCTGGGTATATTAATAGAGATTTTGTCTTTGCTCTAGAGGACCAAGGGACAGTTTTAATGTATACAAGGGCTTTGAGCAACTATGCATTGCTCTGAGGTAGCATACAATGGGTTTGATATCAGTATGTATACAATGATTATCGTATCTGACAATTTTTAAACAATGGGTAGTGGTTTACTGAATTCCATACATTTTCAAGGGGGACTTTGTATACGATGGAAAATGAATTTCCATTTCCCTTTTATATTTGAAAATTATTCCCCCGTGTGTTGCAAATGCCAATAATTCTTCCTTTGTGCATATGTAGGTTGGATAGGCCAAGGGTAGCACAATACGACGAGGTCAAATGTAATTAAACCGATTCCTTCAGGAAGGGGAACAGAGGAAGAATATTCTCATTTCCCTGGAAATGTGGCTATGAAGATATCTTGGAATGTTTTCTTTTCATTCCATTACCTTAAATTCAGCATGAAACCATAGTAATGGGTGTCACATAAAGACTGCTATGGTCTAAAAGAGAGTGTCCTGTAAATACTTGTGGCCCAAACCCGACAGGTTTTTGTAGCACGCACCACGCACCAGATGGTGTTAGTGTGTAACTTGTGAACCTCTGTCCGAGTGAAGATTCCTACAGTGCCATGTTGAAGTTCAAACAGTGCTCACTAGGGGGATGTGTGATCCTACAGGATGATCACTTTATATGCCTAACATACAAGGAAAATGGACGGCATATCTTCAGACTAAAAGCTAGTCAAAATGCACTAAGAGAACCTTTTGATTTACGTACC
Organism: Alentia gelatinosa; assembly: GCA_950022655.1. Taxonomy (NCBI): domain Eukaryota; kingdom Metazoa; phylum Annelida; class Polychaeta; order Phyllodocida; family Polynoidae; genus Alentia; species Alentia gelatinosa. The sequence goes on from OX465582.1 coordinate 40,248,333, forward strand.
TTATGGTGTTATGAATTGACATTTTGAGACAATATAAAATTCACAATTGGTTTCAAAACTTCAGTATTGTTTTCAAAATATCTTTGATCGAAATATTTTAAAATGTAAGAACATACTGTGCAAATAACCTCTCTTATGCAATTGTTCATGATTATAATTCAATATGTTAAAGTAAAAGGACGTATGATAAACAAGCATATGTAAACTCTATGCAGACGCAAAATTTACGACTACAAGACAAGGTAATGATATATAACAGTAGAGAAGAGTATTGTTAATTGAGACATTAGCCTTTTCTGATCTATCATCATTTCATGCAGTGAAACTACCGTTTGACGACCACATTGACAGAAGCCGTGATAGTCTTTTCTGATCTGGCAATTTGCCTTTCAACACAATATATCAGAGCAGTAATGGGTATCTTAATGACAGGTAAATACACCCCTAAACATATCTGAATCATTTAGGCAAGCAAGCGAGTTCTTCTGACTGTATAATTAGTGGCTTGTTACGGTCTGTACTCTATGGAGTTCACGAACTGTACCCATCTCCCGCAAATCAAGATACTAAACCAGTGTGTCAATATTGTATGAAGTCAATAGGTGACTAATTATACATGGCTTTATGTGAAATTCGCTATTTCTAAAAATAATATATGTGAACATTATCAACTCATTCAAGTATGCTGTATTATTGTTTATTTACTGAAGCTGAAACATACGGTAACAGGTTTACTGTAGTTGTACCTCAGAAATACGCGGTATAATTTTCAAGGAGATTATACCGTTGCCGCATGCAGAAGGATAACCATATGAATTGACAATTTTACCAAGTATCTTTGGCATTCACCTACACTGAGCCTGTTTTTTGGATTATCATATGCCTTAAGATGGCGAAATTGTACCATCTATTGATATCCATTGAATCGCTGTGCCTCATACGTCACATTTTGATGTACGTTCCTAAACACGACATGGTTAGGAACAAGCGGGATATGTAGGAGATACGACCAGAAGCATACAATACATAATAGACTACTAGCCACATCGTGTATTGTACTATACGCGGACGACTTATGCAAGTTATAGCATTGTCATACTGTGGCACATGAAAAAAAGTCGAATGTATCTATGTATTTAACTGTATCTTTGATAGTTCGCCTCTGTATTTATATAATTAAAGTCTCATATTAAAAGAAATAAATTCATTCCATTAATCTCCAAGAGATGTTATCGCACCTCGATATAATTATCTCTAGATGGGCCATTTGACATGGTGCAATTGAGAAAGTGATGTAGAAACCACCACGAAGACGGAAACTTGTGCTCCTTAGATCTCGCGGAGGCTTCACGGTAACCCAGAGAAATAATTATCTCGTAAAGGCTTGATCTACGCGCTTGATTCAAGAAAAACTAGGCCATTTTAAAGACCGATTCTATATGATTGTAACGTATTTCCTCAGAAATACATTCATATACCATGCACTGGTATGTATCTATGTCCTTTATTTTACAGCTAACCTCTCGCACAGAGATCTCATATTGACAAGCAGGGTATCTAATGATAATAACTGAAGTAAAGTATCTAATGATAAGAACTCCAAAGTATGCAGAGAGCTACCTGTTGTGATACATTTCCAAAAGCATTGCCAAAAGATAGTTATCTCTGACGCACTTGCCATCGTTAGGTTATGGGGTAGGTAATCAACAAGAGACAAGACAATGACCTACCTCATAGGGAGTTCCTTGTCCTACGTCTCTTCTGTAAGCAAATCATATTCCTATACATGAAGGTCTAAAGGCAATTTGAGGAAAGGAGTCACATGTAACAGCGTTTGGGGTTTAAAGCAGTAGCCACAACGTGTCCGTTACTTTTCGAGGGAGAGATAGATGATCAGTAATCTGGCTGTACCAGATACTAAGTAAATCAGGAATAAACTACGCTTGGTTGTTATAGATAGAAAAATCAAGAAACTAACATCCTCCTAGATGCATAGTGCCATCTGATGTCTGTCAATCAGATCAATCCGAGGTAATTACATGTCACGGTAATGATTGTCTAATTTCAGTTGATTATAGAGAAGGAGAGGGATGCACAATATGTTATTTGTTGATGGTAAAAGTTCCTCCAAATTAATGCATCGCTTAATAGTCCAGACATAAAAGTTAAATGAATAGCCAGCTACTGCGATAAATACATATATGCATAGAGCTGACTCCAATATATGAAATGCAGCTTGTCATTAAATCACCAGGATTACCTTGAATTTGGCAATTCACATAACAAATTTACTCGATTGCAGTCTTAGTCCTCTAATTTGACTCTCCTCAGCTCATAAGAAGCGAATCACACTTATCATTTCTCCTGAGGCGCGACGCTGGGATTCATATACCTGTGTCTCTCTGATAGACGCGGAGCCTTTTTCCAGTAATGTTTTGGTTGTTTGGATATCGTTGTGGTTCCATAAACCCTGCCTCTTAAGTACGGGCTATGGAGCGGATTTCCCTCAAACCTTCCATCTTCTGCCATTGCTGAATCATTACTCCCATTCTTAATTATCGCTTAGCCACGGACATATATTTCACAAGGTAGTGACTCTTTTACGCCTAATTTACTACACGGAATGTCTTAAGGGATGTAACCTTGGGAAGTAACATTTATGGTGAGACTCAGTGATGCTTCACTAAATGAAGGGTTGAAATAGAACATAATAATGATCTTTCCAGCTTATCAGCAATCGCTTGTCTCTATGTTTCTATAGATCTATATAGGGATACCTGCAATGTGGAGAGGATTATATATAGATATACTAGAGGCTTAAGAGGGTAACTGGAAAGAAAAAGTTCACAGCATACGCAGTTTAGGTTTGAGACGATAAAACAAAATACCTTGTTTAAGATTGTTCTTATCCCCTTCTTATCAAAAGGGCCTATGGCAACAAGGATAATCGACTAATATACAGGCTTTTCGTATGCAATACTGTCATCACATTTCTTTTCGTGTAGGAGTTAAAAGTATGTATCTTGATCACCAATGACAAATGGGCAATTAGAAACCGTCATCGTCAGCGGTAAATGAATCTAAAAGGACAAAATACGTGTACTTACTGCAGAACTAAAGTGGATGCCACGTTCCTCTTTTTCGTGAGTTCGGATGCTGGGATTATGCAGATGCAATCCCAGGTGTTGGGGAACTCCCGGAACCACCGGCAATCCTTGCCCTGTTGAGTTATCACCCCTTGCATGCCCAGGGCTCATCGAGAAGGTGTCCCACAAAGAGCCAAAGGGTAGACCTAACAGTGGTTATAACCTTGAGACATATCAGGCCCATATCAGGCCCAATATTCTGGAAATTCTGAGAGCTGCCCAAAGTAATACAATAAAGGAATATTTAGTTAGAAATTTTGAAGTGATTAGTGGATAAGGCCGTTAATTTGTCGTTATATTTTGGTATAGGGTTCTAAAATTATAGTTTACCTGCTTTCTTACGCCTTTAATAACTTAAATGTGAAATGAATACTTATAAATCTACAAATATCATGAAACGAAAAGGTTAAAGAGTCGAGGAGATTTAGACGAGTTGGCCATGACCCGTCACTTTCCTGAAACCACATGGATGTTGACATCAGGGTGTCTGTATCACAGTGAAACGACAACAATGAGGCATCCAATCATGACCTTCAACAACATGTTGGCACCCTTTGATAGAACCTTTCCTCTTTGACACTACTCTAACCCCAGCCCACTATATCACACCGCTAACAGGCATCATCCATGTCACCACATCAAGGCATGTCATCGAGAAGGACAAATTGGGTAGAGCTCAGAGACATCTTAACCCCTTTCAGGACGCATGGTGCCTCCAGGCATCACTGTGCTATGGACGCATGATGCATCCAGGCAATCCCTCATTAAAGAATCTTGATAACTTGGTGAATCATTTCTATAATATTTACAAAATGGTTTAAACAAGGAAATAAAAGAAAAATATTCATAAAATATTTACAATATGGCGGTATGACATCATATTTAATATTCGTTATTCAAATTAACTAATATATTTAGGATTATGTAGTGTATAACATGATTGCACATTAGAAGTTATGAGTTTTGACGACTATGTGTCCATCCTGCCACCAGCACCTGTCCTTAAAGTGTTAAATCATCTTGATGGAAGTCATCCACCATAACACAATGTGAGGCTCTTGAGGAATTATATAAAAGTAAGCAAATTCATAATAACAATGAAATTACACATAATACTCTTCATATCAATAGATTTCCTATTGTTCTACTCTATCCTTTGTATATAAGCACCTCTTATAATGTAGAGGTTATCCATTATACATATGATCCTTTGCATGCCAATCAGTTTGTAAGTTATAACTTGTTGGGCAGAATACCATATTGCCGTTTCTCTATGGAAGCCATGTCACTGTATACTGTGCGGCTACAAAACTATTGGGTTCATATTACTGTCAGAGGGATAGAGGTATAAAGAGAGATGATCTAAAACTGTAACACCAGGATATTATTGATCGACTCATACATATGGCATATAAAAACAAAGCTCTTTGTTTTTCTACATCTACCCGGCTGTAAGAGCTCAGTGGAGCCCGGCTGTAGCCTGCATGGCGAGGTGGTAGTTTGGTAGGGCTGTGTGGGTGTGACACTTTGTGACACGCTGTGACACAACGTGACACGAAGTGACTTGACGTGACACACTTTGCTCCCGAGGGCAAACAGACTTGTCCCACTTCAAACGTCATTCGTTCACCACCACCACCCCGTCTCTTTTACCGTACACTCTCTACTAAACACTACACCTCAACATTCTGAAATGCCAATTGTCTGCATATTCATATCGGGCATACACTCCATGACTTTACACTATGCGCACATCAGCACTGTACCATTTCTTTTTAATGTCTCCTCACCTCATCAGATCATCGCAGCAACTTTTTACAATTGATCTGAACTATTGTCTATAATTATTTAGTTACCAGCTTTTAGAAATAGTCATAGATTTGCTTATCGTAGCTTCCAGTGTCAGTTGTACAATCTCAAATCTAGCACAGCATGCAAGATAGACTGATGTACCGGTATACTTAAGAATTTAATCCTATTGGGCCAGGAAGGTCTATGAAACTGATATCTGAGGGGACATGACGTTAGCCGGGTGTGTCTAAGGAAAGTGGGCGATCCTTTTCAAAATGGGAGAGATTATAATGAAACACTAGACTAGAGATGGTGGCTTGGAGAAAGCAGGGAAGGTAACAATTGAATGAAGCAAGACATAAAACCAGATACAAAACGACGGGGGAAGGAGATATGAAAAATATAAAGTGTAGATTGTATTTCATGCGACTTTTCTTTTAAGGGAATGTGGCTGAATTGAGGAACACTTCTATGCGGAATATGTGCTGGGATACCACTGTCACCGATCGCGCCGAGGCTTCGAGACCTTTATTTACTCAGACGTGTTTTTATAAGCTGTGTTCCGAATTCTTCCATTCCTCTGTATATCAGGAGTTTGTACAGGTTCTGTCAACTTGTTTTCTTCATAATAGATTCTCATTGTTGGCCTTATGTAGCCCTATTTCAAAAATTCGCGGGAGAGAAATGAACTAAGGACCAAAATGAGAATTTAGGTGCTATAGTATAGGATATGTATAGGATATGTATTGACCATAAACTGAGAGAACACCGATGTCTTTAACAAAGGCCACGTTGATCTATTATCTGAGGCATTCGGTCGGAGTGATGTGGACAATACAAGGAGTCTAAATCAGGTTTTCCCCATTCTATATCATAAGAATAGCCTATAGAGGAATAGATCCAAAGCTTCTGTGTGGTAAAGGATGCAATCAAAGACATCAGAAATACAATAAGACAAGGGAAAAAATGTGATTGATGTTATGTAATATATACGTCAACGCTCTACTATTAACAAGGCAAGATATTCTAATATGTAAGAGGTACTTTCTGTGGCATTATTGCCGCAAAGGTCACACATCAAGGTGTTTAGGATAAACCTCACGTGATGTGAGTAACTAAAGAGTAAAGTGCACATAAAGTAAACGACCAGTGTTTCAGCCATTATCTTTCCACGCCAATAAGCAACCATTAAAAGAAATGGAAAAACTCCCTGGTATAGACTTCTGGTATATTTGTAGAAGCAGTATTCAGATTTGTTACACTATGATATTAACCATCATGCTGTAAAGAATCTATCTAGCACTAGGGGAATCGACGACGGGTTGATGTATAACTCGCTAAATGCAGGGTAGGCTACCTAGCCATTTCCTAAAATATCAAGTCCGAGAGTTTTTCCATCTTACCTGACGCTATCATCGCTCAGTCATTTTTGCAGTAAGTGGCAGATTACTGAATGTTGTCAAATCCAAATGAGGCCACCACCTCCGTTCAGAGTAGCATTTTGGATTCATGCTGACTTTTGAATTAGTGGTTTGCAAAATGCAGTGTTGATCTCAGGAAAACCAAATTAGATATTATATATGTAGATGAGCAACGATATTCAGTTCAGCAGTTAGGTGCATATATTTCTTTCTGGTCGATGCTGACCGCATTACCTGACCACAAATGCTATGATATTGAGCATTATCTCTTGCATATGCTATTGGCATGTTGGTCGCCTCACATGGTATGATATACAGACTTAAACAGTGCAGAGGGTGTTTGGAAATTTGGCAGCAGACGTAACTTGCTCGGTTTTCTGGGCACCTGCCACCCAAATTTGAAGGTACTATATCTGAATGCGCACACCATGTGGTGATCAGGCTAAATATCGTATATATACACGAATATGGTAATTATAACTCAACAGATATCCAGTTTAGTAATATCCAATTTTATGTTTTGAATTCAGTTCAAGGCATGTAGAACACACTTAGTACAACTGAAGTTCACCCAAGAGATTTCAAGTTAATTGGGTTTCAGATATCTGGAAATGTCTATCATTTTATATCATATTAAATACAATATGATATAAGTTTGAAAATGAAATTCCCCGTCATTTCTTATGAAAATGTGAAAGTAATATGTCGTAAAACGGCTTCCCATATTTCTATATATGGATCTATAAGAGGGAGTTGGAACCTAAGTTATGATAACCTAGTCCACACGTGTGTGGGTGTGTGTGCAGGAGGCAGGCTGCCTAACGTCAGTGCTGTCAGCATTACACAGACATCAAAGCTGGATCACTGGCTACACCAACCCTGTTTATAGATAAGACAATATATGACACAAAGGAAAATGTGTTATTTAAAATTCGAACAGATGACGCATAGAGAATCATGCCCTAATTTCCCTATATAAAAACAAAGTGAATTTTCCATTTGCAATCTGAAATGCCAGTTACATACAAGTTCAGGAAGGGCGTTCAAAGTAGTCTCTCATCAATAGATGGAGATAGACGAGGTGAATAATGAGATGAGAAATTACCAATTGTTACAACATTTCCTCTAGTTAATTCTTAAATGTTTCCATAGCTTTGCTTTACTGATACTCTAAAACGGAGCATTCCATAGTTTTATACCATGAATGCATATTATTCAATAATATTTTATAACATGGCAACAGCTCGCATTCGCATATAGTTAGTCTAAATGTGTCATGCCACCTAAAGCCAGTATTATCCTATATGGGGGTCCCAGAAATTCAGCATTGGATGGTAGAACGACTATCGAAGAAAGAAGAAGGTGTGAAAACAACTACGTACAGCAAGGGGTCATTCGAGAAATTGCTTACGGAAGTATTTCCACAACACTATGCCAGTGTTTTTCAATGCTAAATCTATCGAATATGTGTCATCTGCAATCAAGGGAACACAAAACAGTAATATATTTAGAAATCATTAACCTCTATCTTTATTAGATCAAAACTTATTGAATTGCCTTATTTTCGATAAAGAATAAATATGACGATTCTTACAACCCCAGGATACCGACAACTATTGCCCTTTGGTTTAAAAATGCTAGAGTTCTTGTTGAAATCCCCGCATGTTATGACACTTCAGGAGACATACTTGCATGGCTCCACGCCTCAGATTGAAATCCCCTGAAGGTATGTTTCTTTTAACTTACAACTCTACAAAGGACAACTAAAGTGACTGAGATGGTGAACATTGTCAAGATTGCAGCCACTTGCCGCTCGTGGCGGCGTGTCCCTGTGAGAAGTGGTGGAGTTGGCCGTCTTGAGTCGCTTTATTCATAACGTTAGAGAAGGGGCGAGACCTGTGTCGGATATCTTCAAACACCACTGTTTAGGTTTGCTGTGAAGAGATCTCTTGTCACGTCCGTCTGTGTGTACGGTCTGTGTGGCAGGCCGACGCCGGATAGACGACAGGGTGACTGTCAAGTACGCACAGAAGGCAGGCCGGGGGAGAGTTTTTTTTAGTGGAGATTGGTATGTGGGAGTTCATACGGTTTATGGCTTGTCGTATTCTTCTTATCGGTTTAACCATTTCCCCCCTCTCCTATGCCGTATCTCTTGAATGTATTACCAGTGGATACACATGATACTATAAAGCCTTCATCAAACGGGGCGTTAAGTGACCGTTTATTCATATTTTATTTCTGTAATTGACCATGATAAATGCCTTTCATATCTTATTGGAAAACCTTACCTGTCACAATGGTAACACGTGGGACCCACGTGTGCCCATCCTCTGTTGGCACTAGAGGCATCGTCCTATCTGGGTTGCCGAGTCGTTTTCTACTATACACTCAGGCCCTAGAGACAATACACATTTAGCACCCAAGGTGGGAAGCCATATGGCTTCAATACTGGTCTAGGTGTTTGCGTGCTCTTGTAGGCATTCCCTAGTCGTGACATCTGTCTAGTGTACTCAACGAATATGGTATACTGCATTCCCATGAGGATCTGTCTTTGAGGATTCTTCACCAGTATAAAGCCTATGAGGCATCATTATATGAACAGCTGTATAAAAGGAAAGCGTTACCAAGTATGTTGTTTGGTTTTTCAATTAAGTGTTTGAAAATGTTATAAAAGCAAATTACTCGAGTGGTTGGTAAAACTTCTCTCCTTCAAGGAGCTGCTCTGCAGTGGGTCAGATCACAGAGACTCAGGTCCCAGCCAGGGGGCTTGATGAGAGTAGGCTGGTGAGTAGACTGCCAAAATAAATAACGGGACAGGTATCGCCTGATTTGAGGCGACCTTGAACCTACGCTGGTTCCACAGTTATTTGCGGTGATAAGGGAAACCACCACAACCCCTCAGGATTTCCCAAATAACTTATTTAAATTACTTTAAAATGCATCAAAAATACAGTCTTTCAAAGGAAAAAAGTGGGATTGCATTGAGCTGATACCTGACCAATACTAATTTATTTCTACGGTCGTTCCCCAATCATTCGCTAGGGAGTTCGGCGAGATCTGTCAGTTTTTAGAAAAACATTTCTAGAGGTTTTAGAGAAAAGTTATCTTTTGTCTAGGTAGTGACACGGTGCTGGGGAGCTATCAGTCTAGCTGGTGAACAGTTCGGTCCAGGCGGGTTTGATTCGTCCACCACCTGATAGGTGGCTTTGAGTTAATATCTGTCGTAGTGGCCTAGTGCTCGGTTCGACATGACCTCAGGTTAGTTTATCGATCAGTGTGCTTTCCAGGTGAGTTAGTTGTGACAGGTGTTTTCTGGTGCATCCAGACGGCTGACCTCATTGGTGCACTGGATGGGCCGCACATATACTCGGCACCTGGAGTCATCTGATCAATAGGAATTCTCTGTTTTTTAGAGCGTGCTTGCACGCGCTAAATACATCATCTAGAGTTTAGAGTGGTCACAGTGAACTTTCAGTGGGCTTCCAGAAAAGTATCCCTTCACTATCTGCATACTGTTTACTGTGATAGTGAGAACAGAGCAGGGAGCCAGTGTCTCAGGGTATTAGAGGTGTGCCCAGCTGACCATGAACAATCACTCAAGACCAAAATACCTCAAGACCCACTGGTGCTTCATCTGTTTGGATCCTAGATAGGCAGTTGCAGAAATAGCAAGTTGAGTGGGTGCAAGTGGGTTACAGAAAACTATCCGTAGACTGAATCTAACCCAAACCTTTTAATTGTTATTCATATAGAATTGCACGCTCATTCATCTATGATGAACATCCTCTTTGCTCCTAGTAATATCAATGTACAATTAAACCATTCCTGTATCCAGCTTCAAAGGCCGGCTATTTGGTATAGTCAGCAGATTGGGGAATTTCGGGCTTTACCGATGTGTTTCGCGTAATTACGTGTTATGTCCGCATGTTCATTATAATAGAGGATTGGTCTCATTGCTTCGACGTAATCTTCAAAAGTCAAAAACCTTGAATGTCGGTCACCATAAGGGCAGTTGATCATTAATAAAGTTGCACACCGTTCACTCTGTCACCCACTACACGTCTCTCATGTCGAAAAATGACATGCATACACGAGAGGTCCGATGATCTTGGTTATGGCACCAATATAGAGTTCTAATTGAAAAGCGGTTTCCTTAAGTGAAATCCACACGGTGGGATTCATGTACCTCACAGGGTTCTAAATCTCATGATATTCTGTTCCTTTTTATGGGTAAATGTCGCCAACAATTGCAGGGGAAAAACATGTCTCAGGGTAATAGAACCTGTGGATCCCGCTTTAGCTATACGGGGTTCATACCTCCTATACATTACATATCGAGATATACTGTTCATTTCTGAATAACTGTCGCTTTTCGGCGATTGTCAGTTCACCAACCGGGAATAGAAACCATTCCCATTACAAATTACGTTATAATGATAGTTTCTGAGCAATGGCCACCTTTGCATCGGTTTCACACGACATCCAAGTCATAATTGTGAATAAAAAGATAACACGTATAAAGAGGCAATTTTGTTCTACTCATGGAATAAGGTCACTGACCTACTCCCAAAAAAGTGATAAACCATTCACAATGACTCATAAATATATGCATATACTCCTAGATCGGCCAGTGGTTCTTATGTCACTCCTCTTAAATTATTGTTAATTGTTCATGTTAATGACTAGTGTCATAAGCCATAGTGTGCTAAATGTGGTTTATGAGACGTTTTACGCGGATTACTGTACAGGGTTCAGCATTATGTGCCCTAAGAGGTTAAGTGGATCACCTACCACCCCCGTCAGAGCACGTGGAATCTCCACCATGACATGTTAGCATAAAACAAGTCATAACCTTCATATTCCACCAGGTAATATACTAATGAAGCAACAGTATTGAGTGCAGTGATGAAAGGATTAATGCATATCAATCAAATTTTGTTTTTTCCAATACATATTCCGCCAAATGGATTATCTGTGACAGGCACTTTGAAAATAATTGAAATAACTATGTTTTTCGACACAAACCAAAATACAAATAAACAGAACAGAATGCTGGTGTAAAGCCATTCAAAAAATACATTCGGAAGCAAAATATACCTACTGGTCCGTACTCTCCAATCTTGTGTGTTAAGCACATTCACATTAACATTGTGTGCACCTGCAGAAAATCGATTGGAAATTAGCAATTCTTATGATTAAGGTAGAACTGATGAGTCAAACTTATTCCTTCCTTTTTGTCCTTTTTCTAGCTTGAAGGATATATGGCTGACGTTATGGGATCTAATCACATTATCGCCATGTGGCATATTGCCAGGTGTGACAGTTAATGCCGCTGACTGCAGTGACAGGTGTCCAAAATAGTTGGTGTCGTTCACAGTATTAGAGGTAACACGCACTGGTTTCGAGGTCTCGTCATGATAATTAGAGCACGTAATTGTACACGAACTGACAAAAAAATAATATGAATTAGAAAAAGGTGTGAACCACTATACACACTCATCAGAAGTGGTCCTATCATACATTTGTTAGGATGCATCCACCTATGTCACTCGTAATTCTATAGAATACATCTTAAAAACTACTTTTTATTCGAGAAAATGTGACATGGCACAATCGTCCGACAGCAGATGTTCCTCCTGGTAGTTTTCCAACGTACACATAAGTACATGATATTACGACACACAGAGTGCATTTAAGAGATTTTCGTAATGGTAAATGGATTGATCAACCATGTAGGTTGGGCCAATTAGAGGAGGGAGGCAATGTCATACGCTGGGAGGGTGGTTGTGGCCCATCAGGTTTTAGGTCAACTCTCGACTGTAGAACCGCCCCAAGGCGCTATAAATATCATGTAAGGAGGTCAGGGTGAAGGTCGTGGTTTGCTCCGAATGCAGCCATTGGCTACTGGGACTACTCTATTCCTTATATGGTAGTTAATACAGAGGGACAACTCCATGCAGCTGGATTCCGACACTTGTTCCCTGTTCGAATCACTGACCCACGTCGCATTTTCATCTATGGAGTGGCTAAAGCATCAGCAGCCGTCGGAAAAACTAATGGAAATTCAAAGAATAGACAGATACCAAATACATAAACTAATACAGGACCAACAGCTGACCTAAAAGATGGCTACATACTTAGCTTCAATTTACAACATCTCACAATAACCATCTTGTTCTTCATGGTAGAGGCTCCCTTTGAGATTTTAAAAATATAAGTATAATAAAATATAGCCTCAAATGTAATGCTTAAAACGGGTTTATAACACCGCTGAGAACATGAAATGATCACGATGACCTATGTTTAAAATGCGCCAATCATGCCCGCACATCCTGTCTGAGATGAGGTGGCGTGCATGGAGTGTGAAGGGGGTGTCAGTGGCGGGTGTCATAATACAGATTTGGGGCTTCAGTCTATGAGGGGTAGAATCGTTCAGTGACGCTGCAGGGCCGGGGGAGGGATCATTTGCTATAACCCGGGGTCAGGGTAGGCACAGCTGGGCGTTTGTTTCCTCTACGTGATTCACATAGCAGATTGCGGATGATCATTGGAACCCTGGGCACGGGAACAGGCCGCCACTTGCCCCCCTTTTCCCCACAAGGTATACACTCTTTTGTGCGTCAAGAGCTACTTAAATAATTATAAAACGTCAAAGTCGTCGTGTGTGCCGGAGCCGGTTTTACTACCTTCAACTGCAAAAATAGCAAGGGCCCACTATTTTTCCAGATGTCCTTCGTTAGCTATCCGTTTTTGATTCGTCTGTCTACACATTCAGTGCATCATCTTTGAGTCGTAGGTATTTGGTTTTTCTTTTGGTAAAGATATCAATAGTAAAGCGCAACAATAAACCTCGTTATTATTGGCCGACGAAAACGGCAAGGATGTTTCTTACCCTAACGGTGGTCCCTCCGACTGTATGTCGGTATTGATTTTATTATTGAGGGTGCATTGTATGCACTGTGTCTGCGGTATTTTCCAGGTGCACACAGATTTTCTGTGAGAAAATCCGACGGGCGGGGCATTGTGACATAATCTTTGCCAAACGAATCTGTGAGCGTTCTCGTTTACATTCACCGATCTGGCGTCGGCATACCAAAAAATCTATCGGTGGTTCACGACTGCAGATCGGTGCCGAATAATCGGTCAATGGAAATGGAATGATAATGAGAGAACATTAAGATAACACCAGAGGTCCAGTTTCAGGCTCTTCTTATTTACGTGTACTTTGATTCTCTCAATGTCCCTCTATTGGTAATCGAATTTCATTTAAATAATTTCTGAATATGCAAACCTATACGATTCCATTACATAATGTCCTACTTATCTCTGCTCATTCATTTGATGTTCTTGCCAGGAAGCAGCAATTGCAATGCATCCGATGATGATAAGAATTATTCTCCTACCATAACCCATCACGGAATGACAGACGACGTCTTTCCCTGTTCGTAATGTACCGTCCAATATCAATGATGAAAATACACCCTGGCGATTCATGATTGACACTTAAAGGGACACCTTATTGTCAGATTTATAAGGACATTATACATTCAGTCCGTCGGTTACACCCGCTGCCAAGACAGGTTCCTTTTTTTAAATTTCTTTTTTATTTCACATATAATTCACTTTGAAATAGGTGGTCTTCCATCATAAGATTACAAATCCGGGCAAATATATAGAATTATAGGACAGTTGACCAAGTCACACAAAAAAACTACATGAAAAATTAACAGTAAGTATTGATAGTTAACCACAAGCATTACATTTGAATTATGTATTGTGGCCAATTTACAATCTGTTGGTTTTAATGGACCATAATCGTCGGTCACTGGTCTATCTTATAGAAAATCCTGCATTGCTTTATATAACACGACGCGCGATCTTGCATTATGTACTGTACTTGCCTCTGTATCACAATTGGTGCTTGAGATGGGCATATATTGTTTTCGTGTCAAAATTGCCTTATCACATTACCCTCGATTAAATGGAGCCTATTGTATTACAATGATGCAAGTGTACTGAAATAAAAGTTACTTATGATAAAAAAGTAAAAAAAAGTTATCGAACGACATGAGAGTTAATAGCGCCATTCAATAAAATGTTCTGTAATATTCGTTTGATCTTATCTAAAATAAAACAGATAGTGATTTATGTTTCCCGTGATAACCTAGATGACTAACAGAATACTGGCTTGTGATACGATTGATGAGGCCGCGAAAGAATATGAGACAAATAATGTCATATCAAGTGAAGGTCTGAGCTGTATAGAGAGAATAAAATAATCCTTTGGAAACTTGAACAATCGTTTGGTAGCAGACTTCTAAGTCATTGATAAAGTTGATGAAGAGGTGAAGGGCCAGTTCCTGATTACAATCTTTAGTGTTTTCTCATGTGCACCTCTGAAGGTGATCGTTGGCTCTGAGCAAATATACATGACAAATCTTTACACATATGTTCTTAAGCATAGGTAAAGCAGTGCATCATTTAGATATTCCGGTTGCGAATTCCGCCATTTCGTTTTTCAGTGGGAAAAACATCTTCCAAATGAATCTAGCTACATCACATTCTCACAAAGCGCTCATTGAACTTTTCCTATCTCCAGGCGATATTCTGTTTGCTAAAATCTGTAGGGCAGATGCGGGAAAGTCGAGAAGCAGGCGGATGTTTTATAGTTACCCTAAGATCTTAAAAAGAACGACCACCTTGATAACACGGCTTTGATTTACTAAGGGCATTGGGGAAGTGAAAAGGAGGAGGGAAGGGATATACTCGACCCCTTCATGATATGTGTGTACGTTTTTTGTTGTTATTTTGTGCGTGAGAGTTGAGGAGGGAACGGGGGGGGGGGAGGGGAGAGGAAGTCTCGGTGTCGGCCAACCTTCCTTATTATTATTATATTTATTTCATCTTATTAATTTTTTTTTGGGGAGGTGGGGTGGGGAGGGATCCCATATGAAGACGATTATAGTTCACTGGTTGTCTGACGTTTTTAACTATCTATCTATCTATCTATCTATCTATCTATCTATCTATCTATCTATCTATCTATCTGCCTGTCTCTCTGTCCATTTATCTATCTATATTTATGTATATATATACATATATATATATATATATATATATATATATATATATATATATATATATATATATATATATATATATACATGCAGTCTATAATAGTCTAAGATGTTTACAGTAAATATAAAGCTAATCATGACACAGTGTATCATCAGAGAAAGTATATTAACAAGGACGATGCCCTTCGATTCAAATTATAAAAGATTCAAGAATATGGAAAATATTTACGTTGAAGCCGCGGTAGACTAACAATTAGTGCAAAATAGATTTTACATAGCGCAAATGCACTCGGTAAAGCTAATCCAACTTGAAAGCATGCAGTGAAGGACTTTCTCTGTATCATCCCCTGGAGTCTTTTTTTAACGATCATATTGGTATCATGGTGTTTATAACACATAATTATGGAGGTCAGTGAGGACCCTCCAAACACTCTAGTGTTTACCGTTGTTCTAAGTGTCGACTCACAGATGTTTGCGCATGGTGGAATGTCAGTCCCTAGGTACATTTACGGAGCTATATGCGCCTCCGCAACTAGTCAATCCAGCGAGAAACCACGGGATGGCGTGAAATAAAACTTTCGTGCCACTGTATAGTGGATACTGTCACATCATGTATTTATAACCTTTCCTGATTTTATAATACACTATGGGGAAATTTGAGGTAATAACAAAAAGGCAATGCCTGCCTCAGCACATTTGGATGACGGATATATCACTGAAAGCCCGAGGTTTCGCGTTGATTCCTGGTTACTCGGAAAATACCCTAACATTGAGAGCCCCGTCTTCCAGAAGGAACATCCCACAATTCCCTGCGTCCCACTTCCGGCAGCGGGCAGCGTCTGTCACTGATAGTTTTCAGACCCGGAGCTAAAACAAGGGCCACCTGCAGACAGATGTTTGGTATGATTTCATTGCAGCCCCCCCAACTCACTCCCCACCTCACGTCCATCTTTACTCACAATATAGTGCCAGGAGAGCTTTTTTGTCCAACGCCACGAGGCAACTATGGCACCCACGAGGCAGCTAACTAGCCCACTTTCCTCGTCCATACAGCCCTTTGGAGGTCGTTGGTGTTTTTTTAAGGACCACGACCTTGCGGGTCTTTTCCTGCCGAGCGCCCACACCCTCCTCCCACCCACCCACCGCCGCCGCGCCGCATCCCCCCATACAACACCCACACAACACCCACACGGCGCTCGATCATGATATCCAAGAATACGCCGCTGTCTCCGAACCCACAGGTATTGAGTGACCTGCTGGAGGTCATAGGCGGCTGGCGGGGCACCAGGCAACAGGCGGCGCTCTGCTCGCTCTGTGGTCGGAAGGGCATTCGGAAAATAAGCGTCTCTTCCCCCTTTTCCCACCACAAGCTAGAAAATAGTTTGTGGCACGTGTATCACGTGCGTCGATATCTCTTTGGGGAAAGGAGGGTTCGTGGCAACACTTGGCACTGTGTAAGTACCTTCTAATGCCCTGCTTGTCATTAGTACCTCCTTGGTGCCAGATAAGTCCGAATTCTGCCAGTGGTGAGGCTGTTTCGAAACTAAAACGAAACGCACATGCTCAACTTATTTCAGAGAGAACATGCATGTATGCTCAGCCTTGATGTTAAGTATTGGTTTCATTGCCAAATCCTGGGTCTGTCCCGTAGTAGTGTGAGGTCTTTCTGATGTTAGAGTCCTAACCCCTATAGGAATCCTGGAAAGATCTATAGGCCTAATGAAGGGCCGTCAGAATATTTTGAAAGTGGGGGGGGGGGGGGGGGGCGGATCTGAAAAATTGCTGACTTTTTTCTTGGTATGAAGCCAGACTTTTGACATTGGCCTGTTGCACTGGATTTACCATGGATCTGCGAAAGGTCTGTGAAAAGACAGGTCTTAGCCTTCATTGCATGCCTAAAGTCAGACTTTGACATTTTTCCATGGTGAAAAGTCATGGATTAGCCATCATTGCACACTAAAAAGTCAGACTTCGACATTTTTCCATGGTGAAAAAAATCAGGGCTTAGCCATCATTGCAAGCTAAAATGTAAAACTTTGACATTTTCCACAGTGAAAAGTCAGGGTTCAGCCATCATTGCACATTTTTCCACAGTGGAAATTCGAAGCATAGCCATTGTCACATGCTAAAAGGTCAGACTTTGACATTTTTTCGTGATAGAAAGTCAAGGCCTAGCCATTGTTACAGCTAAAAAGTCAGACTTTGACATTTTTTCACAGTGAAAAGTCAAGGCTTAGCCATTTAAAAAAATTGTCATTGTAAGTCTAATCAATTAGAGTTTGAACCTTTGATTGAAATAGACATGCTTGGATCGAGAAATGTCTTTTCTGTAAACCAGCTTAAATGAAAGTTCCTTCCACACCATAAGTCAGCTTAAGACAGGAGAACTTCCTGTTTCAAAAGTGAGCAAGTGCGTAGTTATAGACCTCGGATTCCAGTTTGAGGAAAAAATGGGGAGAGGGGAGGTGGTTGCCTAGGTCCCTGTGGGACTGTTGCCAGTCTATGGGGAGGTGGCACAGCGGCCGATCCTGGAGGTGGGCCGCCGAACGCGCCCAAAATGGCGGCGCCTTTGACATGTCAGTGAGCGGCGCGTGGTCCAGAGCGGGAGATGGTTGTGCTGCTGCCAGTTGTGGCCTACATCTGGGACCTGTGGGACGCTGCCACATCACCCTCCCTACTGAGACGCTGGCGAACTAAGGTAGGCACGTGGATCCCTGAGAGAATATCCCAGGCGGATTTGATTGGATCTCATACTGTTTTAACGTGGTGGTGCCAGAGGTGTGTGGGCCAGCATAGACAGGCAGCTGCATGTGTGAGGTACTGTTTGTGTTTACCTACTGTGTACCGGCTGGCCTGCCCTACTGTAGTATAAAGAGGCGGGAATTGACATCCGTCAAATGCAATTTTATCTCATGCAGAACGAGATTTGACTTTTTGATATTTATGATTATATACCTGAAATCTTTTCATCCATATATCATTCTTGGACTGAAATCCGCAGTTTTACAACACATAATTAGACAGATTATAGAACGGGTAAACAAGTACATATATAATCACAGTTTTAAAGTTTATATAATAGTGCAAGAAGTTGAAGCTTTTATCATAGTCATTTAGTAAGGTACAGTTTGGAAGAGAGCAAGTTTTTTAGAACTAGTCGACCTCATGCTCATAAGTTTTCATTCTCAGCCACTTGCTAGTGTACCGAGCTGCATTGCTCTAATACCCAACTATCACCTGGAACTAAAGGTACTTGTCCTTCAAAGAGTACTCGAGACACAGAAAAGAAGAGTTACTCGTAAGGCACCTAGGGGTAACTAAGTTTATTCAAAGATGGCATTATTCAGATTGTGTCAGACTGGTTTCCACGTGCGAATAAATATGATGTATGCTATAAGTCAGCCGAATTATCATATTAGAAATGAACTTGTGTGCTTAAATAAGGGGAGAGATTTATCTAAATTGACAATTTCCTCGATTATCTAGTAGAGAGTCTACAGCTAGGGCCATCCGAAAAACAGGGTCCATCGATATGAACCATTACTGTATTACTCCAGAATAAATATTATTTCGAAATGTAAAGAGGAAAATAACAAACAAACAAAAAAACCTATTTACACAGTGGATGGCTGTGGTATATTGAGCTGGGTCCAAACTACCGACAGTACAGTGTAACACTTCGAGGGAGTAGAGTAAAACCAAGCAGAGAGCACATAACAAGCCTTGTCCTGGTATCTGTGGTAAAATATAAAAAAGCCAGACTATTCACACATCAGACTCAAGGCCACAGACCTTTAACACCCACCGCCAGACTGAGGCAACACTCAGCACATTGTTCCTTTAAAACATGAGAGCGCTAGTACAGATAAGTGGAGTGCATTATAACTGCATGATAGCAGAGCAGCACTCGAAATGTAACCTCATGCCACGAACCTAGTCTTCATAAAGATAATGGACGTACATGAATTGTATAAAGTTATGAAACTTTAATGAAATAGGATCGGTCAGTGTATTACAAGCTAAATTACATGAGGCTACAATTTGGCAAATTATCAACCTGCTTAACTGGAATGTACCGTAAAATTTATTGACAAAATATTCCCACTGATAAAGCATAAGTCATTAATATTCACCTCCAGCACTAAGGTCAGTGGCTTGCCTGGAGTCGCATACAGTGTTATAGTGTAATATAGGAGACCATGGGAGGAGCAGGCACACATTGCTTGTTGGGTATGTGGCCACCTGCCACCGGCGTTTAGTGGCAGGACACTATTGGAGGATCCCAACACGAGATTTGTCTTTTTCACAACAGGGGCAATACCGTCTGCCTGCCTCTCCTTTGGAAAATAACCATGCTTGTTAACCTCACTCTCTTCCAGCACTAGACACTGACAGTGTGAGAGCGACCTTGCAACATTTACTCTCCCCCTCGTAATGTTCTTAGCCCAGACGTTTAGTCCGATGTTTTCCGAGTCTGGCGTAAATTAGGTACAAACTCTGGCAAATGAATACATGGTTATGTACACCCAGTTGTATAGACACACATATAATGAGCCAGTATGTTCTATGGCAAGAGCGTCTGTATCTAATCTGAAACTGGAGACATAGTATGTTTTCTCACGTGACCTTTTGACGTTTTCTCATTCTTTGAGTAATCTTTCACGGGAAGCCATGTTTTTTTCCACCCTCTGTTCCACCCATCCTCTTCATGGACCTGTGTTTGTATCAGGGGACATTCCAGAAGAAATGCCTGATCCAGGCAGATTCCCGCTGTGGTGTTATACCGTAAATAATCTCCCAATCATGCTCCTGTCAGCCAGATATATTCAGGGAGGTTGATGTATCTATAATCCTGATGGCGATAATGTGATATTCCAATCCTTACAAATACTGATAATATGCTGAGAATGTTTCAACATACATAACGATGGGCCAAAATAAGGTTATTGCCACAGGAAATTCGATGTTTTGCATTTTCTAGCAGGCCACCTGTTTTTATATCATCAAGTAGCTTAACCTCTATTGCTCATATGAGTGTGTCATGATCTGCTTCAGCGGGAAACTTTTTAAGCAAGTTTTTTCGCCTTGCGATGATACGGGTGACTAAATTGGAAGTAATCCTCATGAGTGATGCATTTATCCTGGTATAATTCTATCAAATGTTTCAAATTCATGTATACGCCGTATTGTAATTCGTTATCGGTCAGATAGATACAAATGGCATACAGCATAGCCTTTTTTCCAAGTAGGTCTGGCATAGACAATAAACTGTGCACACTTAACAACATCGTCTTTGGCGCTAGATTGGGGTTTTAGATATTATTGATCTATTCATTTCTCCTTCTAATGTCTATAAGACATTAGAGGGTGAAATGTTAGATAGATGACAGATACATTTAAATATTACGATGAAAACGTCCCCTCTATTAGATTCTGCGTATGAATATTTCACTTTCCTTGATGTTCCACCCGTTATTCTGAATCATCCATCATACAGATCTAGGTCTACGTAAACATATGTACCTGTCGTATCCGATAGACCGGTTTTCACTATGTTTTATTCAGCTTCATATACGAAATCATATTACAAGGGGATCTGTGTCGGTGAGGTTTTTTTTCACGAACTCATTGTGCAAGCCACTAAGGCTGCTGTGTATGACAGCTTGATGAACTAGGTAGAATAGAGTGTCGATGGAGGGTTACCAAGGACTGTGGGGGTGAGAGAAGAAGGGGGGAGTGGGGGCGGGACGGTAGGCGATGTCGAGGGGGAGATACAGGTTGCTTGAGTAAGCAGTCATGGTACAGGGTGGAGAGTTATGGTATCTCACGCGTCAATGCTGAAGTAGAGGGACACTTTTCTGTCTGCCTCTGTGCCTCCCTGATTCCTTCTCTGTACATATGCTTGTCGATAATCTCTTTTTGCCATTGCCTCTTTTCTCTGTTGCTCTCCTGTCCGTCTATCTATTGTTCGATGTTCCTGCTTATCAGTCTGCTGTTCTGTCTATCCTTGCCCTCCCCCCGTTTGCCTATGCGTCTGTTTCGTCACTATATCTATCTGTCTTTCTTTAGTTCAGTTCCGCCTTCTGTCACACTTTAAGAGGGTGATAATGATGTAGCATAAGACATTTCTGTAGGCTACTTAGACATATTCCGGTTTTACAGCACAAGAATAACCTTCGACAGGTCAGTGCATAAAATAAGGTGTGGCTCTTTCCCTGAGACGAAAACATCTCATAGATTCACATATTGTCATGTATGGTCATTGTCAGTCGAAGGAACAGACGTAGGATAGACTTCTTGCTAAGGCCAAAGCTTCTTTGGTCTAATGTAATTAATGTTCACAAGCACAATGGATAAAGAGGCGTGATAGATGAACGGATGGACTTTGCAACAAGTTAATGCAGGAGGGATAGAAAAAGATTTCCGGGGTTTTGCTATAGAAGCCAATATCATCATTCAATATGGCTAATGATATATCTCTCTGAAGATTGCTGTCGTATTTTCCCGTTTAGTTACTGATTTGAGATTTTATAGACTGCTACCACTTGGGAGTTCCTGAGGTCATTTTATCTTCCCCTGTGAGAATATCCATGTACATTTCCCTTTGTCATATTCAATTTCAGAGTTTCTGATTTATGTCTGTACTCAGACTTTGACTTAAACGTTATCCCGTTTCTAATCTGGGACGTGGTTCTTGCGCAAAAGGGATCCTAGCAGTAGGCCCGCTAATTGTAGATTCTGTTTCAGAGAAAATAAACAGGAATGTTCCTAAATTATGTTAAAAAGATAGG
Organism: Alentia gelatinosa; assembly: GCA_950022655.1. Classification (NCBI taxonomy): domain Eukaryota; kingdom Metazoa; phylum Annelida; class Polychaeta; order Phyllodocida; family Polynoidae; genus Alentia; species Alentia gelatinosa. Next base: position 40,270,559 of record OX465582.1, read on the forward strand.
TTACTAACACTAACATATATCATTTATATCTTTCTTATGGATTGCAAACTTCGGTAGAAGGAGGTATAGGCTCTATAGTTCTACGCTGTTTTTTAGCTTTGCTCGTAGTTTTATCGCACAAGCTACATCACCAGAATGATCAGACAGAGAGTCTGTTTGGGGGTTTTCCTCCCCCAACCATAACTACCGGTTACCCTTGAAACCGACACCGAATCGGCTTCATGACCTGCCCTAGGCACTCCAAGTTAGCTGTGTAAATACGCTGAAGGTGATTAAAAAAGACCAAAAAGTCAAAGTAACCCAGATATGTATGTTATCCCCTGCCAACAAACAACAATGTACTAATAGACTACACTAGGGAATACTTTGGCAATTCTTTTTAAGCTGGATTGGTTTTATGGGGAGGGGATATGCAATACGAGACGATGATTTATCGTTTCACTTTGATTTTTTTTAAAAGTAAATGAACTACATGTATCACAATCCCTATCATTTATCAGAGTACGATCTAGTCCCTACTTGCACCACAGAGTTGTGATCTCGATAGTGAGCCTCGATAAAGTAGGGCTTCTATTAATTTGTTAAAACCAAAACCTCCAGAAATGCTGTATAACTCCCCATGAATGGAGAATCACATCTGATTACAGTATTTATAAGTGGGTGATGTATTTATTCGTGTCTGGAAAGGTAAAAACAAAAATATATGATAAGTGCAGTGAACTGTGCGACTTCTCTCTGGCCAAGCTCGCCGAGTGACCTGGTGAGGCCTTGTGGAGAGTGATCTCATCAGGTCGGTGGTGGTGGGACATTGTGCCGGTCTGGTGTTGTTATTTTGTTTTACTTGGCGTTTGGTGTTACGAGTCACCATAAACCGATATACTTTCTTGGAACACTTTCAGACAAGTGGTTGACACGTTTAAGCCCGCTTCAGACTACCTACTTGCAGCAGAAAGCTGCGCTGAAAGTTGCGTACAGCAGTTGTAGGATTTCCTGCAACCTTACCAATATATAATCTCTACTACATATAGGTTTAACAGCTGTATGATCAAATTCCATTTTTGATATTGAAAACAGACATTTCCCAATATATATGGATTTATTCATAATATGTCTATAATTAGATTGCTGTTGTTTAGGACGAACTTCATGTTTCTTGAATAAAATTAAAAAAAATAAAGGAATAGAAGATATGCATGTTCCATGTGGTTCCATGTATGTGCTGTATTACGTTTTGCATCAGTGCTTTAAGTCATGTATGTGGGTCTATTTTTCAAAACCTGCATTTTACCTACCTAAGGCCAGAAACTAACTCTAAAATATAAACTTCACAAGAAGTCCTAGTTTCCTATATTATTATTTACTACAGATATCTAGCTTTCACAAATAATTCATTCCAATAAGTTTTGAGTAGATGTTTATTTTATAGTATATAGTAATTTTATACAACTTTGAAGAGAATCAGGCTTTATGTGTTACGTCCGATACCCCTATTAATGTGGACATTTTTGGAATATTTTATTCTCCCACACTCACTGGCCAAATGTTTATCAGAATTTAAAATAGGAAAGCTTATATATAGTTCTTTGCAACATCCAAAAGCCATATGTGTTGCTCCCATGAAAATAGGAAGAAATATCACCCCGTTCGAATCACCCACTTTCACGCGCAAAGTCTAATGGCTCACTTCTAGATATACGAACATATAGTTGACTCAGCTCATTCACATCGCTCGCGTGTGGTGTGAACGACCCTTTAAGTACATATGTGCGCGCTAAAACATGTGGTAATACTAGGATCAACCCAATTAGGATTAGCATTCTCTAGCCAGGACACCTTTTTAAGGATCCAGCAGCGTTAGTTGATGAACGGGAGGCATTACACAGACGACGCCCAGTAATAAACACGGAGATTAGATCTTTTAATTCATACCGTACTACTTTTAGGATTGCAACTCATGCATAATATTCTAAATTTGGTGTAACGTGGGAAAATAAAAACAAAGAAGGTGGTGGGAGCATAATTTAGTTGTTTACGCGATATGCTTCTCCCTCCTTCTCCGATTCTTTCCTTGTAGTGAAATTGTAATTCACATCAATTATTGGGCATACATGGAACGTCTGTGTTCATCACGCCGTTTCTTATTCAATCTCTATATTGACTTAATCTATGCACACTGGAATGGTCCATATCATATAATCAAATTTTCTTAATCAAATCAAATATAATCTTATAATGTCATAAGACCCCTCGCAGGTCTCGATAAGCAGGCAAATATAATATACGGCAGATCATATCGGTCATGGGTGACATCGGTCTACACTGTGTACGTGTTCTCTTTAATTTACCGTCTGGCGGTTATGACCTTGTCCATCAATTATAAGCCACCAACACCTCGGGGTACAACGTGCCCGTGTACGGTTCACGGTCACGTCACACAGAACCTCCGCACATTCTGAGCGTCGCTCCAGCGTTTAACCTAGGAAATACAGATTTATCATCCTCATGTCCGATTTAAAGATTTGCCTTTATATCTTCTGGTTGTTGTTTTTTTAAATTATTCTGTATAAAGATCTTGTTAGGCGTTCATTTTTATGTCGTTTGCTGGAGATGTGTGTTATTCAGTAAAAAATCTCCAATTTGTGAGCTAAAGTGACCATCTCGTGATTTTTGTGATTGTGTACGCGCTAGCTGGATTGTTGGGCCGTCTAACTACTTTTTATTATGTTTAAATACCGTCTTCATTTTATGGTTATCTTAAGGTGATCTGGTGCATTAGGGGTGTCACATACTGCACTAAAGATTGTATAAAGTCACTGTCGGCCTATCATTCTGGATTACCAACCTAAAAGGCGACACTTGCACTGATCATAGGAACTACAAACTTTTGAAAGTACATATACTAAATGGTATCGGAAACGACAGCTTGTTGTGCCCTTCTGTTATATCCTTCAGTTAATTTTGTTTATTCGTATGATGATTGCAAACACTTCGTCATTCTAAAAGAAATGCAGTAATGATATATTACAGTATAGGATATACAGCAACGAAGGAATGAAGTAAGTTTCGATTTCAGATTGCAAATGACATTGATCTATTAATTCCATCATCTATCAGAGACATTGCTAATTTAGACTATCAACAATGAAGAATACGTCTTCAGATGAAGTACCCGCCACTCTGGACATTTTATCACAAAATTCGTTTTTGGACAATCTAGTTGAAATTTAAAAAGAAATCATTTCTTAGTATAAATAAATTACAGTATCTATGGTCAGAGTCGCTATTTGAAAAAGACCGATTTACTGGAGAAGTGATGGAGAAGGAAAGACGAGGTGACGTCCTACAGCTCTAACGATAATACGTAAAAAAGCCATATCATAGTCCGAAATCAGAATCTGCATAGCATACACCAAGTCATGGATGCCAGTTCATGTTACATACATGTATTTTTTTTAATAATTCTTTTATTTAACATTTTGTTCATGAGCTAATTTCTTGTTTCATGTTAGGTTACAATCTACTTGGCAGATAAAGGGGTGTGGGTGTCAGCAGTATCCAATAAGTTGGTTTTCAAAACCCTGCCCAAGGCTTTGTATAAGTCCCAGTATAGTATACCATTTTTTCAAGCTACAGAAAAGATAGGAGGAATTATGAAATTGAAATATACAATTTCACTCAAATAGATGAAAAACAAAGCTACCAAAATGGAAGGTATTATGAAACTAAACTATACAATTTCTTATAGTGCATTTTTTTCTTGAAACCAAAGTTTGACGTCATCTCACTCCGGTCGTTCGGAAAAAAATAGCTAACATCCTGTATTTACATTCAATGAGAGCACATTGACACTTTCTCTGGATTTCTTTTATAAGATTTTTAAACATGTTAAAGTGGGAGTTTAATAATTTAAGATGAAGAAAAGTTCAATGGTCACACAGTGGGGACATTCCCGTGAGATACACTTACACAACGAACGTTTTGTTTCCCATACATATATGTCAGAAGATACAAAAAAGTGCCGTGGTCATGGGATAGTACATAGCCTGCAGACCGTGTACATGATATGCAACAAAACGTAGAGAGGATAGCTCCAGGCGTTGTGATTAAATGTAAGCTACATTATTTGCTAGAGATCATGGAAGAGATATGTTTGTTTCTCATGACTCAGTATAATAAGCAGAACTAATTCTTGCTTATAATTGTCAAACTCTCCTACTGAGGGGATATCAGATTTCAGATCTATGCACTATATAAGTGTTGATGCTACAGACCTATAGATATTGAAAGAGTCTGATACCTGTAGGCTCAAACCCTTCATGGTTACATCCCTTATTTGATTTAGGTGTTTAAATGAATACCATTATAGATACACTGATTTGAAAATGCCACTTGATCTCCTTATCTAATGATGAATTGCAGAACATCGAGAGAACAGTAGATCCCACAATGATAACAGACAAAAGGTTATTGTGTACCGAATTGCATGCACCCATGAAGCCCCTTGAGACTCCTTCTTAGAACCCACTATCATGTTAATCACTACTTTCCGATAATTAAGAGTTGAATAATTACAAATAGTTGAAGGAAAACTGAACCCCTTCAGTGTCTTAGCCTCTCCCCTGCACGACATCTCCTGAAATGAAGGTGTGTGTTGTCCTTGGGAGCCTTCCACTCACGTGTTCCATGCTCAAGGGTTTGATCATAGGCCAAGATTCTGGGTGCAGGTCGGTAGGTGCTATTCTAAGCCATCAGTGGATCTGTCCACATACCAGCAGGGCATGAGATGCTACAGGTGCATAGCCTATCGGGCTGATTATACTGTGTTCAGGACATTCTGGCTACGATCGGATGTCTTCTTACACTAAAGCTATGGAGGAAAGGGAAAAAATGAAATAATATTCAAAAGATGGTCCTATGGGAGAGTTAATTGATATAGCAATACTAGTGATATTCGTCATCGAGGACCTCTTGTGAAGATCCCTGTGAAGATTATATCCCATATAACGTTAATTGAGTGTCATTAATGTGTAGACCTTATGTCGCGTCTTTGTAAATCATACTTATGCAATATAAAAGCAATTTTTTATGAGAAAAATCGTTTTGTGATTTTCGCCTCTAGAGGTTGGATACACTATAGTTGTGCAATAAGGACGACATCATTAGGTACTGAAAATTGGTACTTTTTCGACGTTTTACCAGAAAGTGTTTGATGCACTGTAGTCACATCCCAACCAAGGGAAGTTTTGGCATCCAGTCAGGAACGCTGAATGATAACATGGCTGTCTTCCAATCATCATGGCAGCAATCTTCGAATCTCGTGTGACCTCGTGTGAATCTTGTCTCAGAACCCATCTTAGTGCCCATAGACATTGTTATAAATGATAAGGTATCGAAGCTTTTCAGGCGTACTATATGGGACAATATTGAATGACAGTCTTGTCCCGGTTCAACAAACTCCATTTTCCCAAGTCTTCAGGACTTTTGAGGTCTTACTGTACCATTTCACTATGAGAAGACTACTCAAACCCTGAGCTAAATGTGGAACCCAATTAATATTTGCTACCACTACGTGATCTAGGTGAATGCAACCAGTACACATATAGTGTACCCCGAGGCCTGGTATTCCTGCTACACCGCAGAGCTTTCCTGTACACCGAACTGAAGGATGTGGTTGATATGACATTTGCGGTTGTCTACCGTATTGACCCTTGAATATTTCATTTGAAGAATTGATGAAATACCAGTTATATCGCCTGAGCTTATGTTGGGAGGAAATTTATTTTGAACCCAATAACCCTCCTTCCACTCAGGACTGATGCCAGCCCCATGAATTTCGAGAAGAAATCATTGGTTTTTGGTATTTGGGATGCCCACAACCGACGTTAACCAATCACTTAAAATCGTTATATGCCATACATACTACTGCTAGATGGGAGGCTCATCTGGGACTGGCTGGGAAAGCTTCCCATATTGAGTTTTTTCGATGCCATCCCATGGGACCCTACCCGCGATTTCTTCTCGATATCATATTATTTTTTAGGCTGTCGGGCTTTTTCTGTGTTGTCTACGAGGAAGTCAGTGGTACGCGGAGTTCTTAGTAACAGAGCAGTATACACCATTAACAAATAAGAATGATACAAAAAACAGCCCACCTCCCTCTGCAAAACAACTTGCGGTGAGGACTGATAGACACACAGGAAAGAAGTTAGGGAGGAGTGCACAATAGGACCCCCGCAACTTTGGGAAATAGGTAGGGATACACACTGTGGCGAGCGCCCTCCCATACAATTGACCAATGTGATTCAACATTCACATAGAGAATACATTGTACTATCAAAGATAATTCACGTTATTATCAGGACGACTTTTTTCATATGACCAATTCACATACATACACAATATTACCATGATTTCGATCTGAGTGGCCGTATTCTCCGCGTAGTTGACGCGTAGTAATATTAATATTACGTAGTGTCAACTACAAGGAGAATACGGCCACGCAGTTCGAAATCATGGTGATGTTGTATTTATTGCTCACCTTTCGAGTAATCATTAAGGAAAACATCTAGTATGTAATTAGAAATTCGACCCTACCGCCGTTCTTTGTTTATATGAATTAGTTCCTATAATGTAGCCGAAAAAGCCGTATTCTCCTAGGAGATTCCGGAGGTCCGTATTCTACTCATAAGCGTTCTGGAGGATCGATGGGCTTAGTATGGATACTTTGTATTAGGTGGGTAATAAAAGTTGATAAATGTATGTTTTAACTCATATACACATATGGATTTGGTCAGAGAAATAATATTGCTTTATAAATCCTATGATTTAGGAATAACTGTTTAGTTTTCCTTATCGGTACGGATCATATAGTTTTTTTTAACGTGAAAAAATAAAGTGCCATGACAAACTATTTCTGGAAAATGACTTATTTAAGTACAGTTCATTTCTGGGACCTTCCAAGAGCATCTGACTACCGTCAGCTCAGTGCATGCACGTTGCTCAAATTTCATGTGGCGTCGGATCACATTTGTAAAGCTTTAAAACGCACACTGTTCCACTCTCACCGCTCCCTCACCACAGATATTTTCCTGTTCTTTCTGCCCGAGCTTGGTTCAACAAACCCACACCATTCCACCCGCAGTAGTCATGGCGTTATTTCGGGCGGGAAAAGCATCCCGGGCTGAAGGGCGTCCGTCGATCTGATTGGCCGGCGTGAGACCGCACAACCTCCGCATAAACACGTCTTCTTGTTTACCATTGGCCAGATTTCAGTAAGCGGGTTTTCTGTCTCGTATGGCTGTTTATTTGTGTCGTTGCCCAGGAGGAATAAACAAAAGGCAACGTTCACATTATCCCCTTCTCCCGTCATGCACCTGCGCGGGGGTGGGTTTCCAGGTCTACGGGGCGGTTTCCATGGCAACACATCACAGGTGACTAAGTGTGTTCATAGTAATTTTTTCTACACCTGTACCAAAATCTGGGAATTCCCATGACTATTCCTGTTATTCAGTATCTATAGGTAGTTTTATGTTGTCTATAAAGTGGTCGATTACCTGTATAAAGGTTGAAAATCCCATACCTGAGGATTGAACAATAAGATAATTAAAAAGAAAAGCACGAGCATGCGTAAGGATACACGCATCAACAATACTTTTGACTTGAAAATAATTCCTGAAATTCAGTATCTATAGGTAGTTTTATGTTGTCTATAAAGTGGTCGATTACCTGTATAAAGGTTGAAAATCCCATACCTGAGGATTGAACAATAAGATAATTAAAAAGAAAAGCACGAGCATGCGTAAGGAAACACGCATCAACAATACTTTTGACTTGAAAATAATTCCTGAAGTAGATAGAAGATATGATGCGGCAGAAGATAAGGAATAGTAGGTTTAAAAAAGAGAATAGAATATGAGGGGAAAATATCCCCACAGCGACCTATCCAAAGGAAAAGACAGCGTCATGAAAGACCAAACTGGCAAGGTTTGACACCATAGTGCTATAACACCATATAGTACTGCCAAGAGTTAATCATTTTCTGCAGTGTTCTTGTACAGGATTCCCTAAATGACAAATCGAAACAATATAACAAGATGGTTGCATCAGCATTATATTTGCTCTAAACACAATAATATCTCATGAACCTGTATATATTGGTTTATGAACAACGTTGCACATGAGGTGCATTTGCCCTAGGACATTATTCCCCCAACCCTTTTATGTACTATTATAGCATCAGAAGAGATCAAACAAAAAAAGGAGAACAGAGATAGGCTATGAATCGTAAGGCAGCTTGTTTATATAGCAGGGGCCGGAATGGAGAATTTCTTGCAAACGTATGATGTGTGGGACATAGGAGACGTTGGTATTCAACTTCACATTGATACTCTGGACATTCTATACCTAACAATCGTCCAACTATGTTCGCTCCGAAAAGAAGGGATGGTTAAGCAAACTCCTTGGGTACAGTAGTGGGGAGTAATGCTTTCTTGTTGGGTCAGACATGGTGAATTAACCTTACTCTCAATAACCAGACCACGCAAATACATATACATTTATGCTCCACTTCTGGCACATGCCAAAGCTCGCAACCTCAGAATCTTGGCAAACTTGTCAAAGTGGAGCACCCAGGAGGCTGAATAAGGAAAAACCTGTCGCTTGTGTGACGACAGTAGGAGAACGTGCTTTGCCTGTCTGATGGGTCTCTTTGTGATACCTAGGACCATGCAATACCTAAACCAGTTTTTGAAAGTTCACCTGTACACCATGCTGCTTCCAAGTATTTTAGATTGGACAATATATCGGAAAACCTCAACAATATTCATAGAGAATACACAAAGCAAAACTCGATATTTCTAATAAGTTACAGATGATTCGGTGGGTGAGTGGGGGCGGGGGCCATGCTTTCGAGAGTAAAATAACGTAATAGCTTTTACAGAGAAAATGAAAATTGCCTACTGGATTTCTGTTCCTTGTGCCAGGAATGGACTAGGATCTTTGAAGGATTCCATTAAGTGGTTGGGAAAAGTATCATCTATGGTTGTAAGTGAATAGTTATTCGGATAGATTTTACATGTGATAAAGTATACAAAATGTCCAAATATCATCAACATATCTGAGAATTTTATGTTCGATATCACTGAGTCAGAATGAAAGGTCTCTACATAAGGGCTGTCGTAAAAGGGTTAATGTTCCTTTGTTTTTCGAACCACAAAGCCTCACGTTTGTATAAATACTAAAGGTGGATCCTGAATCTATCTGTCACACTGTTGGGCATCAGGAGAGATGACATTTGAGGGCCATATCCAGACTCTCTCTCTGGAATTCCAACACGCGTTTTGTATTTTGAGGTGTTTGCTCGACAATGCAGCACCAGCCACTCACAGCCACATATCCACCATGTGGACACGCGCTGCCAAAACCCAAACCATCCACATTCAATATTATTCTAACGACATATAGTGATGAAAACACAACTTCTTGCCTCTGGTAATCAGAGTTTTATGTGAGATTATGGTATTAGGGGCGCCGTAAGATGTAGAGATGGTACAATACTTAAAAAAAACATGATGTTAAACAGGTTGTCCATGCAGTAGACAACCACTACTAAATCTCCTTAGAAAGATAGATATGCTCTCAGCACCCTCTGAGGAATTGCGTTTTTCATTTTGAAAAGAAGGTTTCTTATAGTGCATAAGCGATCATATTGATAAATGGAAAGAGATACTTTAAAATATAATTCAGTTGGTACTCCGACAGTGCCTAAGCTACTAGAACCAGAAAGGAACTATTCCCAAAATTTCAGCGAAGACGAGGATTTTTTTACTGATCATATACGGAATTTAAATTACATGTTGCATCTTTCGTTTTACTCTATGCCCACATCAATGTCAGGATCCACGTGTTGATGCTCTTAACATAGCCAATGGAAACCATGCGTCAAAGATTAACCAAGTATGTAACTCCTCAACCTGCCATTGTTACCGGGCTAGGTCAAATATGCAAACTACAGCTAAAGCTTTGCATTTATAAAGTGTATTCTGAATGATGACCATAAGTACATGACTCCTTTGTGGTGCAATTGAGGTCAAGGGTCAAACATATTCTCTTGTTATCTGTTATGTTATTACCTGTTGCCAAAGACCTCAATTTGCAAGTTAACAATAGCTGCGCCACCTGTTGTACAGAAACGTCCGCTAATCACGTCACTAAAGATGCCCCTGACAGGACATTGTGCCCAGTGTTCTCTCCCCGCATCGTTATTACACTAACTGCTAGAATAAGGAAGAAGAATATTGCCTTGTTCCTTTAACCTGCCAGCGGAACAGTTCAAAAATGTAGATATGAAATAGGTGGGTGTTCTGGAGCTATGGCTGTGGTCGAAGTCCACTCTGCCTTGACATGTAATCATGGAGGTAGAAGGGAGACAGACACTGGTTGTCTGTATATGGTATGGTTTCCAATAACACAGTGCCCCTTTTACATGCTGCATCAGGGACCACTCCATCATCCCTCCTCGACCTCTCACCGCATAGAGAACTGGTTCTATGCTATTAGGACAACATATTGCCTAAATGTGATGTGATTTTACAATAAGCAGTCGCATGTCGCATGATCTGGAGAATGGGTCCATGGACAGGAAGGGTCACAATATTTATCTGAATCAGTTACATTTTAGTATATACAGTTGTTAAAAATGATTATTTGATCTTCTTATGCTACAACACAAATTGGATATTAAACTACGAAATTCATATGTCTCTAGATATAAAATTGTATGATATCATGTACCAACATTATTATGTAACTTTTGCCATTTTACCAAAGAACTAGGTAGCCTTATGAAAACCAGCTAAACCAAAATGTGCTGATAAGGCTCCTTTCATAGTTGTTTATTGAGAAATACTGGAGTGACATGTAAATATGATTCTGTATTATCCAAAGATACTCAATAAAAACGTCTAAAAAAAAAAAAAAAAAAATATATATATATATATATATATATATATATATATATGCGGCGTATATATATGCGTATTTATCATATATGTTTATAATATGTATATATACATATACATATATATATATATATACATATACATATATATATATAATATCATGGAACCAATTAGTGGTAGAATAATGTATGGAATAATATAAACAATAATTGACACAAAGGCGTGGATGGCGGAATAATTAATAAAACAGGGTTTATTAAAAAAGGTAACAATGGGACCTTCCCCTGCCTATACATCAAGAATTACAGGTAAGCTAAAGCTTGAAGCCTGAAAGGTAAGATTAAAAACGAACTGCTCGGTTGAGCAAATCACAGCGGAATGAGTATTTGAAACCACGGGCGTCACCAAGTAACCTCCGGTTACCGCATCAGTAACCGGGATACCTAGAAGAGTGGGTGTGACGCCCAAACAACAACAACAACAACAAGACCGCAGTGAATATTTGCGGGAGTTATATTGGTTGATAATTTATATTTATATAAGCATGGTTATATAGTAATATAATATCATGGAACCAATTAGTGGTAGAATAATGTATGGAATAATATGAACAATAATTGACACAAAGGCGTGGATGGCGGAATAATTAATAAAACAGGGCAAAAACCTGCCAGACACAACAAAGTTCAATTAATGATACTCAGAAACTGAGAGGCCATTCTATCGGAAGAAGCGACTGTGAGGGGGGTCTCATGTAAATAAGAATATACCGCTGATGAAGACCAATTACCCCGAGATTTGATATCGCCGATATCAACACCGATATCTTTTAAAAACGTCGCTCCTCCGTGCCTCAGAGAATGGCAAGACACCTTGTCCTGACCAAACCCACAAGTTCTGGAAAGAGATTTCAGTTTATTATTGAGTTTTTGATAATTTAATGGCAAAAACACTCTGCCAGTAGGTAATTGAATAAGATAATCATTAGGCCTAGGATTAAACTTCTTAAAATACATTTCAAAGTATTTCATTATACAGAAAATTGAATTAGAAATACGATCAAACCTGAGAATTTTTGGCTTGACCCCTAATTGGTCAACTTTTGAAGAGGTTATTTTTATCTCTAAATGATCCTGAGATAAAGTTAAATCCCCTCTCTTTAGAGTGTGTGGGGAGAGAGTAAAGTGAGATTTACGCAGTAGGCCTCTGAAGCCTAACAAAAAACATAACCAATAGACCAAATCTTCAAAGGAAGATAAATTCATATTGTCAAACATTGATCTCATATCAATAATAGTTATTGGATAGCGAGTATTACTGCTCGTATCTCCCAAACGAGTGAGTCCTTTCAAAGTCATTTTTACCAGAAAATCAGTAGACATATCAGGATTACCACGCAGTTTATTTTCAAAGTTTACTGCTGAAAGACAGTTCTTAATTGATACTGGTTTGAGGTATTGTGATAGAAATATACAATATAACGACAAGTGTGAATTGGTGGTAGGGAAACAAACCCAATCTCTATCACTACAAAATCGAAAATAACACGATAATTGTTTCGACCTGACCTTCCTGGTGTTTTCCGAAATGCAACTATCCAAAACAGTTTCTTGTTTATCCAACAAGGTCTCCAGTAATTTATCTGTAACAAAAACCAGACATGCCTTTCTCTGAAAGTACTTATGATTTTGTCAGATACGCCTTTGTATCCCAAACGAGATAGTTGGTCTGCCAGAACATTATCAGCTGACCTAATATAGGATGCTTTTAGGCTCAAATTATTAATAAAACACACCAAAACAGTTCTCTGAGCCAACTCATACATTGTTTGTTTTTGCTTCGGCCTGTATTAATCATCGCTAATACTTGCATATTATCGGTAACAATACTTATTTTGCGATTTTTGTAATTATCGGCCCATCGCTTAACTCCAACCAGTACCGGCCAGAGTTCGTACAGATTTATATTTTCTTCGATCATCTCCATTTTAGGAGACAATTCAAAATGACAATCCACAATTACTGGACATTTAATATCTTCCCAAGATCCATAAAAATAATCGAGACCTGCCCAGGCACCAAAGCCTAACATCGATGAATCTGAGGTAATTGGGCAAAATTCGCAATCCTTTTGAATAATTTCTCTTCCATTAAAGATACTGCAAAAATCAAACCACCAGTTTAAATCCTCCAAAGGTTCTTGGGTTATTTCAGTTTTTCCTTTTCTAGGGATAGAGGAGGACAAATAAAAAATTCTGCGACTGAATGTCCTACCCGCCCCTCACCACTTGCGAACAAAAAGAGACTAACCCCCCTACTTGTTCTAACTCTTTTTTAGTCACGTGGGACTTATCTCTTATTTTTTCGACCGCATTCTTTAATTTTACTATTTTCTCCTCTGGTAGTGATAATGTTAAATCCTCTGAATTGACTAAAATACCCAGGAAAACTGTACATTTAGATGGTTCAGTTACTTTTGACATCGATATTTCAAAACCGATATTTTGAAGGATTCTGATTAACCCATCACGTTTTGATAAACATTCACTCTCGTTTGAACCTATTACCAAAAAATCGTCGAGATAATTAGTCACGCCTAAAATGCCTTCCTGACGTGCAATGTCCACAACCAAATTCGATACTCTTGTAAATATATTAGGTGTGCATTTTAGGCCGAAACATAGGCGTTTATCTTCAAAATATGATAAACCTTCACCAAAGTCCCACGAGAAAACCTGAAATGTGGTTTGATCAGCTCGTATATTTACAGATCGATAGGCAGATTTTATATCAACAACGCTCATAAAATCATTTCTCTGTAAATCTTTTACAGCATCATATACAGTATTGTAGGAAGTCTCACTCATAAAATTATTTATGCTAATCTTATCTGGGCAAGAACAATCGGTTATTGGCCTAAGTTTTCCGTTAGATTTAATAACCGCGCCTAGCGAATGTACACATTTCGGCCTTTCTGAGGCATAGGCTACTTTCCCGTTTGATAACTCATCCTCGATAATTTTACTCATTTCCCGATAAATAGGAGGATCAAGAATCGAGTTATAATTTTCACAGCGATAACTAGTATCACAATCCTCGTCAACTACGCTGAAACCGTTAACGAATCCATTCCAGACAAAATTTTTATCGAACTCAGTAAGATTACTGGTATTTTCTTCTTCCCAAAGATAACGATAAATTCTACACGGCCTAAGCTGGGCCTTATGATCACCTATATAATGAATGCACTCGCAAACATTATTAAAACATTGGATTTCGTTTCCCATTAAAGAATTCTTTATACTCCAAAAAGGAATTGTTTCATCTACCAACGAAATATCGAATTGTGATTCATTTTCGAAACAAGAATTACCGCTAATTCCCGTAACAGTATTTTCATTTTGAATATCTGGACACGAGTGATCAACTAGATCACCGACAAAAGTATCATTATCACCGACCTTTTGATACGAAACAGGTATGTTATCCTCACTTTGGCATAATATATCACCCTGAATAAAACCATCTGATACTTGATTATCTTCACAACTGGCAACCGCTGAAACGCCTGTATCATGTAAATCCTCCTGACCACACTCAGCGACCTGACCTGACCTGACCTGACCTATATCTTCAGGAATGCGGTTAATCACGTGAGCACTATTAATACATTGATAAAAAGTATCTGTTTCCCTACAAGTATCACTACGGCTACCATGGTTTGCGTTTCATTTAGAACTCGTTTTCCTACCCTGACAGGAGTAAGCGCCATGACTTGAAGAGAAACACACGCTGCAATTGTGTCGATATTTACAATTAACTAAAGTACAACCGCTTTCGCTTTTATTGTAAGAGTTACAGGTATGGGCATTACTTTGAGTTGATACTTTACCCTTCGTCTGTCTTGAGTTTCTTGAGTTTAGAGTACCATCATACGAAAGATACCTGACAATGTCACTAGGATCGATAGTATTGAAAAAGTTACCACCTTTTTTGTTTGCGCGATCCTTAACGGATTTATCATACTTTACTAGCGCTTCACTCAGAAATACTTTTGTTTTCGCTTTTTCTGTTATCATGATCTGATGGTTCATTATACCAGTGATATCTTTATCGTTCTCGTACATTTCCTTCATCATTTTTAGATTAACTAACGTTAGACCTTCGAAAGTTAAAATTTTTTCCCCTTTTTCTAGATATTTGCTGGAATCATATTTACCAGATTTTTTCTTTCGTTTCTCCCTGCTCCTTGAACGTGAGCTATCGTCTGAGCTAGCGGAAGATGAAGACGAACTTGAGACCGATCTAGTAGTAGCGACTTTTCGACGGCGATTCTTAGCCCCAGAAGATCTTGAACGAGTTGTAGCTGACGGATTCTCCTTCGATGATATCATCTTCAGTATCGTCGCTATAGAATTCTCCAAACTTGTCATCCTTCCCTCCAACCGCGAGTTCCTCTCGTCTTGTGTCCCCGCTGGAGAAAACAACTCGGTCGTTACACCCTCTGAGTAGGCTGCTCCTGAGGTTGACTGCCCGCCGGCTTGCCCGTCCATCTCGAATCCGCTAAAGTTTGGGTAAAATTCCCCAAAATCTCCCCAGAGGCATCCACCTCTGAGGACTTCTGTGTATCCTTTATTCCTTCATCTGAAGAAGCCTTCTTCTTATTTTTGCCCATATTGGCAAAGAAATCAATCTCTCCGAGAAAGATTAAAAACGAACTGCTCGGTTGAGCAAATCACAGCGGAATGAGTATTTGAAACCACGGGCGTCACCAAGTAACCTCCGGTTACCGCATCAGTAACCGGGATACCTAGAAGAGTGGGTGTGACGCCCAAACAACAACAACAACAACAACAAGACCGCAGTGAATATTTGCGGGAGTTATATTGGTTGATAATTTATATTTATATAAGCATGGTTATATATATATATATATATATATATATATATATATATATATATATATATATATATATACAGACACCCACAAATACATATGTATATCGGTTTTATTATACTTCAAGTTACTTCAATCATTGCTATAGAATAGACCTGTTCTGAACGTTAAATGAAAAGGATGGGTGAAACATAAATTGTAGATAAGAGACCCAATTTTGACTTATGAAATTTTTACTCTTTCGTTGTTTTCAAACCCAATCCAAAGTTACCTCAAAACAAAATTTATCGACTTTTGTCTAATGATGTACAAATATACCACAAATTATCTGCATAGTGTAAAAGACGTGCAATGTTGGAGAGGAAATTACCATTACCACAGTGACCTGACCTGCCCTGAAATAATGATGCATGCGTTTCTAATCGGTGAGTGCTCATTACGTGCTCACAATGATCCAGTCTCTCCATCTCTAATTGATCTACCTGTACTCCCCAGCGCAATGGTATACACATGACAGTTTGGTACACACACGGCCTTCTGTTAGTGAGGACGAAGGATCTTTATGCATAGCTCAACACAGGCCTATGCAGTGTATGGGGCTGTGGGCCGCATATTTACATAACATGGTTGTCAATTGTTACATATAGTTGGATGGCAGGCTCCGGGTGACAGGTGACCGTGGTAATGATACATGCTACCGCGAGTATACATACAAGAGCATAGATGACGAGAGAGAAGAGAGAGAGAGAGAGAGAGAGAGAGAGAGAGAGAGAGAGAGAGAGAGAGAGAGAGAGAGAGAGAGAGAGAGAGAGAAGAAGAAGAAGAAGAAGAAGAAGAAGAATCACCCACCAGACCCTATTTAGAGTGTAAAGCCCTTTTCCACTGGCCGACTCCTCGCCCCTGAACTGCAGTCGTGAACCACCACTGTGGTGTAGGGTGATTGGATAATGGTAAAAAGACAAGGAAGGATGAATTGAAATTAAAAGGCGGTATTGTAGAGAGTTAGGTGGACTGGGGATGCAAGACTCGGAGGAATGAGAGGCCAGCTGGCGGAGAGGCTGTGAACTGAGAGGCTAGACGACGAAGAGAGAGAGATAGAGAGAGAAAGAAAGAGAGAGATAGATAGATAGAGAGAGAGAGAGAGAGAGAGAGAGAGAGAGAGAGAGAGAGAGAGAGAGAGAGAGAGAGAGGGAGCATGGCAATAATTCCTAGTAGCAATGTATTGGCAGGAAAGAGACAAAATTGAACTATAATAGTGACTGTAATCGGCTTTCTGGTTTCACGCTTCATTAATTCCTACAGTCCTGTAAGTACTGACCTCGTTTCACCCTGAGTACACCACGTGCACACCTGCCTACTGTTTATATTTTGGCGCATCATGGTTTCATTGTTTGATCATTCTTTCGGCGAGGATATGGCCATATTAGTATCCCGTAATAAATCTCACATGCATCATCGCTCCCAAACTCTGTCAAAAGTTGTGTCTTTTCTATGATAGTGTAGTTGGGTAATTCAGAAGAACTCTTGTAGTTGTTTGATTAGATGACTTTACTGTAATTGCTGTAATCTGTTGGATCATATATTGGCTGTCTATATTCCGCATTAAAGTGTAGGCCTGGTTTCGTCACTGCATATATGTATAACAAAGGTGGTTCCTCCACTAAATATGGCAATAGATGTTGTGTGGGTAAAACTATACTTCGATAAGGTGGGGATATAGATGATGGATCCAAGAGCTGTTTAGTTTAGGTTGTAATTGATATCCTGAAAAATTTACAATGTAGAAGAATGTAATAGGGAGTAACAGTTATCAGTTGGTGTAAAAGATCATCTTGATGAAATGTCGCTGTACTTAAGTCCACTGTTGATAAAGCATACTGTGCACTCTTGTAAGTGAGGATCCTTAATTCTAGAGCGTCTGCTCTGCGTGGCATTATAATGTCCTATCCACATCTGAGCAGCACGGGGCCTCCCTGTTGTCCCGACATCATGGCGATAGTCCTGAGTCAGCCTCCAGATTACTGATTCCAGCTTGGTGTTGTGTGAGCAAGACTCAAGCCAAGTCTTATACTGAATCCTGACTAACTGGTGATGAGGCCAACTGAGTCATTAAGACCACTGCCACCATAAAAAAGACCTCATCAGCTACCATGGTAAACCACATTTGTACACCGTGTACACCTGCACACCTGTCTACGTGCTCTGATGTACTTGACTACCATTGTTCACCTTTGTATGGAAGGTCGATTATGTATCAAATACAAATGACTTAACCCTTTAACTGCAGCATGATGCCTCCAGGCATTCCCCTGGCTCTGGCAGAATGATGCCTCCAGGCATTCTCCTGGCTACTGCAGCAAGATGCCTTCAGGCATCATAGAGGCATCATTGATACTTATATACAAAATTCAATAAATGAAAAAATAAGTGTTTGAATTGAAAGAAATTTAGACATAGTAAAAACGCCATATTGACCTTTGATTTGGTAAAAGAAATATCATCAGCTACCATGGTAAATTACTCAAATCACATAACACATCATGTGACATTGCTATTTTCCCAAAAAAGGTCCTTGCTGTAGCAGGGTCGTTTATGCAGGCAATGCCTACTGTGTAATGCTAGGTAGGGGAACTGGGTGCTGCAGGGAAGGGTTAATAAAAAATACAAACTGGAAAGATATCAGTGCCTAAAAATAGAAACAGCGTAAGGGAAATACCTGAGTGTGTCCAATCGGGCCTCTGAGCATAACATGGTATGGGAGAAGGGCATAAATGTCCTCCTCCCGAAACTGATGCACTTCTAACCAAGGCCTGCTACTATCCTCTTTTTACCATAGAGTTAAGAAAGCTTTTTTGGTATATCATGTAATTGAGGTGAGATAATAGGATAATCAATAAGGATTGTTATCAGACTTTTAGCAGCAGTTCTCCTACCTAGGATAATAGGTATCATTAGTATGTTTGGCTATTTAAGCTACTCTCATGGTCTAGTCTGCACATTTTAGATTATCATGAGCTGTCAGACTAGTACCAACAGTTGTTATCCATCTGTTGGTGTTTCTCTGGCTGCTGATGCTCTGTATTTAGACCCCTTATTGAACCTAGTCTCTACTCTGTCTCCAAAACGTGTGGATAACTCCCAGAGTCTTTGCTCGGCGTGGGTGTTGGTAGCTGGCTCGGTGACATGTCGCTTTACTGTCGGGTCAGTCTTCACGACCAAACATTGCGGTTAGTCTGGGCTCGATGCCCGGACGTGGGATGTAATACTGCCTGCTCTTCGCCAACCTCCCACCCGACCTCATCCCTCCCCCAGCCTGCCCTCAGCCTGCCTTCAGCCTGCACTGAGCCCGCTCTCAGCCGCCACAAGCCAGTCGTAAGCCCAACATAAGCTCTCCCTGAGTCTGACCTCAGCATGCCTTCAGCATGCCCTGAACATGCCCCCAGCCTGCTTACAGCCTGCAGCATGCTCTAGCCCCACCTTCAGCATGCACTCAACCTGCCTTCAGCATGCCTTCAGCCCCCTTTGCCTTGCTTCAGTCCTCACTCAGCATGCCCTTAGCATGCCTTCAACCCTCTTTTACCCCTTTGGCCTGTCCCCAGCGCACTCTAAGCCATCAAAGGCCTGTCGGAAGGTCACTATAAGCCTTCCCCGAGTCCTCCCTCAGCCAGCCCTCATCCCTCACTCATCCCTCACTCACCCCTTTCTCAGTCACCATAAGCCTTCACAGAACCTCCCCCAGCCTGCCTTCAGCCTTACCTGAGCACCTCGTGAGCCCCCCTGTGCCCTCCCTCAGCCTTCCTCATCCCTCACTCAGTCGGCTCAAAGTCCGCCTCCTGCCCTCCCTGTCGTCCCGGCGCCCACCGCCCCACCCACCCTCCTGCCCATCAGTACGTGCAGACCTCTGAATATTTCCCTCGCGTTTCAAATTCTATAATGTCTTCAGAAACATAACACAAATAGATCACGGTCTATTCAGCTAACTCATAGAAGGACGATCATTTATCATTTCATGTAACACACAATAAACAACCTATTACAAAACGGCTGCTATCAAAACGGAAAGTATTATAATAAAACTTTCTTGTACATATACATGTATCTATATAGATAATGCTTAGTGTGGTACATAGTTTTTCCAACCACCGTTTCCCTTTCCTATCTGGATACAGCTTTGTGCAGTTCAGTAAAGCAAATTTACCAGTTTATTCTGGTCGAGCCTTAGCACTTGTATCTATACCTCCTGCCAATGCAATGTACACCTGTACAGCAAAAGATATGTGCAATCTTCGTTGATAGCTGAGACTCGTCGAACCGTCTCCTCCCTTTCCTGTGGATGTGACTAGGATATATTATTCCGCCCAAACCTCCGGCTTTTCCGCCACGACCACCACAGCTATAGTTTGTCGTGCGGGCGGTGAGGGCGCTGCGGTGGGAGGCTTCACTTGGTTGAGGGCGGGTGTGGAGGGTGGGGTGGGGGGGGGGGGGTGGATGTGGTTGTGTTTTATAGCGCGTCCTCCCGGCGCCGGGCGCGCAGTCGGCCGTCAGAGTCAGGGGGATCAAGTCCATCTCCCCACGTGCACCTCCCGTGCAGGATCATACCCAGGGTAACACACAGGAGTGTACACAGCGGCGTGTAGGGCATCTCCAGCCGGGAGGACTTTAGACTAGGGGTGAGGCTGAGACTGCTTACCTCGCACTAGTGATCACGAAACACCACAGGTGGGTGAGGAGACGGAGCGTGGAGTTTCCACCTGTAAGGTTTTGTATAGGGTGTATGGATATTGTAACACAAAGTCTATGAACTGACATGGTATGAGGGATACTTCAGATTGTCTAGTCTCTCAGAGAATGGATGTTATTAGAACTATATGGTCTTACAAGCCCTCCGAAGTCTAACAACTGTACTTTTACACTGACTCTACAGATTCGTGCCCGATTTCAGTCACAATATGGGTGTTGGTCGTATCGTTTGATAATCTAAAATTCCATTCCTGCTTTTAAACCATCTCTCTCTCTCTTTCGGTTTCTACTTTAGGTTTTATTTGTTTTGTTGGTGGTATTACCAGGGGCAAATGTAGAGGAAGAGTCTCACATCTATTTCCCTACCAGCAAAAGAGGTGGTATTTTGACAGAGAAAACTTGAGTTAATTATATGTAAGTTCATTATTAAGCAGTACAATGTGATTGATATACTATCTAAACTCCTCTTTACAGTCCCGTATCTGGTACTGCTAATGAAATCATTTCATGTGCGGAATAGGGAGTCATTAACTGAAGAACTTTGTTGTATTTACATGTAGAATTGAAGCCGCCATTGATCTAACACCAGGATTCCTCCTGTAGATAGGTAGGATCCTTGCTGCTGTTTATATCCCCAATTTAGAACGGTTAAATTCCCTCAAACAGTGGCCAGCCCTTTTATAGTGTCTGTGAATATGCGGCGGTGTCACAGCCAGAAGGAGGTGTGACAACGGGCGGTGATTCCCCTCCCCCAAGCCCTCACGAGAGCTTGGGTTTAATATGGTCATGGGGAATGTACTTGCCCTACGCCTGCTAACTATGAAACAGCTCGTAACGCCCTGATAAATATTAATATCATCCATCGGTCGATGCCAGAAATGGAAGTCCATCGCCCTCCTGTTCATTAACCTTGAACTACAGTAAGGTCTGATAGCCATATCGAATGAACAGCAACGTTTATCTATAAATTTGACTTCTTATTCATTTCTGTTTGCCTCCCTAATTATCGATTCAATCCTCTCTTAACCCTTCTCATTTAGAATTAAATCCTCCCTAATACCCTTGCCTCACATAAACAGTAATTCAGACCTGCCCCATCCCCTTCAATTTCTCTTAAGCCCCTCTGTCTCAATAGCAATAACTCAAAGTTGCCGACGTGTTGATGGACATCCTTGGTTGGAGGGCACTCACACATATAAAAGAGGGCAAAGAAGGCGATATTTCACACACTGTTAGATCCCTAGTCGCTGGTATAACCCTGAAGTCAGACCGTCACACTTAGGTATGTTACGGAGTCCCATTTTGGACTAGACACAAATACACTATAGTTATAGAACCGGGCACGGGCTGGTTATTGTCTGTATTTTTAGTCATAAACTTCTTAGAAAACATCAGGTGTAAGTCAAATGCATTTGCAGGAATGTGGGGATGGTCACACCACACATAGCAGAATATGGCTTTCACCCGGTCTCTGATACCCCCCACTTTCCTATTTATGAACCTACTTGGAGGTAAATGAAATTGACTTCTCCATTCAGAAAGATGTTATCCTCTGCTGATCAGAATAGAGGTTTTCTTAAAGGCACCGCCTCGAGTCCCAGCCTGCTAGATAAGCCAGCCAGCTGTCACATCTGGTTTGGGGCATATATCTATCTATAGTGGCCCTCTCTTTACACAAGGTAGGGTGTTGAATCATGAACACGCGCAGGGGATAATCACATTTTGGTATGTGCTTAACCGGTTTCACTCCCGTTCGAACCTCTAAAGCTGTAATCTCGTGGCAATCGATTCCTGCTAATTACCACGTCATGCAATAACAACAATGTTTTTGTAAGGCTATTATTCAGACGTGACTTGGACGTGTTTGCCTGCAACTGAATGGAAACCATCATTGATTACCATGGTTACATGCGACCGAGAACATTTATGCCTTTATGCTATTTACGTATATACATATATATATATATATATATATATATATATATATATATATATATATATATATATATATATATATATATATATATATAATTGCACAATGAATCTAAAATATGCGCCGGTGGTGACACTACAAAAACAGCATTCCTATAGTGTCGGTCATTGGATATGCACTGTTGTGAACAATAGCCGAATATGCACTCCAAACCACACAAACATGTAAAAAGCATCATGAAAGATCAAAATATTATATGACAGCCAATACATTGCATAGATAATTAGAATTGCATGAACATTTGTTTAAAACCAGCGTTAAAGTCATTCCACTGCCGTCCCATATAGAGCACCATAACCAGAGATATCTGGCAATATACACGCTCTGGCGAAAAAGTGACCGGCGCTGAGGTGCGGAATTCCAGTTTCAAAAACACCGATGACTTATGTACACATTGTGCCAGGCTCAAAGAAGAGAATGTCCCTCGCTCTTTTTTATGAAAAACCATTTGGATATGAATAATACAGCGTTAACCCTGGTGACACTGACACCTATGAATAGGACGGCGTGATGCCAGTGGCAGTATCAGTGTCCGACCAGCGGGTCATTACCTGAGCAAACAGATATCTATGTAGAAAGTGTGCCACCAAGGGAGAGTTTACAATTAAAAAAAAACACCCGCAAGGTTTTAGTTAAGCTGTGTCGGTGATTGACAGCCTGCGGGGTACATGTACAAACCCTTCTGAAGTTAGTCGCTGGAGGCCACCATTTTGAATTTAACGATGCAGTAGGGGATCCTAGATGAGCCTGAGGATGGCAGGTATGCCGAGTAACACACTAGTACAAATGAGGCTCAAAGACACTGGAATCTCGAGTCTTTTGCCCAAATAATTACAACACTAAGTGCCTTCCTCGCTTCATTGCAACGATGCCACTCATAATATCCACACACTCTAAATGCATTGTTATAGCACGTCCACTAAGGTTTTGATCGATATCTTTTGTAGATACACAGATAATACAACTCACTTTTACTTAAGATTAAAAAATGGCATAAATTTCACAATAAGACAATTGACTGCATAATTGATATAATGGCTGCAAGGATATAACATGTCTCCATCTTAAATAGCTGGATCATATTCTTGTTCTGTCAACGCCCCTTTCTCTTGTTTTACTTTGTGCAAGCGATTTTCTTTCATATACATGTACATACAGTTTTTATCATATTCGATTATATTTCGAATACCAAAAATTATTATGTGGTCAGATATATAACAAAAGCTGATACCATTTACGATGTAATTCTACTCAATTAATGTAGTCATAATCTAGCGTGCTTCATCCATTAGCATATACATATATAAAGATCTGCTTCTGCTTCAACACTTCTTGGTTATCTCAGAACAGACAAATCTGATGAACTCAAAATGAAGTATTTCAACCAGATTTACTTTTAACATTTAAATCACCAAGTATCTACATTTCATATTTTTCAAGGCGTTGTCTGACATTATCGTTTCCAGATAATCATAACTGGTGACCACTTCATCGCCAGGTGGTCTACATACTGTGATGATAAAGAGTTTCTTCCGGTTGGGTTCTTTGGTACAACAAGTGAGACACTCTTTATCTTGCCCATCGATGTATATGGATCTATCTAGTAAGATAAGGCAAATATGTGTCTCTAGTATAAAGTAGTAACACTCATTCTACTTTCTTTGGAATGTTAGCAGACCATTAACATACCTTTCGGTTAACTGGGTTTCTGTTATTATAAATAAATGCAATTCCTAAAAAAGAATTCTTAGTTTCTTCAGGGTATCGTATAAACGCCATACATTCGCCGTCAGGAATTTCATAGCCTTTTGCACTCCAGGTTCACCATTTTAGATTACAAAAATTCCACTGTGTATTGCCTCGCTCATTAATTGTATAGCCTGTTTAAACTGTCACAAATGGCACCAATACACAGAGAGGACATGAGACATACGTGGCTAAGGGATGCAATATCTGATATACATTCAATCATGATACACGGACTATACTGTTACAGACTATGTAATGATGATGGCATGCTTTTTGGGAGACTTTTTAGAATCTATCAACAAAGTGCTTTTAGCTCATAATGCTAAGCTTGGCATATCATCGATTTGCATCATTTCTCGAATATCTGTCTTTAGACCTCCTTGTCTATACATGCACCTTACACCATAGGGATTGTCTCCTCCTGCCATGGCTGGCCATATCCACTATGGGCGTTGATACCAGCCCCCTGTTAGGGTAAGCCTTCCCTGCCCCATTTTAAGTACCTTTTCTTTTCAATGTAGTCTTTAGGGTGGTTGCACCAGAGTGAGACCTGGGTGATAGGTAATGGTCAGTTTGCCTTTTCATTGTTATGAGAGTATATCTGTTTCGATAAGTGTATGCACCACTTGATACAAGGGTGCGATACAGGTCGACTCTATATGGTGGGCATCTTTACAGATAGTATAATATCACACAGATGACCAGCATGACTTGGCCAGAGAAGTCAGAGGTAAGGGATGTTTGTGTGGGTGAGCAGGGGTGGCTGAGAGGTGGGGGGGGGGGGGAGGCTGGACACAGCTGACACGAGGCCAGGGGTGAGTCGGACCCTGGAGGTAGACAGGCAGGAGAAACACAGTGGCGCTCAGTCGAGAGAATTAACCTGTTGGCGTGGTGCCAGAGATGTGGCTGTTGGGAGGAGCTGTGTAAAGACTCTGACTGTGTACAGGAGGAGAGAAGTACGACTGTGAAAAGTGGATACAGCTGGACCAGGTCAAAGATTGGTGAAGATCCAGCGCGCGGGGCAGGGGGCAGGGACATGTCCCATTATCAGGCTAGTTATGGGGAAAGGAAATAGACATAAAGGTCAGTGATAATTGGCCAGCTGAATAGAGTTTTAATCGAACATATATGCACCATCTGAATTGTTTGCCTTGCCGAACCTTGGAAAGTGTGGTTCAGAGTGTGAGAGTACGAACAGTTTTTGTTATGCAATAGGCATCAGCTATCTGTATTCAAAAATCAATATATATCAATGCATGTGTGAGTCATAGTCATAACGAAAATTTCTTAATCATTGAAATAGATAATTAAACTCGTTAATAATTATATATCATTATGAGTTTGGCGCTTTTCCCGAAGAACAGCCGTAGTGACTCTTTCTCATGGTCTCCTTCGGTTTAGAATGGGAAGAAAAGTCAAATACTAGGACGCCCCTCAAATTATATTGTCCAAAAAGCAATTTCCCAAAAATATCCTTACTTGTAAAACAGTTACATCAAAGGTGTTTTTAACATGATTGAACCTAATCATAAGGCTAGGTATATGATATGGAATGTAAAATATGGACGAAAATACAAGGTTGGGTGGATAGATGAAAGGATAGTATTTAATTAGGACTGGCGGACGGAGGATTTATGGTGGCAGAGGTCAGATGACATTTTGTGAGGGGATTTTGAGGATATAACTAGTAACTACATCCTGCATCGCAGATGGGGTTTATTTCTAAGACATATACAATATCGTTTGTAATTAGTTTACGATTTGTTACGAGATACTTATTAGGCTTGCAAGTCAAACTAGCTGTCAATAACCGCAATTATGTTGGCAGCTATTGCATGACATGTCATTCCCTTATACCAACGGTGGAAGTGGGGTATTGAAGAGAATTATAAGGTTGTATAATGCTTATGTCAAATCATAGAATGGACGTTGACATTGAATCTCGCATAAACGAAAGAATGTTCGTGAAACCTCCTGAAATGCTTATTTCATGTTTATACGGTACACTTCACACAATAAACCATTCTCTGGATTACATGGTCTTGGACACGCGCTAAAGCAGCATGGACAAACCAGATTATTTATGTAGGCACCGGCTTGAGGTATAGGAAGATCTCAAAAAAGAGACAGCAAAGAATTAACAGTCGTTGTAAGGAATGTGAGTGTGGTAAGAGAGAGGTAGGCGTTATTTATTGTATAAATACCCAACTCTGGGGTGTGTTAGGCCAATAGGTCGTCTATTTAGGACATCGCCATTCTCCGCTGAGTGTCTTGTCAACAGATCTACGAGAATATAATGCATGCCAAAGAGAAAATCATGAAGTAAAGATTTTCCTCCTGTGGTGATTGTACCATGTGAAATGTGATAACGTTTACACTCCACAAGCTGTTAGTTGCGATAACTACCCCAAAACGAAGGTTAGCCCTGGAGCTGAAAATATCGAAGTATTCAATGATAATATCAGTAGCGGGTCAGTACTCAGTAATACCAGGAAAGGTCAAGGGATCATCAAGGTTATTTTACGCCTAACTATAGCATTATATTTTGTCGGCCACATCTGTTTCATTGGATGACAGATTTGTGAATCTTCCGTTGACCCTTGAATACCTCCCTCTTGGTAATACCCCTAAATTCTCATTCCCATGCCTTTGAGAATACGGGAGTAGCCCTATGGATACATAATCATGGAAATACTGTAGAAAGATATTGTATTAGATGGGTAGGTGCCACAGTCTGGTCAATGACAAAATTCCATCATATCCAAAATGGAATACATTACTTATGTCACTCAAATAAGATTTGCTGCTGGTAGCTCTGTACAGCAACTATGGCCTGACCTTTCCATAGTAGAGGAAACTACTGCCAACATACACATAACCTCTACCTCTCTCAATTAGTCCTATTACCTGGTCTTCCTGTACTAATTGGCTCAACCTACCCAGTTCAACTTCAGCAGTGGTGGCCTCCATTGCCGGATGGGGTCATAATATAGATTTGTCTCAATGAAGGGATACCCTACGTTCCTGACAGGTTCATTAATATGAAGATTTATGTTACGGTATTTCCGCTTCGTATCATGTAAATGTGCATATATAAGTGCATATTCGGACCCAATTAATATTATCTTGTCCTAATTTATTAAGGGAAATTACAATGAAGTGTAGATGCCAGTTTCCTTATATATCCATTAGCAACTTTACAGAAGTAATAACCGTTATTGATATATATCATCCTCATTTTGAATAAATTCCCGATATTGACCGAGGAACCCTGGATGAAAAATATGCTAGAGTCCTACAATATTATCGCAAGTGGAACGTCAGGGAAAATTGATCTGCATGGATAAACACTGAAGGGAAACTAAAAGTCGGCATCCAGTTAACCAAATAGGTAATACCTGAAGTATTCACCATCGACCTTTGACTTCCAGGGATCTGTATCTGTTACAAGATGTCAATACATTTGTATATATATCTGTAGATCTAATAGAGGGAAGCTTTTCCGTTCCGAGCAAAACTTTCCGTTACCGTGGGTTGGTCGCTTACCAGTTTCATACTCGTTCTCGAGGCAAACAAGGTAACTTAGAAGATGTTATCTCTCCCACCCTTTTTTAAAATCTCTGTTAGAAAGGAAGAGTGTTCGGAGAAATACAGATCCTAATCACTATGTACATCCGAGTACCTTTGGAAATAAGAATATCCTTGTGAATTTATCCACTTAAGCTAAAAAAGACTTCAGACCCCATGTGTGAACATGTTATAGGGAAGAGTATGATATCTTCAGGCGTAGGAGCACCTTATCTATAGCTATATACCAATCCACGAACAGGTGTAGGCTCAGTAAGTCTTGTCCCCTATTTGTCTTCAGTACAAACCCGTGTGTTATATATCCTATGATGATATGACAAAGATAATCCAGCCAGTTGTCATTAACTACTACTTCAAAGGCTTTGGCGCAATTCAAAACTAGTCCAACCTACTTGTAAGACGGTAATGACTGGAATGATAAAAGTTGATACATTATGTCACTCTG
The DNA here is from genome assembly GCA_950022655.1 of Alentia gelatinosa. NCBI lineage: Eukaryota > Metazoa > Annelida > Polychaeta > Phyllodocida > Polynoidae > Alentia > Alentia gelatinosa. Next base: position 40,298,928 of record OX465582.1, read on the forward strand.
CATGGTGACACATGGGAGCTTTCTCTTCGAGATTTGAATACCGAATATTGTAAATCGAAGCATGATAGACTATGAAAAATGTCTATTTATATCCCCTGCTAGTACTTGCAAGGAGGTGAGAAGTGGATCTTGTTAAGATCATCTGGAGGGAAGCTAAATTAAAAACCAGAGACCAAAGTCAAGTGGCGATCAACAATCGTATTTTATGTCTTTTTTGGCTTGGGAGCATATGGTACAAACTAATATGAATAGAGATAAATTGAATGCAGAATTTGCCCAGTTCTTGTTGTATTTCAGACTTGTGTCTGAAACATATAAACATCTATTAGAGAGGTAGACGTAAAATACAGCCATCTATTTTCCCAGATGAATAATTTGTTCATGATGGACTCATGGTACTTGCAGCTTTCCTATGTCAGTTAGCAGGGCGTTCGCCCCATCAGGATAGATTAGATTAAGGTAACATAATAAAGCCTCGTGAGAAGTGTCATGGTCAGAATAAAATAAGTTGATATACTGATTTCTATCTTCCTTTCGTTTAAAGGTAATCTAGAATATCTGGAGATAAGTTGTCGGAACTTAGATAATTGAATGATTAGAGCATCGAGGGACATCCCAATTCAGTCTTCCTTAAATACAAAAGACAGTCGTTCAAGGTATACATGTAACCTATCCAATTTATGATGTATGATACGTCTTATGCAATACATGTGGTAATAATATACTTATGCTTCTCATGTCTTGTATATATGCAGCACACTCTCCACACACAGCTCCTAGTGTGTTTTTATACCCTAGTATGACCAAATCTGTTCTCAAAGTAAAATGCCACCACACAACTACCTAAATCAGCCGCCGGTACCCTCAGGAACCTTTGTCATTCACGTTTAGGCACCTGGCCTCTAGATATACAGTAAGCACACGGGTCCGGATCTATACGTCACTCGCCGTGCACAGTCTCAGGTTTCTGTGTGACTAGCGATTTGGTAGGCCAGTCAGGTATATTTGTCGGCCGAATCAAACAACTTATATTCCCCGGTATATTTGTGTCTCCGCTCCACTTGAGACGCCCATACGGCGTCTGTAGGGGTTTGTTGGAGGAGGCTCTAAGATGCCCCCTGGCGGGAATCGTGCCCTGAGGACTAATCCTGTGTTGAGGGATGAGGGACTTATTAATGTATGATGTGTGTTTGGATCTTGGAATATTAGGTTTATTTCCAGTTGAAAATGTCAGGCAAGATCTATTTGTGTACAGATGACTGCCTTGAAGTTAATTATTCTTGAAACTTTTGTCCACTTTTAATTCCTCATATATGTGAATCACAAAACTGACATGGAAACTATCATAATCTATGAAGGATCTGCACAGATAATTCATAATGTAAAATACATTGAATGCTACGATACACATATATCTTGTTTTCTAAAATCCCACATTAGGCTCTGGGTTGCCAGGAACGTATATGTACAGAACATTACAGAAACGTGCAGAATTGAAACACACGATACATGTTCGCGGGTAACCCCCACCACTCCAGCAATGGAAGGGTCATTCCCCAACGGGTAGGAACTCTGTATTAGTGAGGGCGATTGTGTTTTATTTCTTATGGAGAAGATCTATTAAATCCCTGACCTGTTTTGGGACAATTTCACCCAACCTGACCTCACCCAGAACTGAGCCTCTTAGTATTGTAAGATTTGCCATAGGAAGAATATAAATTTAGGCATAAAGGCACATGATAATGTCACTAGGCCCCTCATGCTAGTTGGGCAGGTTGCACAAAGTTAATCCTTGGTTTAAATACTTGGTATTGCATGTCCTTCGTGAAAAAAAACCTTCGCAGATACTACTCATATCCGAGTAGAAAATACTTGACGATGTACGTCAATGAGATCGCAACGTGATATCATGTTTTATACAGAACAACAAAAGAGTAACGTTCTGTACATATTAACAAAAAAGATGCCGTAATAAGATTCCCTACTATCCTATATAAGCCATCCTATTTGATATGCATTGCTTAGAACATGTTCTTAATAATATGTTTTGTTATGCAGTTCCTTGCTAAAAATCATGATCATTGGATTGCTATAACATTATGACAGATTAAATATAGGTCCCAGTGATGTACCCTTCTCTTCTGTGGTAATGAGACAGAATACCTATTTTTATGGAAAATAACGTGAAGTTATAGTGAAACGATGCAAATTATTCTCGAGATTCCCTGACCTTTTCCCATTGTCTTTTACAGAACAGGATGGCGAGTCAAGACGAAGTGGAGAGCACTCTACGCTGGGTTGCTGACGAGCAGGTAAAACTATAAAGAGCTGCTAGTATACCGAAGCAATTTTAGATAATCTTAGAAGTGGCTACTTATTTGTCAAAAATGAATTTTAATTTTGCCAGCACTTTTCCACTGTACTCGAGGTATGTAATGCCTCCCGCATAAATTTACATTGCGAAGGTCTCAGTGACTAGAACTCGTTCTCAAATATCAGAGTATAGACCGTATAGACCGATAAATCCGGATATATATATAGTAAAATATAGGCATTGAGACCAGGGGTCAGATACTGTGCCTGGAAGATTACAGGTCGAGACCAGTTGTCCGGGAGATCAGCCTCATATTCATGTCATACCCGACAACATAGTAGTATTCAGATCACGTGATCGCCCAATACAAGCCGACCTGTGACCCGAAAGCTTGTTGACACTCTGAATCGTTCGCCTACCACTACAAGTCCCTTGGGGCAAAACTCCTTTGCAATTTAAATGTAGTTTATACTTTTCTGGCCTACCCGAATCCTATTCTCACGATTTGGCACAAGTCTCATGTGAATGCACATGCCGCATGTACATTGTACACATATATCATGTACAATACAAACGTCATTGAGGACACGAGTAACCTTGGTCATAATATGGATACAGGTCCATGTGCGTGCCTGTACATAGCAGGGCAATGCCTCATGGCATTCCTGTAGATCTATCTATAGATACTGCAGGTAATGCCATATGGCATTCCCGTAGATACGGCAGAAGAATGCCATACATATTGTATTCCCATAAACCTGGCAGAGCAATACTATTTTTCTTTATCCCTGAACACGTTTTCGGAAATTATTGCAGAATCATAAATATTACATATATATTCATATAGCTGAGAGCCTGTAATTATTCAAAATACGAGAAAGCTCAAGCAATAATTTATGAATTGCTGGTAGTTTTAAATATGTAAATTTTTAACAATATAAACCAGAGAGGTTTGCCATGCAAACCTCGGAATTCGTTATGCTACCTGCAGTAGTATATCTGCAAAGTGAATGATATGCGGTTGTCAAAAGGTTAAGTTTTGTTATTTTACCTTGACAGTTTCCGTCATTGCTAATCCAATCATGAATATTGGTCTATTGAAAAATCCCGATTAAAGCTCGGTGAATACAATAGGCAATTTCGTCGGCTGATCACAGAGTCTGCTTGGCGTGTTATGTACCAGAAATCAGGCAGTGTGCTTCCTGGCACTAGCAAGAAATAGGTTACTGGGTATCACTTACCTCAATAGATTTTTGTAAAAGGAAGTGTTCGGCTTAAAACTAGGACAGAATACGAAGTCATGAGCAATCTGTATCTGGATTCTATAAAATCTTTACCGAATTGTACACTACTCTGATTATAAAGTAACCTCAATGTCTATAAACAAATAGAAGTAGAAGCTACATATATATATATATATATATATATATATATATATATATATATATATATATATATATATATATATATATATATATATATATATATATATAAACCCCCACCTGAATGGGTGTGGCGTTCTAGATACATCTCAGTGAAAATCGATATGTCTTACACCACGATATTTTTGTTTGGGCGGATAACCTAGTGGGCGTGATAGTGAGTGACCTTATTCCTCGGTCTACTCAAACAATGAACAAAAAACTGTCCAATGCACCCATGGGCGTTTGTAACCGCTAATACAAAGAAGGCGTAGGAAGGTGGACGGATGTGAGAGAAGTAGTGTAGTGCCGCAAGTATTCTTTGAACAGGACTCTTCTCATTCCAAAATCAACCGAGGTTACTTGTTCACTCTAGGCCTTGAGTTGGTTATCAAATACCACCCACGAATATAGTACCTGTTACTCGAACTCTGGCTCTATTTTCTTTCAATTTGATTTAACTACAAAGTCTAATGGCAGATACCAACATCAACGTTGGTCTCATAGTATGACATTTATGTAAAGGAAACCATTATTACTGTGTCCGGCCAAGAAGCCACCCACATGCAATGTAGTCTGACTAGCCCACATGTATATATGTAGGCCTACTATGATTTTACTCATTTGCGTTCATGGCGTTTTTTTGACATCACGATAACTGTGTATGCTGGAGATATATGGCACATGGTGATTTGTGTTATGTGTAATTATGACGATATGAATTATCACTTTAAAGAAGCCTGAACGTAAACACCTTGTTAATGTTATGTTTCATGTTACTGTCGCTTTCTATAACCATAGCCCTTTCGTGTTACCGCCGGTATTCCAACCATCAGTCACATTCAAGCTTATTACTAACATAGCTTCTAAATGTGGTACACTTACAAAAAAATATCTTGCATCTGATGTTCATATGCAAGTTGTATGAACATAAGGCTTTCAAGATAACGGTATCAATCCATTTAGCAAGAAGCTGTTCATTATTACAAGCATATGTTTAAGAACAGATTAATGCAAGTATTTTGCTATTAAGTAATTAAACCTTTAAAAAGAATAATGTCATCATATTTTATAGATAACTGAAACCACAACTAATAGACGATCAGGAATTTAATTATACACACTTTAATATACACGTGTATTTTAATTACCGTGGGTATCGATTGCTGCAAGAAAATAAAAACGCTCAAACTTTTAGTCTGGTGGTAAATTTGTTCACCTGGCTTCTTTGTTACGAAGAGGCGCAAAATTGAAATAGTGCTAACGGGTAAAGCTAGCTTGTCACTAAACACCTAGTGCTGAAATTAATGAAAACTGGTCAACGGATCTATTGATTTCATTTCACGCCTGAATGTGTCACCCCTCCGCCGCCCCTTCAAGCTTTATTTTCTTCTTCCTCCCCCTTGAACACTGTGCTTGCTGCCTGCTCAGCAAATTCATGCAACGGCGGAGTATGGCAACAACCTATCCTCCGTAAATGATGCACTCTCCGCCCAGCGACACAGAGTCAGAATGGTGGGAGACTACAAGCGGAATGTGGACAAACTCGCAGAGGACCCAAAGGTATGCCTGGGCCCGAGTGCTAAAATCAGACTGAATTTGCGACTGAGACATCCGTATTTGATCAATAACATATCCATATATAACGTTACGCTTTAAGGTGGATACAACCCTTTTTTTTAAACTGAAATATATTCAATGATATTTACTCTTGGGAGTGTCTCAGTCTCAAGTTCAGAGAGAATTTAGTATAAGGTCCCTAGGAATGGCACCTAAATCCAGTTTCAAACTGTGATATTGAAACGGCATTTAGGTTGAGCTAAAATTATGGTTGGTCAAGTTGCTCGCTCGTTCTTGTCCGTTGTTGATGGTGTCATATGTGCATGTGATTGTCTTATGCACTATCCAACACCCCTAACTACCTACTCCAAAACATCGTTTACTTCCTTGTCTATAGTATACCCCCTGTATAGTTACATACTTGGTGTACTTTGTTTCAACGTTCAAGGTTAATGAAAGAAAGGCTTCTGTAGCATTACAATATATATTTCATGCCTATCCACACTATTGCCTTAGTGATGCCATCCTACCGCTCATATAGCTGTTCTTAGTATATGCCCTATTTCAGAGATGACGCAACACCTCGACTAGAAGCGTTGTAGTGAGATTATGTTGCACACTAATCAAATTTGATATTTAATGCCTCAACCTTGTACCTTTATAGTGTCACTGGATATAGATTGCTATAATATTAAGTTATGATTAGAATGCTCTCCAGTTGTGCCATACATTATACATGAAATACACACCATGTTACCTCTAATGACAAGTACCTCTAGCAGGTATCTCCGGGGTTATATCATTCAGATACCCATTTTTTATAAGAATATTTAGCTCCAGTTATACTCCAGAGTTTTATTGACACCCGGAAGGCAATGATTACATCACATGATTCCTTAACTATATGTTAATGTTATACTATTTGAACTAATGGTAACGCAGGTAACGCTTATTCAAAAACGATCTCTACTGTCTAAAGACACAGCTACCCTGTTAACTTACTGGTTCGAATTTTCCCATTATTTTAGCTCTACTTATTTACTTTGTCTTCAGATCTGAAATGCATAATGCTCCTCCCGAAGCAGTGCATATAGTTTATGATATAGGGTGTCGTATCCTACAATTAATTTTATCCAAGTACACCATTGCATAGAAATCCTCTCTATGAATGTGATATGCCAACCACAAGGTGTAAGCATCACCTTTGGAGTACGATTAAGAGCCACTCGTCTATTAACTGCACAGACACGTGCTATTACTTGATAAGGGGTATTATTAAGTCGTACGCGGCTGTTTGATAGATTACCATGGAATCAAATTACACAGGAAATAGTTCATTGAAAAATCTGAGGGGACAAAATTGCAATTATTTAGACTAGAAATGACATTAAATGTTGCAGTTAATTTTGGTATATATCAGCCATCGTATGAAATCAAAAATATTAATTACCATTTTTCTCGTTTTGTATCAGCTCTAGTAAGAAACTGTGTCAATTGTTTTTTAACTACATTTGTTGAATAGGATGTGGCCTTGACACTCATACAAACGTCTGGTATGCAATGCAATACCACTAAATAGGCCATCGTAAATACATCACGTTTTCCCATGGTAGAGTGGACGAGCATGTCAACGAATAGACACGTACCGGTACTTCGTCATACCCTGCCTGAGGGCGTCTACACGGACGTATAGACAAAATACAGTATTAAAAGTCTGATAAATATGTTTTTGGTATTCCAGGCGAGAGACATGAGCGTACATGAAGCTTACAGTGCCCTAGAGGTGAGGAAATTAACAGTTTGGAGACTACTGTTGGATGGATATTCCCAAAAAGTGCATGATTGATCATGACATCATGATGTATATAATAGTATGATAATGACTTACCGTCATAGTGTACATTAGTGTCAAGAAAGGAGACGTCGTAGGGTAAAAAGTAATTCCATACACGATACAATGCTTTGACTTGGAGTGTTGTATTAACCATAATATGGCAATAGCTCTATTTGGTGAAGGGGGAAATATGTTATAGGCTGAACAAATATATATACTGTTGCCATGTCATTGTATCCCTTTAGGGGTTTCAATGTAGTATTATCGTAAAACTGGATGATCTTGGCCACTGTATGCGACGACTGGAGTTTGGCATAGTGATTTCACGAGGTGAAGCCGAGTGAAGTCCGGAGCCAAAACTCCAGGAGTGGAATGCGGTGGCCAAGATTAAAACGAATCAGGTTTTGATTTTGTCCTACCCCGTCTCCTCGATTTTGGAATATTATTCGATAAAAATTCTGTATGCCACTAATGACATATAAAACTCTTTATTATCCATCGTATACAAAGCCCCCATTGGAAATGTATGGGGACTCAGTAAACCACGACCCATTGTATAAAACCTGTCATATACCATAACTGTGGTATACGGAATCAAACCTGTGGTATACGGCCTCAAAACCATGGTATACGGAAAAAACAGTCCCTTTTGCTATAGAGCAAAGAAATAGTTCCTGTTGTTATACCCGTCAATATGGCAATTAATGGGTTTAATTTATTCGAAAAGATGGATAATAAATACAACAAACGATGGTTTTGTGACCAGGCAGCTCTGTAAACCACTCGCGGTTGACCTCGTAATACACTCGCTAGCGCTCGTGTATTACTACGCGTCAACCTCTCGTGGTTTACGGCCGCCTGTCCACAAAACCATCGATTATTGTCTATGTATGCCAGTCAGCGTGGCATACGAAAACTCAATGTTAAGCCTATGGGATTCAATATTAGGGGTAGGATAAACACAGATTAAACTATGTTTGTGTGCTGTATGCCAGCATGGTTCCTTACAAAATTTGAAGTGCATGTCAACATGTAATTTTCTTAATTAATTTAAATACATGATTCACAGAGGTGCTAAGGTGCACGATGTTAGGTATTTCCCTCTCGGTACTCGTCTGTGATGCGACCTAAGCTATACAATATAAGAGGCTAAAACCTGTGAATATAAGTGTGTTATTACATGCGTTTGTGCTCGACCTTGTTTTGCAGGAAGTGGCCTCTAAAAGAATGCACTGTTTGGAGGACATACAACAGATCTCCAGCCTGGAGCCTCTCTTTGGGGTAGGTTTTTGCATCACCATAGGTGACTTAATTATCACTGGAATTCACTGGTGGAATGAATTGAACATTATCCTCTCCGACACTCCGCTTGTGTTATATTCAGTTGAAGTATTTCTCGCTAGTACTCTTGATTAAAATACGTGTCTGAGTATGTAGGATAATTGAATTTTACCAAGTATACATAAAAGACAACCTAGTGATTGATTGAAACAGCCTCATTATTCCCTCAAGAAATAGAGGCTATGTTTCCAGAGGTACATAAAGAAATAAAATCATGCTTCTGGGTAAATCATAAGGCCGGCGGTTTAGAAGGCAGCAAATAGAAACTGCCCCAGGCTATATGAAAACCGCTGACTTGGCTGGTTTTTACAATAGGCGTGCCACACTAAACGCCCCTCCATTGCTCCAAAACATCGTGCACTGCAGAGCGACTCCATCTTTTTGTATTGTTAACGATGAGTTATTGCATGTATGTTTTTCTCTACTCCCTTCTTCTGCAGCAACTGACAACCGAGTTTGCGACCAAGGCGAGTCAACTGGTGGAGGCTGAGGCCGCCCGCGCTGCCGGACACGAAAAAGATGTCGGAGAAGGTGTGGCCCAGGCCGCCCAGGTGAGCCTAACTCCAGCCTAAAAGCGTTATTGTCTTTTTTTATGGTTTCTGCCTTCTTTTATTTCCTTTTATTCTTCTCTCCCTAAAGAAAAACAAAAACATTTACCTGGACACCGATTGGCTTTGAAGGACCCTCTTGGAATTATGTTGTTATGCTTACGCCTCTATTCGTACATGTTTATTTTATTTTCTTGTTATCATTATCTTCACTGGTTGTTATGGTGTTTATTTCTGTACAAGCACCGGGCGAGACTGCTTATGTTTATCTATAGAGCCTTGTTTGGATATATGATATGGACCTAAGATTAGTAATAGCATTTATTTAACATGGAAGAGTCATTCATTTTCTTTTCAATATATTACTGACAAATGAATTCCTTTGATGCATTTATCATGCCTTCACCTCAAGTATATTTTTCACATAAAGTTGAACTCTGCGTAAACGTTTTATGCTAAATCAAATTTGAAAGTAATTGCTCATTTATCTTAGAGACTCTTTAATGATCTTGATACTTCTATTGTTATCAAGAGTAAGTACAAGTGTAACTAGTTGTAAATGCAATTAAGTTCGTTAGTTAAGCACTGTTTTATCATTCATAATCTATTCTTTTGATCACGCAATTTTGTCTATTAGTTCAACTCCTTGAGTTGACAAATTAATGTAATTTCCACGCTAATTAGTCTCTATTTCCGTTTTTGTTGTTTCTGTTAGACATTTATTCCCACGGAACCTGCTCTTAAAATGTACCACAGACAATTAAGCGAACACATTAATCTGCTAGTTGGACCGTGCTATAATTTAGTTACCTAATAGTTGATGAATTAATTGATTGAACAGTTATGTTTATTTCTTTACAGAACTGTATCTTGGCGGTACGCGCTAACTGGTGCTGGATCTCCAAACTGGTGCGCTGTGCCGACACTCACCTGGAGCACGTGTCTGACTATCACCAGGTAAGATAAATATCACATCTGCCAGGCTCTGACACTGAGTGTAGGGAGAACGAAATCGTCAGTCATGTAGCATCATTACATCGGTCTACAACAAAGCAGGCGTAAGCATAAAAAGAGAACGAGGTAGATTTAATCTACTTCCGGAGGATATATTTCCCTGTCTTGCTGTATAATCCTCGGATTCGATTAGTATAGGACTAACGCCCTGGCAGTTAGTGGCAGCTAGCATAATTGTAGAGGTAACCGCCTCTATGGCCTTGATACGCACTCTAGAGGGCAATAGTGGCCTCAGCAAGTATTACTAGATTGACAGTTATATAGTTGGTACACCATCCTGTTGCATATCATTTATTATTATAATTCCCTAAAGTATCACACGAGGACAAGGACAAATCTGATAACCTGTAGAGTGACACTACAGTAAACGTCAGGAAGATTATTCACTCTAGAATTAGTGTTAGTTGGTATAGTTAAGTCGAGCTGACCAGATTACCTTTCTTTTTTATTGTTATTTTCAGTTCTTCCATACGGCAGCTGAGTACAACGAGTGGATGCCCGCTGACCTGAAGAAGGCCACGGCCAAGGTGGTCACCCAGGAGACAATGAATGCCGACAAAGAAGAGGCCGACCAGCTGCACCTGGACCTCAAGGTGAGAATCCCAAAGTGTAGACATTCTGAGGTACTGTAAGGCCCGGCGTCCACCTACTACGATAGAATCGTAGACCTCCCGATATGGCACCTATACAAAATGTCAAAATCGGTGCCATATCGGGAAGGTGCAAAATCGTAGACATATGTCTAGACAAGCCAATCCACCATGCATTGTATGTTTTTTTTTATTGGTGTCTAATCGCAGAAACGTGGTCAACTGCCCCGATATCAGATCACCTCCAGACGCGATTTTGATTTTTTATCGGGAGGTGCATCGTAGACCATATCGGAGCCATATCTTAGTAGGTGGACGCCGGACCTAAACATGATATTGAAAAGATCAAAATGTAAAGAATATCTGAGTAGGGTACTGTAAGGCCCGGCGTCCACCTACTACGATATGATTCCGATATTGTCTACGATGCACCTCCCGATAAAAAATGATAATCGCGTCGGAAGGTCACCTAATATCGGGGCAGATGACCACGTTTCTGCGATTAGGCACCGAAAAAACCTATTACGATGCATGGTGGATTGGCATGTCCAGACAGATGTCTACGATTTTTCACCTTCCTAATATGTCTCCGATATTGAATTTTTGTATCGGAGCCATATCGGTAGGTCTAAATTTCTATCGTAGTAGGTGGACGCCAGGCCTAAACATGTTACTGAAAAGACCAAAGTATAGACAATAACTAAGTGAGGTACTGTAAACGTGTTATTGAAAAGATGAAAGCTTAGACAATGTCTGAGTGATGTACTGTAAACATGCTGCTGAAAAGATCAAAGCATAGACAATATCTGAGTGAAGCACAGTAAGCATGGTGGTGATCAGCTCCTTCAGGATCTCAAAGCAAGACAAACTGTAGCCATACTCGATCCTTAGCAAAATTATGAATCCTGAATAAATTAATCAGCATTTCATATATAATCAAACAAAGTGGTACACATGAGCGCAAAGGTGAACCAAACTGATGTAGGCAATGACCATCCTGTCCCAAACGAAGTTTAGTATACTGAATTTATGACCATACGTATGTTCATACAAATATCTGTAAAGATCATCGTATGTGTGCAAAGGAATCTACTCATACATAGAATTAGTAAACACGCATGAGAAATGATTTATTTAGACCTCACATGGACCTTTGTGAGGCTGAGACATTCTATCCGGTAACATAACAAAAAGAAGTTCATCATTATAAGAATTTTGAAAAATCAATGACAAGAAAGGAAGACCCCGAGACAGATATGACGACGAACCACTCCCATAGTCAAGGCGTCGGTTTTGATCTCTCTGTGAGACATTAGATACAAATACCTGGAGCAAAACACGGGGGAAGTGGTATGTGTGTGGGCGGGGCCACGAGACCGTGACCGTTGGTAGACTAGCTGCGATCTCTGTCTGTGCTCTGGTGACCAGTGTACGTTAGTGGTTCTGTCTGCATACAAGATGTCACGACAGGGTATATGTACATGACCAGTCTGTGGACAATGTAAGACCATGCGACCTTCCACGTATTTGCGATCAGTTTTCATTACTAATAACGAACGTTCATTAAAGTTACGTCTCAGGTGAAAACACTATAGCATCGAGTCCTCCTGTGTTTGTTACTTCATCATATATAAACCTGCCCAAACCTCTGACACCATCACCCCCATGTCACCCCTCGTGTATTGCTTACTCTCATTGCTTTTTCTCAACTTTCAGGAGGTGCTTACTCTGTTCCTTCACTGGCACGGCAAAGTGGAAGGCCTCTTCGACAAGAGCCGGAAGATCGTTCCTGTGCACCTGCGCGCTAAGAAACTGGACTACTTCCGGCCAGTAAACGCTCTCTGTGACTACAAGACAAAGGAGGTAAAGGCTGTCTACACTATAACCAGATATAGTAAACGTGACATCCTTTAAATATCAAAGAATATAATTACACATTGCTTATTGTATATGTTAATATAAATATACATTATACCTCCGGAATGAAATATGTATGATTCATGTTGTATACATCAGGTTGTCTTGCATGAATTAGAAGATAATCAATTTTTCAGTTATCACCTATTATCCCAAATTAGACTTTGTTCTCTGTAATAATTCTGCCATCCTTTTATTTGTCAATTTTGTGTAAACGGTTGCTGTAACTGTTAAACTGAATAACTTGCTTTGCAAGGATTAAAATATAAATAATTTGAAAAAGAAGATGAGTACCCGCTGTCATACAATTCAATAAAGAATATTCATTAGACATTAAGAGTCTGAACCAAGCTACTCGATCTAGGGCCCCTAGATGAGATAAGTCTATTGCAGGCATGAGGAGCTCTTGAGAGGCCCTGCTGTATGCCTTATCTTGAAAGGGGGCCATCTATAAAGTATGTACGCACAAAGGGGGGGGGGTGTCAAAGTTTTTGGAAATTTTGCTTATGCTCCCTCTTTGTTCCATTGCACACAAGATTGGGAGGTGGGGACCAAAATTTCAGAAATTCTGCGTAGGTACTTTATGAATGACGCCTCGCGGGCAACCACTTTGGCTTTCTTCAGTGAGCGACTCCATTCATTGTTCTCTGTCTTGCAGGTAACTGTACGTCAAGGAGAAGAGCTCACCCTTCTCGATAACTCAGACTCACAAAGCTGGAAGGTAAGTACATGTTTATTCGTTTTCATTTATCTGTCCTTAGATCATAGATTCTTAAGATAAAGGTATTTTGTTATTCTAAAAGAAAAACTGAAAGCAAATAATGTGAGTTTCTGCTTTAGATTTAACCAAAATAAAAGCCAAGATTATTGTAAGACGCTTGTATCTGCAGGTGAGGAACCTGAACAACACGGAGGCACAGGTACCAGCGGTGGTGCTGGTTATTCCCGGGCCCGAGCCTACAGCTGTAAAGGCAGCTGGGGACCTGCGGCTACAACTTCTGGGCATCTGGACGTACAACGTGAAGAGGATCGGCAAGTCTCTCATCTGGTTCATGATTCTCTGTAATAAGAACTGGACCGACGACGAGGTGAGAAAAACAGTTTATATCTCACATGCTTTCTGTTGTCATTTTGTTTATTTAGGCTAAAGGTAAAAATCACGGTTGACTTAGAAATAACCTTTCGCTTTGAGTCACATTAGCTTTCTGTCTCCTTAATATCTGATCTTGCTGTCATACAATCCCGATTTGAATTTATGCAAAATGCCAATATAGGCTGGCACCGTACTCATCTAAAAAAAATTCCATATCCAGCGAACCTCATATTCTGATACACTCAATTGTATGAACGAAATGAAATGATTACAAATGATCTAACAAGATCACATATTCCCAAAGTTGGTCGTTCCTGTGGCGTTAGCCCCATACACCACCAAACCATAACGTTCTTTGTGGTTCAGGAGAAGAAGCTGAAGGCCTTGTCACAGCCGCAGAAGGATGACCTACGGCGCTGTCTGAACTACATTGAGGAGAGCCTCCTGCCTTACTGGAAGGACTACGCAGGCTTCAAAGAGCTGCAGACCCGCCTCACTACCCTCCGCTCCATCCTCGATCAGGAAGGAGCCGCAGGCGACTACGGTGAGTGTTTTTATAACTTTGTTTTTATTGTCAGCCATTTATCATCAAGTCAGGACTTCCAGTGGTCAGTACCAATGATGCTGTGTGAATGTTGCTAATTTGCCTAATATTCATGCGTCCTCTAAAAGTTGAGGTATTGGACATCATGAGCGGCATATATAGATCCAAGTATACGTTCCGTTTATGTGATGGAGGGCGAGACGGGGAATGATGATAATCAGTGTTCGATTGATGATATTGTATCCAAATGGTCGTCCGACTTTATGGTGTGGTAATACATTATCCCTGAGTGTGTTTGAAGCCCATTCCCCTAGCAGCCTTTTGGAACAGTTATATACTAAAAACTAATCACTATACGAGGATTGCGGGAGAATTTAGCATTAGGTGCTATGGCCATCGATATAGCAAAGGGAGGTGCAAGAAAGAACAGTTTGCAAAGTACCGACCTTGTCTTAACTATTTAATGTTCCTCTTTACAACTTTACAGGTTCAAAAAGGTGATGAAAGGGTTGAACTCATTTCCTTTATCTTGATTATATCAAATATCTGTGGGTGGTTAGTACAAGGATGTGCCAAACGATACCAGGCTTCTGGCAAGTCGACGGTGTTGCGCCCAACACACCAGGTAGCGTCCTGTCAATTCCACAAAGGGAAACCCGTATGGCTTAATGTCAAGGGAATAGGGGCATCAAGTATGTCGTCACTTACCAATCTTTGGACCAAACCTATCATCTCCTTACTTTCAGATGCTGAGTTTGCCAACGGCTTGGTCCTCAAGTTCAACACAGTAGAGGAACTTCTAAAGCGTTACAAGGTACGTATACTTAAACGCGAGGTGATTGTAAATGACAGGGAAGTAATGTCAGTTTGCGGGTAAATAGCAGCAGAAACATGGCACAGCTAATGAGAGTATGCTAAACGGTACATCTATCTGTTTACGTTAATTCGCCTCGTTTTATATGTATTTGAAAGATTCCTCTCTTGGCTCACTCTGTCCATATATTGAGAGGCGAGCTAGCCAGCTCTGGTCACATTCCAGCAGTCATTAAAGCTGTGTCTTTCAAATGTAGTTTTGTATTTACATTTATATCCATATTGAATCACCATAACAGTTCATTTAAATGTAAGTAGTATAATAAAGTGATATCGATATGATTATGAGTAGTTTAACTAAATGTTGACTACATTGTAAGTCAAGTGTAGTAAAGTTAAGTCTTATACTGGTCCATATTTCAGGACCTGTGGGCGCACTGGGATACGTTCCGTATGATTTGTGAGACATGTCAGGCACCTGAGTTCCTGTTGATTGTCGAGAAGTGGCAACAGCTTAAGTACATGGGCATGGATGAACTTCGCAGGTAAATCATACCACTTATATTGATACTATATGCTTAGATCTCTTATCGATAGTCTTTGTCTGCATTTGACTTGTTTGTTCTGACTTTTACACAGAACTTGCTGAAGGCATATAAGACGGTGATTCTCAATAGGCCACGGGTTTTTTGTGGTTTGTCTTTGCATTGTAAACCCAAGTAAATTGTACAGAGAGAAGATTTGCAAAGTGCTAAGCTCATCATAAGATGAATTGATTTATCAGAGCATAAGAATTGTAACATATGCAGACTAACTGATCAGACAAGAAATTTGTATCGTATTAAAAAGAATACAGTATCATTACGACTAGGCAATGTTTTCACTTGGTGGACCACAATCGTTTGCCAAATGGGATTTTTCGTCGGTCGACAAAAGTACTAGTAGACCAGTTGGTATTAACAGAAGATTTGAGATAATGTAAAATATCACCTCTGATTGTGTTTATTGGTTGTTTGAATAGGTCTCTCAAAAAATGTGTATATTTCTGCATGCTCACCTGTAGCAAGTGGCACACAGGTTTCGGCTTCTCTGACGAGGACCAGGATGAATTTGCTTCCTGGCTGGAGCGCTGGCTGAGGACGATCACCACAACGACAGTCACCGAAGAGGTAGCACCATCTTCACTGGAAACCACCTCCACAAGCACCACCTCAATTACCACAACACGCTCCGAGACGGATTCAGCGCCACTCCCAGGTCAGGGCCAGCAGCTTACAGCCCCTGGCCCACGGGGTGACGCTGTCCGCCAGAAGGAGCAAGTGGTGAAGGAGAGCACACGTGTCCTCCAGAGTGGTGCACCAGGGGATGTGACTGTCGAGGGGGGGAGCGGTGGCGAGTTTGTAGACGGCTCTGGATTCTCGAAGACAGTGACAACAGAGACCACCATTACAAGATCAGGGGGGAGAGAGATGCATGAGGGACAACCAGAGATGACAGTGACAAGGACAGAGAAGGTGTATGAAGGAGTTGGGGAACCGGGGCAGGTGACAGAGACAAAGACTGTGACAGGTGGGGAGATGCGGGCACGTGAGGTTACCATGACAACTTCAGACATGTTAGGCGGGGCTCCTATGGAGGGAAGCAGTAGAAGTTCCACGACTGTAGTAACATCAGAGCATCCAGATGATTCAAGCTTCTCTTCTGGTAGTACTGTAACCAAGACAACCACTACTCGTGTAATGTCATCGAGGGACGGTGGGGGTGAGGTCACATTGCAGCAGCAGCAACAGCAGCAGCTGCCGGCAGGTGACGCCACCATTACACCATCCAGAGCCGCAAACCTACAAACTGAGACGTTCTCCAGCTCCTCCTCGTCGACCACCCCTGGTGCTGAGCTGCTTATGGAGGGCGGTGAGGGGTCCTTTGGGTCGGGGGCAGTCATCACCAAGACGACCACCACTAAAACCACACGGACGACTGGCGGAGGCTCCCGCAGCGAGGGCAGCGAGGTTGGGCAAGATGGCAGTGGGGGTTACTCAGAGAGCAGCACCACAGTGGTCGAGCAGAGGGAGGGGGGCCAAATTCCATCAGGGTCTGAGAGTTTCTCCTCCTCACAGCACACGGTCACCAAGACGTCACGTACACAGGTGTCAAGCTCTGCCGGTGGTAGCGCCACTGGCACTGACGTCACCAGCCAAGGCGAGGGCTCCTTCGGCTCTGGCTATTCCGAAACACAGTCACAGGAACGCAGGGCACAGGAGGTACACAACACGGCTTCACTAAATGCACCTCTTTTATAGTCTGCATGTGGTCGCTCCAAGGCAGTGTGTCATTTATATCGCCTCATAAATATGTAATTAATGCTAAACGGCCACACTAAGGGGCACTTTCAAGGCATTTTTGATAAATGGGATTAATTGGTATTGCATGGGTGTGAAACCTGCGTATTTGTTTAAAAGGAATAATTATTTCTGTTTGACAGAATAATCCGAAGTAGATCTAAAACCATTTCATTATATTTATCATATTTTCAATAGATTTGCACCATATGTTATAATTGATTTTACAGATAATTTTTCATATATGTTATGCTGACACAATATTGTTCTGCTGAGTGACCACTCAGATTCTGAAATACGACTTAACACAATCTCACTACTAGATGTTAAATTACACGAAACATTGGTGCATGTTGATCACATATTGAAATGGCTTTCATATGAGCTAACAAACAGGAGCATTAATATGTGGCATATAGCATGACATGAACAGTAGCAGACTCACAATCGTTAGCTAACCGACCCCTGTCTTTGCTTAGTAGAGAGAACCCTTTGTTTTGTAACCACCTCTGCACTTAAGTATCACTAACACTGCATCATATCATATGTAAATTGCAACCACGTACTGACCTCTGTGTGGTAAGATGTCTGTATGTTGTGTATCGTTTGCTGATATATGTGCAGTGTAACCCCTCTCTATCTATTTGGTTTAATGGAAGAAAACTATTCTGGTGGATGATACCTGTTACAAATTAATCCGTATTACATCTTTTTCTGTGCCCTTTACCTAGACGATAACTAATATATTTGTGAATGAAGGAACACCTCTGAGCAAATTAATGGCAATACCAAGTCTTGGTAATACATTTAGTCAGCTTGGCTGTACTTGTGTATTACTATGGGTCATCACCTTGTTGTTTTGAGGTGCTCATCTACAAATCCCTCCTTTATTGTATTTATTATATGCCTATGCTAACGGAACTACACCCTAGGACTGCAACGGAAAGAGCCTGAGCTAAAGTAATATGCATATGTTGAGTGGAATCTGAGGAATATCTTCCTATATATACCATTTTCTATGGTACATTGATGAAGCCCAGATGCTGTTCGCAAGGACATCCTAAAGAGATATTCGGTCATAGGCATATAACAAATATATTTACTAAAATACCCAACACCTTCAATAACTACCCGTACTTACCTATCCTTCCTTTTTTCAAACAAAGAGTAATGTTGGTTGAGTAGCTCACGTGTGCAGGGCGCTCACTCCTTCCTGAAAGCGATGTTCGTTAACACCCTCCTGCATGATAATCCCTGTGAAAACGTGTATGCCCCTAATCCAAAATTATCTGTTCTAATTAATCCCCAATACTAGGGTCTGTATGTGTGGAATGTCTGTCCAAAACGAGGGACGTATGCTCTTTGCATTGTCTCCTGTTGTGGGCCTTTTGGTTATATTATTTTAATTTCTATGTGATTATAATTTATACCTGGGCCACCAATTTCCCCACTTTGTAAATCCGATCATCATCTTTTATCTAGAATATTTTAGATTGCTGAAATTTCACGATCTGACGTAAATCTGTTGGATGAAATTATTATTTTTCAAGTATTTCAACATAACCTTCTTCCAAAATACATACTTTTATCTGGAAAATGGTTCCCGCATCATTTGCACATAATGATCTCAAGGTAGATGGTTCATGACATTGCAGACATACAGATCCGAACAACCCTTTCATCACAGTAATCTCCAAGGATCAAAGGTTGGGGGGAGTGGATAAACACAAACAAAAATATTCCCACAAAAAAACAACTAATTAACCAATGAAAACTTTAAATGTACATGCACAACTAACACACGCCGTGTTAGATAAATGATGGTGACGGGATATAAACGATCTGGGTCTCACTCCCACAACACCACCATCCATTCTTCCTCATTCACTCTGTGTACGTTGTGCTTTGTAGACATGAACGTGCTGTCCTGAGGAGCTGCCTACATCGTGGGCCGGCACCTGTCCCTGTCCCATAGGCCCCTCTGTCCGGGGGCCCTGTCCTTGCGTCGGTTGCCATGATCCGTACCTTTGTGCTTTTTGGTAGAGATGTGAAACGGCCATACGTAGCGATGATCAAAGCTGCCGGCTGTTTGCTTTCCTCCCGATTTGTATGTATCATAAACTATATGTAACGACACCTCGCTGAGATTACCTTTTTGCTTTTATTCCGAGACGCTTTACATGGTAACCTTAAGTAGCTAGCCCAGTTACAACACTGTAATATAGTGATATATATACGCCATTTTCCTCTTGACGTGCTGTGTTATTAATTAATCAAATAATTGCCTTATAATCCCAGAAATGAAACTGTAATTATGGGAATGATGCTCGATGGATTTGCTACTAAGGTTGTGATTAAACATAAAGCAATAAGCTCACTTTTAGATAAGAATCTCCCTCATCTGAGCACTTTAAGTAAATTCCTTCTGATTTAAAATTAACTAAGATACGTGTGCTATCAGTAAAACGTGACGTTGGAAACATGCCCTGAATTCTGGCTGCTGTTTTAGGTTGTTGAGGAGACAATGCTGGAGACCGGGGGCTCGATGGAGACGGCCACCTCGGAGCAGGTGAGCACCTCGGAGCAGGAGGAGAGGAGGACCTTCGTCATTACAGGTGAGCTGCTCCGTAGTATCACGTCTATATATTCATGGACGACCTCCTGTATGCACGAGAGTAGATGACAATATGAGTGAGGTGGACGTAGAGTCGGTCGTACATTAAAGTGAACTTGAACAGGGTTTATATGACAGAAAATGTTCA
Organism: Alentia gelatinosa; assembly: GCA_950022655.1. NCBI lineage: Eukaryota > Metazoa > Annelida > Polychaeta > Phyllodocida > Polynoidae > Alentia > Alentia gelatinosa. Next base: position 40,319,018 of record OX465582.1, read on the forward strand.
TAAAAATTATCCAGTCATGAATTCCAGTGGGTATCCATATTAGGTCTAAGTTATTCCAGATGTGCATTCCCGAGGCTGAACGTCCAGAGTCTATATATATATATATATATATATATATATATTATATGTACATATTGGACCCGCAGCCAATATGCGCAAATGCAGGGATTTAATTCTCTAATATATTTGATAGAAGCTTCCTAATCGTTATCACGAAGTCAATTTCCGAGCTTATTCATGCCTACATAACAAATCAATGGTTATCCACGTCTATCTAGTTTTTACTGCGATTATAAAGTAGGCACTACTTCCCTATAGGCATTACCATATAACATGGTGCACCCACAGGGGCTAAGTATAGTATGACAATAAGCCAGGTATGATAAATGTAATTTGTTTTCGTCTTTATATGTAATTCTGTATTGTGCGTTCATGATTGCAATAGCAATAATGCTCGTTAGCTTTATTAACATATACTGCATTATTTTGATTTTTCTCATTTGGTATGAAATAACCAATATCTTGATTATGTTGCTTTCAATGTACTTATAAATATCTAAAAAAAATAACTCCGATTCAAATGAATCCACATGAGCATAATATTGTATTATTAAACCTATATTTCTATTTGTATTTGTCACATCACCTAACTTCAATTGTGTTCTTTTCTTCTGGTCCACTCTTAATTTGATTGATGTCCGCTCTTTTGCACCCATTACCTTATCCGCTTTCAAAATGGCAATACGTGATAACCAGGAACCGTTGGCAACTAACAGTAGTTATCATACTAATATGTGATCTTCAAGTAAATTTGCACTCCCTTTCCTTATCATTATGATTAAAATCTTACCTACAGACTTTTTATTTTATTATTATACTTCGTCTCCTGGTTGTCACATTTGCCATTTTACCCCTGTATCACTTTGATTATGCCACCTTCAGCATTAGAATCGTTGAAATATAAGGAACCGTTCTTTCGACACTCCTGCTTTACAATGGAATACGGGAAGAAATCGTTGGAAAAAATAGTTTTGTCTGAGAGGCTATAGATATACCTTACCGCGGATATAGATACGTGTGTAATCTGTACAAGCAATACTACAGACTTAAAAACATATATAGAATGGGTGTATTCTCCACTACTATGTCATTTATGGAACTTTCAGAATGAACTCTGCGACTCTGCGACTGTAGCAGATGCATTAATCTCAGTGTACCTGTCATCATTGTCATAAGAGCACATTCACCTATATTATGGTAAACACCCTTAGAAATCGTTCAAATAACAGTATGACAAGATGAAATTGCCAGACATTTAACTGAAGAATTAATTATCGAATATTGGAAGACTAGACACATATGCTATTGCAGAAATATACCGCAAATTAAATATATCTAAGGAATTTATGGGAAAATATGGAATGATAGGTTCCGTCTGGTACGTAGTCCACTTACTAGGCAACATTCTGATCTCTCAATATTGTGTCTGGATAGTTCTCCCATCTTTTATTAAAACCCTGTAAAACACATCTCCTGTAAATTATACCTTTCCAACGACAATTTTTCAAAAGAATCTTTTTTGTTTACCTTTATAGTAAGATATTTAGCATAGGTACCCATATAAAGTGTAATTATGTATATAAGTAACATTCCCTGCACGAAAACCCCCTGACCCCTGCACAAACCCTGCACGAGACTTTTACCATTCACTTACACCTATCATGTGCCCGTCTCATTCCACTGCTTCTCGTATTGTCGCCAGAACCTACCGCCGAGGCGGAAAGTGTAATGCTAGAGGAACAGGAAGAGAGCAAAACCTTCATCATAACAGGTATCAATGAGCAGATGAAGCATGGCTTTATCGCCATTGTCAGGTATCCGCAGCGTGGTTACTTCCTGTGGAGGCATTCTTTAATGCCCCCATATCCTTCACCTCCCCCTTTTATTGCTGCTCCTTGTTGGAGTTCTCATTGTCGCTAACGACACACGTCAGTGTTGCCAACCATCAGCATTTCCACTCAGCCATAGATGTGCCCTCAGAATTATTTTAACGTCCACCTACTTTTAGCGATTATACCCTGTCTGAATTTTGCTTAACAAAACCAAATTCAGTGAAGATTACAACGAAGCATTAAGACAAGCTTAATATACTTCCTGTAACACTTAAACAGGATGTGAATAGAAGCCTCCATTGCAGATTTCGATGAATTCTCCTGATTACAATTACAAAAACCAATAAAATGTGGACCTGGTAGTGTAAAGCCTTTGTGGCAGGCTGTATTCGTTTAAACTAGCGAAACTATTACCTTACTACACTCGTATCCCCATAGACTCCCGCCATGTAGATTTTAGGCAAAGGGAATTAATGGAGCCCTAGTGTATAAGAAATGTGAGCAGCTCTAGAAATCAACCCTGGGAATAATTATGCGAGAAATGTGCATGTTGGCAACACTGTCATCCACACTTTTATTCCTACAGGACATTCAGATGTACAAGCTTCACACACAACACCTGTTGACTCATTGTATTTAATGGTTTCATTTATTTTAGCAGTGACAGGCTCTGGGACCTTTTAGTGTTTATACCTTGATTACTAACACATCACTATTATTTAAGTTCTTTTCAGTTATCCCTTACATGTCTATACCCTTGATAACTTTGATTCTGTACTTAATTCTAACAAAAGAGGAACAGTGTGAGAGTACTGGCGCATCAGACCTAGTTGTAGGCGAAAGGGAAGAGACGCAAAAATATGTCATCACAGGTATGGTGTTTCAATGTGCACCCAGCAAGAGTATTATGTATATATACGTTTTGAGACTGCTAAACGTTTGGCCTAACGTTGAGGCCATTTGCTTGTTAGAGATTTCTGTCAGTTTTTACGCTGGTAGGTCCAAGTCAACTGGATGCAGTCTGAAATGTTGCACTCAGATTGATGTTGTACATCGGTGCTCCTCACCTTGACTGTTCTTTTGTTGTTTTGTGCTCCTTGTTGTTTAATGTTACGTGTGTGTGTTTACGTGTTTTATAGAGTAGTTAATTCAAAGTCGCTAATCAGAGATCACTTAACTCCCCCACTACCCTCATAAGACCTGGATGGTTTCTTCTATGGATCCTCTTCACTTAGCCTAATCTATCCCCGGTTTTATTGCACGTACACTTTACGGTCAAGGTTGTTCATCACACATCATATAATACAGGAGCATCACTCATGAAAAAAACTAAAGCAACATTACACTTATATTCTCAAAGTACAGCACATGCTACATTCCAATCATCACAGATAAATAAGACCTTCAGACAGTATTGACTATCTTCTTTGTGAGGCTGAATCATATGGAGGGAGCTAGTAAAAATGTCAGAATGGTCTATATGGACAGAACATTATGTCTGAATTGGAAATTTCATAGAAACCTGAATAAGAGTGTGAATAAATATTTACCCAACTCATTTAGAGCAGCATGTTAGCCAACACATCAATTGTTAACCCCTCATGAAATAATTGTTGGCATATGAGAATCTGTTGAAACAGGATAAAATTGCATGCATTCTAACAACAATGTCATAGTCCCGACATGTATATTAAAGATATGTCTATAGATGATGAAAAGATCATTTACATGCCCATAAACCCCAATATAACATGTAATGAAGAAGGGCCAAAATAAAAAAAAGATTTTGCAGTACTTGCAATTTTGTGTATCTAAACATTTTAACATAGGTTCCTGGCTCACAATACTTATATGAATTATATCAATACCTCAATGAATGCTTCACAAAATCAATTAATCCATCAGTGGTAAAATATATCCCCCTGCTCACACTGTAAGCACGCTTTTCTTTGGTAACTATCACTTATTTTTATTCACATTGTGCTCTTCAATCACTATATATTTAGGCGATATTTCACTTACTAATATTGTGTCTGCGTGTACATTCTTGGGTGTGATTTGTGTTGTCCGCCAGGTGTCATTGATCCCCACACTGAGAAGGAGATCACCATGGCGGACGCTGTCGCCAGAGGAATCATCAACTCTCAGGCCGGAAGTTACGTCAACACTAAGACCGGAGAGTCTTGGCCTATTCCCGTCGCCATGAACGCCGGCTTCATAAAGGTACGTCATCACTCACTGTTGACGTCATCATCCCATATAGGCGTTATTATACTGATGTATCCCAAGAGGGGGAAAACACATGAAAAAAGGATAGAGAGTTTATGATGAATGTGCATGCGCTTGATTGTAATGCTTGAATAGTCTTTGAATTATCAATGAGATTTATAGTTTTAATCCCATTTAGAGGCCATATCTCAATATTGACCTCTGAGTGCAGTATAGGATTTGACAGTAGTATATGCCACGGACTTGTATGCGAACAAAGATATAAGGAAATGCATCATTTGATATTTCTGGTCTGTTCATGGTGTATTTTCAGGTCTAGTATATGTTTAATCACAACATGATTCGTAGTCATAATAAAAGCAATGGCTAATATATGCTCTTTTAGGCTCCTCTAGAAAGTATCTGCCACCACCTAAATATACCTTTATCATTGTGTCCGTCATTCTAGTTGACACATTTCATATTTCGATAACATCGTTATCATTCGACATTGCTTACTTATCTCGTACCTGACATATTTTGTCATGTCTTGTAACCTGGTAACAAAATATATATCTCTACATTTATACATAATGCAAAGAGAGAAGATTGCTCAAGTGCTGGTTCCATCACAAAAGAGTAAAGCATTTGTTAATTTTGTGATAAAAGTAGTTTAAATTGGCAATATATCAATTGTTCCAACTCTATATTATCTGAAGGAACAGTCAGAAAATGTATATTTAATGTGTATTAGGGTAATCCAAAAATCTCCATAAACATATCCGCTATATTGCAGTATTCCTCTCATACTACGGACTAAATAGATTTACTGACAGATGACCGAAAAATTGAGTGCATATGCTAGTTCCCCTCACTTGCGCTGCTTTACACCCTTCACAATTGCTGCTAAGGTATCCATCCGAGTGTGGCCTCAAAAGGTTACAGCCTAGGTTGACCTGCGATATATTTTGCTTTGAAGTTGCATAGGGTAGAAATGGGAGAAGGTTAATTTATATTTTAAGGAGGGGACTGTACATGGCTTCCCATTAGATGTATTAAAAATTTGAAATTATTGGGAATTGCAGAAAGGATGCTTCTACTGAGAATGGGTTTGCGATTGGTTTACTGGCTCAGTCAAACCTCAATCATGGGACATCTCAGGTTCAAACAAGGCCTTATAATGGCACCCAACCCAATGACAGCTCTAATGGGGCCTACTTTATGATATGAGAAGTGCCACATTAGAAGGCCTACCTTAAGCCTACCTTAAGCTTACAAGATAATATTATATGGTTTCAAAAAACATAGCTAGTTACATTGGACAATACAAGCAACAAGAATCTATGGCAATAAGAATTACAATACAAAAATAATTTTATGCAGTTGTTCGTGTGCTCTGTCATGGAAAGAGGTATTAAATCTTTATCATTTCTGTCATAGGTCGAATCCCGTAAGTTCCTTTATGAGTATGGATATCTTTAAAAGACTAATAATTTCTTTCTAGATATTATCACCATTGCCATGAATATTTAATATATTGTAGCAACCCACTGTGCAATATGTGGTCCATTATGTTTATATCGGCCCATAACGTATAGGACATATGTCCCTTGTTAATGTGTCGCATTGCCCTTCATCGTTGCACAACTGAAAGAGTCCGGTTTGTAATATTTAACGATCACGTGTGTGTTCCGGTACACTGCTTGGTTCCACTATGAGATTTATCACGTTAGAGGAATTCAATTTGAACTTCACGAAATCCAGCTCCCTACTTCCCCAACAACCGACACCCACAGACCCTATGTTCTACTTCTGTCGGCCTTACAATGATCACTCAGCTGTTATCATAACCGATGCACAGACTTCATATAGATGTTATTGAGAGACGAGAAGCACAATCAGTTCCACTTAGGGTCAAGTGTCTGCTCAGGAGAACTTGCTCCATACGAAGATCTTCATGTATTTTTTTATGTCCCCAAGTCTCGGTCAGCTACTAGGGACTTGATATCTTTTACTTTTAAAAGAAATTTTTATAATATTTCTAAGCTTTCATAAGCGGGGAATTGGCTATGACTCCAATTTTACAAACCATCCTTTCGGATACTGAAGCTGCAATACATGACTTTATCAAGATGCATCGCTTAATTGTTCCTACAATAAAAGTTATTTTTATTTTGTACTAAGTCCATTTCCTACCATTGTGCTTTGTCACCTCATGAAATTCTTAAGGAACGTTAATGTGTCTGACATGAAAACTCTGAGACATTCCCCATAATAAGAAAACAAAACCACTGCAGGATCTTAATCAGGTTAATCTGGTTATATCCACTTCATCGATTTTTCTTTTTCTGAATCCACCCCTGCATGAACGCCACCGGATCTGCTTGCATTCTACCACCAGACTCCACTAAATTGCTAACCCACTTGTCAGAGTAGAGAAATAACTATGTGTCTACCAATGCTGCTAAGGCCATCCGGCGGGGAGCCATGCTATGCGGCAAGGGCGGCATAAATAGTAGGCAGAAATCAGTAGAAAATGTGTCTTATACAGCACTATTTACCAGCATGTAATACCGGTATTGATAAGAGAACTGCCACCTTATAATACCCATGTATTAGGTCAGCTATCTAAGTGTATTGTCCGCTGTAAACGGGAGAAAGGCTTAGCAGTGTGATAATATTCATACACGGCTAATATCATTAATGTGAAGGGGTGACATGATGTGGATACATTGACTACAGGCGGTTTGCATAACCTTAGTGTAAGTTACAGCATAACCTTTGGTGTAAGATATTTTATAATGGTTTAACCACTTAAAAGACGGTTTCCCTGTATAAAACATAGGAATATTTAAAGAACCAGAAATAAGTGAAATATACTTGGAGGAAAAATAAAGGTTTGTACATTTATGTTTTGCATTCCTAGCAGGGCGCAGTTCAGTTATTACTATTGAAAATGGATGTATGGACTATCATGATCCGAGATCAAACAATTGACATTCTATCAAAGAACTAGAGACTGGTGGAATCAAGTCCATGATGGGAAGGGCACGCGAGCAAGCTCCAAAGATAGTCGTGATGCCCATCTAACATAAGTGTAAATTCCATTGACATAACACTATGAATTTTACTAGTTTTCGCAAGGAAGATTTGCCTTAATCTAGTGCGCATAATGCACAAAAACTACAATTGTCCATCAATTATTCAGCGAGTACGAAATGATTGTCAAATCTGATACCTGTCTGACAGCTTGACATGGCGTAGATGAGCAATGATAGGTGAAGTCGACCTCTTCGATTTTTGGGACTAGGTCTATCACATTTATACATAGATAAGACGGCTAAATAACACCTCTGACAGCTTCATATATATCTAAACTCCCCTCTTTTTCCATAGTTTTGGGCATAAAACGAAATGGGAGGGGGAAATTGGTTCTTTTGCAATCTAACAAAGTCGGTGCTATTTCCATCTGAAATCTAGGGATTCACTGGTAAAAAACTGGAGTAGTTCTTTAAATTTTCTCTGACGCCTTTGTGACGCATTACTGCCTAGGACAGCATTTATACAGAGGTCCGAAACACCGCTCCTTCATTTGTTTCCTTACATAGGGCCCCTTTTTCACTATTATTTCCTTATCGTTTCCTAAGTTATGCAAACCGCCTCTCAGACTTTGGGCCTGGGCTTCCACTGCATCTGAAATTGAAAGTGATACATATAACCGTCTCATGATGCAGAGCTTTATTCATCTAAAATAATTGAAAAAATGTATAGTGAAGAGCTAATTCTCTTTTTGATCTGGTAATCTCATTAGAATGGCAAAACTGAGTGTCTGGTGATATACGGCAAATACGAATTAGCATATCATATAGACAGCAAACAATTTTCAAATTCTCTATCCTATTATCTGCATTTTCATTCCTATCGGAATTAATTCCTGGTTGCATGTAGCATATCTCCCTCTTTTAATTCCTCTCAGACAATGGGACAAGATATATCGTTGTTGGATTCAATATAGAGTTAAAGATTGTTTAAACTCTAAATGAATCAGATCAAACTCTGTAGAATTCTAAAATAATTTTTTAAGAAATATTGTTGTGCCTAATCTATTGATACTTTTACAGGTTGAGTTCACCACCACCAGGAAGACGGCAGAGAAGAGGCGTGACGTGGGTCTCATCACCATCAAGACTCAGAGGGAGTCCCGCCCGTACACCGTCAAGGCCGTCGTCGACGCCAAGACGGAGCGCCGCCTCACCGTCGACGAGGCAATCTCTGCCGGTATCCTCGACCAGATGAACGGCACTTATTACAACGCCATAGATGACAGCACCATGAGCCTTGCTGACGCTATTGATTCCAACCTGTTGCTTGTCGAATACGACCGCACTGCTGAGGTGGGCGATCCCGAGATTGTCACGAAAACCTACGCCATCCACTCAGTGGTAGACCAGCGTGCCAAGAAAACCGTATCCTTCTCGCAAGCCATACGGAAGAACCTGCTGGATCGCGAAACTGGTGCATATTACCACAATATCACAGGAGAGTATACGTATGTAGGAGATGCTATCAAACGAGGGTTCATTAAAGCGACCATTGTGAAGGACCCCAACTCCCTGGACATCGACCCAGAAAATAAATTGGTGGTGGAGCAACTGAAGAACATCAGGAAGAAACTGCTGAACCCCATGAAGGCCATCGCTACTTTGCGGAAGGCTGCCGCTGCAGAGGCTGGCAAGTAGACCTTCACTGTTGATGCTCCGTCGCCACCCGTAGATACTGATCGGTGCAGCGGGTGGTGGTGGAAGAAAAAATACATCAGCGAAGGAGGAATCCCTAGGCATATCCAATGAAGAGATACTGAACATTGTTAATAGATAGGGGTAACCACCACTATCCCAGCTCGAGCATTAGAATCCAGGTCCTGCTATCCATAGATCATCTTGGTACTGTTTCTCCACGGCGACCTATTGTCATCTTTCAATTGGATGTGGAACACCTCTAGAAAATTTGGCATTCAGCCCTTTTGGCAGTATGGTCAGTATTGGTAATTTACCAGAGAATTCGATATAGAACAGTCTCCAATTCATTAAACGGTCCGTCAAAAATTGATATCTCAATAGCAATATATCTTACATGTATCATTTGAACAACACTTCTATGCTTGGCTTTACATATCTATGCGATAGAGCTGCGAGACTCGTAGGGCGAATGCTGATTCATGACATCAAGTATGGTCAGTTTTCTAGGGCGATTTTCACCTAAGGATTCCTTCTTCTCCGACATGCACTCGCCAGGGTCCCGGTATTCCAGTAGGACACGGTTTTGGAATTAATTGCTATTATACAACAAAAGAACCACGTGCTTTCAGCTAAAAGTGCTTTTTGACTGTTGTCGCTTGTTATATATCATTGACATTATTGAAATGGATCATAAAGAAAATCTCTTCCAAGACTGCCACACTTGAAAACTATAGTTAGCTTTTTTTGACTTCGTCCCATGTCAGAATATGAAGAAAAACTTATGAAGTTTCATCTCGTATGGATTACGAGTCTGTTACAAACTGTGGTTACGGATATTAAATACATTATTAAGGGTTTTGATTAATCAAAATGTATATATTTCATAGAAATAAGTTCTTTACCGCTGTTCTTCTATATATGTGCTGCTTTCTATCAGTGCCAACATCGCATGGCATATTTATTATTTCTAATCTTTATTCCACAAATCGATCCTTTCATTAGCCAATGAGCAATGTATTTTTCTACTCATGGTGCTTTATATAATTCCTCAGAAGTGATGTTATTGTCATCTGGTAGCAAGGCTCTTGCTGCCTGAACTTGTGGGTTTTGGACAAAATAAATGATGATGCTGTAATTTTACTCATACGGATAGAGTCAATAAATTGAAGATAATTTGGTCTATTTATGTGTTCCTCATTTTGAACGAGCCACCCAATATAGACAACCGTTTACTTCCTCCGTACACTATGGATAAATACTGTCTTATCTGCATTGCGTATAGGAATGCACATTTTGAATACAATAAATACGCCACAAAACTGGTTGACATTCGAGAATGAAAAGGTTTAGCATGCACGATTGACACCTTTACGAACTGAATTGTACTTGAAGAAAATTCCTCAGGATGTTTTACTGCCAAGCGCTATCCAATGCTTCTGCACACTTACTAACAACCAGCTCCTTTGTCCTTATGCTATTTGCTTTTTTTCTCGTTTTTGCTGCAGCTTCTACAGATGACGGGAACACATTCGCCGAAACAAAATATGAGGACCTGTCTGATGGCTCTAGTGTTTCCGATACACAGGAAATAATCCTAGAGGAATTAGAAACAATAGTCGAGGAAACTGAGGATGATATGAGTCATTTTGGGGAAGGTCTAAAACATGCCAGTCTAACAAAACAACAGGACTCCAAGGAAGGTAGTCCAGATTCATTTAGCTCAGCAAAAAGTTACAAAAGTTTTGAAGGTGAAGAGGGTGTCAGCAGGGCATCAACTGTTGCTCAAAATATGGTTGATATTGAAACCTCAGAACAAGAATCTGGTAGCTCCAAGAAAACAAGTGAGGATACTCACCAGGAAATTCGTAATACAAGACTTAGGGGTATTTCAGAACTTTTAAACACGGTTTTAGAAACTACAATAATAGAAAAAAATGTGGTAAGCACAAAGGAAGGTGAAGACCTTACCGATTATGGAGATTCAGAAGTCTCTGCTTCAGGTATAAAGCTACATGCTTCAGATGTTCAGGATATTTCACTTGATTCGGGCATTGCTTCGGGTTCAGGGATTTATAAGGGAGGCCTCAATGAATCTGAGGCACATGCAAGAGATGGAGTTAGGGTGGCTGGAGGGGAGGGAGGGCTCAATGAACCTGTAACCCTTGTAGATGATGATGATAGGGGACCACAAAGTGTTGGTTCTGGAGGTAAAATGGCTGGAAAGGAGGGAAGTTTCAATGAAACTATAACTCTTATAGGTGATGGTGATAGGGGGTCACAAAGGGTTGGTTCTGGAGATAAGGTGGCTGGAGAGGAGGGAGGTTTCTATGAACCTGTAGCCCTTGTAGATGATGGTGATAGGGGATCACAAAATGTTGGTTATGGAGATAAGATGGCTGGAGAGGAAGGAAGTTTCAATGAATCTATAACTCTTAGAGGTGATGGTGATAGGGGATCACAAAGTGTTGGTTCTGGAGATAAGATGGCTGGAGAGGAGGGAAGTTTCAATGAATCTATAACTCTTATAGTTGATGGTGATAGGGGGTCACAAAGGGTTGGTTCTGGAGATAAAATGGCTGGAGAGGAGGGAAGTTTCAGTGAATCTATAACTCTTAGAGGTGATGGTGATAGGGGGTCACAAAGTGTTGGTTCTCTTGATAAAATGACTGGAGGGGAGGGAGGGCTCAATGAATCTGTAACCCTTGTAGGTGATGGTGATGGAATGCTACAAAGTGTTGGTTCTCTTGATAAAATGGCTGGAGGGGAGGGAGAGCTCAATGAATCAGTAACCCTTGTAGGTGATGGTGATGGAATGCTACAAAGTGTTGGTTCTGTTGAGAAAATGGTTGGGGACTCGTCAGCTCATTTGATAAGTGTAGGAGGCACCTCAACATCTTCACAAGTTGAAAAACACTCAAAGCGAATTTCACAAACAGAAGGTTCTGTTCCAATTGGGGCAGATACCACAACGGTCAGCAGCCTTGTAAAGGATGAGGACACTGTCCAGCAGTCTCCAATAGCTAGTGGTGGAAAGGGTAGTGATACAACACCGAAGAAGGGAGCCAGAAGAAGGGGTAGAAAAGGGAAAGCTCACACGGCAAAGGGTGATAAATACAGGGGAATTATGATGAAAAGTAAAGAGCATAGTGAAACAATGCAATCCTCAGCAGGTGAGGGTGTGTCCATAGCTGATTCTAGGGACACTGTTCATATGAAGCGGCAGGGCCACATGGACACAGTGGAGGGAGGTATTGGGATTGAGAAAACAACTGGCGGTGATGTTTCAGAGATGGAGGCATCTGCAGGTATGGCGTATGGAGGAACCATTATCTCCACCAAAGACGGCTCAGATGATAAATCCACACCAGGTATTGAGGTTACAGGTATAGTAACAACAACCGTGACAACAACCACAACAACTACAATCAAGTTGAAAGGGAAGCAGTCTAGCGGATGCGGCTCTTCCATGGCTTCAGGTTTGGGCTCAGCAGAGGCTGTGGCTACATCGAGCAGCAGTTCCACAGTGAGCACATCCTCCATCATAGCTGGACTTGGTGAGAGGGGGATTGAGGCGGCGGCGGCAGCAGTACAAATTGACAGTTCACAAAGGTCCTCAGACCACGCAGAGCTGGTGAGCAGCATCTGCCGCGCTGCTATCCCCCTACAAATGCTCATGCTCATCCTGCTCGGCGTGGCGTGTCTCGTGCCTATGAATGAGGAGGAGTTTAGTTGTGCTCTAGCTAACGGGTTTGATCAGACACTGGGGGTGGCACTTCGCTACAAGGATGGAGGACCTCCCACATAAATGTGATGTTTTGAATGTTTTATTTTATAATATCGCGCTTTTCTATGATATATAACAAGTCTGGTAGCAATGATGAACGCTTTTTGTTTGAGTCTCATGACATCTCAGTAGAGGTGATTCTATTGACGTGTTTTACGTATTGGTCACAACGGATTGATCACATTATTATATCTTTTATATTGTATTGCTTTACTCTTTATACACAATTTAGTGTCATACAATCAAGGAATATAACCAGGAATATAAGTATGCCATAAAGGAGAAATAAGTCTCATAATAATATTCTGCTTCGATCAAGCTTGGTGCTTCAAATCCGTCCTTTCATTAAAATGTGGGCAAATTTCAAGCTTTGTTGATATAAAAGCAACGATATTTTAGCCATCAATATTTAAGGGCTTTTTGACCAAACGACATAATCGTAAGGTTTATAGCTAATGCGCTTCAATGAAGGACAGCCCTTGCAATTGCATAATAGTTCACGCTTTAAATCATATTGTAGTTTGATATATATTTTGTATGAACTTCGCATAATATTTTGACAGAGCTTCATGGAATAAGGATATTATGGCGCGTAGTCAACATTAATAGGGAATGATATCTTGCAGCCGTACAATCGTGCTTCAATTAATTCCTCTAAATCAGATTAGATTGAATCTTTTTTATCATGTGTGATAAGTAACAAAAAGTATATTCTAAACTAATACTTATAAATGTATGTTCTCAGAATTCTATTTCTACGAAAGATGCCATTTTGTTATATAGATAATATATATATTTAACAGTTTTCTGTGCGTTTTGGGACTATTACGTTTTAGATGTTATGCATTATAGCATTCCGCCTTTTTACTTCTTTGTTATGAAATAAAGGAAAAATTTGCTTCTAGTTGGTTATTTTCTTTTGATTAAACATGATTCATTACACTAAAAGAATGCTCATTATATTCCTATATCATCCCTCATTAAGACATGTGATACGCCCCCTAGCGGCTAATAGTTTACTCCAGGGCAGTAATTTAGCGTATATGATACGTGCGTCATCAACCAACATATCATTTTCAAAAATTTAACTATTAATTAAATATATATTTCTGAAAATATTTGTTTATCATTTTGGAAATAGTGCTTGGAGCTTAGTCGCTGGAGAGTTTCCTCGTCCCAATCAATTATGGTGACAAAAAGTGTAAACGAATGGGACTTTTGATAGAAGAGTTGCTGAAAGAAACGTTATTTAACACAGTTAATTCAGCTAAAGGCCTTTATCTTGTATCTTTATCTATAATACATTCAGCTACCTCAGTCTCAAGGATGCATGGGTGCAGCTGTCTGACAAGTTTTCACTCAAGAAGCTAGATGGATGTATATCTGAAAATCGAATGTTGTTTATGAAAGTAGACCTCCTTTTTATGTAATCAATGAAGTTGTGAAATATTACAGAATGACTTCAACGCGGGCTTCAATATTGCTGTTCAATTGTTCAGGAACACATAAGAGTCAAGGAACGGGATTAGGTTAAATAAACTCCTGTCTGTTTAAGAGAAAAGATAATAAGATATCAAAATATTCAATATATACAAAATACGAATAAGTTTATTTAAGAAATGGCAAATATTTAAATATGGTAATCATTACATTAAACCATTTATCATATATTGGGGTTATTTATGATCCAAGTAGTTAAATCTTTGTATAGAAATAATTTATATCCTGCTATGTAGAGAATAATATTCCTGCATTGATACTGTAATTAATAAAGAAGGATATTTGGGTTATTTTTACAAGGATATTCGACAGTATATCTCAAATAAACAAGGGGCACGCTATAATGGTCACGAGTCATCGATGAAACACAGAATACATACGTTTCTCGACATTGGAAAGTCTTTAATTAAGTAGATACACATGTACTTAAACATTCAGACCTAAACAAAGCAACATAATCTTAAATCTGATGTGAAAAGCGCCTGCTGTTTTAATCTAAGTTAAAGCCGGTTGATGTTAGAAGTTAGATATCGGTTATCTGATTATAAACCATGCTGCTGATGTTATCTCAGTATATATATATAAATAATTTGTAACTGGACGTTCGAAAAGTAGCCATCGAACCCAACAAAGAAACCTCATTCTGTCGAACTACAAATTGAAAAGGTAAGTTAGTAAGGAGCATCCTAATTTACTTTAGTTTACCACGACTCTCTGTGGCATCATGCATGTGTAACGAAAATGTCTTCTAATATACAGATATGCGTATTGTCTTATTCTTATTGTAAATGACATTTAACTTTGATAACATAAATCAAGAATACGTATCTTTGATTATTTAAAGTTGAAAGATATTTTTCGTTTGTAGGCCTACCAGTGCCTATTTTCTGATCAAGTATATTTCCCTTATTTGACAATATTTTGACAGTGTATGATAAGATGATAATGAACGTAGCCGCCTCTCAAGCGCACATTATCACCAACGAGTTGGTCACAATAAGCCCAGCAAATGGCAGCACTTATGTATAATACGCTTCAGTGAAAACCCACTACAACATGAAGTACAGATCGCCTGTTACTACAAATTCCTGCTTATAAATGTCTAAGTGTTCAATGTAATCTGTAGATATTCCATGCATTTCAGATGCAGGCACTTCTAAAAGTCTTCACCGTAGCATGTCTTCTAGCAGTAGCATGTGAGTTGGTATTTTTCTAATGAAGAATCCCTTAATTTAATCAAGGAGAGTTTCAATTAACATGTAGAATCTATCGTGGATCCAAATCAGATTCAAACTGCCCCGTGGGGTGTGTGTGTGAGGGGGGGGGGGGGCTC
This sequence comes from Alentia gelatinosa, assembly GCA_950022655.1. Taxonomy (NCBI): domain Eukaryota; kingdom Metazoa; phylum Annelida; class Polychaeta; order Phyllodocida; family Polynoidae; genus Alentia; species Alentia gelatinosa. The sequence continues at coordinate 40,334,474 of OX465582.1, forward strand.
ACACACACCCCACGAAAACTGTTCCCCACAGCCGCAAATAATGAGCGGTCCTTAAATTAATATGCACGCAGTCATTGCCAGCCAAATATACCCGCCCTGGTTTCCTCGGGTTGCTCTGCAGAGAACTATGTGGGTTACGCGTAGTTTCATATCAGATTCCTGCTAAACATCAGAGACTGCAGATCAAGGAGCTACATATCGGAACGTTAAAAGTCCATCTTATCTCCAGCTGAGAAAACAAATCCAGATAACTAGAAATAACGTGAAAATTGGGATTCCTGATAAATCACCAGCGGTGGAAAACGCGGGACGGTATTTCTATATTCCACTACACTCCTTGTGCGTATACCCCAGAATGCAGGTCTATCACAAGGTACCGGTATTTTAGATTAAGAATCCAGTGGAAGGTATGGTAAAGGGAACGTTTCATTTTACTTGATTTCACCCATGTTGAAATATCAAGAAACGTGGCTAAAACGCCCCTGTAAAAGAACAAAAAATTACCTTTGTTGAAAGTGTCTAAGTGATTGACCTTGTAGTAAAAGCTTTCCAGCAAAATTATGTGTTTTACAACTATGATTCATAATAGAGGAGGAAAATACAATGCAAATATAAATCATGCTGTTGAAACCCATTAGTAGGTGGCGGCTGCTACTTTATTGAAAATGTACCTGGAAGAGGAAATCTAAATATATGTATACACGTATGTCATACCATAGGGAACCAATAAAGAACAATGAAAAAAGAGTGAGGCCTGGTTATCCTCATTTCAGATTGTGCCTGCGAGGATGGTCAAACAGACTGTAACGGTCAGTGCTACCCTGATGACTGTACCTGCTGCGAGGACAATTGCTACCTGCCCGTCGGTAGTGTGTGCTGCACCGAGGCCGGCCAGGGCGCGTGTCCAGGTGACAATACATGCTGCGTACGTGGAACGAACTATTGGTGCTGTGATGCTGGTAGTGTGTGCTGCCCTGACCTATGGTGATTATTCATCTCTGTGAATTTCATTTTTGATACACATCGATTAAGTTGTTCATCTAAGATTAGCTCACCCTGTGAGTATGTTGGGGGGGGGGGGGGGGTTAGTTCTGGGAAGATATTTAACCCATTCACGCCGGGTGATGCCTTCATGCATCAAACAGGGCTGGCTAGTTGATGCCTCGAGGCATCATCCAGGGATGGCCGGGTGATGCATTGAGACATCATTTGCAAAGTATTCGTTTTCTTAAATGAAATTGCAAATATTTGCTCAATAAGCATGAAACTTTCACAGATTATAGGTATAACATAATATTCAATATTTTCGGGTAAAAAAAAAGAGTATCGATAATCACGTGTCATATCATGTGATGCAAATAGAAAATATTCACAATATACCCTATATACCCGGCCTCTAGCAGGTATCCACTGGCGCTATTACCTGGTTCCGTGCCTGTGTTAATGCAGTAGGAACCCGGTCTGATAGGGTTAAGTAATTTCAGAGGATACTTCTAATTTGGATTTGTTTGTCGCTCTGTTATATTTTTTTATAAAGGGGAAGAAATCCTGAGGCACTCGTAATCTTCCCTTAGGCTATGTAGGGAGGCTATATGGTTAAAATATTGTGTGTGTGTGGGGGGGGGGGGGGGCGTTGAAAGAATATGTGTTCATGCATAAGGACGTTTCATTGTATTCAGTTGCATGGTATAATTCAGTAAAGATGTGGCTGGGCGTACCAATGGCAAGGTGCAATTATGGGAAGGGGGCATTGGATAATAAAGCTGGGAGGTCGGGGGGCGGGGGGGGGGGGGGGGGGGTCAGGGTACGGTTGGTATTCAAATCCTCATTGCTGGGTTATGCTAATATGATTAAAATTCCCGTTCTTGTTCCACCGAGCTTACTGAATTACGCCGCACGGACACCTTTTGGGCATCGTGTTGATGTCCCTGTGGCGGGTATGTAGAACCTGTGCGGTGGAGCCGGGCACATACTCACTGGCGATGGTCATACGGCGGTAGTATAGCCAAAGCCTGCTAAAAACTGGTGAAATAGTTTTTGCCTGGTACCCACCTTATGTGCGCTGGACAGTGTCAGCCATGGAACGGGTCTATTGGTTTGTACACTATTTATTCTTATAAGCATGCTTGGCAGATGCCTGGGGGACTCAAAACCCGGCCTACCCAGTGAAATACACCCTTAAAAGCATATTCCACTGGGTATACTGAACAGCGCCACATAAGTGCCACATATATAGGAATAGGTGCAGTGGGGCAGGCCACATAATCACGGGCGCCAGCCGTACAATCATAACCTGCTAAAACTGATAAAATAGCTTTTGCCTAGTACCCGCCAGCGGCGCCCACAGGAATGGCGTGGAATGGGCCTCATTATAAGCATGTTTAGGAGACTCCTGGTGGAATTTAAATCTGGCCTATATGGTGGGACACATCCTTGAGCATTCACATGATGACTTTTCTTGCAGGACCTGCTGTCCCCAAGGACTAGGCTGTGGAACATTTGACTGCGGGGTTTCTCATTACGGCTCCGCTATGCCAGCCTGGGTGCGTCCAGCGCGTAGACCACGGTAAGTTCTGTCAAATTTGTTGGATTTTCTTTTATAAACATCGATTGATTTTTCACCTAAGATTAGCTCACCCTAGGCGTAAGAACTATTGGGGAAGGGGCTAATTCTGAGATATTTAATGGAAACGAATTACACTTCATCAGCTACAAAACCATGCTGATGAGTTGTGTTTGTTTGTTTGTTTGGGTAGTTAAACGCCCAATTTGTTCAACTAGATTTACTTTACTCAAATTTGCATATCCTGTTGAACTAACAAAGTATGCTGCCTGGTTAGATCCAGGTATCTTACTCTTCTCGAATATATCTTATCGAAAATCCTACATTCCTTGAGGAAGTCAAGAATTTCTGTTTTATTGAGGCCTGACAATGTAGCATGAAATGTTTACACGCAACGAAGTGTTGCAAGTCTGGCTGCCGATGAGATACCTTCAAGTTTGGTTTACTAGTGCTTGATGGCTTACTCAGCACCTCCTGCTTCAATACTAAAAAACCCATAAAAAGAGGCCTCTATAAGTATCACAAATTGAACACGCCATTGTGTAATATATAACATGAATGGGAAACCCTAAAAACCTAACGAGGCACTTCCTTAGAGCATTCGTGCGACACATATATTGATATATGTCGTACCATGTCAGTACTTCACTGGTTTTCTTATATCTCAAATTGTATGGCGGTAGATCGCTATGTAAATTGTACAGGCGAACCATATGATGAAAAAGAAAATCAAGACATCACATCTATTTCGCCAACCTTAAAACAAACGAACTTCAACAGTTCCATGGGTTCTGAATACATGTAAATTTCAAATGATTTATACTTTCATTTCCAGATCATAATCTGGAAGATTCGACACAAGGAAATATGGAAAGCACGGCATATTAAATAACAAATAAAATCTGATTGCGATGCATGACCACAAATACGTTTTCAAGTTCTATTTGGGAAGTGTTATGTATAACACTAAGGTATATTTCTATTTACTAGCCTAGAACTATCGTAGGTAAGTCTATGTCAAAAAAGCACGAGTAAAATGGTTGTTCTATCAGCAAGTTATGCATTTATTCAAACAATATCTACATGAAGAGTTACAAACGTAATCTTAACTTGAAAAATATCACAAGACGTTTAACGCAATAATCCATAACACGGGCAGAATTATTAGACATATTAATGACGATATATTTGATCATAACATATACTTCTCGAATCCTAAAAGTATTAAATAACGTCCAACAACAATTAAACAATTACTCTAATCAATTAATATATGGCAGAAATTAGATAATAATTATATTAACATATTATTCGAATAAGCTTGAATTACTTGGTAACAAGGGCTATGCTGAGTATATACCACAGCGTCCCTATGTGATGATATAATGAGTAGATGGCAATCGAGTTTTAAACTTTAGCAGACCTATACAGGTGCATATTATAAAGCGAGATCATAAGGCCAGTGCTACTTTGGTCACCTATACTAGGCAAACGTCGTGACATAAGCAGAATCATGTATAAAGACTAGCACTGCATTGAGAGAAATTATAACTTGAATCACATTTTAATCCATTAGATCACATTGTAAAGAACATTTTCTGCATTATGCAACTTTTAATAGCTATATGATCACTCTATTCTTGACTTCATTTGACATAATGATCACTGATAATGACTACACTTAAATTTCAATACAGATTAGAGGATAGAGATAAAGAAATGTACTGCTACTACGCAGCAGAGATAAATTTGTATCCATTTTGTGTATGAGTGACAAAACATCCGCACACAAAATTGCTATGTATAGTAGGGTCCAGCAGATCAAAGCAGCATTCCCTTTGAATTTGAGTGTTTGTACATGTGTATGGACATCCTATATAATGATGTATGAGATAACAAACCGCAGTATCTAAAAACAGATTCCCACGATCACAACATAATGCAGAGTTATGAAGAATAGAGGACTATCGTTCGGGGTTGAAGTGCCACTCTTCTCGTAGTGGTGCAGATTTAAACACTCATTTCAACTTAATGCTTAGGGGCCATCCATGAAGTATGTATGCAAACTTTCTTTAAATTTTGCCCCCCACCCCAGTGCATACGTACTTTATGGATGGCTCCTTATGTGAGAGCAACAGGCAATTGTCCGTACCGTATGCCCATATGGTTTATGTATATTATTATATACCTTTGCACGAATGTCTCACGTTTCCTAGCCAGCTTCATACGGATTATGTTTGTCACAGTGCGACAAATTATATATAGTACTACTCTCCATACCACGTGACTTGTTGAGACGATGCAAAAAAAATGGCGTTTTTAATTATTTCCAGGTATATAATAATAAGGAGACATAATTAGGCTGACTGAATTTCATCTATTCCTTGTTGTTTTGTTCAAAAATTGTCACTTCGTTCTTCGAACTTGGTAGGTATTTTCAACACAAAACAACCCCAAAACATATTTTATTCAGCCACGCATTTCTCCCTATAACCCGTGGGTAATATTTATCTGAACAGTATATTTTGTACATGAAAAATGCCTCTTCTCTATTAAATTCATATCACATTGGGACGATGCCAAAAAGAAACATAGGGCACCTGGTTTAAAGAGCTCGTATTACGTATATCACAGTTTATTGATACTCTGAAAGAAATATTCTTTGGAATGGATTTTGACAGAGTTGGACGGAGAACATGTAAGATTAATTAGATGAAAAATATTCATGTGGATACAGGATAATATAAGCATTGGCTCAGTTCCCATCACCGCCCCCCCCCCCCCCCCCCGAAAAAAACCCAATTTGATTCTAAGAGAAAGATGAAACAACTCACGTCTAATTTTACTGCAACCTTGCTCTGAGCAATCTACTGAACACGGCGCTTGTACAACACTTACCCGAGTACATGAAACCCGTTTAATGTTCTCACTAGAAACTATACTTTGGTACCTTTATACTATACTTTGGTACCCGTCACCATGTCAGTGCTAAGATACCATAGAACCCCACCTAACGGACACCCGGCGTAAGCGGACACCTCGCGTTAACGGAGACCTTTGCTCGGAACGGTTCCCTCTATCAAATGTTGATGTTAACCCCGCGTGAGCGGACACCCCGCATAAGCTGACAATTTAGCCCAGAACGGAGGGTGTCCGCTTATGCGGGGTTCTACTGTATGTGGCATCTCGAAGTTGCAGTAAACAGCTGAGGTAACCAATTTAAATAATTAGAGCTCATGGCGTTCTCATGTGAACCTTACACAATAACGAATAATCACAACTTTGTCTATATATCATATAAGCATGTTTAGGGGTCAATTCAATAAATAATGGGGGCACTTAAAGACACCTACAACCTGACAATCTGATATATTTCTGTTCGAATATGCGAACAGACATTGATTTAACCCAATCCATTCATCGCAATATATCTATACTGGACATTATTTCAAACACCTCCTTAACTTACAGTAGGAGTCTTTAAACAACATTAATGTTTGATGCTAACACAGCAGCACCAAACCAAAAGAATCTCACGCTGATGGCCAAATACCACTCAGAGTATCCTCTGGACAATTTCACTTCCCCTCAACTTAAGAAGTCAACGACACGCTCCAGCTGTTTAGAGACACATTTTAAATAAATAACATAAAGTGTCATGAAGATATATTTTTCATATAGAGGGGAGATAAGCATAAGTGTCTAATATTCTCAACCGAATATCCAGAAGTATACATGTGTAAGTGCATATCTTATTAATAGTTTGACATAATATCGCAGTATGGACATTTGTCAAGTGGAGTACTGCTGGCTTAACAGTTTGCAGGTTAAAGCGGTATTCCTTGCCAGAGCCTCTTATGGTAGGAGAACCTTGGCACGGATGTTATATACTGAAGAAACAACCATCATTTCCAGTTCAATAATCAGTGTTCTATGGTGTCAGACCATGAAAGCGCAGATAAAGTGTATACATATATATAACCGGGTTTGTAGATGAAATAAGTTTCATATATCTGAATCCCCGAAAAGGAATAAACTATTTTTTTTCGGAGGATTCTGTGACGTGCCACGTTTACCCAGCCTATAACCGGGCTTCGATACGCTATTACTTATATGCCAAACTGTACTTCAGACTCACCTGAGGGGCTACCTAAGGTGATTAATCAATGCAGTTTCGGCTTTCACTGTAAATATCCAACGCCGGATCTTGTACACAGGTCGAGGATCTTTAAAGCAGACTTCTGGTTTCTGGTATAGAGCTGTACAAAACCTCCAGTGCAGCGTTAGGATGTTTACTGCAGACTTCTGGTCTCTGGTATAGAGCTGTACAAAACCTCCAGTGCAGAGTTAGGATGTTTACTGCAGACTTCTGGTCTCTGGTATAGAGCTGTACAAAACCTCCAGTGCAGCGTTAGGATGTTTACTGCAGACTTCTGGTCTCTGGTATAGAGTTGTACAAAACCTCCAGTGCAGAGTTAGGATATTTAATGCAGACTTATGGTCTCTGATATAGAGCTGTACAAAACCTCCAGCGCAGAGTTAGGATATTTATGCAATCTTCTGGTCTTTGGCAGAGTTGTAGAGAACCTCCAGTACAGAATTATGATGTCCAGTGCAGATCCCTGGTCTCTGGTATAGAGTTGTAGATAACCTCGAGTACAGAGTTGGGATGTTTAGTGTAGAGCCTTGACTTCATCTGCCATAATCTCGTCCTCCATATCAGAGAAGTCGTCCATCAACACAGACTCACTGTAGTAATATATATGTAAACAAATTAAAGGATGCCTATGCACTGTAAGTTTTGAATGCAAAGCTCTAGCAGAATTGTATTGAATATTTTTGAGGGTTGTTACAAAATTGGGTTTATTCCTATCAAATCTCTGAACTTATGAAAAAAATTGTCGATTCTTCATAATCCCTGGACAGGGAATCTTTATTCCATCCCTAACTTTACAGAGATAAACTGGTTTCTTTTAACTACCATGCTTGTACTTTACATTTCTTATATATATGCTTCATTGATTTATATTACTTTCTCAAGACGATTGTCTATACTCGCTCAGGAATGCTTCTCCTTTGCTCTTTAATATTGACAAATTGTCACATGGAAAAATACTGTACGAAAATATAACATACGGTACGAACTGAAAAATAATACAGGGATGTCAGTTGGGGCCAGAAAAACAGTGGAATTTACGGTCACAACCTGGGTACTTCGGGTCTGTAGAAGTTCAAATCGATGATTTATTTCAGGCTCATTTGATTTTTCCTTTTTTTACATAAGGAAAAATAATTCAACATACTGAAAATTAAAACATGGTAAGTTATCATCGCTGAATATGATACTCGGTACTGTCTCATGAGAGATTACTGCAGTCTTACCGAATCTGTCTGTCGAGCAGCTCAGGGCGGCTCTGTGGTGGAGGGGAGTCAAGCCCGCAGCCAGGTCCGGTGTCTTCGGGAATGTCCAGATCCGCATCAGGATCAATCATACTCATGCGAGAGATCTGCCCGTCCGCTGAAACCAGAGTGACAGGCATACACGTTAAAGTTGGGTGGGTGGGTTCAATAGAGCTTCCTGGTGATTTTATGGTAGGTTTAAAAAGGGAATCAACGGTTAACCCAGAGGATGAAATATGATGCTGTGGCAAGTTCCTGCTGTTTTTGGAGCGTATCTGTATTGGGGTTCTGGATTGGAAATAACCAAAGTTGCGGTTTGAACACGGAGCAGATAATAAGGTACTTCTAACGCTGTTACTGAAAGTTTACGATATGGTATTTAAACATTATCATGGCAATACATACTATTGTGGTTTTCAGGTATGACATACAAAGAGGATTGCTTTTCTGAAAAATATCGAATTCCATAGGGTTGGTTGATCAAGTTTTACACTATATCAACAGACAAATTTCATCAACTTAACTTAAATCATTCTATATTTCCATAGATCATATATGGAAACAAAGAGGAAAATACATAAGTTTCAAGGAACTGAATTCTAAATGTATGAAAAACGTTATCCCGGGACCAAGCCATATCGTGTTAACAGCTATGCCAAGCTGTGTACTAACAGGATGAAGAAAAGGCAGGCAGTACGGTGAAAGTATTCAAGACCATTCTAGATGATTCGTTGGTGATGACTGAAAAGGAGATTTTCTACCAAATTTTGAGTGAACCCTCGCCACCTGAGAAGTGTTGAATTGCTTTCCAAACCAACATGATACATTTGGTATTTTTTTATCGGTTATTTGCAGAGGAAATGAATGTGGGCATTTCTCTTCAAATATGACGATAAGAACAAAGCTGATATACCAGTAGAATATCAGTACAAATTAAAATAAACATCAACGTGAAGGAGGCAGTCAATACACACAATTGGTAGTTAGTGAATAACTTGATAAATGATGTATCAGCCATGCCTCGCATGCAGTCGTTAGACACAGGTGGGTGGGAACCTATGCATTATTGAGAAAAACAGATAACTATAAATAGGATGGAATACATATATCATTAAGACATACTACCAAACAGTGTGTGTCAAAGTTACAAGCCACCCAGCAACATCCAGTTCACAAGACCCATAATGGAGGAGTCAGTTATTTATACCTTTGACGAAATTTGATGCGATATTTAATTTAACATCTGATAGGTCTTTGTAATAAAGACACTTCTGGGAAATTTACAAAGAAGCTACGTTTCGTATAGTTTTTTTTTGTCTTTTGTGCTCTTATTTCGACTAACCCAAATCTAGCAGTCTCCAAAAACACATTGTTTAAAGGATATTAGAAATAAATGGTGTCATATTTGTTTGTCTTTTCAACCATGCCAGACAAAGAGAAACAATCCACAAAACATATTATTTTTCATATAAATCAAATATGTACAACCGAAATATATGGCAAAACACCCCGGGGTACATGTTCACACAGAAGGCAATACCATCATCTTCGCAGAAGCATGTGGTCGCCTGAAGCTGAGCCTCCCTACCCTAAATTCTCCATAAAGAATAATGCAAACAAACAACCACTTTCATTTAAAGAAGATATTTGAAAGGAATATTCATATCTATTCTCGCAATTTGCATCCCTTTCAACTCAATATATCATGCTTAAAAAATTAGGGAGAGGGCACCGCCGTGGCCGTTTTCACATCTTCTTTAGCCTCGATGACGATTTAGTGTTCTATTCTGTCACAACCCACGTACAGGATTATACAAGTATCAAACTTAAAATACAAGTAATTGGCAACATGACCTGTTCATTCATAAGGATGAACTTTATCATCTGTTTCTTACACAGAGATTGTAGGGACCCTGAGTTGTTCACTAGTAAATGTTAGCCACTCCCTTGTTAGTGTACATGATAAGGTCGTCAGTTGAGGTAGTCTAGATCAGGTTTTATTATAGACCTTTCACACACTCCTTCTTCACTCATTCGCAACAAAAGTTTGTGACAATGTCAGAAATTTATCTTTAAAAACATCTTTTAAAATCAGCCTGGTTATAGTCCTCCTAGTCGGAAAGTACATTAACATATGGCATCTTTACTCCTCTTCCTTAGCAATGTACACTTTCATTGTGTGGGTATATTTCTAAGAGACTTATGCCCGAGTAATTACAAAGTGATAAATGACTGAAATTTGGACAACTGGAAAGAGTGACATCAAGTCAGACTGATTTTGGAAAAATAAACTGAAAATTTGTAGCTAAACAGAGGGTGATAAAGAGGGTGTTAGTAACAAGAAATTAAAACAGAAATTCACTGAGTGATCGCCTATTCTGAGGTTCCACACAAGCACGTCATCTAATAGTAATCTCAATGGGAAGCTAGGATGACCTATGGTAGCAGAATGCCAGAACACACAAGACTGCAAGCAATATAGACGTTTATTTCATTCCTCCCTCACTGAAACATGACTCGACGACTAGGCTTTCATGTATTAATGTTCAAATTTCTCTTTCCCCAATTCTATATCTAATCATGCAATGAAACAACACATATAATCCTCCTATATCATGGAAAACTGGACTTCCATAGAGCTACGCTCGAGGGATGGAATAAAACAATAGACCTTGACGTAATGTACATAGTATGTTGGGTTATCTAGCCCGTGGTACAGGGCACGATATGAACGAGATGTTGCTATGATGGCATGTACCTGTGACGCGACCCTCCTGCGAGGCTAGTTCCCACTCGAGCTGCCCGATGGCCTCCTCGTCTTCATCGTCCTGGTGCTGAAAGCTCTGCAGCTCGTCAAAGCGACTGAGGTCATCACCGTCAACCACTGCCAGGTAGAAGGAATTGTCCATTAGTGAGGAGGTAGGTCCAGTCCCGGACTGACTAACCTACTTGAAATACAAAAGCACTACCTGATTACTATTTTAAGTACATGTAAAATTCAGTTCTCTCACTATGAGAGAACTTTTGAATATTGTGACTCACGCAGCTCTTAATAATTTCATCAATTATTGAGTTAGCTTTAGCTTGTGAGTTTAATCATTATTATCAAATATAGTAATACTGAATATAGAGAAAAAAGTATTAAGACGGGAACCTTGATCCTGGAAAATTGCCCATATTCATGACAGTATATGCCACATCCACTATGATAACATCATTTTGTCCTTGCAAGACAATTTTAGAATTATTTGGTAGGACTTTGGAAGTTCACCTATCAATAAATAGTGGGGAGAGAGAAATATTTCTATAAACTCGGAGATAGGCTAAGTTATTTATCAGACCTTAGTTACCGACATGTTTCGCACTATTCCAGTCCTACATTAAGGTGCAATGGATTCCCTATTAAGTAATGATTATATCGTTTACAGGGCGGTTTGAGAAGAGCTTTGTACGGAGTTAGCTACTGCTATAGTTACAAGATAAGGCAGACTAAAGTAGTAATAAAAAGTGTTTCTGAATGTTTAGGTTTGTAATTCAATAAATGAAGGAGAGCATCTAATGATCAATTTATCTGATGATCTGATCAATTTGCTTTAGTAAAATGTAGTGAAATCTGAACTAATATTATTAACCAACAATGCTGAAATAAGATATGCTCCTATATTTTGTTTTTATACGAGATGTGTTCTCTTGTGCAGCTACCACCTGAATGGCTATAGCAGAGCTGCATGCGACGTCTCCACATACTGAATTCCAACATTGGCCTTGGCAATGTACATTTATCTAGGCAAGTTATATGGTCTTATTTGTTTAAAAAGAACACAGAAGGAATATTCGAGGAATAAGACTGGAGTGGTGAGGTCTACCATGTCACAAAAAAAATGCAACTTTTTTAGACCTGGGAATCCGAGGCAGTATTCTAGAAGAGACAAGAATATAAACTCCTCTCCCAGTCTTCATAGAATTAACTGTTCAGGCACTATTGAGCTGCTCAGGGTTACTTAGAAACCTACCATGGTGGGCGATGGTTTTTTTTCTGTCAGGAAAAAAGTTGGTTGTTTCTGATAATTCAGAGTCACATAACTCACCAATGGCTCTGGACTCTCGGCCGGAGGCGGAGTAGGGGCGTGATGGGGTCAGCCGCCCGCCCTCGGCCTCCATAGACGCCGGGATCGCGTACAGTGACGAGTTGCCCCTGTTCATCGGCGTCCTGGACCCTGGTCGCCCGGAGTCGGGTCTGTTCGTCCCGCGAGAGTTGGGGCGCGGCGTAAGGTTCCTAGGCGTCCCCTGACGGGAGTTCGAGGTAGTACCGGGCTGAAGGCGGAGAGAACTTGACATGGGGCGTGGCTCTAAGGAGAACATGTCCTCACTGCAAAATATGATTTCACCGTTATTCAGTATTTCTATACTCATAAATTCAGTTATCCGATATAGGGTAAAGGAAGTATGAATTACGGACCCTTATTTATACCAGATGCCGACCCAGTTAATACATAGCCAATGTTCTATAATTTTTTTATTCTCTATTCAGAACGTTATGGGTTTGCTTAAAGTTCAAGAAAAGGGTCGGGATAAGCTTAGCTTTGCACGTTAAAATGTTTAGACAAAGGGAAGGTTCCACCAGCCCTCCAAATCAGGCATCCTGATGGAATGCAGCTGTCTTCATATGGATTTTTGTCTCAATTGGTTTTCCAGCTACTAATAACTACTAATTGGAGAAGCTGGGGGTTCGTTCTCGCAGCTTTTATTAGGCACTGAGTGACACTGACAGCTCTACTTCTATCGTAGTTTGTTTGTTTGGGTAGTTTGATGTCCAATATGTTCTATTAGACTTACTTTGGGTTTGATGAAGATCAAATCTATTCTATGAGATGAATTTAGGTAGAAATCTCACCCCTACACATTTTTTTTTTTTTTAAACTTTTATTTATACTGGGATCATACTTAGCCTAGGTGAGGGCATTTTTTAGTTCCAACACCACATAGACATGGTATATGAACAAATGGCATTTGATATAGCAGGAAACCTACCACTGCTGGGGATGAAGGAGAGGAGTGGCCGCAGTTGGACTCGAACCCACAAAGTTACAGGTCCAGTGCCTTAACCACTGAGCTAACTCCTCACCCCATCCGATCTAATTCTTGTTTAGAATTCTGTTATGCTTTCAAATTTGTCATGAGGTAGAGGATGCAATCTTGATTCCAGAGGCTCTTTCACACTTTTTTGCTGCCATACAGATAACACATATCCACGTATTGAATATATCTGTACTAGTGACTATTGTCAAAATATAGGAAGTAATTGCATATCGCTGCAGAGTGCAAGCATTGAACCATGATATAAATTTCTACACTAGGAAAAGATGGGTTAATAAATAGTATTTGTAGAGTATCCTATATACAATAGGCTGAGGAAATCTCAAGGTTATATTTTGATATTACAGTACATGTACAGTTCAGCATGGTAGGGTATGAATGTTACGTAGTATATCAAATAGGGTAGGAGTTTAATGATCTTTTATATTTCTAGATATTATGATTAGAATCTCAGGTATACAAGGAACGCTTTCGGGAACATCTTGGTATTATAGATTTGGTATTTCACATGATAGGTACAAAGAGATGGGATAGCATCGCAACAAGTTAAAAACAGACCAGAAAGACACTGTGTCACAACTCAACATCGGCCATCGACTGCATCCCTAGACACTCTGTGAGGCGATTATCAATTTAGCAACAACTATCTGAATGTGTGCACTCTAGAAATACTAGAGGTGAGTAAATAAGTCGAGAAAAAGAGATATAAATGCGACCAATAGTGTTTGCTCGAGGTGGATAAAAGAAAGATTGTTGTTGCAGATTAAGATCTCTTGGTGAGTAGCATCTATTATTCTGAATGATATGAGTGCGTATTGAATGATATATAATTAGTGATATACATTTATATAACAAAATCAGCTTTTATACGCGAGTTGCTGAGGAATAATAAATGATGAAACCCTATGCAAAAAGATAGCGTACTGCTGAACAGCAATTGCAGCACTCTCTGGAGTTGTTTAGTTATGTATACTTTCTGTAATTCTTCGAAGAGGCCAAACAAAAATTTGATTTTTTTGTGTAAGTTATGAACATTTAATTGTTAGAAAAAAAGGTAATCTACAAAACTCTCGACAATGCAACATCAGATTATATTTCTCTAATATTTCAACGTAGAAGCTACGTAAATAAAACACATGTCGAATATTTAGGGCTTAAGTTCAAACTTCTATTGGCTGTCAAAGGTGAACTTCAAACTCACTACAGTTAGAAGAAAAACAATTTTCACAGGCATTGAGAACATTATACTGACAATACCAACCTATGTAAGAGAGAAAATCAATAAATATGTTGACATACCTGTCACTGTATTGTATGATTTAAATCGAAGATGAAACTTTATTTGTATTCTAAATTACATTACAATAGCTGAAATTAATATAAGTTAAATATCATATACATGTACAAGGAGATGCATATCATTTGATATAGGTATAGTCAATATTATACTAGAGTTATAATACAAAAAATGATAGAAAATGCATTACAAACTACTGGGTCCTTAAATGTTATCTCTTAAAAGACAACTGCCTATTCTCATTGCTTGAGGCATTTCAGAGAGGCCCACCATGAAGATAGAAATATTGTTGTGTTCATGTATTACTGGTGAGGCACCAATGGTTTCCCATTTTGTAGACTGCAGATTAAAATATTTAGGTTCAAGTTCAAATTTGGATATACCGTAAAACCCCGCTTAGAAGCCGATTTTTTTTTTTAGGGATTTAAAAAAAAATCGGCTTATAAACTTGTGTCAAAGTCGGGGATCGGTTTATAACCGGGGTTTTTCAAGAATTTACATTTGAAAAAAACCCAAATCAGTACAAATCTATAATGAAGTACCCAAAACAGAGATATGCAAATGTGAATCATTTAATCGTAGTAATCGGTCAGATAGCATGTGATATCCTATATTGGTACAAAAGTTCATTGAAATGTTCATATTCTATACCGACAATTCTACAAAAAGTTGCGAGTAAGGGGGGGGGGGGGGATGGGGGGCCAGGACCAAAAATTGGGGGTCGGCTTATAACCAGGGTTTTCCTAAAGTTGAAATGCCCCCAGAATCGGCTTATAGCATTTTGCTGAAGTGTGTGGGTGGGGGGCGGGTCGGCTTATAACCAGGGCCAGCTTATGAGCGGGGTTTTACGGTATTTTGCAGGTTAAATGTACAATACCATTCTCTATAACAGTATTATATGTAGAGAAATAAACAAAATGATTACGTAACAGAAATAGCATCTGACACCTACAAATGCGGGAGATCCCTGACAAATAACACCTCCATAAAAACACCTGTGCTTTATTATTCTCCATTATTACTGCATATCATCAACTCACCCTTGCTGTAGAGCTTGGTCTCGTTTCTCTTTCCTGAGAAAGGATCGTTCTCGCGAGGACCTGCTGACTGGTCTGAAGCTGCCCGAAGCCTGCACAGACTCAGTGTTCTGGCTTTCAGTCTTTCGGGACTCGGTCTTTGAGGCCGTGTTCTTGGTCTTGCTTGGTGTCGGCAGACTTTCGGTGGGTGCATCACCAGTGACGTGTTGACTCCAGGACCAGCTGAGGGTGCTCTCCTCTCGGTCTCGTGGGGTGATCAGGTCAGTCAGCGCCTCACTGGTCATCTGCTCCAGGTGAGCCACCCCGCCGTCCTCCAGGTGGTCTGTCACCTGGCGCTCGTCTACATTGTCACCGAGACTACTGTCTGGTCGCCACGACCGAGGACCCAAGGAATACACTGAAAGACCAGGTGCAAGACTCACTCAGCGATATTAGTAAGGTGTATGAAGGCCCAAACCTCCAGTCGGAATCACAGCTTTCTTGAGCTGGAGACTTCTGTATGTTATTTTATGGGAAAAACATTAAAAGCTTTTTTTTATGAGACAAACATAAAAAGAACTCACAAGCGGTTACAAATAAATCGGAAAGTGATATGGGAAAAAAACGAGTAGTATAACAGAGTAGGGTATATTCATACTGCAGTATTTTCGTTTTTGATAAGATTTATAGGAAATTCCAACTGTAGTCCAATTCTGTTTATATGTTTTTCCTAAATGGAAATTCCCGGATTGGTTTGGTGGGTATAATCACTGTAGGGGATTCTTACATTTGTTACTGACTTTCCACTTCTGGATGCCGGCTTCGGGTTGTTTTTGGTTCTTGCGTTGGCCGCTAGGTGTCATGACCCTTTCCTTGGGCTGCATGGGTTTTACGCCGACGGTGAAGAACGCGGCTAAATCTGCGCCTTTCTCGTACTCAGGTGCCGCCATCTGGCCGGCTAGACGTGCGACTTCCTTCAGAGATTCCGACGGGCCTTTGGTCAACAGCCCTTCCCTGTGAAATGAATATGTCAAAGGTAAATTCTAAGCTAAAGTAACTGACGCTGGATGAACACATGTAAAAAATATTTCGACGATGGAAAAGTAAAAACAGAAGAGAGACTTGAAGTAGAATAATAAAAAAAAGTTTTAATCACATGGTGTTTATACATAAAGGTTGGACTTTCTTTATGAGTACTTTGTAATATATCATTTAGAAACTTATTTTCAATTGCCTTAGCTTCACTACAGAGGTGTATTGTATAGAAAGTTTAAGTAAAACAACAACGAAGAGACATTGAACCACACATGAGGTTTGTTATAAGAAATATTCCTGCAGAAAAATATGTCTATACTTAGGAGGCTATAAATTCTTCAAATTTGCAATTTATTATGTATCACTAAATTTTGAATGCAGTGGATTCTTGAACTGACGACACATATAGGCAAAATTTTAAGATTAATGTAAAAATTAAAACGATATTATAAATAGGAAAATGAAACAGAGCTTTGCTGTAATATGTTACATGTCTTCTGTTTGTTCTAAAGGTAAGATGATAAAAACAAAAAATCAGAAGCGAAATCGTACACAGTTATGTATATAGATAACAGTAAACAGTACGTACCCGTACATGTAGGTCCTACTTTTAGCCCGTGACACTGGCCGGCTCTCGGGTCGATTCCCTCCCCGGGACTTGGCCCTGGACGCCGGGCGGTCCTTGCTGGCCGGCTTCCCGCGCGGGGTCCTCGCACTGCGTGCTGAGCTGACCGGGGTCTGGCGCGCGCTCACGTTGCCGGACTTCTTCAGGAGCACGCCCTGAGAGATGACCGTCATGGCCTGGTCCGGGTCGTCGAGCACGCCCGCCAGGTTCTCCTTGCTGTGTTTGAGCGCGGCGCTGATCGGGGACACGGTGTAGGAGCGGCGGGCGGAGGTGGAGCGGCGGCCGGACGGCGACGGACGGCCCGACGTGGGCGGCGTGGCGAAGGCGTAGCGGGCGTGGACGGCATCGGGGGACACCCTGCTATATAAACAATATCCAATACTCAGAAAAGATTATTCATAAAACCAACAACACAGGGAATTTAGCTTTTTCAGATTTGTAATTAGGTTTTATTTTGAAATACTTGGTGTTATACAGTAACTTGATCCAATATGGTTTGTATCACTTACGCATACACTGTTAGAAAATAGGAATGTACTACCAACGTTTGACATGCTCATTTCTTATCAATTATTTTGTTCAAAGCTGTAGTGAGGGCTACAAAGGTTATATTCATGGCGTAAAAGATTGTTGAGGACCAAAGGTTTAAGACACTGAAAAACTGTCTTGTAACCCAACAGAATAATCAAAGTCTATCAGGATTATGAAAGTATATAGAGACTAACTGCCTTTTATGTCAAAGGTAAGGTTCAGTTTAACAATTGTGAAAAGGTTAGGAAGATCAGCTACATGGTAGAACTGCTTTCGAATCAACAAAAGCAACACAATTCAAGAAGATATGTCAAGTCTTTTTTATACTGGAGTACATGCATTACCTTTGTTCAATATTGTACATGGTGTCATCTGGTCCTTCTGTCACCTCATAATTTGAGGACTGTTCATATTTCCGAAGACGATGTGCCTAGAAGAGACAGTAACAAATTACACTCATTGTGCTTAACCTAGTATTTATTATATCAATCTGGATTGCAGAAAACTTATCTTGGAGTATATCCAGCGCTGATGAAGGTCACACCACTTGACTGAGACGTAGGCAAATGGATCTATTATTTTCAACAATAGACTGATGTATAGAAAACAAGTGTCGAAAAAAGCAATGACAAAAAAATTGATGTTCGATGTGTGGTTTTTTGGTCAATCCCCCAAAACATATCTCAGAGTAGTGAAACAGCATAAACCACACACTTAACCCAATAAGCATCACCAGATAGGATCTCCCTACTTCTAATTACATAGCGTACTTTGACACTGAGCACTGAGAAGACTTGTTGTTAATGATCACCGGAAGGTAACATACCGCATTAAACGAAAATAATATCATGCAAGATTTGAACCTAGAGGTGGTTTTACTCATTATAAGCAATAATGAAACCGCTGAAGTTACTAAAATTTCAAGTCTATTCTGTGACAATTATGTTCAGTGGGAGGCCGAAAGATAGAGTGAATAAATTCTGTTCGATTCGGGAAAAAAATGGAAACATTTTTTATGTGGAAATTAATGCCTCATAGAGACTGAGAAGACATGAAAACACATCAATGTTGGCCATGGAATAGGGATAGTAGAGGAGCAAATGGCCTAAAAATGGGTAAAATTGACCCCCGAAAGTCTACTGGCTGAAACTTGCCATATTAGTCAATTATGACCTCAGGAATCTGAATCTGATACTCGTTTGTTCCAAAAATTGTAGCATCATACTCGTTTCCATGGTAATAGAAGGAAAACAAAATTTAATACATACTGACACATAATACATACTTTTATAAGAAAAGGTGAATAAATGCATTTTTTCTGTCGGTAAAATTTATCATTCTTTGGCCAAAAGTGTACAGTATGGAAATATGCACTTTTCTGTTTTCTTGGAAGAACTGTTGCCATGGTAACATTCCAATTTGTGGGGGAACCCCCATTTTTGGTTTTCTCATGGTTATTAAAGTTGGATAAAAAGAATAATTTTATGAATGACACATACAAATTGATAAATTTAGCAATAACACACAGCATTGATAGGTACCACCAATTTTTGAAGTCATTCAATTGTTCCCATGGCAACCATAACAAGGTTTTTTCTATGACCAAAGCAGCCAGATACTGATACACTTACTGGACATTTGTATGGCAAATCTGCATGACATGGCAACTAGTAGAAGAGTAAAGTCTCAAAAAGGCCATTAGAGAGTCTACTGGATGAAATGTGCCATGTTGGTCAATCATTACATGGAGAATCCGATTCTGCCACTCTTTTGACCAAAAGAATGTAGCATCACTTTTGTTTCCATGGCAACCTTAATGCATAATAATCTACTTAGAAATCACCAATTTCCTGCAAATATGAATAATAGATGTAAGAAATAGGAGCTAAAGACCTACTCACGAGATTTCATTTCCATAATGTATACATTTGGGACATAATGTGGAGTTGTTCTCTTCATTCCCTTAGAATTTGATTGCCATGGCAACCAGTTTAGCACAAAACAGCCACTACAGTAGCCAGCTCTGATTGTTGTCAAAGCAAATTACTAGCTTTTTAGCCATTGATGATAGAGAACTAATGTAAGTATTTGTCCTGGTACTTGGAGAGTCTACCGCATGAAACTCACCATGTTGGTCAATCATTACATGGAGAATCCGATTCTGCCACTCTTTTGACCAAAAGAATGTAGCATCACCTTTGTTTCCATGACAACCTTAATGCATGATAATCTACTTAGAAACCACCAATTTCCTGCAAATATGAATGACAGGTGTAAGAATAGGAGCTAAACACCTACTCATGAGATTTCATTTTTATGATGTATACACTTGGGACATAATGTGAAGTTGTTATTTTCATTCCCTTAGAATTTGATTGCCATGGCAACCAGTTTAGCACAAAACAGCCACTGCAGTAGCCACCTCTGATTGTCATCAAAGCAAATTACTAACTGTTTTAGCCATTGATGATAGAGACTTAATATAAGTATTTATCCTAGTACTTGGAGAGTCTACTGCATGAAATGTGCCATGTTGGTTAATCATTACATGGGGAATTTGATTCTGCCACTATTTTGACCAAAAGAATGTAGCATCACTTTCGTTTCCATGACAACATGGTTGTATAGTGATTTACTCAGAAATTACCAATTTCTTACCCATGAATAGTAAGTGTCTGAAAAATAGCCACAAAACATCTTTTCATGAGGTTTCATGAGCTTTTTGGTATACATTTGGGATATCATGGGTCATTGATATTCCCTAAGAATTTGGTTTTTATGGCAACCAATGCAGCAGAGAGCATCCATTACAGGAACCAACTGTGATTTTTATCTAAACAAACTGCTATAATCTTTTAGCCATTAAAGATAGAGACATAAAGTAAGTATTTATTCTTGGACATTTTAGTATGCAGAATCCAATGGCATGCATCTGCAATCCCAGAATGCAATATTTGGGCTCTCATATTGGATCTAAATACCTTGAAATTAATGAAGATATGACACTTAGCATATAACACTATTTGGTACATGGTCTATATGATGCATATTATACAAGAGTAAGATGTCATCAAAATATCTGTGACATGATCCAGTTGTGCATGATTTATAGTTTAGGCAATGTAAACACATGACTAGAGAGATCAAGCGTGGCTGGATGATGCTTGGAGGCATCACCATGCATGACTGGGTGATGCCTTGAGTTATTATTATTCATGGAATACTTGTTTTATGAAACAATTTAGTTTATGATAGATCAAGAAAGGTGAAATTTCCTTAGAATGTAGGTATGATATATTTTGGAATTTTAGACAAAAAGAAACATAATATCAAGGATCATGTATTACATGACGTTATGAAATGTGTTACATGACATTTCTGCAATTGGCCTTTAAGAACTTGCCCCAGTTGCCATTTATACTGACACTGCTACCTGTCCTGATGCTGCAGGCACCTGGCAGGAAAGGCATAAGCAAGGTGCCAAATTAAGAATATGTATATTCTGGAAATGACACATCAACACAACTGGAGGGAACATATCCACAAAAGGTTGAGTGGGGCATGTCTAGGATCAGAGTTGACCATGGCAAATCAGAATGTCAGAATGGGTGATGCATACCCTAACAAAGGAGAAAAAAAGGCACCACATGGTGTTATGTTACCCTCTATATGGTGTCATCTGGCACCATACACTTTCTGGTGTATGCCCACCAGAACCCCCAGGGGAGAGGAATTGCTTCATGTTTACGATGCCTTTGCTATCATAGAATAGTGATCCAAGGGCGTGAATACCGCTAGAGGCCGGACATATAACCCTAATTGTGATACTTTTATCTTAACATCACATGACATCTTATATGATACTAAATGCTATGCTTTCTTTCACCTAAAAATATCAAATATGATGTGATACATACATACTGTGAACATTTCAGGTTGATTGAGCAAACATTTCCAATTTTATTCACAAAAACGAATATTTTGTAGATGATGCCTCAAGGTATCAGCCGGCCATCCCTGGATGTATCTTCCCCTGTCTCATTCAATATGTACCCCTGAATTGTTGTATAGCTATCACATCATAAAAATTAGCAATACTGCATAAATATAGGGATACGATACAATATCATGGGAGCAACAATTTTTAGTCAGATCATTCAAGTTATCATAAAATAAAATTGTGATCCAATTATAGCTAGATATACCACAAAAAGTGGAGCAACGGGGCCCTGAGGCACTGCCACCATTTCAGTGCTTTTGTCCTCAGTGCTTCCCCCCCAAAGCACTTCAAATCCTCTTATTAACCCTTTATTGATGGGAATCTATGGCAGAGCCACTCTCTCATTAATGGCTATTAGTGTCAATGTACACAGCTGGGGGCAGGATGTGTCAAGATCATTCTGTTACTCAATCACATGGTATAGCATGTCATCCTTAATGTTATTATTCATTTTGATCAACTTATGCATTTCCACCTGATGACTAAATGATCACCAATTATGTATTCATTAAAAATCGGTCATTGGGTGGTGTCACTTAAGATTTAATCATAATTATCAACAAAAACAAACTCTTTCCACCTGACAGATGGTTTTCCTACCTTTGTATTGAAAGTAACTGAGAAAATACTGATGCTGATACATGTTTACTAGCCTGATGATTAGCACTCCTGACATTGCAGCTGAATGTGTGCTTCCAATGGATACACTGTGCAGAGATGGTCAATGTAAAAAGTTTGCCACAAACCAATTATATGTACATAACTGCTTTCAATTTATTGGGGAGGCAAATAATTGTCAGCTGGTGCCATATTGCATAATGTGGAGATAAAGATTGTTGATCTGTAACATGTTATCCCCATTTCCACCTGACAATTTTGTACCCTAAAAATGAGAAATAGTCAGCAGTGGTGCCAAAAGACAGAATTGCGGGCCGGAAGTGGCAGGTGGAAACACTGCATTACTTTAATTTCTATATGCATACTTATAAATGTCCTTACTTATTTGATGATATCTTGACTAGTCAGAGAAGCCAGAAGGTTCCTGCTGATTCCATCTTTTGTAGCCTGATTGTCTAAACCACTGACATCCGCCACTATTCTGGCACCCTCCATTCTGTTCTGGCCTCTGCTGTTCCTTGGTTATTCTCATGCATAGAAGAATAGGATGCCCAATACAGTCTGACCATCAGGGCATATGCTAGCAATATAAGTCACTGAAATCCCCTCTCCCCTCCATTATGACCTCTCCCAACCTTCATCTAGTGTTGTGCTAATTTCTGGGGCCAGTCCTGGACTGTTTTCTCCCAATGCTAGCTCCATAACATATGAAATGCACCATTATCAAGCAAGAGAGTTACCTCCCATTTTCTCCTGTATTGGGCACAGGGAGATATGGAGCTACTAACAGGAGAGGCAATAATGATAAGGCCCCTCCTTTCATAGTTATGAGGGGAACATAGCTTTCTCAGGACAGACATACTAGTGTCTTAAGGGCTCAAAGACTATTCCTTTCTTGGAGAGGCATCAAAAGTGGATTAAACGGAGGCAGCATTTGCAGCAAAACATTCAGGTATCCCCTGTGTTTTCTTTCTAATATGATCTCTAATATATTTCCTCTATGGCCCTCTTAGGCAGGATGAGTGATGCAAGGCCCCTTTGGTTGACTTTTCTATTCAGAAGGACACTTTAGGGTCTCTCCCTCCCATGTCTCCTCCCCTTCTTGCTCCTCTAGTTCAGAGGTCTCCTTATCCTGCCCTTCAGGCTACCTCTCCTCTAGCTACCTCTCCTCCTCCTTGCTGGCCTGCCTTACTTCCTGAGGAGTAGCAGGTGCAACACTCAAACTGTGACATCCTAGGAAAGGTATCAGGGCTCAAGGGCACTATGGGCACCAACAGTAAGGCCATACAACCTTCACAATATGGGGAGAGAAAACCAGCAAGAGTGAGCCAGGAATTGAAACCAAGTGGTGTCACATTTTTCCTCCATGGCATGCCCCACAATGGTCTGAGATTCTGACATGCAATGGTCAGCTCTGATCCATACCTTAACCTTCTAAACCTTTTTATATGTTAGCTATAGTTAATAGTAACAGGTAGAGCATGACACAAGTATGTGACAGATACAGACAAGCAGGAGGTATAAATACTGTATGGAACAGGGTTCCATATGGCAAAATATGCATCAACTAAAACTGGGTTTTGCTGGTAACAATAGCTAGGATAAGTGTCCAGCTTTGTCAGGGAGGAAAGAAACCTGGAGTATTCTGGGCATGCCCCCAAGAACTTATAGCAATTCGTTTATATGAGAATCAAAGGGGGTAACTGCACTGATTATTTTCTACCTGCATTGGTTGCCATGGTAACAAGATTCTAAAGACATAGAAACAAGAGTTACCCATTATGTCCTATGAGTTTTCTTGTTTTTCTGGGACTTACGCTTCAAATGTGTAAGAAATTGGTGGTTTCTAAGTAGATTATTATGCATTTAGGTTGTCATGGAAATGGAAGTGATGCTACGTTCTTTTGGTCAAAATAGTGGCAGAATCAAATTCCCCATGTAATGATTGACCAACATGGCACATTTCATGCAGTAGACTCTCCAAGTACTAGGATAAATACTTATATTAAGTCTCTATCATCAATGGCTAAAACAGTTAGTAATTTGCTTTGATGACAATCAGAGGTGGCTACTGCAGTGGCTGTTTTGTGCTAAACTGGTTGCCATGGCAATCAAATTCTAAGGGAATGAAAATAACAACTTCACATTATGTCCCAAGTGTATACATCATAAAAATGAAATCTCATGAGTAGGTGTTTAGCTCCTATTCTTACACCTGTCATTCATATTTGCAGGAAATTGGTGGTTTCTAAGTAGATTATCATGCATTAAGGTTGTCATGGAAACAAAGGTGATGCTACATTCTTTTGGTCAAAAGAGTGGCAGAATCGGATTCTCCATGTAATGATTGACCAACATGGTGAGTTTCATGCGGTAGACTCTCCAAGTACCAGGACAAATACTTACATTAGTTCTCTATCATCAATGGCTAAAAAGCTAGTAATTTGCTTTGACAACAATCAGAGCTGGCTACTGTAGTGGCTGTTTTGTGCTAAACTGGTTGCCATGGCAATCAAATTCTAAGGGAATGAAGAGAACAACTCCACATTATGTCCCAAATGTATACATTATGGAAATGAAATCTCGTGAGTAGGTCTTTAGCTCCTATTTCTTACATCTATTATTCATATTTGCAGGAAATTGGTGATTTCTAAGTAGATTATTATGCATTAAGGTTGCCATGGAAACAAAAGTGATGCTACATTCTTTTGGTCAAAAGAGTGGCAGAATCGGATTCTCCATGTAATGATTGACCAACATGGCACATTTCATCCAGTAGACTCTCTAATGGCCTTTTTGAGACTTTACTCTTCTACTAGTTGCCATGTCATGCAGATTTGCCATACAAATGTCCAGTAAGTGTATCAGTATCTGGCTGCTTTGGTCATAGAAAAAACCTTGTTATGGTTGCCATGGGAACAATTGAATGACTTCAAAAATTGGTGGTACCTATCAATGCTGTGTGTTATTGCTAAATTTATCAATTTGTATGTGTCATTCATAAAATTATTCTTTTTATCCAACTTTAATAACCATGAGAAAACCAAAAATGGGGGTTCCCCCACAAATTGGAATGTTACCATGGCAACAGTTCTTCCAAGAAAACAGAAAAGTGCATATTTCCATACTGTACACTTTTGGCCAAAGAATGATAAATTTTACCGACAGAAAAAATGCATTTATTCACCTTTTCTTATAAAAGTATGTATTATGTGTCAGTATGTATTAAATTTTGTTTTCCTTCTATTACCATGGAAACGAGTATGATGCTACACTTTTTGGAACAAACGAGTATCAGATTCAGATTCCTGAGGTCATAATTGACTAATATGGCAAGTTTCAGCCAGTAGACTTTCGGGGGTCAATTTTACCCATTTTTAGGCCATTTGCTCCTCTACTAGGATGGGTGTGCGTGGGGAGCTTCAAGCTACTTTTCAGTTGGCGTAAATGAGGCTCAATTTATACTATCTTAGTTTTATACAAGAAAAATAGTTCTATAAATGAAAACAAGGATTTCCATGGAAAAGTGGAAACCTGTCAACCCTGGTACTAAACCTAACCTACATATGGAAACTACACTGCTTCTCCATGACACTTACGGGCACATTGTCCACCTCAATGATGGAGAGTCGACTTTCGCTGCGTTCCCCCATTTCGTCCACGAGGTGGCTGTCTGTGGTGTGGTAGAAGGTATCAGTTCTCGGCATCACGTGAGCAGACTCCGAGAACGGGTCCATGGCGCCCCCTCGCGGCGTCACCAGTCCGACGACCTCATCAAACGACACGTGGTCCTCAAAGCTGTCTGGATCTGTGGATATTACACATGCCGGTTAATATTATTTTAATTCATTCATGCATGAGGATATCACTTCTATTTTTAGACTAAATAATGCTGTTTTCTATGAAAATAATGCCTGCAAAATATCTTCACAGTGTCAATATGGTAATTCTAAAAACTCATATTACTTTGGGAAATTGTAAGTTGTTTGATTCTCTAATTCATTTATTAAGATTTACCAGGAATTTATGATCTTTTGGTTGAGTATTGAATGTTAATTAAATACATAAGCATGCAAACAGTTCATCTCCTCTTCGAAGTGTCACCAAATATATAAAGAAAACTCAGTCAAGATCTATGATATAAATCATATTTGATTATGTAAAAACAATCTCTCCAACTTAAAACTATTTGTGAAATGGAAGGACATTTGAGTCCAACAAGCACATACAAATTATGAGATAACACAACTGAAGAAAGGTAGAGAAACCTGATAAAACACAATTGTGTAGAAAGATATTGGATTAATTTGTGATGGAATGTGTGAAAATGGATTAAAAATAAGGTAGTTTAAAGCTATGGAACACCCACACCTGAATAGGACTTCTACAACAACCACGCATCCAAAAGATCTTCTTATACTGAATGGAAGTAACTTTGAAGTTTGGTAGTGTTAGAATAGTGCTTATTGGAAAGTTATAAAACATAGTAAAGGCAAGATTACAATAGTAAGTGCACCACTGAACCAGTTACCTGCAAATGGCCTATTAGCTGTGGACTGCTAATCCTGTCTATGGTTGACTAAATGTACGTACTTCTACTGATCAATGAATCACAATTGTTGCAAACCCTCAATAAACCTAGCAAATATCGATTTTCAAATTGGCCACGTTGCGCATAAATTACGTTTAGAGATGATAAAACCCGTATGGGTTGGTCCGCTCCGTTGATGCATCCAGATTTATATTCAAAGTTTAGTACTACAGAATCAGATCATAATAGCTTTTGAAAATTATAATGCATGTACATAAATTTTCTTTTTAGGGATTTTTGAAAAACAGCAAGGAATGTTATTTATATATTAATTCATGTATCATCTTCAAAAAGCCTCTCTTCCCTGTTTTGGTTTAAAAAGTCTCATGACTATCTAGTTTAAATACTGTATTTTTTTCCTAGTTACAGGTTATATTCTCGTTAAGTCTCCACTCCTCAGTTTACCACATGGCCACCTACACGTACCTGGTTCTGGCGGTGGGGAGGTGGGCGCGGTGACTCCAGCCGTGAGGGGAACACACGGAGACATACCCAGCTCAGTGCGGCGATGTTTCTTCAACAACAGCCGCTCGGCGTAAGTCAGACTTGACTTGAACTTGATCTCGATCGGCGGCGGCTTTTCCTCCTGAGTGCTGGTTCCGCTTTCCGAGCTCGTCACTTCAGGAAATTAGAAATTTCTTTTCATTGTCTTTGATGAAATATGTTGTAAGATACACATTGTTTCAACATCGCCAGGTACGCTTACCTACGAATGTCTACAATTTTTATATACTCAGTTTGTAATGAGTATACAATTCCTTTCAAATAACTGATGACTTGATAATATACATTTTAAAATGTCGCATGTGATAATTGTTATATGTTTTTGATCAAATAAAATTGAAATTTCGATATACATATTTACATGTCATGATGTCATACGTTCTTAATGCTAGTCGTACCAGTATGATTCTATTAAAATGACACTTCTTAACTTTTAGAAGATCCACTATTTCTCCATCTTATCGTTCAACATATACATTACATCTATATTTTACCTTGATGATTCTATCATATATCATATATGAGATATCAGCTAAATGGATTTTCGAAACAGCAGTGGAAAGAATATATGGATTACAAAACTGCTGAACAAATGAAAAAAACAGAAAAAAAAACAAACAGCAACGAATCACACATAAAGATAGAGCGTGGCTCATACGTTGTTGTTGCTTTCTGGTGGGTCTGGGCACCATCACTTTGGGCTTGTTCTGTACGGGTGTCGGGGAGACCGCCGGCTGGTCCGTGTCCACGGCCGCCTTCCCGGTCCTCCACGCCGCCAGCGCCGCCTGGAACTCGGCCGCGTTCGCCTGCTCATCATAGTCCCCGTCCATCAGTGGGTTTTGCTCCACCCCGTGGGTAACCCTTGTCGGACTGTGCCGCCCATTGGCCTGCATGTGGATAAATTATTAATGCTGATTTTTATCACATACTCTTAAAATAACATAAGATTGAAATGGAAACAAATATCAATCACTGGACACAGTTACTGAATGTTTGTGTGCATGGATATTAGTTGATTTTATTTTTGTTACAAATTTGTTAAATATCAGGGCGTAAGAAAGTGGAGTCTATCATTTCTGTAGGGTACAACATTATTATAGTTACATAAATAACATCATTTGCATTGAACAAGAAGAGCTTTCAATAGCGATTCTCAACATTTAAACCTTATTCAAAAGGACACATAAGAGATATAGTATTTGACGATTGAGCCATAAACTACCCAAGATGCCCTAATATAATCTAGTGTTATTATCACATTTTGTAGAAGCTTTTATTTATCTTAGAATATAAACTTAGGAGTAATTTGTCACCCCTATCTGCCAGCAGCTTCAGCGGTTTAACTCACTCTTGCCGCTTTAGTGCCTACAAAGTAGGCGTACAACCTGTTATCCATCTGGAAGATGTGTCTGGTATTTTTTGTATCCCTTTTCAGTTCAGCAGGATATGCTGAACAGTTATGGGTACATCTCATGCTTGGCATAATGGGGGATTTTCCCCTTTCAGGAGATATTCATGTGTAAGTTTGTTTATTATTTGCTTGTTCCATTCAGATTGCCATTTGTTCATTGTCAATTCTCTTATTGGAACTGTCATATCTGTGTGAGGAATTTTAGTTGTACTGGGATGCAACTTCAGAACTTTTTTTGCTGCTCTGTCTACCTCTTCATTTCCATCAATTCCTATGTAGTTTGGTAGCCAGTATAAAACTCTGTGCTTATTTCTTTTTTTCAAAATGGTAATCTTCTTTCTTACCTCTCTTACCAAAGGGTTTGTTGGAGAGTATTGGAGGATACTTTGAAGACAAGATTTGAGTTAGATTATATGATGAATTTACTGTGGTGCTGGACACCTGCCCAGTGTAGGGCTTTCAGCATTGCACTGGTTTTGAACTGGAAAGCACCAGTTTCACCTTTTTTGTTATTACTTAGATCAAGAATAATCCCAGGTTTACTCTTCAGCCAGGGAGGAGCTCTTGGTGGAGTAAGCTCCCTCAGATCCCAGAGGGAGGTTTGTTTTCTCCAAGAGACTTCTGATGGAAGTAGCTACTGTTGGTTTGTTTTCAAATAGTCTCTGGTTATTCTTTCTGAATATTGTCTCATATGTGGGGTTTCTCGAATTTACCCTAGTCTTGATTGCATACTGTAGAGGTAATCACTCTCTACAGAGTTCAAGTGGTGGTATCTGAGCCTCTATTTCTAAACTCTTTTGGCGAGAGATTCGGAATGCACCAAGACAAAGTCTAAGCCTTGCTTCTGGATGGGTTTCAGTCTGTCCAGTTAGCTTTTGCTGGCTGAGCCATACACAATGGTCTAATCTTGATTGAATGTAGGCAAAATGAACTTGTACTCACCAGATGATTATTATGGTTGTTGTTGTACACGTCGTTATTTGTTGTGTCATAGACAGAGCGGGCGGAATTACTTGTGTTACTGTTAACAGAACAATACAAAAAGAAATGTTAGGATATCTGCAATTGTAAAGCTATACTTCTGTAGCAAGCTACAATCTATGAGACGTGGCTAGAACACCTCATAACAAGCCAGATGCTACCTTGAAAGTGACAACTTCCTGTAAATTTTGAACAAAGTTGCTATGTCATCTCCAGGTAACGATTGCTATCCGTGTAATGCCAAGGGCCACCACCATGGGGACCAGATTGTACCGTGTTCTCACTCTCCAGCAAAGGACATATTGTTCTTGATGAAAATCTATTAAAATTAATATGGAACTCTAATTCCCTTTGCCTATGGGAGGAAAACTATATCTGTGTCTTCATTGTTTCTATAAAGTTTCTTCAGTAGAAGACGGCAGTGGCTCAAATAGGCATGCTTTACCAACACCCAAGACAAGGGGTTATATTTCATGAATATATTTCTAACTTGATCAATAAAAGAGAACAATTTCTTAAAAATTGAAATTGTCACTCACCTCGCAGCTGATCTTGGTGTCATGTTTGGGCGCATGCCAGTACTCTGAGAGTGGAAGATAAATTTGTTACTTCAATCAAAAAGTGTTTAGGCATATTGAAGTACCCTCGTTGCAAAACGATATATTCACTCAGGTTATCCAAACTTCTGTATTCATAAAACAAACCTTTCTAACAGAATAAGAAAGTGACTAAGTTGCTTGATTAACATCGCAACTCCCTGAAATCAAATTCTTGGTAAATTCTATTAATTAGGAGATACAGGGCAAATATGAGTTTACGGAAAAATTAGTCAATGTTTCGGTATTTTTCACCTTTATCAGGACTTACATCCTAAATAAGAAACTAAAAGAATCACCATTTCATTATTTATGGTTGATAGCCGTTTACATACACTCACAATAAGTGTTAAGTTTACATTAATATTCAGTGTTTACTCACCCCTACTGGAACAGATCGGTGTTTCTTGAGAGCACCCTTTAAGTGGAATGCGGCGAAACAGCCGGCACAGTAATCCTCTCCACACTCTTGGCAGGACTGTAAGAGGAATTAAAACAAAATTAGTTTTGTTTTGAATAATCGTGTCAGATCATGGGTTGTACTATCAGAGGAAAGAACGTTTTTCATAAATATGAAGAAAAAAAAGAAAATTATTCTTCTAAGAGGGGAGGCCTACCCGCTTCCCTGATGGGACTTTAGGGCTGTCAGCCCCGTCTGCTCAATTTCTTTTTCTTTCTTTTTTCTTTACAAATCTAATGCACCGATAATGAGGCCACATACAAAGTTCCTAATGACACCAAAATAGTTATTCAGTGACTGCTCACAATGAGTGTATAACGGTGTGTAGGGAGATGTAGGACGTACCACGTTAGCCGCCTTCTGCTCGCATTGACCACAACGAGGCCCCTTGATCTTCTCCTTGTTGGCCACCAGGTTGCGCTGTGCGATATTTCCCATCGTCCCTGGCGCCTTCTTCCGTTCTGGTACCACTGGTAAAGATAATAAACATTTTTATTCCAATATAATGGAAACATTAGATTTGATAGTGTTACATGCTTGGACATTTTTTTTTTTTTGTAATTTAGACTTAATAAAAACTGCTGAAATAATCTAAGTTGACAAAAAAAGATGTTTTATTGTCTAAATTATACCCTGTCTTTTTTTTCTTTCATGGCTGTATGGGTGTGCACCTGCTCCATAGCACTGGTCAGTTTCTATACTTGAGCTAACACGGGTACTGCTGCACAGTGCCATATGGTGGCTGCATGGCGCCACATGTCAGCCCTTTAGATAGCTAGGATTGATCTAGTTAGTGAACATGCAAATTCACTGTACTTACCAATAGGTTCATCCTTCAGCACTTTTACACGGCTCTTCTTTGAACTCTGCAATGCAATATTTTGGTACTTGAGATGAGGATGACAGGTAGGCAATGTAAAACAGCCACTTTGCTGAGCAATAATCACAGGGGCCTACACTCACAGCATCGTACATGGACAATAATGAATTTGTAAAGATCTCTCAAGCCAGCAAACGTATCACTGACGCTGGAAATTATAATAATCATACCTTTTCTCGATTGGAGGATGCACTGGAACCTTTCTTGGGTTTCTTCAGGACCTCTTGTGCGTAGTTTCCTAAGTTGCCTTCCTGTCCAGAAGACCAGAACCCTCCGCCACCAG
The DNA here is from genome assembly GCA_950022655.1 of Alentia gelatinosa. Lineage (NCBI taxonomy): Eukaryota > Metazoa > Annelida > Polychaeta > Phyllodocida > Polynoidae > Alentia > Alentia gelatinosa. The sequence goes on from OX465582.1 coordinate 40,366,362, forward strand.
CCCTTTATAAATATGCAGGACAGTCAGAAAGAGGAATCACGTTACGAGCAAGGTAAAGGTTCACTTGAGAATAAAGCCAGTTGACCTCTCCAGACGACCGACGGATACTGAACCATCAACTCGAGAAGAAATAGTGAATCTCTCGTTCTTTATTCCAGTTGCTCATCCGCCCAGTCTTTACTGTTACCCACTGAGTGTGGCTGGTGCAACCAGGTTCACCCTACCTGCCACACACTATGACTGTGTGAGGCTGATCTTTGATTACAAGAAAAAGGGACCAGCTCTGTGAAATACTCAATATAGAGCACAAGCTCGAGGCTGATTTGACAAAACTGTTTATGAGACATAGCAGTGCTATGCATAAGTGATACCAGCAAAGTCTACGAAATTTTTTTTTTATATGCAATTAGGACTTACTCTCGCTCCTCCTTCTCGCGCGTCATGGCTACTTTCAGCTCCTCTAGACGGTCCTCCATTCGCCTACTTTCTGCCTCCAGAATCCGCGTCTGCTGCTTGGCATTGCGCAGATTCCTGAAACACAAACCAGACACACTGAGTTTATTGTCTTTGTCTATTTACACAACTTCTTTTTACAGAATCTCATCTCAGGATTACGTCTAGCGGTCTTCAGATTACATTCCTAAAACTGTACTGGTTTTCTTAGATATAGTAAAACTGAAAAAAATATTTAAGTCTGATTTGATAAGCCTTATCATGGCCTAAAGCTGATAGCAATAATTTCTTTAGAAAATGCTAGTGGTATAGAATTGTATCATGATAATGTTAAATAGCCACTAACCAAACACTACTCACAACTTCTCAATGATTGTATCCATACTTTTTATTGTTACACTTATTGTTCGTACATACTGTTCAATGGTTCAATTTGCGATCATCTCGGTTATTGTCCTACTAGTTTCGGCCTTGTCAGCCTTCTTCAGGGACCAGATGGATGAATTGTATCATGTTCGCACATATGAAGGATATTTTTTTTATCCCAAAAGGGTTCATTCTGTTGACTCGATACCATTCAGAAATAATCTAATATTTCTTGGACATCATAAACATTACACTACAGGTAATTGAGTATTTCATAACAAAACATAAGTGCTTTTATCTTGCAGTGAAGTGTCACTAATATACACATGAATAGGGCACCGCAATTTACGATAAAATACATCTCACTGAATATGTTCACATGAGTTATCACAACATTCATGTACATGCAATGAAGACAATGTAAAGTCTCCGTCATCCCCCTTTCCGACTCGTTAGTGGACCCCATCATTTGACATGCAGCCACCCTCTGTCGTTAAGGGAGGGATTCGTGCAGTGGACGACAGGAGTGACTCAATTGTGATTTAGCCATACAGAGAATAGTATTATACAGCCATACTCACTATCGGGGACTGTTTGTAGATATCTCCCGAGTGGCCTGTATTTAACTTAACAAGTGGGCTACACTAGAAATGAATAGGGAGTGATAAAATATTTAATTCGAGGAAATACACAAATATGTCAGAAGAATAGAAACCTATTTTCTAATGGGTGATGGAATGAATTCAATTGTGATGTGAAATTCAGTTCAACGTGGTTGTTTTGAATAGATAATTACGCCATAATCATTCTTGTGGTAATTATAGCTATAAAATATATGGAGGAATTATATAAACTTGTGATCATGGCAAGTGAATTCCCTATTGGCTTTTCCTGCGAAAAACAGTGGAATTGTGGGACTCTACTGTGAATCAAAGTTCAATTGCATACTTTTTCCTTTCTCCTTCATGGTTGCTAGGTAACCCAAAGAATATCAATTCAGCGTCTCATGTCTCAGGCTATAGTGGATATGTTTATATTTTCAAGATATAATTACTTTATAAACTCAATACCAATTATTTCAATAGAGCTACAATATTTGATATATGTACTCTATTACCAATTAAAGTAATATCTGTGCTTGACTTAATCGAAACAGATGAAAATTAGTATACTTCATTAGTATATTTCGTTGTTAAAAATATATCAGTAATCCTAGACGTCAATTCATTTGAGCAGCATTGTGATGATTTCTATATACCCGCCATCTTGTTATTAATATCTACCACAAAGAAATGCACAAAAAACATGCACATATGCAATGACAGGTATGCATCAACTAGAAAGCTGTGCAACAAGTATAATAGAATTGATGGCAGCAGAAGTCTAATATCAGATATCCAATGAATTGTGAGATATCTAAATTTGTTAAACCATCAAGGAAGAGGGTGATATAAATATATATCAAAAATCGATGTGAAATATGAAATAACGTGAATCCGAGACGAGTTTGAAGAGAAGCAACCAGCTACCTATATAAATGTGTGTGATAATAATTATCTTGCTCATTCAGTATAAAGCATCCTATAAATTCGCTGTATAAGAATTGATCCATTTTACTTGTGACAGCTGCATGCACACTGCATTACTTTACAATACGACGATATAATATGATTGCGGAACTGAACCATTTTCAAGCTCGTGAAAAAGATACATATCCATTGATATACAGAGTATAGTCTAGATCTAACAAAAGAATCTTATTTTCTAATAAAAATATATCTAATATCTTTGTGAAGGTACTTACAGAAAAGACCTTATCAAAGCAAGGATTGCACGTTATAATCAGTAAAATAAATGATGCAGTCGCGTTAAATAACTGACAGTAAAAATTGGTAAATAACCAACTACTGGCGTTATGATTCAAGTAAGACCTAATCTCACATAATCTAGTATCATTTGTCATTTCCTGTAGACTGGTAACCATATTATTACAATTTATCAACCGAATTCCGAAAGCATAAGAGGGATGCCACGACCAGCCACCTTAGGGTAATGCTTAAAGAAAATTTAACCAGTACACGTATATGACAAAACGGTAATTAATACCTTGAAGGAAACCGATGCTTATTGATAGATGAGTCTTCACAGGATGTCCTTCTTTTAACTCAACTCATATCATATATGTATCAGTGTACAGATTAGTAAGTTGATTAAACCAATTTCAAATAACAATGACCTTATTCTAAAGGGTATTTGCATCAGTGGCTATACTTACTGTGACCGTAATTTGAGCGACATGTCTTCCTTTCTGGTTGATGTGTTAAACATGGTGGCCTATATGATGAAATATGAATTAAAGTTTGTGAGGAATAGTAACAAATATCAGACCTCAGCCTATTCCATAAACATAAAAAGCCATCTATCATATAGAATAGCGTAAAATTTTATGGTGCAGCTACATAGTTAAACAGAGGAAGCACACAATTTTGCTTTCAGGTTTTAATACCGGTTCAAGTATATCTTAGAGATAATTCTGATCATTAGCGCCCATGGTTGATAGAGCCCGGTCACTATGGTCCACCGTCACCGGGGTGAGACTGCCTCGATTGTGTCAATAATACTGAAGGGGGGACGGGTATCAAGTCTGCAGCAATACTGGGGGTGAAAATACCACAAATCCAATTTCAATCTGAAGGCTTCTTGGAGGTTTTATACAGATTTCAAAGTTTCTTTTTTAATATGTTCTATATCTGAAATAATTTGAAGTAAATTAGTATAGCTACCGCGGCTAATGACTTGGAAAATGGGCGCAAATGACTGGACAACTGTTAGCGACAGCCACAGTTGGCACTGATACAAAACATTTATAATAAGTTAGAGATGTTAAATGATGTGTAAATGAGAAAATTTGAATACATATGTTATTGTGAATAAGACAACCCTTGTTATGATATCACTTGTAACAGTCCCACTAGCCCTAGAGGCTACGAGGCCACTTATGTTAAGTTACACCATCTCACCTCGTGAAGTGATAATCAAATACATAACATATTACTGGTGCATGTACTAGTATTGACTACGGTCCCTACGTAGCCATGACCACTGTCATTCTGCTATTTAGTAAGTTGTAAAAGGCGTTTCAGTAATTTCCACGTATATACTAATACGGAGACATATTCAGTGTGTCTGAATTACATCTGTTCCTTGCTGTTTTTGTTTTGAAATAATCAGCTTGTTCTTCGAACTTTGTGAATATTTCTGACCGACACAATTTGGAATATTTCATTCAGGCCCACTAACCATGTCTCCATATATTAGATACCTGGAAATCATTAATCGATACAACTAACTAAATAGCAGAATGACACTGGTCACATGGTATGGAGAGATGTATGAATATTCTTTCATCACTCAGTGACAAACAGAATCTGGGCTCCTGGTCAATAAAACCCACAGGTAAATATTAATATATATTTCTCAACAACTGCCTTCTGGACTATGACTATGTACTTCTCACTGAAGTCACTTATTAAGACTTGCTTGTTCACACTCAAATAATTGCTTTCTTGATTTGTGCCCTTGGCTGGTAGTCATCATGTTCCCTTGCAGGACCTTCAAGGTTTTCATTGACATGCAAATAAGGATGTGCTGGCAATTTGTTGTAGTCTGGCATGGGGTGATACTGATAATGTTCTATACCAACACTATCACATAGAATCTTTGACTGAGCGACAGCCTTCACTAAACAATTGACCGCTAGGCAAGCTGAACGGCAACTCATTTGTTGACCATGTCATATAAAGCGAGAGTTCCATCAACCAGACGAAAATGTTGTACAGCACCTGTACAGCGGTTACCAGCAGATCTGGTCTATTTGAACAATCAGCTGGGATGGTTGAATCGGTCGCCAGACGTTCCAGCAGGCGCAGGCTCTGAGTTACTGGGTGAAATTGGCGTCTGTTGGTGGTTGTTGGAGCGCTGCATCAAGGTTGGTGAGCATTTGCTGGGGCATCAGGCCATCTGCCAGCTGAAATGTGCTTTTACCAGCTAGATTTTGGACCCAGCATCCCATCCGATCTAGCAATTCTCGTCGGCCAGGCAGAATTTCTTCCAGTCAGCAAAAACTAATTTAACAATTTTTGCCGGCTGAAATTATGCATCTGGCCGATGATTTTGATGAGAGTATGGCACCCACCATGAGTTTTGCCAGGACCTGTGGCAACTGCAGGCTGTTGACACGGCGGCGGCAAAAATTCCTATAGTCTCTTTCACGACCACTTGAGGCACACAGGGCAGCCTCAGAAGTAGGTCTGTAGGAGTCTACCAGGGCTGGGTGCTCATTGGCTGGGGTGGGAATTTTCTAGTTGGGCATGCTAAAAATAGCACAGATTCAAAACCAGGGAACACCAAACAAATGCACATGTGTGAGTAGTCTTCAAGTGTGACATCCGTTGATTGTGGAATCTAAAATTCTGTCTGGATTTCACACCAATGTCATGAGTTGAGAAGATGTAAACATAGATAATAACATCATATCATATTCGAAATTTAATAGAAAAAAGATATTGGTGACATTGACAGCTGCTACATATGTTTATAAACATGTGACGTCATTTTAGTGGCCATACTGCTTCCGGGTATGGAATTCCCTGCCTCAGCCACTAGACTCCAACAGACCCTTGTCAGGCTGCCTTGCACGCCTCCAAGTGTCTGTGAAAGAGACTAAAATTCCTACAGTTTGGGTACTCCAGGCCGTACACCCACCAAACACCAATCCGCCGGCTGGAATTGGGGAATGCGGTGGAAGATAGATAAAGTATTCACCCCTTATCTCCATTCAGGGGTGAACAGCTGTCCTATCTTAATTGGCGAGGCTCTTTGCAGTTAGGGAACCAGCGAGGAAGACTGAACAAAATGGCTGGACCTGAGAACCAGCGAAGCTTCACTGGAAAACTACGTCTAAATACACAGTTATAACATAAGATACAGCAGTTTTGAAGGTTGGCAAAGACAAATGGGTATATATTTATCGATTTGGATTTTTTTCCCATATATGTTAGAGTGTGCGCAGTATGAAATGACGACTCCGGTGGAGGACTCTATGGCAGAGGAACCCGGCCCTGTCCCAGACAGGGCCGGGAACACTGGCTAGGTGGAAGAGTGCTGCACTCAGAGATTGTTTTCGCCTGGCATCTGCCAGATTCATCGGCTGAGACGTTGGCATTGCATCGAAAGAGTGTCTACTTGGTGGAATTCTCACTTTAGAGTTATAACTATGTCAGTATGTGAGTCCAAATAAAACAATTACGGTCAGGTTTTTGTTATTATTATATTAAAGGTAATTGCCATAGGTCCATTTGCACTTTTCCACTAGCATTGTCATGCATCCGTGCAAGGTCTGTATAGTATATGTGGTATCGACCGGGTAGTACCTCTTCAAGGCTCTTTTTAGGCTCCCAGATGAAACCACTCAACTTGAACTAGATCTAGTTCAAACCTTTTTCAGATGAGACTGAGAGTCAGACAAGTCGCCAGGCTTTCATATCTGTTGTGTCGTCCCTGGCATGTGGATAAAGTAGGTGCTCCATTGAGACGGTGGAGGCGTCTTCAAGACGACTGGGCTTTATCAAACACTGTCGCCGGGCGATCACCCGACGTCACCCATTGGGTCTAGCATAGGTATCAATGCTTCAGACGGGGCCCAACCTAGTATGAGGCCCCGTACGGTTGCAAAGTTTAGGATAGCGTCATTAACAACCAGAAGAAAACACCACAGGACAGAAAGATAGAGATCAAATACCACTTACCGATATTTAATCCAAACCATGTAACTATAAAAATCTCAATTGTTCTTCATTTATACCTGACATATCAAGGTAAATCAATTATAAGTGAAAATTAGTATTCTGTTCACAGCAAGTGGAGACCCAAACAAATATTTCAAGATGGCTGTGGGTTTCGAGTTTGCTGATTTCCGGTAATGCAGGGAAGTTCATAATGAAGCCGCCAATGACCAGCGTTGCTAGAGCTTGTTCCCTGTAATATAGAGGTTTTTGTAGATGACAAGCAGAAAACGAGAGAATCTGCTGGGAGACGAACAGAATTATGCTTGGAGAGTGAATATGAAGTGACCAATCATGATACAGACTCCCTAAAACTTTCCCGCCGTTATTGTGGTTCACGGATATGGTGGAATATCGCCCATATCCCGTTATAAAAGTTTGTAAACACTCAATATTCATCCATTAATTCATTTATAGAGTGTCTTGGTGCTTCAGACACAGTTAAATATGTCGGTCCACAGCCATGTAGGTGATGTAGAACGGAGAGCTGACACAGAAACCTCCGAAAAGTAAGTGTTTACATCAAGTCGAACAAAACAAACACTCTTCGCGTCAAGGCGTCTTGGTCAATTTCGCAGTAAACAAATCTAATGATGTTGTCAAGCTTAATCGAGGGGGATTGGACATGTAAACTGTTAGTTGGAGAATGACGTCCCACATTTCCGTTTATAGCTCGACATATATTGCTCATCTTGTTGATAGAACAGGTCAACTTTAAAATCCCACTCACAGTTGACGTCGTCTTGCAAGCTCTTTGTCAGTTTATTAGTCTGACCCTGCAATACGATTAGATAACGTGAAGCAGTAGCGGGTTGGTCTCCATGACTTTTCGATATCTAACCATGATGTTGGGCATGCACCCTACCTGGCGCTATTTTGATTTCAATTCAACAGACGATTAAACGTGATTTGATCAGCATAGGAGGATTTCAACGGTACCAGGCTTTTTCGGCCTCGTCGTGTCGGCCCCCCAGGTGCTAACTACGTATTAAAATGATGACATAGAAATATTATAATTACAAAATGAAGACGATTGTAGAGCTTTCGACAAGAACATACAGTTCAATGGAATCTTCTATGAATGCTTCCTTAAATAGTTGATGCAACAGAGATGCACAAAACAATATTGCCCCCCGCACCCACAAAAAAGTAACCTGCCTCAGGAATACAAGAAAGTTGCCCTCGTCCCCCTCTTTTGAAATACTGAAAAAATAGTCCCCCAAACCCCTAACCCCAAAAAGTTGCCCCTTCATGGAAATTCTTATAATAATTGCCCCCTACCCAAAATATTTGCCCCCGATGGAAGGTAAGGAGATAGGAATACCACAGCATTACTGCCATTAGATTATACTTTCGGCAACGCTAGAAAGAACTCGGTGGTTAAGACGGTACTTAGACGATTTGCGTTGACTACCGATTTGCGGTGGACGATTTGCGGTGGGTTTGGACGTTTTGCCGTGACGTTCCCCGGGGGTCGTGGTGAACGTTTTGCCTTTTGCATTTCATCGCAGTTATCCGCTGAAATACCTTGCTGAAATGTGAAAAGATCACAGCAAATCGTCCGCTTGCTAAACGCAAAACATCCACCGCAAATCGTCCAATCGCCACTGCGAAACGGTAGGCAACGCAAAACGTCTATGATTCGTTAAGACATTCTCTGGAGCGGCGTCGACGTCACTGCGCTGCTAGGGTTCTACACTTTGCAGTTTTTTTTCCTGAAAATTGATTGAGCAGTGCAGTACGCCACGAAGGGTTTAGCGACTTTTCACGCCATTGAAACCAACTTTAAATATCTAAGTAAATATCAAACATAGGGAAATCAAACAAAAAATGGCATGTAAAAAATGTTTCTGCCGAACGAATCTGTCCCCCACACCCCAACGGGGAAGTGGAGACAATACGGCAGGCGCAAAACCTTTTTGATCTAAAAAAAATGGCATGTAGCTGAAGAGCAGGGGAAGAGGGAAGGCAGGTTCCTTTTCATCAATTTGTTATGCAAAGATTGTTTTATTTGGTGTTTTCTTCAGCTAACTGCCGAAATTCAGATGACAGGCTGCTACAAATGTCAAAATAAAAACTTCATCAAAAGCACATAAATTTGCAGATTCAAACATTCATACTTGTATCCCACAAAGTATTGATATATCTTGTTAGAAACACATCACACTTCCTTTAATTACGCATATTAATCATGTACAGTGAGTTCAAACATCAAGAAGGTCACTAGATTGATGACCCACTTCAAACCAGTGGCAACATTGTCTTTACCTGATTAGTTTGTTTACCTCTAGTTGTGGTCACAACCCAAACTATCACATTTCATGTGTTTGGTAAAGCAAGGGGCAGACTCGTCTGACTAGTTTACCTTGAATAACTTCAGAGCATGACATTGGCATCAGCGACGTATGAAACTATTTCAAAACTTATTTGTGGGAAAACACACGGGGATGAAATCACTGTGATTCAGTATAATGGACACAAGATTATTCATAATTTTGTGGTGTGAAGTCTTTGTGCAAAACTTAACCGGTTTTGAGTAGTGCGAATTTACTTCTTTACAGTGTGAATTCTCCCGAATAATTCGTCTGACTGGTCGAATCATCTGATACCCTCATTTACTATAATCTTGTACGTTATTTTGCACCTGTTTCCATTTCACGTTAAAAAGATTTTCTGATGGGTTTCTCTTAGGAAGGAAGAATCAACTCCGAAGACACCCTGCACGTTGAGATATGAGGAAACGCTGGCACGTCTGTCTAATGGCTTAAATATCCCAAGTCCTGTAACCCAGTCTGTATCAGCAAAGCTGTCAGACCTCATGAAAAACGATGCCGTAAAGGTAAGTATTTTGAAGAGAAATGCTGCAGATTCAGTATTTTAGATGACAGACAACAAAACCAAAACAATGGATTTATAGTATACTTGAACAATACGTTTGGGCAATACTAATTTTTGCAGTTTTACGTGTCTGTTGCCCATGACGATGTTAAAATTATCTTGATTGGAAAACATTATTATAAGAAAGTATAATGATATTAATTATATTTCATTCTTATTAATGTTTCATCCTACAGGAAAACGAGAGTATCCTCTGCACCTGCCTTCTTTACTCAGGCCTATTAGATCACAAGTAAGTAGTCAACTCTGACGTGTTAAATCTAAATATCTGTCACTACACTTCGGAATGTAAAAGAAGACATCTATCTTTGCGAGAACTTGCACAACAAATATAATTGTTCTGATAATGTAATTCTGACCAATGTAAAATTAGCTGTTTTGAGTAATGTCTAGAACTAAATTAGTTAACTTTTGGCTGCATCTAACTTTGAAAGGTGCATTAACTCTTTCAGTCCGAGCAATGCTTGGAGGCATTCCCATCCAGGGGACGAGCAATGCCTCCAGGCATTCCCACCCAGGGGACGAGCAATGCCTCCAGGCAATGTTTAAAAATATATTTATGTTTATGTGTCATCATCACAAACGTTATGTTTTATGAGAAATAATGAATAGATTTACACCATTTTTTCACAATTAATTAAAAAATACCATGTTCATCATTATACTTTGTGGGCATTCGATAAGTAACTATAGTAACTTGTATCTAAAGGTTGCTAAGTGATGCCCATACAACAAACAGACACCATTGCGGGCAATAGGCTCGTCCCCTTGGGGTTTATAGCTGTATTACGCCTCGTCCTATAGTGTGTGTGCTCTCCAATCAGGCTCGGACAGAAAGAGTTAAGAATATAGTTGACTCAGAATTACTAAAGTATGATTTGAATCATGTGGTTGATCATAATATATCTTCATTTTCTGATGTAAGCTTAATCAAGGTATAATGCCATAATGACTTGATGTTTACATATCGTACCACGAATAAAACCCTGTCATATCCGTGTTAGACTTGATTCTTAAACAACAAAGAGTTGTCTTATGAGTATTTCTGTTAAATTTCCTTTTAGAAATGATTCAGATCGGCAAGACGGCGGCAAGGTAGATGACTCCGTTTCTGCCTCGGACCTTTTCCGTTATGCAAATATCACGTGAGTAAATTACTTTATTTCCCGCGAAACCTGTTTTTATCGTCTTATGAAATTAAGAATCAAGAGAATCATCTTTAATTTAAAGTAGCACTATTGACATTGCTTAGCGAGAAATAGTAGAAGTATTAAATTTCTGCCATTTAAGTATTCTTATTCTATGAATATTGTTGGAAGCCTCACGCAGGCCCTCTGTTCTTTGGGTTTGAGAATCAAATGATGTTTTCTAAAGAATTTGTGTGATAAGAGTTACTCCATGATATGACCTAGTCCTAACGCACGATCGACGTTTCCAGGGTCGCTGACTTCCTCACGAAGATGAAGTGGTTACGGGATTATCACCAATTCAGCAGCAACGTCTTACACAAAGTATCAGCGCTGGAAATGAAATACTTGATAGTCTCCCCACTTTTCTTGAAGTTTGAAAAGTAAGATTCCGTCTTTTCTTTTATCTTTCACTATCCAGAGAGAGCAGCATTGTACGTTTCCATTAAAATCCTCTTTTTCATATATATAATGTATCCTTCTGTTTCCAGTGTAAAATTTTTAGGGTTCGTACGAAGCCTGGAAAAGCCTGGAATCATGCATTTCTGGATGCTGACAGAAGGCATGGTAAAACTTGGAAGAGCCTAGAAAATTAAGTTCTGCATAAAAATGTATTTAGCTTTAAATATCTGGAATGGATTCCGCTATGGTTTTAACAGCTTGTCTGAAGCTGACGGTTATAGACTAAGTTATATACATAACGTACACATATATTGAGTAGTTTGGCCATTTAACACAATATCACTTTTTATAAAGGTAATTCTGATTTGATATATGAATTTTGAAAAATATTGACCATATATGATATTCACCCTTCAGAAAATAAACAATTCTATTTTCATTCAGTAGTTAGATGGTAATGACTCATTTTGTGGTGTACCTGGGAAAAATATTAATGCCTGGAAATAGCCTGAATATGTACTAAGACTGAGCCTCATTCATGCCAATAAAACAGTGTTAGAACCCCCCTACATAATTTTGCCACATACCGATGTATGTACGCATTCTATCCGAGGCAGAAAATTCAACTTTAAGAGATATCTACACTTTTTTTACTAACCCCCAAACTGAAATACTTTACTCGTGCGTTCAAATGCCTTACTTATTTTTACTATTTATGAAAAAAAACCTGTCTGCTTTTTTTATTAGATAAGTTACTTGATGAATGAATTGTGTCCATGTCATTTATGTAATACTTTCTTGTCCACAGGATTTTTGACGACTTATTCATTAAAGAAGATGATCCATCAAACCCAGCAAGGTAAATAATATTTAATAGATTAACAAACGCCCAAATTGCTCTCCTAATTTTGTTTATAACAGTTGATCATAATACATTATTGTAACATGGTATAGTGGACTATTTATCAAAGTTCCTACATGATAGTGTCTTCTCGAGCATATGAGTCGTGGTTTGTTATTAATGGTTGCCGAAGTATACATAAATGACATTGAAAAAGAATAGTTACCGATAACGGATCAAAGATTTTAAGTGGATACATCTTGTCCTTTGTAGTCCTTCTAAGCAAGTGAATTATTTTGTATTTGTGGTAACGAAGGATGATACCACATTCCAAATAAATTAAGGAAATATCCTATAGGTTTAACAGTGTCCAATTTAGTCTGAGTTAGAATTACATATATATGATTTATTAGACCCACCACTGATTTACCTTTCAGCGCAACTTTCTCAGAGATGGAAGGATTTAACTTCAAAAGGAAGTTATGCTGGACTCTCTTTGTCTACGCAAAAGGTAAAAAAAAAACCAAGATACGGGAAAACATTTTTAATTATTAAAGTGTGTCTTTCATATCATGATTTAAAAAGTATATTCTGGCAAGGCAGTTACTTGAAATTGAAATCTTATGTATTAAATGATGTATTTTTTTATTAGAAATACTCATATTTATGTACACTGTGACATTCCCATTTCAGCTGTGCTATTAAAGGGAAACCAAGAACTCGTAACGGCATTCCATCTCCTGTTGTCCTGTATCGACTATGTTATCAATGCCACACCATCCTTCCAGCTTAAACCACCTGTTGGTAAGACACAAGTAACTGCAATCTAGATAAAACCATATGGTAAACGGATATGTGCCTTGCATTTCATGTATGCAGAATGTTCAAAGTATGATACACTACTGTTTTTCCTGGCATAAAAGTATTGAACAAGGCAAGATTTGATATTGAGGAATCTGTGATATTTATAAAGGGGCCCAGGGTTTGATTTCCGACTCGTTGGATTTTTCTCAGGTATGTACAATCGGTTCTCTGATCAGGATCTCCAGGATTGATATCCTTTCACTGCGCTTGTGTGGCAAGAATTATCATTATGAATAAAACTTTTTTTCTTTGATGTAATTTAAGGATGATGCAATTCTTTTATTTTGAAATTAAATAGCAAAAAACAGGGCTTACCTGAATATCATGTTAATCATGAGTTAGCCTGTATCAAAATTTACGTGCCAAATACTATTCTTTTAAACTTAAAATGATCGCTTGACCTTCATGCCTCATGGCAGCCAAATTATCAAGGGGCTCGGATGTAGGCCAGACAAAGTGTCAAGTCTGGATTATGAATACATCCTATTTTTATACCCTGAAAAAAAGGGTCATAACTAAAAACAAAAGTCCACTCGTTTGGGGTAAATTCAGCACTAATAGAAAATGTCTCGACAGATTTTCTGCGGCAGACGTCAGCGCCCACGTTACCAGAGCTGTGTGTTCAGTACAGCGCCAAGCTGGAGGAGGTCAAAGGTCAGCAGAACGCCCTCCATCGCGTGCTCCAGGACCTGCCGCAGGACGCCAACACGCTGGACGTACGTATTCATCTACTACACCCACAGTCTTAGCATGTCGTATACCCACAGCGTCAGTCAGGATAAGAGTTTTCTTACCGGTTTTCTTACCTGTAGCTGGCCTCATTCAGTATTATCCTACCCCCTAATAAAAAACCGCCATAAACTTAACATAGTGAAATTTTATGTGGCAGGCCGTGACATAAAGTGTTTTTTATGCCACTAGAGTAATAACAATATTGACCAATCAGAGAGTAGGATGTCAGCTACTATGAAAAAAAGTTCTGTTGGTCATTGACTCAATATTTATCTTTTAGTAATACAAAAGCATAGACGAGGTAGGATAAATACGAAACCAAATTCGAGTTAGACTTGTCGATGTCTATGCCACTCTGGTCAGGTCTGCTCCTCACTACACTCGGCTACGCCTCGTGTAGTAATACGCGACCTTCCCGTCGTGGCATAAACATTGTCAAGTCTAACTCTCATTCGGTTTCTACTAATTACCTTTGTGATCATAAGATTAATTATCTATCGTATACCAAGTCCCCAGTGAAGTCTTGGAAGAGGAATTCTAAACTGACTGGACGTAAAATCAACCAAACCAAAGCAAACCCCAGTGAAAATGTACGGGACTCAGTAAACCACTACCCATTGTTAAAACCGTTAAGAGGATTTATGCAGTTTTCACTTTCTCTGTCATGCAGTTATGGCGGCTTCAGGATGCCTACACAAACTTATATCGGAAAGAGGGCGATATAGATGAAGTCATGTTTCTGTCCTACCACTTCCACCTCATAGATGCCAGTAAAACGTAAGTCTTCTCTATGTGTTAGTTAAGATCATTGTTCTTCCTAAAGTTAGTGTTCAGGGATGCAAGTTCGCCGACAATTGACGGAAATCAGAAATTTCTGCATCTTGAAATATGATCATTAACAAAGTATGAAAATCATAAAATTAAACTAAATTCCTAGAAGTGACAGGCAGCAGGCTCTCACCAACTGCGTATAAACCTCCAGTCAGTATTTTGGCGGCAGTTTAACGCGCCAAGGGCCGTTAACACTGCCGTCAGAGTTCCGTCAAGTGGAGAAATTTTGTTTGACGGCCAGGGGGGGTGGGGGTGGCGTCCCCGCCTCCCGAATACGCCCAGTTTTTTGTTTGTTTTTGTTTCCGACTTTTTCATCAGTCCCGACTTTCATCCCTGAGTGTTAAATGGGCTAAAGCAATTTAGGGGATTATCCTCACTACTACCTCTATAAAGTGAACTTGGTGAACAACATTAAACGATGTTTAAGCTATTTAGAGGTTTAGGCTAGAATTAGGATATGGGCTTCATCGCCATGACTGAAGCATGTCCTTTTATAATAATCTCAGGATAAGTATGATAATGAATGTCTAGTTCGGATTGATGAAGACAGTGTAGTCTACCTCTCGACTTGCAGACCTTAACTTCCCACCTCTTTGTTTTCAGCCCATCTAGTCAACTCACAAACCTGCTGCAGCCACAAACCCCAGTGTCGTAAGTGAATATTTAAATAGTGTTCCTGAGATCAAAGGTTAAGACTATATGATCATAGACTGGGATTTCGATTGAAAAATTAACTAATCTCCAAAATCAAAGTTCCTTTTCTAAAGATAAAGATATTGATATTCACAGATATTGTTTGTGTTAATTCCCATTTTGCTCAGTACGTGGCTAGGTCAGTATAGTAGGACCCCCCAAAAATCCACATTTTGATTAAAAATCCGAAATTATAAGTGGGGAATAAAACGTCCCATCAATCTTAAGTCCGTTCATAGTTCTTCATACATGGAGCCCCTGGTAGATAGGGAAACTTACTATTCCCTAAGCGTTTCACTCCAGGATAAATAAAAACCTTCAAAAAAATAATTAGCCCGTCACTCGTCACTCTCCAACCTGATTAATTTGGTCACTTTTCACAGAGCTGCCCTCAACACTGTACAACAACTACAGAAACTTCTCAATAGCTGTCCGGATCAGCCCAGTGACACACTGCTGAGTTACTTCAAGGTAGGGTGCATATTGTTCTAAAGGAATGGAAATCCAACCAGTAGTGAAATGTAAAGAGAAAGGAAACGGCAAAAACAAGAACATTTTTACAAACCCTCAACCCAGCTGTATGCTCCTGTACCTTCTGTTATTCTTCTCTAATTTCAGGGATATGTATACACTTGTAGACTTGGTAATGACAAACACTGGTTTTTAACGTAATGATTTCTTAATATAAAGCTGTAAATGTATAAGTAACCATGAAAACCATTGTCTGAATAATGTGTATTGCTATGAGATGACTGGTATTCCTATTTGTAAATAGAGCAGTGATCTTATATGTTATTGAAATATGTAGAAATAAACAACATTCTCTTCCACTTGGTTTCACACCAGGAGTGCCCGTCTGACCCCCAGCCCTCCATACAGGAACGTCTGTCTCTACTACGCAAGAACTTTGTTGCTGGTTTCTGGGCGGCCATGGGTAGTAATCACCGGGAACTAGGCCACCAGCGGTTCACGTTGGTCGTCAGGCTGTACTACCGCGTTATGGAGTCCCTGCTTAAAACGGTCAGTCTCCATGATTTCATGTTTGTTTTATCTATCATTTATTCTACCATCAGTTCAATGTACTACCAGAAAGGAAGACAACGGATTAACGTCCTTTATGTTAAGTGACAGTCCCGTTTTTAAATTGCTTCCATTACCCATATAGAACCACAATATCTCTCAATCGAGGATTAGCAGTTGGTAAATTGAGTATTAAGTCCTAGAAGTACTTGGTAACTTCGTCAGTAGGTTGCGGGTAATCTATACAGAATACAGTTGATAAAAAACGAGGTGGGTCCTTTTGTAATGTTTTTCATTTCAGCATGTTGAATTTTTTTCCCTATGTAAAATAAATATGATATTGATTGAGCGGCGCCTCATTCACTCAGATAAAACTTGTTTTAACCTCCCCACAGACCCTCAGACCCATACTGATGCCGACACTGACATATTTTCCGCATTTCCTTGGTCTCTCAGAGGCACAAATTTCTCATGAAAAAAATATTTGGACATTTTTCCCCAATCCTAACTGAGATCTCTGTTCAAATATAGAACTTAGTGGATTCTGTTGTGATACCGGAGCCTATGTCTAACGTGGTTCCAACCTTATCTGTTAACAGGAGGAAACCCGACTCCAGCGTCGGGACTTCCCACACCTTCTCCACAGCAACGTCTTCCACGCAAGCCTTTGCGCATGCGCCGTCATCGTCGTCATGGCCTCCTACAGCAACCACGTGACCTCCTTACTCCTCGAACAAAGAACAGGTAAAATCAGAGATGTCAGTTTCTTGTGAAATACAAAGAAAGTATAACTGAGCTTCATTCACCCCAATAAAACAGTGGATTGTACATCCCCGTACAAACTTTATCCCCATTCCATGGAAAAAAACCCGATGTATTTTACATGTTTTTATGGTCTCTCTGAGGCAGTCATTTTTTTATTTTTTTTTAAAGATCTTTTATTTGATTCAATGATGATACATTGGTTTTCCATACAACATGGACAATATTTCCATATTTTCTACACATCAACTGAAATCCCTATAAAAGAGTCAACTAGAGCATTTCTAAATATTGCCTATTTTCTAATGCCCCTGCGTGTTTTCAACATGTTCCCTAATATTTCTGAGATGTTGAGATTAAAAAAGTACTTCATTCGTCGATACAGCACTGATGAGCTTAATGAAGCGGTCACCATTGTCACTATCCGGTCAGGAGGGATCTGACATGCAGTTTCCCTGGATTCTCCACGTATTTGAGCTGAAGGGATATGATTTCTATAAGATGATCGAGAGTTTCATCAAAGCAGAGCCAAAGTTAACCAAAGATATTATTAAGGTATGTCAGAAACCCATTCCTCAAGCTCATTGCAAAAATGCAAGTATTGAGATACATTTTTGATATTAGGGGCCATCCATAAAGTACGTACGCAGAAATTCCGAAATTTTTGACTCCCCACCCCCCTTCCCGATTTTGTACGCAATAGAACAAAGAAGGAGCATACGCAAAATTCCCGAAAGTTTTGACCCCCCCCCCCCCCCCCTCAGTGCGTACGTACTTTATGGATGGCCCCTTACGATTTTCATTAAATTCCTTTTTAACATCGGCTTGCTTCGGGCGTGTGTTCCGCCATGTCCAGTAAATTTTTAGATTAGACCAAAGAAATCTTCATTTGAAAATATCCAAATTCTCCAATAGCTAAAAGCTGGCTGTATTTGGCTATACCTGGATCAGGCAGCCTTGAAGCAGGATTTGTAACACCTCCACTGCATTTCACTACAAATAATTCTTTACCGATACTTACCGGACCCTGATGAGCTTCAATTGTTAATTTCTGTCTGTATATTTCAGCACCTACAAGACATTGAGAATAAAATACTCGAACGTATCGCATGGGAATCGGTAAGTACAGGGTCTTGAAAATCTTTCTATAGATTATCAGTGAGCTGACTTTACCCTTTCCTTTCCTCAACTCTGTACTCTGCTTGGAATTATTTTACTATCCTTTATTGGTTTTTTAAAATTTGTTATTATTATATGAATTTTAATCAACACACAACGGTTCTTACAGGCGTAGGATCTTTCACCGGGTTTTGCTAGTGTACATGTAACAAGACGGTACCATTAACAATTAACTCGGCATGTATATTAAAGATCACTCGTATAAATAGGTTGGCAAAGTACAAAGCGCACGTAATGATGTGATTGTATAAGTAAGATTTGACCAAATATTCTGGTACTTCATTTCCAATCATCAACTGAATACGCTGAATGTTTGATGGTGTGAATGTCTTCCCTGCAGTCGTCACCGTTATACCAGGCCCTAGCCACCTCTTCCGTCCCGCCTCCTTCAGCACAGACTCTAGAGAAAGATGCTGCAACATCCACGTCTGACTTGTGAGTACCACAGTGTGTCTGTGAGCACGCATATAGTTATCTCAACTTCCCTTTAATTGTGGCAAAGTGTATGGAGGTGAAGTAAATTAGATTTATACATTGTGAGACAATCCAATTGCGATATCAGATACTTACCTAGACATGGTTCTCTGACGATGGATATATTGTAAAATCTATAATTGCATCAGAGATGGCCGTTTCCCAGTTATTTCCTGGTTTTGCTAGTGTATTAAGTCTGGATCATGTTAGAGATAGATACTGGATATAATCAGAATTCTGATATTTTCCGGATTTGTTTTTTATCCCTCTCTGGCATCTCTCGGGGATGACAGTTTTAAACTTTGATCTAAAGTTTAAGTAAGCATAATTCCACAACAGCCCGTAGTCAGTTTTACTGATGGCTTAATTGAACAGCGAAATTTTCACTATGTTACGACAAATAACAGTAGCCTTTGTCAAGTTATAAACTTTTCCACCGAAATCTTTGTGTTCATTTCCAATTTACGAAATAATTGTTCTTGTATTAAACAAAAATATTTTAAATTGCGTTTCATTCACGCCAATAAAACAGTGGGTTAAACCACCCCACACACACTTAGCCCTCTTCCATAGCCAACATTGATGTGTTGTCCATTTTCTCTCAGTCTCTCTAAGGCAGTAGACTCCGCGTGAAAAATATTTCCACTTATTACACAGGATAAACCTATGTCCTGCGTATTTAAAGCCTATAAGACATCGACTTTTGTTCCCGATTCATCCCGACCATCGGCGCGGTGAGAGTCGGGAATAAAATGTTGATGTCTTATACCAATAAGATATCGACATCCCCACTATTCCGATTGCAACTCTTCCTTTTATGACCTCGTAAATAGACCCTAAATGAGAACAAAGAAATAAAAGAGAGTGACCAGGAGCCGGGACCGGTCGGGCCCCGGGCCGGGTGATAAGTTTTAAATAGGCAATAATGCTAAGTTTAATAATTTCTGAACAATTTAAGATATCAGAAAACGGTTTCCAGGTAATTAATCGACTCTGTCTCAACTAAAAATCGATATTAGGCACTTCTAACTCGGACTGGGGGCTGGATAGCATCGCTAATTAAACGGCCTGTTCAGAATCGGGAACAGTTGATGAAGTGCGTACATCGAAATCTCAAGGTCGGCTAGAGTCGGTCATATATGACATGGTAGTAATGCCTGACGCGTCGGGAAAGGTAATAAAATCGGGTCGGTGAAGTGCGTACATCGACCCGATTAACGCAGATTGTCACAGACCCGATGGATCCGTTGGGCAGAAGTAGAATCGGTCGATGTCTTATAGGCTTAAAAGTACATGCATTGAGACAATGTATTTAAAGTAAGTAATTCTCAGTGGCACTCTGACCCGGTGTGTTATATTTTCTGTGTACATAGATTCTTATCTCCGGTACGTGGGATGCTGACAGTAACGTACGAGGCTCAGGAGTCCCCGAAGTCACCTCCACCCAGACGCTCTCAAACACTGAACAACTTCTACAACAAGGGTAAGAGAAGAAATATACGTTTACATTCTCGAAACAGTGACCTAGGGAACTAACAATATTTTGACTGTAATTCGAATAGCCCTTATATTTATACATCGGTGACTGCTAGATTAATTATCTCACCCCTGGTACAAGTTTAGCCATAGGAATAACATTAGAAAAATATACTCAACGATCACCCTGGTAAAGTTACAATACTACGCCACGGCCGTGGCGTAGTGGATTTGCTAAGTACATTCTGAGTATTCTAATGTTGTGATGCTATTTAAACGATAGAAAGGGGTAAGATAAATCCAGAACCGCACTCGAATCGTAAAATACACAATACTCCACTCTTTTGACTGTGCCATAATCGTCACTCGGCTTTGCCTCGATGACGATTGCGGCCCAGCCAAACTCGTGGAGTATTGTCTATTTATACGATTCTCGATACAGTTCTATATAATTATCTTTCATCCGTACAGCTATTAAATATATTAAGCCATCTATAGGGACGCAAGTTTTCCGCCAAATGACGGAATTCCGACATTTCATAATCATCGGCAGCAGTCTCGGTGTTATAATATATATCGATTCATAGCCATTCTGTTTCAAAATAATGTTAAATATTTTTTATAAGCGGTTTTAAATTTCCAATTTTCTCCTTCAGTCCCGACTTTCATCTCTGCCATCTAAAGCTCAATATGTATAGTTTCGCCTCTGAAACTAAAGACAATTTTATAAGTGTTGTAGTAAGGGTGAGACAAGGCGTATCGATGCTACCCCTACCGCATTTACGACCACAATGTAGACAGTGTACGGGTCGGCGAGTTCCACTTTCTAACGTCAACCAACCCAGGTTATGCGAACGAAAAAATTTTGAACTAATTTACAAGTGTGAAACGCGGAGGGAATAATTTGAACATGACTGATCTTTGTCTACAGTATGCCGCCTGAGCTACCATCGACTTCAAAACTTGTGCACACAACTGGACATTCCGAATGACGTGGTAAGAGAATTTTCAGTACAGAAATTAAAAGCCTTGGGGATATTAAAAGAATCCAATGCTAATGGATGAAGAGCATGTTATCAACAACGCCATTTTGCTATTCTACTGGTTCTATGGGTGTAAAATTTGCAGGATAACACAAAAGAACTATTCTCAGAAGAGAACAGAAATGTGGTTTTGGGCTATGACCCTGTCTTTGAACTAATGACTTAAAATGAGACACCAACTGTAACTAATGTAAAATAGAGACTAACACAGGTATATTACATTTCCACTTTAAAATAGAAATCCTTGTTTTCTTTTCCAGTTTATAAGATCTTTTGTTTTTTGTATAAAACAAAGATGTATAAATTGAGCCTCATTCATACCGATAAAACTGGCCTGGACCTCACCAAACACCCTCAGCCCTATTACATGGCCAACATAGGTGTGTTTCCATGTTTTTCCTTAGGCAGTAGATTCCACATGAAAACATTTCCATTTTTTACCTGAACCTAACTGATATCCCTGATAAAAGTAAGATTATGTTTGTTCTTTCAGCAACAGAAGATCTGGACGTGTCTGCAGTACTGCCTCTCACACTACTGGTCTATGATGCGGGATCGACATATTGATCACGTGAGAAAACTGATATATGTTATTAAATACCATGTTTATGATATGTGTGTAGGCATGTTGTGTGTTCCATAAACACCCCATTTATACTTATGTTCAAAATTCCAAGATTACAACAGTTTCAGCTTTATGTCTTCCCAATCCCAGGGTGCACCAAATGAGTTTCTAAAATCCAGGCAAGTTGTGTTTTGTCTAAGGTCCGATGCACAAAATTATATTTAATCTTATTAGGTAAAAAAAGATAGAGGCATGCTTCAGCATGGTGGAAAAATTTGGTGTGTTTGTTTTATATAGAAAATGTCTGAAGTTGATCGTCAGAAAAGAATAGCAGCATTCTTATCAAGAACCTTGGCCCTATTCACATTGTCATACAATATAGATAATAAGTACAATAATGTTTTCCCCAGAGGTGCCCTTACTCAGCCAGTTCTAAAACAGATTAAACGGTATATTCATATTTGATATACTGTAAAACCCCGCCTATAAGCGGATTTTTTAAAGGGATTTTTTAAGAAAATCGGCTTATAAATTTTTGCAAAGTCGGGGGTCGGCTTGTAACCGGGATCAATTTTTTTGGGGAAAAAAATCATATTTGTCAGATAGCGTGTGATATCTTATATTGGTACAATTGATACATGAGCGGTGGTGAGTCTTAGACTTTTAACTCAGTCAGTGAACTCATTGTTGTTTTTAGATGATGATGTGTGCAGTGTACTCCATTTGTCGGGTACAAGACATGGAGATCAAGTTTAAGCGGATCGTCAACGTCTACAGCAACATGCCACATGCTTCGGTCGAGGTTCGTAATGCTTTCAGCAAAATATTATCCTAATGTGAATTGGGCTTCTTGCTGGTAATGGTAAAGATTGTATGAATATCACGCTATTGCCACATTATACATGCAGTTTATACACCATGCGTTCATTTTATGTTTTATGCTTAACGTTGGGAACTCGTACTCGTAAGGTTGCGAGTATGGTAACTCATACTCAATAGGCGATAAACATATATAGATATGTCCAGGCTAAGATGTTCGATGTGAATGTCTCTTGGTCATCTCATTAGGAGCACTTTGGAATATTCACTCGGCTGTCCCCTCGTTCATATTCCTGCGCACTCCAAACTTGATGGGGAACGGGGACACTGACCAAACACTCGTCAATTTCTCTCTTAGTAGTTGTACATTCACTGTCTACGCCAATAAGCTGCTTTTTTTTTGCGGGGGGGGGGGGGGGGGGGCATGATTAACTTATTACCACGCTTGAACTTGATTGTTCTTTAATTCCAAGCTCTCGAGTTAAAGTACAGGAAACTGGCTTTAGGTGCAAAAACAACGGAAAGATTTTCAAAATCTTTACTGGATGGGCCAGTGAATTAAAGAATATTGTCCGCCTGGGACTTCAAGGCCGTTAATCAGTTTTCTGTCTCCTTTCCAAGTTTGAGAATTATATCATTTAAATGAAACTTATTAACTCATAAAACCTGTCTACACGGAAGATTTTAGGTTATTTGGTAATATTCCACAAATGAATTATGTGCTAGTTTTCATCGCTTTGAGTATCACTGATCAAGACCCTATCTTCGACGATTTAAAAAATCTGAACCAGTGAATTCCACATTAAAAAGATTTCCACTCTACTCGTTTTCCTGACCTCAATTGGCATCCCTAGTAATCAAGTCTTTTTTAAAGAACGAGGCGAAAGCACTTCTGAAGAAAACAAAAACAAAAAAAACTAATAAAGTCTTGTGATGGACGTTTGGTTTGTCAGGGTCACAGTGATTGAAGTATTGGGTCTGGATTCTTTTCAGGTTTATAAACACGTCTTGATTGAGGGTCATGAATTTAGCTCTATCATCACGTTCTACAATGCCGTCTTCATGCCAACACTCAAGTCTTATATACTTCAATTCTCAGACTCCAAACAGGTAAAGTCCACTCTCGGATCCCAGAAAGTTAGTGATAATGACTGCAGAAATAGTATTGGGCGATGATACATGTAGTTTGCATATAGTCAGTGAACGTTTGCAATACGGCAACATAACAGCAAAAAATAAACCTTGGCTGTTTGAATCTTTACTAGCTCGTGTTAAAGTGTGTACGTGAATTTATTTAAGAATTGATTCAAACCAATGTATTTTTGCAAACTAGTAGAGATGCGATGATATCCGAAATCCGAGAAGGATATGAACTTTTTCCCACCACACAGAAAGGTAACCAGTGTTATATATTGTCAGATTCCATCCATGTCTCCTGTGCCAAAGAATATGCCATCTCCGCTCACTGCTTCTCCCGTCTACAGGTAAGTTACTGTGGTGTCGGTAATAATGCTGAACAACTTATAGTATTGTTCTCTTTGAGTCTTAACTAGGCGTCCTGCACAGTTTACGGGTCTCTGTTTACAAGTCTACGCTTAGGCACAAGTATTGAGCAGGTTTTGTAGGCTATTTTTTTATTCCGTGATTTAAAACGTCAATACTACATGTTGACCTCGACAAAATCTCAATTTTACTTCATCTTTAAATCTAAGTCTCTAAATATTTTACTATCAAAATGTTCCGATTCAGAAATCTTGTATGGGGAAGTCATGTAATCTGAAGCAGAACAAAATGTAATGGGGTCACTTCTCCATAATATTGATATGGCACTCTTGTTCTGCGTAATAGTGTTCCCGGGAGGAAAAACTTCTTCGTGTCGCCCATGAAGGACTCGCCGTTCAAGCCTCCACTGACACCGGGACGGATGACACCACGGTCCCGGCAGCTGTACAGCTTCGGTGAAGGGGTCGGGGTAAGTGTGCGCCTAGTATTACAGCAGGGATGCCACTTTTCCACTTTTCCAAGGAAATCCATGTTTTCACTTCCATTTTATAAAAATCGTTTTTCATGTATAAAACCAATGTAGTATAAATTGTAGCTCATCCACGCCTATAAAACAATGGTTTGAACCTCCCCACACACCCTCAGCCCTATTCCATGGCCAACACCGATGGGTTTTCTGGTTTTTTTTAAGTCTATCAAAGGCAATAAATTCCACGCGAAAAATATTTCCACTCTTGTCCTGACCACTGACTGACATACCTGATTACAACAGAAGCATTGCGGGGAGGGGGGGGGGGGCATGGTGGTTACTGGTACATTGTATATGTTGTCTGGACTTATCTGAAACGTAAGATATTAACGCCCAGATATATGTAATCAGCTGCCCTCAGATTTATACTTTTCACCCACGTCCACGCTAAGAGTAGCTAATTGTCCACATCCAAATAAAAATCATATCTCTGCGAGGACGGGTAAACAATCCTTGTTGCACTTCATGTGGCACTGTAAGAAAGTTGAAAAGATCTGTACTATATAACCTGCACGAATAGTATAGTGATATCCAAGTCTCGATGTGGCTACGTGTCCTTGTTTGTGTGGTTTATAGAAATAAAAGAGATGAGTCTGGTCAGGATATTTTATTTAGCGCAGAAATCCCTTATTTCCATGGATACAAGTATACAGATGAATTCCCGAGAAACAAAAATTCTTCGGACAACATTCTAGATGGTTTGGTTTATTTTTATTCATAGATTATATTATTTGATTAACGCAAGTTGAAGTGACCAGATGCATATTCCATCATGGAATCCGCACGAGACATTATGATGAATGTGACAAACACGGACTTTTGTGAAAACGTGAATTTTCATCATTTCCTCGACTAGTCGGCTGAGAAGTTGAAGGTGATTAACGAGTCGATGCGGTCTGCCCAGAAGATGACGTCACCAGTGGTATGTCGCAGTCAGAAGCGGTTAATGTTTGATCAGCCAGAAGGAGGAATTCCCAAGTAAGCTTACTGTTTTCTCAAATCTATTCAATAAAATTTGCTTGACAGTGTTTCACCGCATAAAAGTAAGATATTGTTTATAGCTTCTTTCCTTTTCTTTTTGTTAAAGAAGTGTTAATTGCTATCGACATCTCCCTATCACTCTTCCGAGCAATACACCAGTAAGCGAACAATAAGTAAAACATACAAAGATGATGATATCGCTTCTGATTAGCAATGTTCAGTTAAAGATGATATTCCTATAATCATACTAATCCAATCAATATCATATTAATGATATTTGCTCATTGGCACACTGGACTTTGTTGATTGGAGTCCCACTGCAGCCACTTTTCTCCTTCACCCCCAGCAGTGGTAGATGTACTGCTATATCAAAGGCTAATCCTTCTCATAGCATGTCTATGTGGTGTGGGAAGTAAAAGAACTCTCACCTCGGTAAATGTGTAGGGGTGAGATTTCTACCTACATTCATCTCATAGATTTGGTCAAACCCAAAGTGAGTCTAATTGAACAAATTGGACGTTAACCTAAACAAACAAACAAGCAAACAAGCTCATTGACAGCCCTGGAGAAGTAGCGCGAATGGAAAAAAACGTAGCAACAAGAAATGGAGTTGTCCAACGAACCCAGCATACACAATAATTGTCGCTTTCTGAAACTTCAACCTTTAACACAGACCTGCCGACCCTCCTTTTCACATTTAACTGACATTGCCTTTACCCATATTATCGAACATCTGTTGGTCTGACTGCAAAACTTTCCCGCTTTAGGGAGATGCCCTTCGTAGAATGTCACTTTTCCAGGGATGCAATTATTGAGATATTATTAATTTCGTGTATCCAAAATTTCAAGATTTCCTAATATAGCGATCATAATTGTGCAATATGTCGATTCGACCAGATTCTACAAGACCCTGACCCTGCCAGCAACTCCGGCGGCACCCTGCAGCCTCACACGGGCAGCCGGAAGGTGCCGAAAAGGCGCAGAATGGTGCCGACTTTTTTTTTGGAAAGCGAATGAATCTCCTTAATTGATCCATATACATCAGTCGTCTTGCATTATATTTATTTCCATCTATGGCTTACATTCCTGCTTTCTGATCACATCATTGAAACAGTCTAGCCATGATATGAATGTCGCCGTATCACCCAAACAATCATATAATTTCATGTTTCATATACATTGAACCTTACCGTTGATTCCGCTTCAGCGAAGAGCCAGGTAACATTATCGTCGTGAAGCGGACGAAGAAATCGCTGAAGTTTGACTCGGACGTCAAGACGGAGCAGCCTCTGGCCTTGTCGTTGGCGGACACGCCAGCCTTCAACACAGTGAAGTCGTCTGCCATGCTAGCTCTCAACTTCGAAGATAACAAACAATCGGCCTGTGAAATGGACAAAGTCTCTGTGTGACTTGAGCACTGTCAGGGACGTTGATGTAAATGTGGTGAATAGGTGCCTCACTGGTACCAAAGGATCTCTCCCAAAAATGACCGTAATTATCATGGCCATTTCCAGAAAGACAGGTTCTTGTTTGTAACACGTTGCTTTGGATATATTTATTGCATCATCTGTTATGTCCGTCCATAGATTTACGATTGCCCACAAGTGCACCAATTAGAGTATACAATCACGCGCCGTATTTACCCAGCTAATTATATTATATAAGAATATTTGTTTAAAGGAATGGAGGTTTCATAACAAGACAATCATTTCTGCCTGTGTGTCCTACTTTGGTCATTCGATTATGTATCTTAGTGGGTGCTGATTAGTCGAGATTCTGGTAAATTGGGGAGAGGGTAGAAATTACCGCTGCCCTTTTAAGATGGGGCTTAGCGTTTTCTCATTAGGATATTGCCGTCTTGGCTTCACCTTGGTCCATATTAACGTGTTTTCCCTGCTAGCCGTTCATCTTCATCTCATAGATTCGATCTCGCCGGCTGTTTTTACGGCGTAAAACCCCATCAAACCTAAATACTAAAGACTTGAGTCCAAACCACTAAAACCAAAACAATATTAACGCAGGATCTCAACCTTCGAATGCAGGGTAAAAAAGGTATCTCGGAACGGTATGATAAACCAATACTGATCTCATGTATGTAAGATTTTGTAGCTTCACTGGATTTACTGCTTTCCTCTCGACTAGATACGTCTTCAGAGAGTATAGTTCTTTTTCCTGACCTAAACAGACATGCCTGGCAACTGAAATGACGGCGATCTCAGTATCGGTCGCATTGAAAATAGATTCACCTAAAGAGATGCAAGTTACAGGCCTACCCTAAAAAATCATGTGAATAATCGCAAAGTAATAGCAAACATATTGAATTTCACGTTTGGCTTTCAAAATCAGGAATAGCATGTAATCTGATAATTATAATAGTATCACAGTAATCCAATTGGTCATATTGCATAGGGTTTTTAAGCTTTCATCATAAATGTTATTTAAGAAAAACCCTTGTGAAGGGTGTTTTAGAGTTACCATTATCTATGAAACTAGAAATTATGGTAAATGTTTCTCTGCAATTTTATGATGTTAGGTAATGATCAGGGATACTTTTCACTGGAAAGAATGTTTTATCCAGATATCATTGGCCTTGGCTGTTGAATGCCGTCATGCTTGAATAGTATGACAGACACCATCTGAAATAGAGTAATCCATATTAAAGCGAATATAACCATGTTATAAATAAGTACGCAGCATTCAATAGAGATGTTAAGTTTTCCGATTATTTCTGCGTTTTGCTATTGTGTCAAGTCCTGATCATACTAAAGCTAAATAATGCAGATAATCAGAAATCCCGTGGGTTTTTTTTTCTATACCTCACTGGTATCTCTGTTTTGATAAAGCTATCGAATTGTAATTACCAAACACCCATAATTGTATTGTGCAGTTTTCATCACCGGCATCATTGGGCGTAATCTCGATATTGTTTGTTCTTGTCTTAAGAAGACTGATGCAATCTGAACACGGTCGTCTGTTATCTGAACTTTATAATAGTCAGCGCTTTTATTCCAGATCTTAATCCATTGATAAATATTCCAGATCTCGATTATAGGCAGCATCTGTGTTATGCCGACAAGTATTTTTAAATGCATTTCTTTAATAGAAACTTTGCCAATATCTACACTTTGACTACTAAAAACAGCTTGGTTTCTGACTCATAGGAAATATACATGTCTTGCCAGCTTGGAAAAATACATACCTTTTTATGTGTTGCAGAAAATATTGGACCTTTTATACAAAAATCTTGCTGCAATATTGATTATGTACATGGTTATGCGAGAATCCCTAATATAAATGGCCCCAACATAATGTCGCTAATAATTATATTTCCAACATTTATCTGGTATCAAACTCTTCCCACTGAAATTATTGTCATGTTATCCATTGAATACGAACTGAGTATCTGAACTCGAGTAATCTACGCGTGTTTTTTTTCTTTATTTTGTTTCCTGATATCACTATGTAATTGATTTCCTTTATTTTATCTGTTTCCCATTGTATTGATCACCTTTGATCTTTACGTGTTCCGGTTTGTTGTTACTCGTATTTTGACAGTTTATGACTGTATTACTAGTAGCTACTTTATCTATTGAAATGTTCTTTGCTTTAACATTTCACAAATTATACTACTGCCATGCCTGTAGAAAAATAATAAATTCTTAAATATTCCCAGAGTTTCTAAGTGATATATGAAATATTTACGTTGCTCATTTAATCATTTTTTGTACAAATAACACAGGTACTACCGACACTGTGGGAATATACATACTGTTACTGGGTCATTTCAATTCATTTTTCGCAGTGTTATAAAACATTAGTTTGGAGTACATATCCACAAATCATAGTACATAATGTATAACCAATTGCAGGAAATAGACTAGCTAGGTGTAGACTCAAAGGGTAAGGGAGTCCGAGCAGGTGCTGCGATGGGTCAAGGGAAGGCATTTATTTGACAAGTAGGTGTTCTTTTATGTAAATTCCAGAGCATCGATAATACAGGCTTGTTATCTGTGAGCTTTGTGCTCTCATTGGCTGTTGTACCAGCCAATAGGGGATGGTTAGAATACCCTGCCCCCATGTGGGCAGGTTAGGAACTAAAGCTGAGCGATAATGGGGATAAATGTGCCATTCAAAGCAAGGCAGCTGAACTGTAAACATCATGGAGGAGCAGGGTAATAAACCAAGATGGTGAATTTGTTAAGTAATAATTAAGGGCAATTTTGCTGATTACTGCCTTCTGATAGAAACCCATATTACTTAGCCACGATAGGTATGTATTGGAATGAACTTTACAATGTGATTACCTATTCTTATTTCCATTGTTCCAAGCTCAGGGGCGAAGAGATGTTCCTCTTTTGGATATCTGCTACTAATTTTCAAAATTGTGTATGCTCCCAAATGTTACTACTCCATTTTGTGTCTTATATATATACATGTACCCTAGAAATACCAGAATACCTGGTAAGTGGGAAGTTAAACCAGCAAGCTCGCCGACATACTAAAGACGGGAAATGATTTTATGGTGTTATTGTGATGAGCGCAAACTTTTTCGGTGAGTTGCATATGGGCAGTCAACGACCAATTACCAAGTCCGAACGTCCTGAACCCCAAGAGAGATGTATTAATTTTTTTTTTTTTAATCGGGTCTGGATGCCCTGCCACGTTACATCTAGTCTCCATAAATGTTGAGTTGATTGAAAAGGATAATGTATTCTCTAAGTCTTTAAAATAGGTTTGTTCAGTGCCCCACCCCACCCGCCAACATTTCTTTTAAAAAACTCAGCCTCTGCCCCTTGGAAAGCAACATCTCTAAAACCGTGGTGGCCCAGAACTGCAGGTACTTGTACGGTATTCCTCCTGAGGCTATGACACAGCACTACGAAAGAATCGGTAAGACCTCTCTGAAGGAGCAATTCTGCACCATTCTTGTTAGATCCATAACTCAGCCTCTACACTGCTGTCATGTCTTGGCTTTGACACACAACGGGCCGCTCTGATAACCTTTATTAGCGCAATCAGATGTCGGTGATAAGAGTGAATTGGTCAACGGTGCGGGATCTCCCAAGACGATAATACCACTGTGCTAAGTGATCTGAAAGAGGAAGAGAGGAGTAGGGTACACGGAGGTGGAACAAGCACATGGATACGGACAGAATTCCCAGAAAAGGAAGTCAGGATTGTGGAGAGAACTTATAGTAAGAAAACGTAGATGTGGATCAAGAGAGGAAACTTTTGTGACTTTACCATCACTGCGGGATTATAGCTATGAGATGAGGATGATAAGAAGAGGATACATATTAGTGACTACCGGGATTTCATAATCATCAATTACACATGAAATTTGAGATCTGATCCTCACCGAATTCTCACTGAATCACTGACTAATGTCCAAGAAGTTTTATCAAATACAGTTTTCGTATAACTAATTCCAATACTAACAAAATACCTCACATCACAAGGATATTCATAAATTCGAGAATACCATTCGATTGCATTTGTAAATACCTTATACAAAGGAAACATTACATTATCCTATCATGTCACCTACTATATATATATAGGAAAATGTTTTCCAAGTCACAACCGCACTTCTGGAACACGTTTGCAACAATTGTGTTGGAAATTTTATCAAAATGATAGCTTTAACATATTTTATCCAAGGCTTCACCAATATTCAAGTGCCCAAAAACTATCAATGGTTTGAGAGCCGCAATAACATAAAAACCTTAGGGGCATCAGAAAAATACCTCTAAATGTTTTGTCTTTTGGCAACGTGTACAAAATCATGGAAACTCCAGAAAACTTTCAGACTTTCAACATCAGCACAGAGGCTACAATACCTGACGGCAACACCTTGGCTCCTAAAATCATTGCATATTATATTACCCGGCTCATCCAGTCTTTCATTGCGTTAGTCGGTAACTCACTCACCATCCTGGCATTTGTCCGCACTCCAGCACTGCGAACAGGAACCAATGGTCTGGTTGTCAGCTTGGCGGTTGCAGATCTCCTATCCTGTGTCGTGGCTCCTTTGACTGTGTCTCTGATTTACAGTACAAATAGCCCGAATTGGATAGCACTCTGTATGACTAAGGAGGTGGTTACTATGATATTCCAGGGTGGTAACCTCTACAGCGTCTTCTATATTTCTCTTGATCGCTATGCGGCTGTGGAGTATCCCATCCGCCATATACTTCACGTGACCATGAAGAGTGTCTCGATTCTCTCGATTGTCACATGGGGACTTTTGGCGACCGCCTCCATCTTAGTAGTCACCTTGAGCCAAGAGCCTGATGTCACCCACAACAGTCAGCTCTGCTTCTACACAGAATTCCTGCCCTCTTGGGTACTAAACGGCCTCATCTTGCCCCAGTTTGTTGGTCTCACTCTGGTGACCTTGATACTATACAGTCGTATGTGTTTTATGGTTTGGAAGAAGAGGACCAAGGTCGACAGTCAGCGTCACCGCCAGGTTCTGGTCGGGATGCGCGCGCATCAGACACGTCAGCGGAAGTTGACCCGGACGCTGAGCATTGTCATGGGTTTGTATCTCACCTTCAGCTTGCCCGCCGTGTGTTTCAGTAACTTGGTAAACAAGAAGGATCCCCATCCTGAGTGGTTGTTGGATGCGTACAATGTGGCCATCGTCATGTGGTACACCACGTCATGTTTGAACCCCATCCTTTACGCGTGGCAGGCGCCTGGATCCAGGAAGGCTTTCATCAATATCCTCAAGCTCCGTCGGCAAGTGTGAGCATTTTGTTATGTCTAGCGTGTCTAATGACTGCCATGTCCACATATCATCTAAAGCCAATCTTTGAGAAGAGAATAACCGACAAGCAGCGTAATAAAGCGAAATGACCAAAACTATACCTGGACCTAACTGCACCACTGTGAATATCTGGACAGGTGCTGATCTCCCAGGCACAATATGATATAAACTAGGGGGAACATGATTGGACGCGGCACGGACCTGAGGCCCTACTTGCATGGGCGAGTGACAGGGCAAATTGATGTTGATCTTTTACTTAAAGCACGGACTTGTTATCCAAGTCCTACATGACAGAATTTGGATTTACAATAGGCCTAATAAAAAAAATCACAAGGGGTCCGTGCATGAGGAAATACCACATACCATCTTTCGGGTAGTGAGCTAGTATGTGGGTCAATATTCTATTGCCATATATATGTGTAAGTAGTAGTATAGAGTTTAGATGATTTAAATCTGATATATTTCATTGTGACATTGGACTGCACACTCGGAGGTACACGTGGCATTTTAGTTCCTGAACTCACCACTTAAGAATGTAGTGGCGCCGCGGTCGCTTCCCGCGTCTCACTGAGTGGACAGTGCACTTTTTTCACTACCCTAGAATTAGATGTTTCACTACATGTAACTTATGGTTATACCCAGATCTAGATCTAGATCGTAGTGATGCTGGGTTGTCCTTCGATCACTTGCAGGCCCATACCAAATGGTAATTATTTTAATGTATTCATCTTAATGTAATCATCGCAGCTACATAGAGATATAAAATTGATTCAACTTCAAAGCTTCACTATTTGAAATGATTAATCTATTATAATACGGAATCGGGAAAACAGCAATGATTTATAAACATGATCTCACTCACTTAGCCAGTGTAACCCGCCCTGTCACAAGACTCAATGGGGAGATGAGGGGGTGAGCATTTTCCCTTTATCTCACCCTGCATGGTTTCTTGTATTTATTGCGAAGGAAATATAGAGGAAACCTATGAAAGTTTAGGGTCATAGCTTGTATCCCATTGAGCCTGAATAGTGTAGTAATTCACAAGGCGAAGCCGCGTGGATTCTGTAGCGATTCAAACGAGATGGGATCGAGCTCTAACCGTAAACTTTTTTTTTGTGTATCATTTCTTTATTGAGTTCACTGTTTTACAATCAGTCCGTATACTACACATGGATGTATATTGTTACTCAATAAACTTGAATAGGTTTCTGAATTTATCTCACCCATCACTTTGACTGATCGGCTAACATTTGTGACATAATCCCCCATTGGATATCTTTTCTAAATATCTCATGGGTGTTTTAATACGAGTTCCCAATATTAAGAACTATGGAGAAAAAATATACCAAGGATGAGGTGATAAATTCTTATATTTATTAGGGCCTACTCATGAATGTGGAAGATATAGTCCTACATACCTTTAGATATTCATAAATGTATTATTCTCCAACCATTTTCCATGTGGACCGATGGGTCACCCATAGAGTCTTATCCATCACCTCATCGTTGGGGCGATTAGGATACCCTACACTGCAGTCTACACTGAATTATCAGTGAATAGGCTACAGGGCCTTGGCCTACTAGCCTACTAGTACTATATTCAGAGTAATACGCATAGTTACACATATATATATATATACAATGGCTAGCATACTTATTGTTAAATTATGGTGATAATCCTTAAATCGTGATTACGATGTATATACCACAGTCCTGTAGAAATATCCAGGATTTGCAAAAAAAAACATGCCTTCTGCCCCGAGTGAGGCTCGAACTCACGACCTTCAGATTATGAGACTGACGCGCTGCCGACTGCGCCATCGAGGCGGCTGTTGATAGAAAGGATGAAACGTGATACGTTCCGATGGTGTACTTTACAATTCAGTCAGAAATATTTTGTAATAAGATATGACGTTAGCATATTATCGGATGTTATATCAAAATTGAATTTTGGATGATTTTCCTCTTAGGCAAAAAGCCAATTGTACTGTTCCCTTACCCCACCATCCCCATAAGAACATGGAAAGTATGATCACTATTGATGAATGGGTTTGGACTCATATTTAAAAGATAGTACAATTAAAAGGTTTAGGTCTTATTTAGCTCGCAATACGCGCGCACATCCGTTGCCTAAAGGTTAGAATGGTCACGTAGACCTTCAGGTTCCTGCAAAAATGCCTAATCCTTCATTATCCCTGTGCCAACTATAAATGCCTGGTAAAATGGTCCTGTGTCCAGTATACGCATAGCCTTATCATATGCCCTGCCCGACCACTGACTTGGATCCTGAAAATACAACTTTTTTATTTTAGTCTTGAAGAGTGGGAATCCTGCCATTAGATGATAACACCTACTTATATACCGGTAGGCCTACTGTAGGCCCTTAATCTGCTAATAATTGTTGGATGATAATTTACATGTTCAAATCTCATGGGACAAACCGGAAGTCATTATAATCAGACAGTCATATCTGATGGGACAGACTTGATTATGTTGTATTTAGACCTACTTAGCAGAGAGCTAGCATACAGTATGCAGACAGGTAAGGACAGAGACAGACAGAGACAGACAGCTCCTAACAGACATTCAGACTTGGACAGAGATATACAGTAGGCCTAAGATTACTAGATAGACAGTAACAGAGCAGACATATCCATCCATTCATCCATCCATCCATCCATCCATCCATACATACATACATACATACATACATACATACATACATGTACATACACACACACCGTATGTATACATCCATCCATCCATTCATGAATACATCCATATATAAATATATATATATATATATATATATATATATATATATATATATATATATACACACATACACACACCCACACACATACATAGGCCCCCTATACATACATACATACATACATACATGCATACATACATACATACATACATACATACATACATACATACATACATACATACATACATACGGTACATACATACATACATACATACATACATGCATGCATACATACATACATACAAGACATCAAAAATACATGCATACAAGGCCTAAATGTTAAAATTTAAACATAGATACTGAGCTTGCTGCAAAGAAACTAGCCCTTCACTATCTATGTGCTAACTATAAAGGCCTGCCGAAAATGGTCATGGGCCAAGTAGTCAGGTTCATTATTTTGATAATTTTGGTTTGTTGGGGGTTTCCTGGATATTTTGTAACCTATACATTAGAATGCTTAGAACCTCTACATTTAAAACATTGGTGTTGACAAATTTCCACACCACTTTTTTGCAACCATTTTAGATTTTCTGTTCATTCATGGTTATACAATAGACATAGAAAATATAAATGTAAGTTTTTGTTACCATAGTACTTAGGCCTACTGCTTTGTGGATAATGGCTTTATTTGCCTATAGAATCACAAATCTTCACAAAACGTTTTTATACCTTGCACATGGCTGTTGATTGCCGGTAGAAATAAGGGGTGAAACACACATAAAAACTAGGAGCCAATGGTATGTTCCTCATTGATGAATCAGCATGCACTTATGAATGAATAACAATGGATGGCTGGATGTGAAAGGTTTCGCCATTGAGTCAGATGGTCTCAAGCAGACCCATCAGAAATCTGGGTTAGACGTGGGTGCAGATGTTGGCCTGGAAGAGGGGGTGCTAGCAACCACTGCATGGTAGTCTGTACGTGATCAGAGACCGGGGCAGAACCAGGATGTGGAGCAGGAAGATCGGTCGGATCAAGCGGAGCAAAAAAAATATCACCTAAAATCGGAGTCCCGATTTCTGAGGAAAAGTTTCTTATAAACAGAACCAGTATGTGGAGCAGAAAGCTCGGTCAGAGCAAGCGGAGCACCAGCAGCAGCAGGAGATTGTAGTCAGGCACTGAAGGAAGTGATTTTCACATACAAGTCCGGATGCTGCTGCAGGAACTCAATCATGACCTCCTTCTCTTCCTCAGAGAAGTTTGTGATGACTCGAGGCAGAGCCCTCCTTCTCGTAGGAGCATCCTCCATTTCTGATGACTCGGGTTTAGTTTCAGAAACTGGGTTTAGTTTCAGAAACTGCTGGCCTGTAGGAGTCCACTGATAAAGAAAGCTGTTTGGTCCAAGAGGGAGAATTTGTGGACACAACCAGGGTTTAACGCTACCAACCTCTAAGTCGGAACACAGTGTAGACAGAGGTCGGGGCCAATCTATCCATAACCTCATTGCAAAGTCAGTTACCCATATTCGCAGTAGATGGCGCGACTGTAGAGAGTTCACAAACTGCATAAAGTATGGGGAGGAGGAAAGAAGAGATATTGTAAAAATATATCACCCTTATGATAAAGATATCCTTCACATTGATAAGACCAGATATCATGTGATATTGCTCATCTTAGTGATACGTATGTGCAAACTTTTGGATGTAGGTTTCTGCAGATTACACCGGACATCAGATTTGATTTCCAACATACATAGCTACCACCACATAATATTCAATTTGCAGAGGACACCTAAACGTGTAACTCAATCTATTCGAAAGCTGTACCAAGATACCACTGTGGAGATTCTAAAACAGCCTGAGGGTTATAAGTAGGATTCATACAACACACAACCTGTTATATCTGGAACAGCAAACCTGGCCCAAGGAGAACTGCCACGTTCCTGTACCTCATGTAAGTAAAACATAGATAAACCATGGTATCTCAAGATGGTATCCGAAAACTTAGCATTATATTCGATATAATTTTGTCTTAATTTATTCAATTTCATGTTATATTCATTTTTTTTCATTGTTTTGTTCTATTATAAAAGGCTATTTAAGTTTCCTCATGAACTAAATAATTGATGTAAATTCGGTTTTATATGAAAACTGCTTGCGGTCGAGTTAGTTACAGTAGCAGGCCTTCTGACGTCATATAGGCATGACGTCATATGATAATCTATCATTTTAGGAGACATTTTATCTCCAAATTTTAAACGGAAATAATTTGCCTCTGGATTATCACTAGTTATTGCTCGCGGTCGTTTGACTGATATTCCCACTCATATCTTGATCTTCAGAAAGCCAAGGCTTGACAGACATTTACCATGGAATCTACAGAAATCCCCAAATACTGGAGGGAAGCTGCTTCTCTTATTGTGACGGGTAAAACCGTGGACACCCAGGCTGGTTTTGACTACAAGGTTCTCCTCCTTCAGAGGAATACTGCTTCTAGTTTTGCCCCCGGAAGCTACGTCTTCCCTGGTGGTGTTGTCGACAGTGCCGACTTCAGCAACCAGTGGCGTGACGTGTTCCGTGACGTCACAGGAAAGACGCTAGAGGATGTGACGTCAGAACTAAGTGTGAGGGGTCCGCGGCCGCCGATAATGTGTGTAAATAGAGGGATGTCTGTGAGTTCAGAGATCGGGCTCCGGATTTGTGCCATCAGGGAGTGTTTCGAGGAGTCAGGGCTGCTGCTTGCCACGTGAGTTTAAGCAAGGGATGTATTTGTTTCAAATAAAATGTAGGCCTTACCAGTGATTATAAAATTGTAACAGCAATTCATATATATTCAATATGCAAATTATTTGCTAATATGGATGGTTAAATTCAAATGAATTGTCTCCATATATTAGGCCTGAATTCCTTTTCTAGCGGTTTATAGTGTAGCCTATTGCTCCCTTTATACGGTATTCTAAAAACTGAGGAGGGGACCTCACTGAGCATGACCTTTACATGTACTACGCGTTTTACCGTTCAGCACCACCATGGGCCACCATATTATATGTGAGAAAGCACCGCAACTCCTAGGTTCGGCCAAAATACGAGATTGCCAGGCCTTCCAATGTTATTCAATGTTTTATCACTTATTGCAAAATACCTAGTGCGAACGACTCTTCATCTATATGAAATCTCTTGCATTCGGTAGGATTTTGGAACTGGGAGTTGAACTGATAAATCTATTATGATTGAAGCTCATATAACAAATATTTAAATACTGTGGATATGTAACTAAACTCGCACACACGTCTTGTACTTTACACATCGAACACTTATTGCAAAGTCAACCTACAGATTATATTCAGTCAATGTAATAGAGCTAGTAAAAGTTCACACTAAACAAAATCATTACCGGCGCCCATCCATTATATCTAGAAGAATTTATTTATACTCTAATTAGGCTGAAACCTGACAATTGTGTCAGAATAATTCTTATGTACATGTATCTCACAGTATGATAAGGGGGCCCTCTGGGGGTATATATCTTGATATCAAAGTCCTATGATAAGGAAAATCGATTAATTCACAGACTTATAAAAATAGGTCCAAATACATTTGGTTACCAGTTCAGGACTTAGTTTCATCATCGATGGTCAGTGGATTGGGAACGAATTAATGTGCGCCGGCAACTCTTTTATCACCCAACCGTAAGGAATCGTCCACAACAAGAAACTGGGTCGGCAGGTTAGTGGGTCTGCATGTAGTCCGCGCACAGTGTCAACTCGTATCCAGTCATCGATTTGACCCCAGGAACTCGCCCAGACCTAAAGGTAAGCGTTCATTGGTATATATGTTTGTGTATAATTCTGATCGGGAATCACATTGCTCAGTTAATACCCTTTCTGTGGTTTGAGATTGTCTTAAAGACCGATTTTGTGACCGGGAGTTGTCAACTGCCAACTTCCGGGTTGTGAGAGTGAGACTGTTGTTGACTGTCACATGATATTGTTTCATGATCTTTTATAGTCCTCATATAGGTTGAATATCTTACTTCATGTGATTTAACTGGTGATGATGTATTACACTATACATAAAGGATGATGCCCCAATGTTGAGGGAGATAGGTGGGCATGTTTGAATCACTCTTGCGATGGGTTATTATTACACATACATATACATGTTTGGGAGTATGCCACGTTTGACCCAGACCTATAGGGAGCCAAAGTGGACCCACTACAACCACAGATAGCCGGTCACAAACACCATTTCCGGATATAGGCGCTCAGTACTTTGACTATGTAGGTTGGAGATTATATGTCTTGTTCTCTAATCTTTTAGATCCATATTATTGCTAAACTGAAAAACTGTCATCGTAGTTTGGAAACAGAGTTATGTACAGATGATAGTAGTAAACTACACTTCAAAAGTAACAAACAAGACCAAAAACAAATGTCTAGCCTCAAACCCCCATAGGTTTAGCACTAGGCCTCATTCTTACTGGCCACCGGAAATGGTGTTTTGTAAGTGGGTATCTGTGGTTTCAGCGGGTTCACTTTGGCTCCCTATTTCATTGTGTGATTAAAGAGTACGCTAGATCTGCAGTCTCACTGTTTTACTTCCATAGCTTTCGACGTATTGAATTGATGGTAATCCTGTTCGTTTTCAGAGTCTAGTGAGGACGATTTAAAATGGCGGACAATATAGAGAAAGACTCCATTTCCGGGATGCCTATTCCACACCTCTCTTTTATCCTACGTCATTTCCTACCAATGGCTCACAACTGTGATGATAGGCAGGTTTGTAGACTGTATTTATATAATGCTTCTTTTCATGATTAATGACTATTAATGCGGTAGTATTATAGAAGGACGTTGGCTATAGTTGATGTAAAAACTTAATATGATTTGGAGTAAAAATAATTTTTATGAATAAACATGGGAATCTCCACCAATATTTAGGTCTAAGTGATTTTCATGGATCTTGTACGGCAGAATTCAACATCAAGCTTGAGGCATAGGAAATTTGTTAAAAAAATAAGACAGTACCGGTAGCTTTAAAATGTGCATGTTTTGTCTCATTCTAGGAACTGAAGGAGAAAGTCCTCCATCAGTGGGGGGATATAGAAGGCGTCAACACAGAACTTCTCATCTCTGGCAGTGTCATGGAAGGTATTAACTTGCCAACTCATCTTCATCGCATACCCGGAACGTGGTTTGGGATCTCTGAGCTGAAGGCTTCAGATCTTGACACGATGTTGATAATGAAAGACAAGGTAGTTTGTGATCCAGTCAATTTAGACAGCCTCAGCAAAGACTACCAAAATGTGATGGAAATATTCACTGACGGAATTCACCCTGGTTACCTGCAGGTTCGTGTGCACAAGTCTAAAGATGTCACAAGAGAAATGTTTGTTGAAAAAGAAGGTGATGACTACCTGTACTTTGTTCCCAATAAGGTGAAAGATTTGACCAGAGAAAATATTCCGGGACTAATTAAAGCTAACCCTGATCTACAGCTATACGAACAAGGG
Source organism: Alentia gelatinosa (assembly GCA_950022655.1). NCBI lineage: Eukaryota > Metazoa > Annelida > Polychaeta > Phyllodocida > Polynoidae > Alentia > Alentia gelatinosa. Next base: position 40,406,820 of record OX465582.1, read on the forward strand.
CCTGCATTAACCCTTCAGACCGACTTTGGTCATGGAGCACCGGAAAAACAAGAAAGAGATCTTGTGTTCCCTGTATTCTGCTGTCCTGTTTGGCCGCGTGTTGCCGCGGAGTGGAGAACTAGAAAAAGAGAGTCAAATTGGCCAGATGAGGAGCTAGTACAGGCTATTATCAATAAAGGATGCCACATTGTGCCAGTGTGTCATTCCGATAGCAAGGAACCAGACCTGGAGTGGCGAATGTCCTTCTCTGTAGCAGAGCTGATGTTAATGCACCGAATTAATCGCAGTCAGAGATTGTGTTACCTTCTCCTTAAGACACTGCACAGTCATGTCCTAAAGATACCTAACGTCAGGGGCCTTGTTACTTACCATATGAAGACTCTGTTTCTCTGGATGTGTGAAAGGATTAGCAGAGATGACTGGAACCCTGACAATGTAGGTCCTTGCCTACTGAAAATGTTGGATCATCTCAAAGAATGTCTAGATAACAAATACCTACCGAGCTACTTCTTGCCAGAAAACAATCTAATTGACCGGATTGACCCAAGTGAGTGCAAAAAACTGGCATCTAGTGTCGAAAGCATACGTAAAGATCCTTTGAAGTATTTATTTGAATTTAACAAGAAATTCAAATGGTTCTTCGGACTGTTTTGGGTTGACGCTGATGAACAATTCCGTGAAGTTCTTGATGATGCTAAAAAAGCGAGCAGTCTCTCCCAGTCCTACGAGAAGGTTTTACTTCCCCAAGGTTTGCTCAATGCAATACGTCATCTCCAAGAACATGGTGCACTCCTTGACAAGATAATGAAGAAAAATAACAACCCTGATCCAGGCGAACCCTCCTATAAATTACCCTATGACAACGCCATAGATATTCTTGAGGACATGGCCCGCATGCACGAGAAGGTGACTGGTGAAATGATGAATGTATCACAGCTGGTTCTGATGTGTGCAGTAAATCTCACACAATACACTGACTGCTTGATAGGATTTTACAACCGATATCAAGAACGATATCCTGACAATCCACATAAAAGCGCCATATTAGAAAACCTTGGCTGCTGCTACTACGTGAAGTACTTGAGGCCACTGGAGGGGAAGAGAAAGAAGGAAATTCAAGCACAAGCTACTGAAACGTTTGAGGAGTGTATAGCCAAAGGTGAAAACTCTGCAGGACTAGTAGACTATGCCCGGTTTCTTTGTGCTTTGGGTGAAAGGGAAAAGGCAACTGAACTTCTCAGGCAGGCCCTTGATCAGGAAGCTGGAAAGGTAATAACCAAAGAAATGGGAACAAACATATACAGCAAATCTGAGCTTATAACACTGGATGACACTATAAGACAAATATCAGACGTTCAAAACTCTGTCACTACCTTCTCTTATCCACTGGCCGCATACCTAATTGTAAAACTGGAGAACGATGACACAAAGAGATTCGAAATCATCACAGACTTCCAGTCTAAATGTGAAAAGTTCGCGAAATGCGATGAGGGGAACCCAATTCATATTGGAAATGCGTTTGTACTGTTGGGTTATGCCTGTGAGGTAGCAGGATATTTCAAATTAGCAAAAATCGCACAGGAAACTGCCGTTAAGCATCTTCCACAAGGGAAGTTACCAAAACTGCACATTTTGTAGCTAGAGAATGCAACCAGTTCAGAAACTGCATTGTTAACGTCTGCCGGAATAATGTACTAAGTATCAAGAACTGTTGATGAAAAGCCTCACTGAGACAGGAGTTGTGAAAGGCAAATAATATGAGGTTTAGGCCACTAAAAAAAAACTTGTTTCTCATCACCGCGCGCATCAGAAAAAACGATTTTAGAAGATTTTTTTTTTAAATAGATGAACCTTGATAGAAACTATGAAAGGTATGTGTATTTAGTATCAAATTAAAGCTCCTGATGTCCGGGATGCATTAAATGTATAGCCAGTAAAAATCTGGAAACCCCGCGTAAGCAAACAGCCTGCGTAAGCAGCCACTTTGGCCCGGATCGGAGGGTGTCCGCTTATTCGGGGTTTTACTGTATGTCTGCCATCCTTGATATAGCAAAAAAAAAAAAAAAAAAAAGCGCCCTCGTCATATTTTTCATGGCTTGGTGATGAGAAACAAGTTGGGTTTTTTTCAGTGGCCTTAGTAAGCAAAAATAGTTTTGAGTGAATGGTGGAAAATCTGTCTGCAGTGTAAAGGCCAAATCAGGAATATTTCTATAAATGCTAATCAGGAATAGTTCTATAGATCTGCTTATTAGGTGAGAATCCGATGGCCTGAAGTGTTCTTATATTATTTGATAGGTTTTCTCTTTGATAAAATTCATTAATACATGCAAGGAATTATGTTCTTTAATATACACAATATTTTTTATTTACCATCTGATGATAGATAATGTTAATTTACATTACGAAACGACCACATATCTAAGTTGTTTCTGCATCATTCCTGCAAACAATATTATTATAATGACTGTTGTGGCACATATAAAAAACAGAAAAAACCCTCTAAAATCTATTAACCCGCCCCCCCCCCCCCCCCCCGAAAAAGGTTCTCACGAAAGATTACCTGATATTAGCCTGTAACGCTAAAATGTTGTTTAACATATTTCATTAACTTCTGAACCGATGGGGTTCCACAATAATAATTTAGGCCTGAGAGAGTCGTATAACTATAGGTCTGACTATAACTTATATGGTAGACCTGGTATTTCATAAAACATCGACGAGGGACTAGAACACATTCCAGATCGATGGAAAGGGAGCTTGTTAAGCTACGCTGGGAGCACACATGTACAAAATATAAAGAATTATACGACAAGATACTAATACAGAGAGCGAGAACTGTAATACGATGTGCCAGGCTACTGCTTTCACCTTTGCTGTTTTCTGACAAATGTTGATAGATGCCCTGTGGTTAAACCTTCTCTTTCAAATAAAACCTTTCCTATACAAAAGAAATGTGTCAAACGTAGTTTACTATTTTCAATGCTATACCGCCCCCCCCCCCCCCCTAATAAAAAGAATTAGATCTTTAAATGGGACACATGCCACGTGACATCTTGGCCCATATAAATATATTTTTTCTTTGGCATAGGAAATTCCCAGGAGTACAATCATGCCCCTTAAACTACACACACGTATTTGATCATGGACTCAGCGCAGCCGATCTCAAACATTATCAGAATGGAGTTTCCGGGGATGCCACACAATTCATTAACTTGTGTGCGACGTTTGGAGTGGTACCAGATGTCTGGGGTCTACAAGAGTGGAGTAATTGGTTAACAGCAACAACAAAGTCGTACTCTTCGCCACCAAGTAGACCATTGAGATACGATACTCTGTTTTACATCTGCTCACTGAACACTACTCCCATTGCCAGCATTGATAACGAAGAGATCATTACCAGTAAGGTATGAGTCTTAATAATTGTTATAGATTTCACGGTGAAAATACCTTATCGCAATATCATATCTTGAAATTTTAGTCTAATAGTATTACTATCAAACAATATGTAAATGAATACAGCAATAATAAAGAATTGTGATGATACTAACTATTATGTATGGTTCAGTAAGTTAAAAAAAAAATACAATAAATCATGATCACGATGACAAGTTTTAAGTCACCTGAAATAAAACTTGCTGGTATTAACGTATGGTTACATTGTGTGTAGTCAATACATAGTTATCACATATCGGCGATATCGCTGAACTATTGTCCGGTTGATCCAAGTAACATACTCCTTAGTGTAACAGTGGATACAGCTGAACATTGTCTGTAAATAATGAATGGTTACATTGTACTTACTTGATACAGTAGTCATAAACACACTCTTTTGTGGGTCGAGCCATATAACAGTCTTTCTATTTGTACCAGTGGATGCGCCCAAGCATTGTGTTTACTGAGGAGATACGACATATTGACATGAGAACACCTCAAATCTACCAGTTCATCTTAATGAAGAACTTCCAATCACACCAAGAATTTACTGACTTCTTCACAAAGAGGGCGTCACTGGGTCTGGGGCGTTGGATGGGCGTGAGAATTGTGTGTAAAGATGGGGATCTAGCTGTATTGCCTGGTAGGTGATATCATAAAAAGTGATTGAGACAGCCACTTCAGAAAACTAGCAACAACGGCAAGAATAATGCCTAATGTGTGCACATGCACAATGCTTGATACAGGGTCAAACAATATAAGATTTGATGAGGGAGATATTCAATTTGTTTCTGCTAAAGCATGCCTCTACAATAGTTCTAAAGACAATTTTGTATCTAGTATAAGAATGCAAATATATCATATATATTACAGTTGTTGTGATTTCAATGTCTTAATTATGAGTTTCAAATCTGATAGTCTTGCCTGATAGTTTTACATGATAAATCCAATTCTGTATCGTAGGTGATGACCTCTACCCAGATCAGCCAGATTATGAAGGACATTTTCCCATGAAGAGAGTTGACAAGACCACGGATGCCCTGAAAGGGGACCGCAAACACCGTATTTCCATGCGGAGTTGCGGGAGTTGGTCACTCACTTGTAACATACAGCTGGGGTTCGGTCACCACTCACCTTACAACCTGCACATATCTGGTAGAATGGCCAAGATGTAAGAGCAATGATTATCCCTGAAGATCGATGTAAGGAAATTTGCTTACATTTCTCCTCAGCTGTCACCAGGGAAGAAAGGAAAATACGTCAGAAAAGCTACGACTCAATGAATGGAAATGCCTTCGATACATAAAGGCAATTCCATGGGAATCGTCGAATGGTAAATGAAAAAGGCATTGCCACCTTCGTCCAGTCTTTACTCGGATATTGTCATGACTGTCGTTCATTTCTTTTTGTGGGATTTACTAGAAAATATTAAATAAAGAACTTTCGATCTATTTCCCTTTTTGCATGACTATTCTTTCGTATTCTTTTTGCATGACTATTTCAATGAGAAGGTTCATCATCGGTGGGTTTCATATGATCTTGCATACATACACACACTTGCATACAAGAGGAAAAGGAATCACTATCTATTTGAAATGCGGGGGGTATACGATGATCTGATCTGCCTTTTGTCCCATCCCCAAAACCTGATCTCCATATAAGGGAACTATAGCTACTGAGCTGTTCAAGTTTCATTAGCTGAGGAAACTTTATATATGTAATCGATTTCATTCCTATCAACACGTTCAAAAACAATCACTTTACTTGTAGCGTTATTGATTATGGAATTAAATCATTTGTTAGAGACTCCGCCGTTTCATTTTAGGCAAGCGTTTATCAAAAGTATCTACTCACCATAAAAAGCTCAGTCGATATTGCAGTATCCGGGATTTGAGGCATGGCTCTATCGCCAATTTCCTCGTTTGTCCTGTCATCCTCAATTCGCTGTGGTATGATCTCCGCTGCTAATACGAAATACACATAGCTACTCACCGGGGTGATTATTTATCTGCATAAAAAGTGATTTACTGCATATATGAGAGTATAAAAACATTGGCAGAGACCCTTACCCAGTTTTCTTCTTTCTTTGCTGAAAATTATGAAAAGAAGAACTTACGATAGAATGGCAATATCTTCCAATAACCTTACTTAATGTTAGAATAAAGGAGAAGTTAAATAGCAAGCCTTTTGGTAGAATAGTTCCAATTATAGACTAGCCACACCGGTAACTATTATGTAGCAGATGTACGCATTTAATGTTAGAAATATGGTCCAGGTATGATGGAACTAGTGAAACGTGTTACTAATATAACCGGATGCAATGGGTAGGTCCTGTGCAAATTACCATTACGGTGTCTAAGTAACATAAGGCCTTTTTCCATTGGCGGTGTAGATTTTCTGTGTTCTCCTAATAGCCAATTTCCATTTCTGGTCAGCAGTGCCTAGGTCCGTTGGTGGTTCCTGACTGTATCTCGGTGAAGGCCAATGGAAATAGGCTATTAGGAGAACGCAGAAAATCTACACAGTGTTTGTCGGCCAATGGAAACGGGCCTAATCAGGTTGAGACCCTGAAATCGTGTAAGGTTAATACGTGGTAATGGAAGTCCCATGAAAACTTGCCCCAACATGGAATAAGTACTATATAGTCGAAGCTGATGTATGCAGCAGTATTCAGAGTATCTTCTCCCGAGGAATAAGGCGGTCTGTAAAATATGTTCAGAGTATCATCTGGTCAGAGCTAGTGTATACATAGATATGTTCACAGGTGCCTTGACCTCAGGAATGCCACGCACCGATGCCAGCAATCCTGCCACAAATCGATGAGATGAGATGTTTGTGTCATTGCTGTTTGACTTAGCTTTGTGAGCATGCCTATCGTTGTAGCTGCTGCGCCATATCTGCAGCTTGCCTAAAGGATTTCCACAACGGATGAGTGCTGGAGGTCAGAACCTCAACGGCGCTTAGTGACCTTCATACGACATCTTCCCGGAGACACACGTCTCGCCATGCCCGATCTTTCGTGATTTTTTTAAAGACAGAGACATCTTATTGGTATGGAAATATGAGTATAGCGTATCCGTGGCCTAAGTATGGTGTCTGTTACAGCGAAAGAATAACAATGACAAATGCGGGAACAAAAAGAAAAATACCATATGACTACAACGATCTCCTACAAGCTTCAATGTTAGTTACCGCAATTAGATCTTAATCTTACAATGTTATAGGGCCAGAATATAGATCTATTCACAGTGAATCATGTCTTGACCATATGGATACACCCTACATTATTCATGTCATGAAGAAGACGCGAGCGAGGATGGAAACGTCGACAGATCAGGAATAAAGTGTTAATATTATACAATCTGGAGTGGACATCCAATTTTTTCGCGGGGAGCCCGAGTTTGATAGGCTTTCTCTACTACATTATTCAAAACGATAACATTCTACTAACTAATATTCATGGAACGCTGCATGAGTACAGATACAGCAAATTTGTTTTGCTGTATGTTGATCTGCGTTCGTGCCATGCGGCATAACGGTTGCCTCCATGTCGCAATTGAACAAATAACTATTTAGTTTTTTCTATTTGATCAGTGCATTTCTGGCACCTTTTTTTAAATGAATGCTATGTGATGAGAGATTTCTGGAGGGCACTTCGCACATGGGTGTTGGCATCTTTGGGAGAATATTTGTTAGATAGGACCAACGAGTATAGAGAATTTCTCTATACGATAGGACCAACGAGTATAGAGGATTTCTCTATACTCGTTGATAAGACGAAGAAGGAAATAATATTTGGTGTGACTGATAATATTCACAGAAAAGAAGACCAAGTTGACAAATTATATCATCTTGTAAGTTAAGATGTATATGTACAGGCAGACTATATACTAGGTGTGCTATTGAACTCTTCATCCATAGGAAGTTTATACTTTTGTATCATGTTCAATCGTGCTTGTTAGATGAAAAACAAAAGGTGGCGACATCACGTTGATATAGTAGATAGTCAGATAGGTATTAGAAAGATAGGGATTAAAAGAAAATAAGAAATAACGGTAGCACAGATATGACCGCTAATTAATGTTTCCATAGAAAGTGGAATGTACGCAATGACCATGTATGAACAATATGGATATTACCCTTAGGATAGTTGTGGGCGATAATGCCATGGTGCACACTGTCGAGGCACTACATGTAAATTCGAGAACGAAACTGATATGTTAGAAAGATAACAAGCAGAACCCTAACATGTATATATGAGAAGAGTGTATATAAAAGAAGTTGGGCCGATAACAAACTCTGATGTTGAGCTATCGGTACAAGGCATAGGCGAGGCAGCCAGAAATGATGCTTCGAGAAATTTACGATCTAAAACCAAATTATTGACCAAGGACAGAATTCTATAAAAAGAAATCCCCTTCCTACAGTTGCAAGATGCTCTGGAACAGGAAGAAGATTTAAAGGCTTGCCAATCAAAACTTTCTTTTAAAGATTTTCTCAATCCCCTTCCTGACATATCAAGATAACCAAACGCATATCACAAGGAGACCAGTAAATTTATACAATCATAACTGGCTATCTTCTATTATCATTTTTGATATCACAGTGGCACATCGTCTAATGCCCTAAGACCTTAAAGCTATATGAACTTGCATACAGGCCATACAATGACTGATCGTCTTGACATTATAAACTATCTATCATTGTTTATAACAGAAAACTTGGCAATGTTACACCATATATCACATAGTATACAACATATACAATTAACCATCTTGCATAATTATCACACTCGCTATCATGTTCATCTCATCTTTATGTTAACTTCTATATTTAGAGATACAATCAGGACTATGATTGTGAGAATTATAATATTCATCCGATATTACTTTGACATTGTGGTGCTCACAATTTAAAACCAACTTGTATTGATGAAATGTGTCCAATGAATTACTAAAGAAATTTACAATAAACATTGCTCTTTTGAAAAAAAGAAAGAAAGACCTGTTCTTCCAATGGTGATACAAAGATAGTACATGAATATATAGCAGAGAATAATAATGCTATATATTAAATTGATTTTATTATAAGAGTTAAATGGTAATGTTAATAATACTTGTCTAGTTGTCAAGAATATGTAATGCTCTGTTCTCACCGCTTATTACATAACACAGATTTAACACATTTCTCTAAGGATGGTGCGCTTCCTGCAGTATAACTACTGACATCTAATCCCATGTTTCACACTCCCTATAGAACGGAGATCTTTCATATTTTCCACCTTAGAGTCTTATGCACTTGAATACCACTTTCCTACTAATTCTTGTGTCTTTATCACTTCGCTCCAATTTGCGTTTTTATTACTTTAGCCAGTTGTTGATAACGCCTAGTCTCTAATTTGGACATCAATGCTCCAATTAATCATCCTTTATGATAGTTCATCATTTAATTGGCGACGCGCATACGCCTTTTAAACTATGTACAGTGCCCTATTCTGCATTTGTTCTAGCTTTGCTATTTCCTGTTTTTTAGCACCATCCAGAGTGAAACTAAAATATTCTCACACCGGCCTGATGGTAGAGGGATAGATCTTTAAGGCAGTGCCACGAATGATGTTTTTACGAATTTCTGCTACCATTAAACATAGTTCATTCCGAAAGAAGCATGTCAAATACAATTGGAAACAAACGTCTGCATTTCTACGATTTTCTTGTGTGATCTTCTAACCGCAAGGACAATATCATCTGGCGATAAAAACAAACGTGATCTGCTCATAAATGGAGTGTGGCATCTCGTAAACCAACAAAGCGCGCGGCTTTGACACAGTAGACGGCCACAATGCACCGTTGCGGACAGGTAAAAACTCAAGTAAAAACTCGGCAAATCCCTCCAGCAGGTGAGAGGCTGTCATGGTTCATACACACCTCAAGTATCTCCTTACCGAATACGCTGGGCGATATTGGGAAATTTTCCCATGTCAATATGGCCCGACTTTATCCCAACACATCATAAGGCGATATACCACATGTTTTATCAGTCCCTTGAAAATTAGATACCTGTAAAAAACATTCAATTTTCCCCTATAAAATCCAGAAAGAAATTTTTAAAAGAATCAAAATATACAGAAATGAATATCTCCTATGAATTATATATTCCAAGGGTTTGTATAATAATGGAGCATATAGTTATATCCCGAAAAAGGGTAAAAACAAATATTGCTTGGTCATACCGCAAAAATACTGAGCGAACTTAGAGTGGAGAGTATAAAAGGAGTGGAAGTTGTGAGTGAAGACATCACTTCCATACTTGGTGGTCGATCATCAAAAAGAAACACAACTGCAGAACCAGCCATGAAATTCTTTGTGTGTGCCCTTTGCCTCGTAGGCCTCATAGGTGAGTACTCCCTTGACTACCTTTCCTTTTTTTATGTAAATAGAATTTGCATAAATGGTTTCCATATGTTACAAGGTGAATGGAAAGATATGAGCACGTTGGAAAATGTCTTAGAATTTTAGTGGTCAATAGATATATATTATTACGTCCACTGTGTTACCATATTATCACTATTGTTGCAATTGAAATTTTATATTCAACTGAGAGTTTGAGATTTTTTTTTTTAATTTATGAATTGCAAGCTCTCGCAACGCGAGTTTTTCCGCTACAACCTTCTCGACATATACGATATAATTTGACGCTCATTCAAAGGTTGGGATCAGAATATAATGTCTACATGAACATGCATTTGATGTTGAACGGTGTATGCATATACTGGAACATAGTCATGCCCTATGTCTGGTGTGGATAGAACTCCTACTCTTAGCAGCTCAGAATGAACTCTCGGCATAATGGTAGTATATAGGCCTAGAGCATAAATAACCATCTCACTACTATTCCAACTCCCTTCGTGATTTACACGTTTAATCACATGCAGGTTTCGTCTTCTCAAGTATCACACCTCTCTCATGTAGTGAAACTAACTCAGTAGAGGGAATGTCCCATCTATACAGCGCATACAATAGAAACATATATGTAGGATACCGGTACTCTGTCTTCAACGGGAAGTCCTAGGCTAATTGAACAGTGATTTATCCATGTAATTTCTTCTAATGTTTTTTTGGCTAGTTTAAAGTCCAATTCATTCAGTTAGACTAGATATCGGTCGAATAGAAATAGCTTGCATCAGACCAAATCAGGAATTTAAGGCTGTATGCAGCACGGTATTTGAACCTTTCTGATCTTGACATATATATATACATGTTGCCATGTCTATTCTACAATACCTAACACGGGAGATTTTAAGATTTCTTTTGGTGAATCCTCATTACCATCAACAGATTCCTATTTCTCCCAAACAACACACTCTTGGAATACAAACTCAATTTATAGTTATGATAAGTACAATGAAATTTCCATTCTGTAGGAATAATCAACAACTGTCCGTTTTTGACTTAGGTGTGAAAACGTTGACCATTGTAAAGTTATCGTTTTACTGTCGTATAGAAAATAAAGACACCTATACCATCGCGTTATTAATAAGTCCTACGACTCATTGTTTAAAAATCCTCTTAGATTCTGTCGTTTGCGCCGTTTCCGATCGGCTATTTCGCAATTTGATACCTATTACTTATATTTCTCTTTTTCACTTTTGGAAAATATATTCATTTCTTTTGTTAACGTGGCATTCCCAATCACTAGTCTAGCCCCTAGTATCATTTGAGATGTTTGCCATAATCCTCTTATAATTCCCAAGAGCAAATATAGCCTTCTATCTCTTGGCATATCATTCCACTTTTATCAAAAGTTTCTTTGCTACTTATGACAAGATTTCCTCTGTAAAGATTTAGAGATATAAATGAAGTTAAATGGGGAACTTTTAAATATTGGATATAAAGTCTGCTACCTTGCTGCTATGTATGGTTGATGAGTATTGTATGTTTACATTTTCAGCCTTCTGCCAGTCGGAAGCCATTGCGGAGGCTAAGAAGAATGACTGGGGAGACTGGGGAGGTCACGGAGGTATTTTGATAGTTTATCATTATGTCTATAACACCATTTGTCTAATTCTACCATAATTTCTGGCTGTATATCTTATAAACGCAAAATAATGGTCAAAGGCAACAGAATGGGACGGCAGTATTTCATGATATCAACATACTGGATTGGCTTGTCGACCTCACATCATCTCGATATTGTACCTGTGCGATCTATCATAGTACAACAAAATTGTATCATTTTCCTCATATAAATGTTCCCTTCAGTATCAAAAATAATTTGTCATATACAATTTACCAAATTCCCATGTCATAGTAGAATGTATGGTATGATTTAAGACTACCTACAGCTATCAGCTTCCAGCTTTATGCTTACATCTGGATTTAGAAGCGTATGGGATCAATGATATCCACCGAAGGGAAGATTATGGTCACGCCCGGTATTCTCCAATAGTCTGTAAATATCCTCAGGATTTCTTAGGTCGAGTTTATGTTAGGTATCGAGTTACAGGAAGTCCATACCATGGCAGTTATCTTCCATGTCACCCTTATCATATGTAGTCATTATAGGTCATTATAGTTCTCACTCTAACAACCATTAATACTCCTAATTGTTAAAGTATGTATAATACGCCGAGGGCAAGAGTTAGTTCCCCATTTAGCAACAGGGGGCTTATTAGAATTTGCTTGCCTCAGGGGACACCTCAGAGCAGAAATTTGAAATGGATACAGCAAATCGGAATACATAAGGAAAATGCTAATTTGAATCTTATTCTGGCTTATTCCTTTAGGACACGGCGGTTTCGGTTTCGGACACGGAGGTAATTAAACTTGATTTCTAATAGAATCTGTCTACACTGAAGACAATTAAATTAACGTTTAGATTAAAGAAAACGGAAAATGTAATAACGATATCTGAAGTAATTTCACAATGTCTACTTAGAATCTCTGCCAAGCCTGGTGTGAAAGATCAGACTCTATAGTCATTTTCTATTTCTCTTAAGAGAAAGGCAACAAAGAAATAAAATAAACTTGTCTTCAATTCGATGGAAAAAAACCCACGTGGATATTATTAAGAACACTTCCGGCTTGGGAGATTAAGAACATGTGCACATTTTGAATACCTCTAATTAATATCATGAAAAACATGCTTGACATTGTAGGTCATGGTGGTTTCGGAGGTCACGGAGGTGGTTTCGGAGGTCACGGAGGCGGTTTCGGAGGTCACGGAGGCGGTTTCGGCCATCATGGCGGCGCTCATGGCGGCGCTCACGGCGGCGCTCATGGCGGCGGACATCATGGTGGCCACCATCACGACAAAGGCTATGGCCATGATCACCATGGTCATGGTGCCCATGGACATCTCCACGGCAAGCATGGCTATGAAAAGGACATGCATGGGCACGGCGGTGGTGAATATGATGGCCATGCTGTAGGACATGGACATTGGGCTGGCAAGAAGGCTTACGGGTCCAAGGCCCAAGGCGGTCATGGGCATGCTGATCATGGTCAGTATGGAGGACACGCAGCAAAGAAACATCAGCATGCTGGTCATGGAAAGAAACATGCTGCTCATGGTAAGAAATATGCTGGGGGCCACAGCAAGGGGTATGGCCTAGAGCATGGTAAGACCTATGGTGCAGAATATACCAAGAAGTATGGTCATGATGATGCTTACCACAAAGGAGCTGCACATGCTCAGCACGGTGCCAAGCATGGTCACCATAGCGGTGGTTATGCTGATCATGGTCACCATGGTAAACATGGTAATAAGAAGTATGCACACCATGGACATGCTGATCATGGTCACAAGGCCTCTCATGATGACTACGGTCACAAAACCGGACACCATGGTAATCATGGTTACAAGAAGGGGGCCCACGGTCATGGATACGGCGCCCACAGTAGCGGACACGGCCATCACAAGCATGGTGGTCATGGGTATGGCCACAAACACGGCGGTGCCCATCATGGCGGTCATCATGGGGGTCATCATGGAGGTCACTTTGGAGGTCATCAAGGGTTCGGGCATGGTGGTTTCGGGCATGGTGGACATGGCGGTTTCGGGCATGGCGGTTTCGGGCATGGTGGACATGGCGGTTTCGGGCATGGAGGGTTCGGGCATGGTGGGCATGGCGGTGTCGGTCATGGACATGGACATGGTGGGTTTGGCCATGGTGGTTTCGGGCATGGGAAATGGTAAGGAAGTAAGATGGGGAAATGGTAGCATTATACCAATTAGATCTCTATGAAAGTAGACTAAATGTAAGCTTTTACTGGCGTATCATCGTGCTAGAACTACAGCCCGGAGACGAACTGCCGATACCTGTGACAATTCTCACTTCTTATGTAAGTAGAAGTAGCGCCACTGAGATATATTTGCGGCTAAACGTAAAAGTTGAATCAAATGGACCCTATAGTCGAATGAGAGACTTGCAATGGATGAACTAGTATTCGCAATATATAACAATGTATACATGTGTGTAGAGAATAAAGAGTAGAATGCAATGACAACGGTCTTGAATCGTGTTATCAATTCATATCAAAAGAACATTGATCCAATGGTTCTGTAAGTAGGCACAAAGTCTGGAGAATTATAATATAACCACTCTATCCGATCCTTCGTAATGAAAGCCAATGATACTCCCAGGACCAAAATCTCATCAATCACAAGCCTCTTTTCTGAACCATCTGCCTCTTTAAAAGATACTTTTTAGCAGCACAACTCACAGACAAACACGTGTACTCACAGAAGGGAAATGATGGTTCGGTATCTGCTCAAGGCTATAAATTTGTTAATGAATTTCCTTCTCTTGATAGAAAAACCAATCTTCTACCGATCACGAACATATCTCTTCGCGAACGCTTCATCCAAACATTCAATCAAAGCCTTCGATCTGGTTAATATTTGGAGAGAATGCCACTCTATCCTTGCCTCCGTTAAGGCCCGGCCCCACTGGTGCGATGCGATTGTCGCACACGTTTTATGGCCCCATAAACGGCCTCCTCGGCAGGGTTTATGACTTCTATTGCGATGGAATCATCGCACTCAATCGCAGGGAAAATTCAGGGCATGCCCCACTGATGCGATGGATTCGTCGCATCGCTTCTGGTACCACCTATGTAGAGGCCTAGATATACAGGTTCATTATAATATTCAATAGATTTATTTGTTACTTTTCATCCCTCATGCTTTACAAATTATCAGTATTACACCTAGGCTAAAGCCACAGCCTGGCATTTTCACTGCTTTCACACCTCCTGAGACCTGGCACACAGGTGGATGCTCTCAGGTGTGGCAGTTATCAACTGTAGTGGGTCCAAGGTGGCCATGGTCAGGGTGTCCTGTGTAACTAAATGGAATCAATAAAGTGTGGTACAGTTTCTATGCAAATATGATAGGAAGAACACTGTACCTGTGCGATGAATCCATCGCACATCATGAACATTTCATGATGTGCGATGCGACGGATCCGTCGCATCGCACACAATCGCACACGCGTGCAAGCCCGGCCCCACAGGAGCGATTGTGTGTGATGCGACGGGCAGCGCCGTTTTTATTACCCTCGCCGGCCGTTTATGACTTTTTATTGATTTGCGACAATTGCATCGCACCAGTGGGGCCGGGCCTTTATAGTACATTTCATAGGGCCTTGCAGGCTACGCATATTGGATATTGGTTCACCTCTGATTTCATTAAAAGAGAATCACCCTATGTGATATCGTGACCGTTCTTTCCTCTCATCATTCCCTAATCTCGTTAGAGATATGCACTTCCACTCCTAGGAGAGGCCTCAGTAACTAGAAATTCAATAATTATGTTCTGGCAAACTAAGAATTTCTTAAAGATATAACGCTGCGAAAGACCTCTCGACGTGCTACGATGTCGGCGATGCTCATAAACTATAAATCATAGAAAGGGACCTAATCAAAATCCCCACTACGGTGCAATACACCATAAATTTGGAGGAAGATATTACATATGACAAAAATCCTGATTTCCTAGATCACTGAAAAGCTATTGATACCTTATTATACTTTACTGTAGTAATTGCCATTTCAGACCAACCAATCATATTTAGTGCTGAACTTTTGATCAAGCATAAATCTAGTTTTCTCTGGTGAGTTCCTACCAAAATCACCATCTTTCTCATTGTGGTACTCCACATCTACCACCTCCATGTATATGGTAAAACACATTTATGAGTTCAACCTGCCCTCAAAATGGCACTTTACTATTGTTGGCAAGTGGTGGCATTTAGGTATTTATCCTTTTGCATAATCATGCTCAGCATTTACTTCATCGGTTGGGGCAGCACAATTTCAAGGCTTATCACAGAGAAGTCTGAGGATAAGACATTCTTTAAAAAGCTACAGCTGAGGATATATTTCCAATAGACAAACTGGTTGGGTTCATATATGTGCAAATAGGTTTAAGGCAGAAATCAGAATCGCTAAGGGAAACACCCACTTTTTCATGGGAGGTGATAACTGAAGAATCAAGAGTGTGAACCTGCAGTCGGCCACAGATTAAATGTACCCAGATACATTTAATTGGTTAACTAAAGTATCAGGTGGTTCCAAATGGCTTAATGTTGGAGAGAGAATTGTTACCCCCTATTTCACCTGATGATTTTCTGCCCAAAAGTGTCAAATAATCACCGGGTTGTGCTAGATGTCATAATCAGGCAAAATCATCAGGTGAAAACTTGGCAATAGGCATCTTGCATCCCTGGAAGAAACCTGTCCTCATTGATCAGAGACAAGGAACTCTTCCAAGTGTAACAGCACTCTCTACTGTTATACCTAACCACTTGTACATAACATATAGATGTACTGACTTTCCAAGATGTGGATATTCTCCTATTTGGCTGCCTTTTTCCTTAGAGGCCACACCCACCTCCTCGATATACCCCGATAGGTCCCCGACAAGAAATCTTCCTGATAAGAGCAGGAACCCACCAATCCCGATAAGGTCCCCGATACGGCGATAAACTTCCCGATAAACTTCCCGACAGAGTTCCCGACTGGAATTGAACAATTCTTGTTGGGAATGTTTTCCTATCGCAGCGGTGGTCGCCAGCTTACGACGTGTATCCCGATTCTACTATGACTGGACCCCGATTGGAAAGTCTTATCCTAGCCCTTACGTCTGGATTCGACATGTTTGATATTTTCTGCGACGGGATTTGATGGGGCTTTGTTCAGTTAAAAGCAACAATTACCCATCTCGTTTTGTAGCATGTACAGCATGGTCAGGTCGTTCTATAAATACATTCTGACTACCGCCGGTATAGATCTAGTATAACAATTAAAATATCCATTGTTGGATAAGAAGGAGAGGTTCTCGAAAGGGGAAACCTTTGTAAATGCAATGATGTACCTAAAGGTTAAATAAAATCTAAAGGTCCTGGTGTTATGATATCAGAGGTTGAAGTGAAAGAACATATGCAGTATGAAGCGGTTACCAGGATGGGACGGCCCGATCTTTCTTTGTTATAGTGCTTGTACCCTTGTGTGCTTCACCGTGTCCAGATATTGTATTGTTGTACTAGTGTTTGTCCTGTTCTTATCCTTTTATCACCTTTTCTTGGTGAAAGCTCTCCACGCTCACTATAACTTAATGGACTTGGTTGCTTAACACACATGTCATTCCAGGGATTCAAATCAACATAGAACAAATAATACTGACAATAAGGAGAGACTTTGACTGTTCTGTTCTTTAACCAGACGGGAGATAGAATTCCCACAAAAATGCATAAGCGGTGCTTTATCTAAGGACTTTTACTTGCATCAAAAACTAAAGGACTTTGAAGTCAACTAAAGCTTTATTCTTTAGAGAATCTGCCTGAATGTATTACTACTTGAGAGGAATCTAGATGTAGTCCTCCGCCTGTAACTGTTGGAATAGTATTCTTGGAAATGAATTAAGCCGCTTATTACAAAAAAAATCCAAAAAACATCCACAGGGTAATTATACTAGAAGAAGGGGCAAGTATGAAGTATAGTTTTCATGACAGAAATTGATTCTAAAGGAAAAGAGTATTCTCCACGCGTATCTCTCAGTCTAATGATCTAGAAAAATCTGTGGGCGTGGATCATAACTCACCAATGGACAGTAATACAAGTCTGTGGATCTATCTAATAAAGTAGACAAACCAGTAGGCTTCAGTCAAACTCCACACGAAATGCCCATTTATAGATTTACTGTATGTACAGATTAGACTTACTATAGCCACAAATCTGAGGGTCCGTGCAGACTAAAGCATTTGCAGAAAGAAACAATGGAAGTAGCAACGCACGCGGTGGCCGTCACACAGTGCGAAAACCAATCATTGTTCTTCAAATGGTTCCCCACAAGCGGCCGTTTATTACATCTACCATCATAATACACCTGCTGAAAGCTGTGATTCAGGGCTTTCCTGTGGAAATTTGTGATTAATATAAGAAAGATTGGTCTGGGCCGATACCCTGCTCCATGGCCCCTGCTCTGTCATATGCAGTGTTTAGTTCATCCATTTGCTGAGTTCTTCTGCCACTTTAAGTGCCAAAACACTAATTCAGTTAATGAGAGGACATATTGGGCTTCACTGTAGTGCTAGCACGAAATTTCTATGACCAGATCAACTTGATCAGGTACCAATTTGAAAATAAGAAGAGCTCTTCACAAAAAAATGAATGAATGAAACAATTTCGTGCCTATACCATTACAAAGAGCATACAGAGAGGATTAATTTGATATATGATATGCCATAGTTTAATAGATGTAAATGGTCAGCATCTTGAAATAACTACACTGAAAAACTAAATTTACCAACTCTCTGATCTATCTGAAGACTTCAGGTTCAAGATGGATTATGCAAATAAGCTGTCCAAATTCCTATTTACAAGTCAAAAATATGGTTTGCTTTGTATGACATGATCTAGATTAGAGAGAAGTATTTTTTGATTGTTTTATTTTCTCAAAATCTATGCATCATTATTACAGATTTCCCTATCAATATGCAAATGAACTATGACATCATCAATATACATGAAAATAAATATCTCCATTGAATTTAGCATGTAGAAAATACCCCAGTACCGGTATGATAAATATCATGTCCCTATCATGAATATCTATAGGCCGTGCAACCATATTGGGGACTGAAAACTAGTTACCGGTATTTTTGACTTGGTATACACAATTTTTCATAACTTAGACTGTACTTGTATATATATAGGTTTGCAAAAAGTACCACATTAAACCAGAGATTATGGGCTTTATTGTCGTATATATATTTTAAAGTTATTTAGATAATTTATCTGTTTTAATTTTTGACTTCTAGAATAGGCCTACAAGTGAAGATTCCATAGAATTTCATATGGAAGCAAAATCCAACCCAGTTTAATCTAGTAGAGATTTCCTTTATGATCATTTTGATACCGTACCTTAACTTTTGTTGGACTCACATTACAAATTCAAATGGACTGTTTTGTTATCATTTGAAATAGAAAAGTACCGGTAGCAAAAAGCCCCTTTTTGTAGTATCTGTCGTATGTCAAAGCACTGTCATAGTAGGCAGAAAATGGAGAAGAAAGGCTTGGTTGGAAATGATGCAACATTTTTATATTGTAATTTCAGAGAATGTTTTTCCTCAAGTTATCATTTACAAACAAATGATTTTATTAGCCCTTTAAGGACGGGTGCCTGTGGCCAAGCTACCGCCTGGAGGACAGGTGCTAGTGGCACTTTATACTGCTAGGGGACGGGCCTAATTATATACTTGACTGTCTTGAGTTCCTCAAATTCAATCTTGATCTGACTAGACTTTCCTCCATAATTCTTGAACTAGCCTAGGCCTACACTTGACCGATTTTCAAAATTCTAATATTTTTGTGATCCTCTCTTTCGAGGCTATCTCTTGCATATAATATTCTAATTATACTTTATAGATATGAAATTCAATTTTTCATTCTCGTAGCCATAGAGCTGTAACTTTTTGTGGATTCACGAGGCTTAGCTGAAGCACTTCTAACACCAAACTACGATGTCCGTCAAAAGACTTCAACGGAACGAAAAAATTACTAACCATAGAGCTGTAACTTGTCAAGTTACAGCACTATGGTCAGCCACGCTACTGAAATTATGTAATGACGCACACTGCATCGCTCAAGAAAACTACGACAAACAGGTTTTGCGGAGCGATAAACTGGAGCGACGCAGTTTGGTAATGATGTTTCCACTCTGCTTCCCCGGTTGTCCGCTAGGGATCTCATGACCTTTTTGTACTTCGTCGGGAACAAGCACAGTCGCCAATGACGTCACCTCTTTCAGCTCTGAATGACCTCACCTGCTGGTAACGAAGGAAAATAGATCAAGAATGCAAGCAGAAGCGACTTTAATTGGGAAGAGTATAGCAAGCTCATCTCCCAGCTCACAATGCTATCTCGGATAAGAAGATCTCCAGGATATTTCTTTGGTTTGTTTGTATTATCCGTGTCATGTCCCCTCACGTCAGCCGTGCCTTCCGACGCCAGTGAACTATCTATTGCAGATATCCAGAATGAGCACGATTACACATTTTGTCCCGTTACCTATGCCGGAGATGATCCATTTATATACAATAATTCAGTTGACGTGAATGACACCATAACGTTTCAGTCGTTAACGTATAAACAACATTACACATTAGCGGCTTTCATTGGTTGCGATGATGAAATTGATTTGGGAGCGATTATCTCGCTTGCGAGAGAAGTCATTACATCCTCGGGCAGGGTGGATTTCGGTAAGTGTTTCCAAAATTATTTTGGATGATAATTAATAGTTGATAATAGATTTGTGTTTAATTTGCTGCCCAATCGACCTCCGTATATTTGTTCTACTTTCAAAAGTCTTGCGGAATACGTTAGTATTGCAAAACATTTGTGTGACCAAAAAAGCGTTATTTCTAAATGTAATTTCGAGAATAGCTTGATTTGCGATTGCAATTTTCATGGGTGGTTGTATATCGTTCTTGTCACACTCACAGGGAGCGTTCAATATTTGCTCTTATGGCCGGGGATGGGGGCAGGGGTTTGGGGGCATGGAACCTTTTTTTTTGTATTCCAAAGGGCAGGGGCCAACGTATTTAGAATGAGGAGGACTCCCATATCTATATCTAATTTTAATGACGAGAATCATTATTTGTAACAAGGTGCATTAATATCATATCACAAAAAAAAACAGCATAGATAGTTGTATTTCTAAGGTGTAAGGTTCAGGATAACAATAGTTATATCACTCCCTGGGGTTCAGTGTCCATAGACAACAATAGACAAACATCAGTACATTCGTCCCAGAATCAATGCCCAGTGTGCACCACTGCACTTTAGATGATGCTTTTTTTTGCGCAATCCTATTGAGCAATTTCAGTGCAACCTGACTGTGAAAAGTGTAGTGCGCAATTACATTGCAGAGTTTTGATGCAATTTGATTGCAGAGTTTTGATGCAGTCTATTTCCTGTTTTTCGATGGTCTCCTGTTGCACTTATGTGAAAGCATATATTTCAAGCTTTATTCATATCTTAATTATGAACTATTGGAAGTGTGACCATTACCATATATTTTGACAATTGACCATGTGACTGGGTTTGTTATAAGGTTAAGAAGGAAAGCTTTTATTGAAAAAGGCCCCAGAATTTTATCCTCCCCTCCGATTTCCACCTATTCCAACGGAGGGGAGGGATGGGCAAAATGTTCTTTGACATTCCGGGGTGGGGGGGGGGGGGGGGGGGGCAAATACCAGTATTTAGCAGAGGCGCCACCCGTGAATGATGTCAAGCAGCAGGGATTTGTGGGGTGGGGTCGGGGTGGGGGGTTAGAGTATTGACGAATAAGCATGCCAACGGTTGTATGTCAAAATATGACAAGGGGGGAACTCAAGATGGTTTAAAAGGATTAGCATGACGTCATCTATGGACAGCTCCAGATTATTGGGGTCATCCACGTTAGCGCTAATAGAGGCAGCTAAGAAGAGCATACCTAGATTAGTGATTTTGCAAGTAGTGTAGCGGAATTGGATGCGGCTGAGTAAGGTCCCATTTTACCTATTTTGAATTTTATAACAGATGCAATCAGCAAGATGATGAATTCCACAACCAGGACCGAAGGAGTCGTCATGGTATGTCATCGTTGGTTCAAAACAATCACTTTTGTTGGATATAATTTGTACTCTCTGAAAACCGCAAGTATAACTAAGGAGGATAATCAAATTTAGAAATGGGCTATCCAATTAAATATGGAAATTTTGCATGTGTTTAAACAAACTTTAATATACAGGTTCGCGGTTTAAGATAATGAAATTTCTCAGGGCTTCCATTGAAGGAATTCAAACATGCGCTTGTGCCTTGTGGAGTATTCCTTTCACAAATTAGGTTGAATCAAACTTGATACATGTATTGTGTCATAGCTATCTGAATCATCATCTATATGAAACATCAATTTGTTATCTTAGACTTACTTACAATCTCTTCCCCTAGTTCGTGCTGCATCAGTCTTCGGTGTTCGGTGTAGCAACCATCGGCCTCATTGCTGGGCTCTCCCTGCCCATCGTCGTCTTCTGCTTCTGTTTTTATCGGTGCAGAGGAAAGTGTGGAGGGGCTCTGGGTATGATCGAGGCTCGTAAACATTCCAAGACGAAGTGTCTCACCACTGCATCTCTTCTGTTGGCAGCTGTAATCATTCTTCTGTAAGTATGATGGATAAGTAGAGCAACCGCTATGTTAGATCAAATATTCCATGATACAACTAAATTTCTACTTTAACGGTGCAGTAAATACAATCTACACGGTAATTGAGTCTCCAGTATTAAAATGAGCCGTTACAAATCTCTTGCCTCATTACAATAAACTCTTTTCTTATTTCACCCAGTGACGATCCACTTATGAAAGGTTCAAGAATTCTATCCAACAGGGTGCATTATTCCCTGTTATGGGGATAGGCATCAAAAGACTTGAGTCAGACTGATATAAAACTTGTGTTCTAGGTTGGGCATGGGTGGTATATATGTCACAGGACTGCGCATGCTCCAAATGCCCAAATACCTGACGCACGTTGCCAACTTTACCCTCGATGACGTCATACTCTACAAAGACGAGGTTTTTGAGGTAATCATTGTTCTGTGAATAGCGCTATTATCAATAGTCAGATGCATCTTATCTATTCAGACGCATACTTAAACTCCACGTTGATAATATGATCCATGATAAGACCTATGTAGGAAAAGTGTAAAGAAACACACGGTCACGAATAACCATGGGAACAGTGCCTAACATTTATACTTCATTACCATTATTCATAACTGAGTGATACCTGTCTATTTTGCATCTTAGCAACTGGATCAGGTAGCAGATGATGATCTTGATTTCGTTATTTCTGAAGTCTCAAGTCTTATAGATTGTGAGTCTGCTGGATACGTTGAATTTACTTTGAATGGTTTATAAGTTTCCTCTTTCACCTTTACTGTTAGTGATTTGGCAATATTTGTTGATGGAAGTTATTTGCCATGGAAATCATTGGTACAAACAAGGAAACAAACATGTACGTCACTTAAGGATATTTGTATCTTCTTTTTTGTTCTCAATATGACTGATATAAGGGGCATATATATTATCCTGTATGGCGATTACAGTCATTCACATATGTTTTAAATCTTTGATATATTACGAATCTTGACTACCGACGAAAAACATTGATAATCACTGAATTGATATATTTTATTGCATCAAAAAGAAAAGCAATACACTTATGCCTCTGCAGAAAGGATTTCATGACTAGTGTATCAACAATATCGTTCTCATATTTTAGAGGTGGCAGATCTAGACCTCGTGGTAGTCATCAGTCGAGAGATATATCATCTCTTGCCAGAATTGAACGCCTTGTTTCATATTAGATCATCATGAATCTAAGAGATTCACATAGTGATCAGTTGCTCAATCGTAATAGGCATAGGGAACGATTTTGTGTTAAGGATATTGACGTTAACATCAGTTCTAAGCGGTTTCACCCGTGAGAAACTTCGGAGTGGTTTTATAATATAAGGGGTCTGGGACCGGGAAAACTACTGTGTGACAGCAATTGCCTCCACAGACAGCGACAGCCTACGGATGTGATTTTGAAGAGAAATAGACATGTCGCAATGCTCTGCTAAGGTACAAAACATAAAGCCTTGGTGAGTATTGTTTGCTAAAGTTTGGATGACCATAGAGTTAGGTCAATGTTTAGACGATTGTTAAGCATCTAGCCCTTTATAGAGGTTGGTTCCCACCTACTACGATTTAAAGTGAAGGCCTCCCGAGGCACTACGAAGCTCAAATTATAGTGCAGCCTACAATATATCTTGTTTATGTAGTCTGACAATTGATTCTGAGCCGGGTATTTATCTAAGGTAAATATGAATCTGCCATTCAATATTGAACGCCTTCTCTTGTCCTTTTAATTTTTTCATTTGATTTTCAAGGTAACATCATATCCGTTGTATGAGGAAGGTTTTGGCAAAGGAGTGGAGAGTACACTTCCTTGGTTCTAGCCACGAACTCGTTTATCATATCTAACGATGCGATAATAAGCAAGTGGTCCTAAAAGACAATTTCAAAAGAACACACGCCTAATATGTTTCTAATGATTCAGAAGATACGTCCGTTTTGGAAAATCGCAGACCTATGAACTGTGAATAGTGCAGTTAGAACAAATGTTTCATTTCAGCATAGACCATGCATGTACAAATAGTCTAATATCATCGTGATGTTTCGTTGTAGCGTCTGGCGTGCGTATATCGGAACCGTTCATGACCACAGGCCGAGCCAAAAATGCCGCTTTGATGGATGATTTCGAAGTCGTCTACACGAGTAAGTATATCCAAACCAAATAAAGATACCACAGTGTAAAGCACTGTCGCATAAATAGCCACAACCCAATGATCAAACCACTTGATTTAGGATTCTATCATTTAGCTTTGTTAAGGAATTGCGCTTTTTTTTTTTTTTTGCACCTGTCACGTACATATTTAACATAATTATTTCGAACCGCCCTTATTCAAACACATCGTTTATCTATGTTTTTTTATTGTTAAGTAAGTCGGTTTGAGCAGACTTGTGCTCGAGGTCTACGTTGAGGATAATGAGAAAAGGCTTTGAGTCACATGCACAGACTCATTTCCTGATAGGTAAATGATATTATACAATGAATGTACGAATTATTCTGACTTTTACAGTGACGGCAACCATGGACAGCAATATCAACACTATGGGAGGCATTATATCGGGGATTCACATAAAATACGACACCATAAAAAGGGAGATTGAAGATACGCGTGACAAATCCAAGGCGCTTTATGATATATGTGGAGGGTCAGATGTACCACCAGAAGACTGCCCTAAACTACCTACAGACACTATTCTTTCCATGCCCTATGACTTCACACAGGTCAGCTTTTTCATCAGTTTAAAGATGGCTTTAGTACGAGGGCATGTATTTCACTGTCTGCCTTGTTCTGGAGGCATTGCCAACTCTTGCAGCATTTGTTCTGATTCTGACAACCCGCCGATAATGTCCAAATATATTAGAATTCTCTGACTTCACCTGATCGCAACTCTGGACGAGTTCCACAGTTCGGGCCCTGTAGACTGTTTAATTTACATGCTATATTCGTTTTCAGCAACAAAAGCCCTATGCTCCCAATGGCTGTTATGGTTCAATATGATAGACAATGCAAATGTTACCAACGTTTCGTATCTTTCCACAGACACCCACCTTCACTGATCAGAAATCATTTATTCTTGAAGTTAATAGCGCTAACATTCCACATGTGAAGAACGATGTAAGTACCATAGTTATCCTAGTTTTGGTAGGGGAGGGTCTGAAGTATTCTCAATCTTGTGTTTTTTTTCGCTCCAGAATAAATTCAAACAAATAAGTACATTGGTAGAAACAGAATGTTTAAGACATCCGCATCCGGCCATTGCAAAAGCACTAACTGTACACTTCGCTACGTCCTAACGCATGACATCTCGACTATTTTGACAAACAGATCACTACGCAATTGGAAAACATCCCGTCAATCGTCAAGGCTAGCAGTGAATCAACCCTCTACAGTAAGTACACCACCTTTCCAAGTAGGCGTGTAATTATACTCTTTTCAGGTAATATTACTAGGTGTTAATGGTAAAGGGCTAGATCCACCAAGCGAAATTAGAGCCGGCCGATGTCCGCGCGGGTGGAATACGGACGTCGGCTGCTCCTGCCTCTGGTCGCCTCAAGCCGGTTGATATAATCGCCTTGGTGGATCAGCAAATAATGTCAAATCGGCTGGGGCCGGCCGCACCCGGCTGAGGCCGGACCTAGTCGCCTCTCCCAGATCACCATCGTCCGTAGCCGTGTGGCCCCCGTGTGGGAGCCGGCCGGACGTCGCCTCTGGCCGGCCGGCTCAAAATGAAAATTATTTGCTGGTCCACTGACCCAGCCGTGTAGAGTCGGCTTGAAACTCCCTAGCCGACGCTAGCCGACCCTAGCCGACGCAAAACTGATTAATTTGCTTTTTAAAGGCGGCCAGACGGACGATTTGAAGAGTACGACACCTGACCGCGGGCTCTGCCGGGAGTTGCGGCGAGGGTACGCCGCCAACATAGCGCGACCCATACCGGCGATACCCGAAGCCGCGAACAGACATCGGAAATTCCGACACTATCGTCAGAATTCTAGCGCCATAGCGTGCCATACACACTCATAACATTAATCCTTATCTTTATTTACCTTCATTGTTCGATTTAACGTGTAATTCCGCGGTTATTTGATGTTTTCTGACTGTTCCCGTACAAATTATGGCATGCCGGCACACTGCTCCGCTCGATACGCGGCTTCCGTGGGTTCAGAGCGTCGAAGTGTATCGCCGCACGCGGCGCCGCTTATCGAGGAACTCGATTACTACGTAAAATACCATGCGCGCCGCCTATCGAATCAATGGAGAACTCGGCTGGCCCGTCCCCGCGGGCGCCGTGTGGACGTCGGCCGGCTGGAAATAACTATTTGGTGGATCAGCACGGAGAATTTGAGACGGCCGGACAGCCGGCCTAGGCGATTATAGCAGAAATGACCGTCGTCCAAAGCCGGCTGGACGTCGCCTCTGCAGTTCTTGGTGGATCTAGCCCTTAAGCAAGAACACATTATTTTTCTCTTATAAGCCCTTAACTATTCATCTGCAGTGTTTTGTTAGGTCTACGTTGAAGTCAACTGGTTTTGTAGAATTTGTAGATATTTAACTATGAACCAGGAGATATGCGAAATGCTGTTTGGCAGGTATTACATACTGGTGCGTGATTGGGCAAAATATATTTTTGATCATCAAGAATGTCACTGTCTTTATTGTAAGTTGTCTAAACACGAGTTAAAGATACCACGTCCTAGTACTGTTGTATGTACTGGTGCAATCCATGTCTTTTTATTTCAGCCGTTGACGATAGATTACAGAATATATCTGCCGCCATTAGACCACTGTTGGAAGTCCTTCGAAAAGACATTGACAATGTAAGTGTTGAATGCAATTTCTATAATGAAGCTACCGCTTAATTAAATTGCCAACTGCCCTATGCTTTTCAAATACTTGTATGAAGGTTATTGGTACTATCTTTTTGGAGATATAATTCAAATCGAGTAGCTAGAATTCAGTGTCTAGCCATTGTTGCTAGTTCTGAATATCTGAATTATTATTCGCAAATAATATTCAAGATCCATCAGCTAAAAACTTAAAAAAAGAACAAACAAACAATGTATTTGCAATTGAATGATAGTATTCATGGAAATATGCCACGGCCTGCGATCGTCTATGATGAACGGGGAACGCCTATGTGAAATTCGCTTAGATGTCAGCAAGACCCAAGTAGGTGCCAGCCAAAATAGTCGGAAAAGTACAGAAGAGGTCGGCGCCTACCATCCCAAGTTGCCGGGGGTGCCAGCGGGGCAGGGCCGGCCGCTAGCAGCCGACAACGGCCGTGGTTCGACAAAGCTTCAGTGCAGTCTACCACTGAGTTTGCTTGGGGAATTTAATATCAAATTGTTCAATTAAATATTTGCCACTGAGTATATATTGACGTTTTTATTCAAGTTGAAGGCATTATTTGTTTCCTGTATCGCAATAATTTAATCACGTTTTTAGCGCTCTTCTGGACTCTTCCTCATCTATCACAATGATATGTTAACACTTTCAGTCCGAACCCCTTGCAGGAGGCCTACATGCCAAGTCCAACAGACATGTAGCAATATACCCCCAGGGGACGATGTCCTTATGACAATGGTACCGGAAATTATTCGACAGGTGCATTTGATACGCGTTGTCTTAGTTCCATATAAAACACTCATACTGAATAATGATGCCTATAGTGTTTTTCAATTATTTTGAAAAAATTAAGATGTCTGAATTTTGTCACATAGAATACCGTTTTCAGTAATGGCCCCAAAAAGATGCCTGGAGGCATTCTTCGTCCCCTGCATGGGAATGCCTCAAGGCATTCATCGTCCCCTGCCTGGGAGTGCCTCAAGGCATTACTCGGACTGATAGGGTTAAATAAAGATATAGCTATCACAGCTTTGCAATGTAGGAATCATTTTAATCATCTTGAAATACCTAATAAGATAGGATGTTTATTTCTATAGGTCATTGTGTTAGATTTTTCATTAAATCACTGTGAAAAGAGGAAGGTAAAATATTAACTGTTTTTTGACATTAACAATTAGGAAGTTCAATCTATGACAGGAATTCTTATTCATAACATAGATATTATATATATACCAGCAGATAGGCCCAAGCCCCAGCTTTCTAACAATGTATTGTTGGTAAAAATCGGCCGATTATTCATTACGTGAGAACTATTTCCATCTTTCATCTTAGAAAAACTCTATTTTTTTATCATTACTCTGGACTGAGTGGAAGCGGCCATTACAAGATGGCGCTAGTGTGCAAGTCCTGAATGAGTAATGCTACATGATATCAGGGTCAGGATGGTAAAATAAAATCTGTTCCTTTTCTTTAGGTGTAGTTACACGTACCGAGTTCGCAAATATACACATTATTGATAAGGACAGGGTTCGTACAGAGCCTGGAAAACCTGGAAAAGCCTGGAATTATGCTTTTGGGTTTTCCAGGCCTGGAAAAGCCTGGAATTCCCACAGAGAGCCTGGAAAAACCTGGAAGAGCCTGGAAAATTTAGTTTTGTATGTTTTTAGTCTATCAAATTCTGGACTTTATTAGCTTTATTAACTACAGTACCTGACTGCCCATGAAATTTCAGTGATTTGGATTAAATAGGTCCAAAAATCATTTATTTTACCTTGCATAGCAAATTGCTAATAATATAGCATAGATTTGATTATTTGTTTTCATATATAAAAGTGGCTAAAAAAGTGAAGAATTTTGAAGATATCTATCCCACACCAATGAAATTCCACAGATAGTATAGAAGATAAAGAAAATTGTAACTAAATTTGGGGAAGAATCAGACATGGTTTTAAAAACAGTGACTAGTTGTGCCTGGAAAACAATTATTAGAGCCTGGAAAAGCCTGGAACAAGCCTGGAATTTTATTGGGCCGTCTATGTACGGACCCTGTATGGAATGTAATGACAACAGCTAGTCTGGACATATTTGTTTAAAAGTTCCACATATTACAAGTATGATGAATACTTTCTGTGCACTTCTGATTACAAACCTCAATATAAATACGCCATACATTGTGATATATTTGTGGAATTTCTTTCGTTCCGTAGGCACTATGGTTGGTGCCGTGGCTGGAATTTTTGTTTTCATCAGTTTAAAGCAAAGCGGTGGGTGTAGGAGTGTTTGAAAGTTCGCTAAGCCCCGTCAACCTACATACATTGTGATATAGTTCTTTATTCAGTCAAATGTTTCTTAAGCTGTTTTGATATTTCATATCACAACAACAAGGCGTCGAGATCTATACACGACCTTAAGAAAGGGATCCAGGACATGAATCGGATGTCGAAAAACTACATCGAAATAGGGTAAAACTCCACACTACAACCTATGTCATTCCGTGTGCCTCATTTGAAGTAAAGTTATGTGATAAGGAAATGTGTGATTTTATAGAAAAAATACCAATACTTCTGGTCTGATATTCCTGCTTTTTTATTTTAGATCTCTAGCATACCTTGTGGTACTTAAAATTTATGAAAGTAAAGAATCGGACCAGAGACGCCTAATATGTTTGGGACTTGTTTATGTAATTTTGAAATATTGGTTTGGAGTGCCACTTTCTTGATATATTTTGTTTCACCCTAGTTTTCATGTTTCGGTTAATAATGTACACTTGTGAAATAAATACAGGAATAGGACTGTGATGACCCTGTCAGCCACGGTGTTTTTGGTCGTTGCCTTCACTTTCCTGGGCCTTCTTCACGGTATTGCTGGCGTAAGGAATGTAGAGAAGCCGACCAAACGCAATATTATCGGCCACTGTGGTCGTAACTGTTTTATGGTGTAAGTACAAGTAAATATGTTCATTTAATTCTACAGTGTTTAGGATACTCCCCCTGACGTATTGGTGACCTTCATAATCTAAATGACCCATTCCATACATGTATACAAATTTTAGGGTATAATTATTGTAACTCTTTGTGATATTATAAGTCGGCTCTATTTAGGTCATATGATTAAACTTTATCATCGGATGATTCCTAATTAAAATTTACTTGATAGATCTGGTGATGACAATTGTTAATTAGAGATGAACTGGGACTGATAACAAAAATACATTGATGCCAGTTTTCCACTTTTCAGTGGAAATTCACTTTTTCATTCCCCCCCCCCCCCCCCCCACCCTATAATAAATCTTTTTCGGTGTATGAAATTCTATTATTTTAGCTGCATTCAGACCAATAGAACTGTGGTTTCCATTTAACATTAAAACTGCTTAGTTACCCAAGTCAGAAACCCAAAATCAGTCCACCGTAGGCCGGGAGCATAGCCCCACAGCCTCCCAGCCGCATGCTGGGGCAGCGAAAGAAATCCTTGACTCTGATTGGTCAAAATTCCTGTGTACGCCTAGCGGATACCCATGGAATCAGCGTATCTGGGCATACGCAGATCATTTCCCAATGGGGGAAACCGTTGCTGTAATCTCTGCATAAATGTGTTTTCTTGGGAGGACTTCATGTTGAAACTCTGCTGGTGGACAGTTTTCAGGAAAATTTTCTATCTTTGTTGGGGTTTCTAATTCCCCCCCCCCCCTCCCCCGAAAAATTGGATGGACAAAAAAAGTGAAACCATGAAGCTTTGAAATATTATATAGTGTACACATGTACTTTATGACATCAATGTTTTTTTCCAATATCCCAATTGGTTCAGATGATAGGAATTCCTTTTTCTTATGGTAAACAAATTTTCCACATTTTATATTTACCCCAACTGCCATCCCTGAAAGTAGAAAGGGACCTATTGTGCTTTGATGACAATAACCTCACAATCGAGACAAATAGATTCATTATTTCTATTCCAGATCTGTTTATCTATCTTTCCTATTCGCCCCATTGTTCTTTCTCCTGGGGACGGCCCTTTTCCTCATCGGGGCTCAATTGACTATGTTGTGTGAACCCATCCAGAACTACGAAATTCTAACTGTGAGTAGAACTCCTCAATGTTTCTCTCATTATCTCCAATCATTCCTGAAGAGAAATTTCTCAATCGTTTGGAATCACCCAGTATGCATTATGCTTACTAATATCTAATATCTTGATATTGAAAAGGTCTCTCTGCTAAATATCTAGCAACATACATTGAAATTATCTATAGTTTGGACTAACAGTTCATCAAGCCCTGAAGTTCTCTGCATTTTCTCCGCCATGCCTTTCACTTAGTTGCTCACTAACACCCTATAAAGGGTTTGTTCCACCTACTAAGCATCATTTCGACGCTAGGCCGGCCTCTCAGCCAAACCTGGCCGGCGCCTATTGTCCGGCCGTCCGAAAAAGGGCCAATCCTTTCCATGCTCTTCCACCGTCCCACCTTATTCTAACCGCCTGTACACCAACCTAGCGAGCGGCCAGCGCCTGTCAGATTGAGGAGCAGTGAGCATTGGTTGCATTATCCGCTAAATATCTAGCAACTAACAAACTAACAAATTACTTTTACCGGCTGGGAGGCACAATGGCAGGCCGGCAGGAATATATATGCAGATATTTGAGTTGGGGAAAGGCCGACTGTGATGGATGGGGGTGGGAGTTACTACCTGGTGGAAGAGCAACAAAAATGATTACTTGAGCTGGACGGCAACTTGGAGCCGTGACTAACACTCCAAAACGAGCAGTGACTGGCAGGCGACGGCAGATTCAGCTGTCGAGGGCTTCCACAGGCAAGATGGTCGCAAGCTACAGGGCAGATCTGCTGGCAAACGCTGTGTGGCTGGTGTACAACAATTTTGGCTAGTTTGGTGGAACACAACCTTTACATGTATACCTTCTGATGATGTTTGACCTTGTATTATTTTGTGGTACATTTAAGCACATTGACGCACAGCTCTCTAAAGACGGAAGCTACTTCTTGGGTAAGGCCATCCTGGGGGACGATTCTATCCCACTAACAATAGCAAAGGTGGTCAAGTAAGTCGGGCTTTATATCTATATAGTAACTATGTATGTTGGTGATGTAAACTTCTATCTGAATTTCCAATCCTTTGCCAAAAGACATGAATAAATGGCATCGGTTCATCTGATCGTCAATTTTACAGCATATTTATCACTTAAAGTAACCCTGTTTCCTTATACTGTTGAATGAATTATGTGATTCGTAGAATATTATTGATATGCTATTAAGCTAACCTAATTATCACACCAGATACCTTTTTAGTTCTCCTCCAGTTATAGAAGTGTAGTTACAACAGCTGGGTTGGACAAATGTGGTTGGGAGTTCCACTTTAACATAAACATGATTAATCCTATGAGAACATTATGGTTCACAGTAGATTTCAGTTTTCATACTTCAGTTTTTCATATTTCTCGTGATAAGATACTAGAGGGCACTTCTTGTATTCAACACTCTGTCTGAAACGCAGAGTTTTGATCTCAGATAGAATAGTGATGCTGAAAGGGCTGCTAGTGAACAGATGAAGTTGACCCGTCTGAAAATAGTTCACTCCAGACTTACACACGAATATCTCCTGAAAGGGGAAAATCCCCCAATATGCCAAGCATGCAATGTACCCATCACTGTCGAGCATATCCTGCTGAACTGTAAAAGGGTACAAAAGAATAGAAGAAAGCATTTGAAAAACAGTAACAACATGAAAATGTTGTTCAAAACTATTCCAAAGAAAGATATCATCATGTTTTTGAAAGAGACAAATATCTTTGATTTTATAGAAAATATTTGAAAATATTTGAAACATTGAAAAGAATTGACTGAAATAAGTCTGTGAAAGTGAAAAGTTAAATCATTGATAGTCCCTATATACCCTCAGGGTCCCCTGGGACGTTAAACCACAAATAAACAAACAAACCCTAGAATCAAAATCAGCTCTGATAGCCATGGTGGCGAGCCAGCAAGAGAAATCATGAATCTTAAAATCTTTTCTACCAAGGCTGTTAGGGGTATTGTGAAGTAACATTTCTCCTAGATTGAAAAATCGTTTCCTATTCACTTTTTCCTCATAGTGGCTGCAAAAACAACGAGGCAGTGTACCACACATTGATGCTACCCAGACTGCTAAACGTCACCGAGATTGTGGATATTGTGAACCAGATGCCCAACATGACAGATATCCATGAGCACGTGCACGCGGACATGCAGGGTGTGAGCGTGGTGCGTGCTAGTACCATCACAGAGATGACCAACCTGCACGGCACCTCGGCCTACCCATACGACACTACCGTCATGGAAGCGCTCAGCGCAGGCACGGTGGCCCTGAGAACTAACTTGGCTTCAGGGGCTGCAGACTTGGAAGTGGCCAGAGTTCTGGTGCAGCCATCTAGTGACACCTACTACAACTGTTACGATGATGAGCTAGCTGATATCCGCAGGATTATGGATAATGAGCTGATCTCTATGGAGAGCGCCGTGTCACAGCTGGAAAACATGGTGCAGGTTATGCAGGATAACTTCCCCATCATTTTGACACGGATTGGTTCAGCTATAGCCAGGATGAATGATCTGGAGGATTTTATAAATGGGGAAGGAGAGGCTTTAGTTACAACGGTCAGTTATTATACCATTCTTTTTCTATATTTTCTTTTTCATGTATTTTAAATAAACCAGTTTGTCATGAATAATATACGTTGCCCTCTCATAATATCAATCACAAAGTAATTTAGATGTATGTGTTACTTAATAATCCTTAGATGTGCATCATTCGTTAGTTGCCATTCATAGTATCTTGATCCTCAACAGTTTATGGGAGATTAAATTTTATTCGTCAAAGGTGTACACCTTTTTCTGCTATAATTCATGGAACCTAAAATAAAAATAAAATTGATTTATTTGTATAATACGTTGGACTAATCCATCATATATTATCTTGTCCTTTCATCTACAACCTGCAGGGAGTAGATCACTACATCGATCTAATTATGTCGTATGCTAGGCAGTATGTGACCCATCTGGACAAGCGGGTGAGAAATCGTAGTTTTCTATACAGGTATAGAGTGATACACACATCATAAGTGATTTAGATTTTAATCAATTATCTACTAGATCAATATAGTATATTTGATGTACAATTAATTGAATAGACCTATGAACCCAAAACTTCTCAGTACTTCACTGTATGTTGAGCGGTTTTTCAGTACTATATCTAATTGCTTGTGTGTACAGATCTGAAAGCGTTATCTTTTTTCAATTACAGCTAAATGAGGACGTAGGCCGCTGTCACGTGGTGCATGACGTGTACCATGGCATCCAGTACAGCGTCTGCACATTCTTTTTAGACCCTTTTGTAAGTAACGATGTATTTATTTCATTTTCCTAGGTTCAAAGATACTTTAATGTTAATACCAAGAGCTCAACTTTATTTTCTTTTTAGATTTGAATATTTTCGGCACAGGTGAATCCTTATGTAGAAGTTTGATATGCTTAATATAATGGGTTTTAATTCTCTTTTGGAAATTCTAATACACCAGGAAACTGCACCTGGAAGATATTACATAAATAGTCAGAAGCCGCACATCTTAAAGCCTTTGTTCTCAGCACCATTTCGATATAGGTTACGAGAGATGGACTTATCTCGATCAGTTGAATGTATAAAGTTTCATGAAACACATCCAGAATTTTTTTTTATTTTTTAAAGCTTTTATTTATCGTGAAGCTCAGGTTAGGTGACTAGCACCTATCTTCCACCTACTCAAGCAGGAATATTTATTACATAATTTTCTTGCACAGAACGGTTTTTGGATGTCACTCTGTATCGTGGCCGTTTTCCTGATAGTCAACTTAATACTCTCCACGAGGGTCTCGAAATACCTTAGGTGAGTTTGAGCTTTTATATGATTGTTTTTTACTAAGATCCTGCCATGTTCATCATTATACTCTGTGGGTATTCGATAAGTAACAATAGTAACTGGTATCTAAAGGTTGCTAAGTGACGCCCATACGACAAACAGACACCATACGGCGATAGTCTCGTCCCCTTGAGGTTTATAGAGGTATTATGCCTCGTCCTATAGTGCCTGTGCTCTGCAATCAGGCTCGGATAGAAAGAGTAGTTGAGACCGTTTGAGGGCCAAAGTGTTTTTCAGTTGAGATGATCTTAGGGGATCTCAAGTTGAGATTAAGATAAGACCGTTTGGGATGCTTTGGGTATTTTTCAGTTGAGACGATCTCAGGTAATCTCAGGGGATCTCAAGTGAAAGGATCTCAACTTCGGTCTCAACTTGAGACCAGTTGTTACTTGTCTTAACTTTTTTATTCGGTGCTTAAACTTAGTCTAATTAGAATATATTTAAAGCAAAGCTAACTAATAACCTGGCAAAGCTATATACCAATTTTCAAATTATTCTTTTGCTTATTATTATTATTATGACCATGAGAAACATTTGGAAAGAGAGTGAAAAAGTGCAGTCACTGCACCACTCGGGCCGCATGTGAAATTCCTACTGGTATGCTCGAAAACGGTCTCAACTTGAGATCGGTCTTAACTTGATATCGGTCTCAATTTGAGATCGGTTCGCAAAAGGTATCATGAGGGACAAAAATAATAGGTGATTTAGAGGTAATTTTTAGACCTAAGCTGGTTACCTGCAGAAAGATCACTTTAGAACTTGAGATCGCTCTACACAGAGGGTTAGGGATCTTAACTTGAGGTCCTTGGAGTTGAGATCCCCTAAGCTCGGCTGTGTAGAAAAACACTTTCCGCCATTGATCTCAAAGTCGGTCTCAGGATCTCGGATCGATCTTAGCGGATCTCAGGTTGAGATCCTCTCGACTGAAAAACAACCCCCTGGAACTTATTTTACCAATGTCTCTTCAAGTCACCACAACTTTTTGCTGTTGTTGAATATTCTTGATTTACTGAATTGAATTCAAATTCACCTGCACAGGTGTTTTTCAATTTGTCAGTCAGCACATCAGCAGATACAGACGTAACAGGGACAAGTGGGGTTGCACGACCTCCCAGGCTATAGAATACTTTTTGATCTAGGGTCTGGTTCCAATTCGCTGAATTCAGTCCCATGCTTTTTCCAGCACTCAAATGTGGTCCATGACCAATGTTTGTTTGTATAATGGAATACCAGTCAAGCAGCTCGTATACCGGCCTTTGACCCCCCCCCCCCCCCCCCCCCCCCCCAACACACACACACACACACACACTTCCCCAAAAAGTTATGTGACATCGAAGGACCGCCACTGGCGATCGCTCTAATAAAGCGCCAATCTGGATCGAGAGAGACCTCAGGTTAACATCGGAGTATAATTCGGCAAAATGGAACCAGACCATTATAGTTAGCACAAATAGACACTCTTTGATGATGAGGACACAACCATAAAGTTTTAAACTCTATCATCATGTCTTCATGGCACAACAAACAATTAACTTCGCTAATCACTGGGCAGGGTGGATTCAACAAGAAACCACAATGGACAAAAAAAAAATACATAACATTACTGTATGGCCACAAGAGTCCCTGCGCACCTCCTTTAAAGGCACATCGGACAATTTGGTGTGAAAATTAAAACCCATGTCATTTTTCTGAAAATTGAATACAATGATCTCTAGGATCTCTAGAAATAGAGCACATTTCTGCCTTAAAAATCGGTGTTCACCGTGCTAGTTTTTGATTTATAGATCAATATAATGATCCTTTTATATAGGAATATTAGTCCCTATATACCCTCAGGGTCCCCTGGGACGTTAAACCACAAACAAACAAACAATATAGGAATATATAGAAATTCTAAAAAGTATTTTTTCACATAGTAAAACCCATGTCATTTTCTTCAAATTTTCACAAAATATAGTATATATATGGTACTACTTATTTATGTTTTAAAAATCATAGGTCACCGTGCTTGTTTTTGAAAGAATTGATGAAAACCATATTTTTCAGTACATTTCCTATGTAAATAAAGCAAATGCAAATTGGCATATTTTACCTATTGAGATAATAGTAAGCTTCCACCCACGTGAGGGTGTGCAGAGCGGTGCAACTAACAGGTCCATGTTGGGAACAGGGTGTGAAATCAGGGTCTTCCTAAAACACAGAAATATTGTCCTCACTACTCAAAAGCCTCAATCGAACCTGTGTATGTCAATCTCTTCAAGATTTGTGTTGGTGGGGGTGGGGGTTGTGGGGGTCGGGCATATGTATAGAACTCTGTGTACCATGTGCATCATATGTCTGTCTATGAATCTGTGTATCATTGTCTGTGCATCTTTCTGTGCCAATGTAATACTATATGTATCTGTGTGTATGTGACTGTCTTTCAGTTTGTTATTGTGTGTGCATGTCTCCATATGTGTGTCCGTCTATTTATGTATATGAGTGACTGTTCATGTATCTATGTGCAGGTGATGTATATATAATATATGAAGAGTGGAAAACTACTCCAAATATAACTGCACTCAGTGGGAATTTATGTTACATAAGATCTACCTTCCATGGCCCTCCTGTAGCTTGTAGAGGCCTGCCATGTGAACTGGCCATCATTCCCATGAGTCTGGCTCCTATAGGGGACAGAGCCATTGTTAATTCACGAAGCAGTCACTAGGTGGTCGGGGGACAAACCTGTATTCTGGCTCTTTGTTCTTACAAAATTCAACTGCCTTTCAATATTTTACCACGGTTCCCTTGACTCTCCACACCCATCCCAAAGTAGGATGACATAATAACGAAACCCAAGACATGATATTTTCCATTAGGAACACTTTTATATATAAATATGTGAGCAAGGCTAAAGTTGTGACATTTCCCAATTATCACTCACTTCCTTTCCACCTCCATTAGTGAAGAACAGCTACTTTTTCCACCTCCTTTAGTGAAGAACACCTACTCGGGGGGCGTCATGGCGGCGCCCATGGATCATAGGCTATATGCCGTATATAGCCCCTTGGGCAGGGAGACAACCTTCAAAATGTTAAAAGATGCAAGAAGCGTGTCGTTGGCGCCGGACCTCATTGCTGCAATGTTTAAAAGCAAAGCATATCAGTTAACTCTTTCATTGGTCGGTCCTATGTGACAGACATGTCAGTCCCTTGGCTCTTGTTGGTGTAGGGCTGGTTCTTATATGACTAATTGATTGTAGTTCTATGCAGGCGCGTTCCACACGGGTACATCCGGCGAGGACCAGTGTAAGTAACCCATAACTGACCTTCAAAAGTTTAATAACTATACCAAGTCAGAGTAATGTTCACTGACACAACTGTAGAAACAGCTGATTTCATTTTTTTTAACATCCTCTCATTCTTTGTTTTATTCACAAGCTGCAGCATGTTCTCATTCATATTTGGAATTCTCAGCAATATCGAAAGACATTAAAGAGATGGTAACGTTTGTTTAAGCACTAAAGTGATATCGTGTTTAACTTTTCTATGATAACGTGGCAAGGGTTATCACTCTTCGAGCTACCGCATCAAAGTCAACTACTCTATTCTATAAAATATTCTTTAAAAAAAAAGTGAGAATGAAAAAAAAATGCGATGATAGTGGACGGTAGATAGGTTAAGAGTAAACAAATTATAGTATAGTTTACTGCACTTACTGTTATACGAATATTAGGTGGAATTGTGATGTATTTTGATATTACATCATGCATTGCCCGCATTTGGGCATTTCCTAATGTTATCAATCTCAGATTCAATTCTAAATTCTAAATGGATTTTGGTCCGTCATTGCTATTCTCTTATCGTATGTTACTTGTTACGGCATTTATTGGACCTGTACATTCTGTGGACAATTTGTGAGTCGAGTAAGTGAAAATGTTGAATTTCTTTGTGGCGCAGATCTCGGAGGAGGACATATGAAGTGCAGGCTGGTATGTTTCCTCCAATATAGAATATTCTAAAGTTGTTGTTCTAATTGAACAAATTGGACGTTAAACTAAACAAACACACACACTATAGTGTTAGTCCAAAATATGGCAATCTTAGTGACTAAGATGTAATGCAATATAAGTATTAGAGTAAATTTTATAAGATATGGAAATATCAGGACTAGATCTTTTATTTGACCTTTGCACATTTGAAATAGATTGGGAGGGCACCATAGTAATTTTAAGTACATTAGATGCCTATTATTTGTCACATATTTTGAAATCCTATTAAAGACGTGGCAATAAAGAGAAAATTCGAAATTCTTATAGCGTTTGTCCCTCCTCTAGAACACCTCTACTTTGTCATCATTGGGTATTGGAAGCATTTGAGACGTTGATTATTGAAATACAGTTCTGATGCTAACCTATCAAGCTTTGACCTGTATTGTCTGTTTCTTTTCTGATTGTGTAATGAAGATTTCAAAGTGAGTCTGATCCTCGGAGACTGCGTTCTGTGTAGTGACCCGGATGAATGACCCCGAGGATCACGCCCACATTGAGTAAATATACAATACGCCCACTCACATGCCATACAATATAGCTTACATTACCCGCAAGCGGCCCCACACCAGGGGCCAGTTTGACAATCTAGGATCATCAATGTAGACCCTTTGCTGAATGCCATAGAGACCCAGGGACGATGTGGGTTAACTTTATTCAGCATTTATGGATGACCCTATGGATGGCTAATATTGTCTTAGCGAACAGACATAAATGTTATTAAAAGATAACCCTTGTACGAGTTACTGAAAAGGGTCTTCATGTACGATGCTAGATTATCAAACGGGCCCCAGGGTCTGCTATAGAATAGACCTTGAGAAAGCGCCACCCATACTCAAAGTGTACATCAGGTTCTCATCTCAAACTGCTCCTATTCCTTTAATTTCTGATTCTTAGATTGATATGGAAACACGACTCGATGGCAGTACCCTTCCATCATAGTAATAAAAATATGAATTTTCGTATAGTAAAAATTAAAACCTCGAGTCTAATTCCAGTGAAAGGTTTCAACAGGGCTCAGATACCGATAGATTCTGATTGTATTAAGTATGGGGGCGTTTCTAGTTATGTGAAATGTTTTGATCACAAAGAAACGTTATCCTACTTTATGGTTGGATTTGCAGTTGTTTATTGTAGCCTGTTCAAATTTCCTGCCCTTTATTCATGAAAAGGCTACGACATTTTCATCACACTTTATTCAATCCCAAGCAAGAAGGCATCGTTATCAGTATTGTTATTATTATTATTAGACTAATTTCAGAAGCTAGAACGGACGTCAAAGGTGACCTTTTCTTGAACATTATGAAATCATTCATAAACCACAGACATCAATCTTTCTTCCTTTCACTTCTTTTTCTGAAGCTGAAGAAGACCATGTGTATTGGGAGAAATTTTGAACTGAGGCGTACGAGACTGGAGTTGTGAAAGAAGTCGCGGAAATCCACAAGCATGATATCCTGGAATGGACATGCAATCGTTTTATACCAAAATAAGGCAATGTATGAATGTTAGCAATATACATAAGAACATATAAGGAATTTTTTTTTTTTTTAATAATGCCACCAGTCATATGGATTCTACCATAAGGGAATTAGGAGATGCTGTGTTAGTTAAATAGGTGAATATTTATTTTGGCAATTTGATGATCAGGGTGCTAAAATAATTTCAAATCAAATACTTATAATCTTTATGGATCTCTGTGTCTTTAGTTGTAACAAAAATACCTTCTTACTGGTTGTTGATAAGTTACAGAACCGGCTTAGAATGTTGGAAAGCATTTAAGGAATATGTAAATATGCTGCTGTATACACGTCATTATCCCACCCCTAATATAAAATCCCATAGGCTTAGCATTGAGATTCCGTATGCCACGCTGACTGGCATATGGAGTTTTATATGTCACTAGTGGCATACAGAATTATTATCACCTAATATTCCAAAACCGAGGAGACAGGGTAGGATAAAATCAAAACCTGATTTGTTTTAATCTTGGCCACCACATGTCACTCCTGGAGTATGGCTCCGGACTTCACTCGGCTTCGCCTCATGAAGACACTTTGCCAAACTCCAGTCGTGGCATACGGTGGATAAGATTAAAACTCATCCATTTTTACGATATGAATAAGCTCAGATACTAGTAAAATATATATATATATATATAAAATCTTTATTTTCTGAATACAACCAGTTCAAGTTGATATACAATATAACATAATATTTTCCTCTCAACATCAAGCTTTCCTGTAGCGTGGTGGAAACAAGTACAATCGTATTGTATTGCCATTAGTTGAAAGTTTCATGACGAACATATTGTACAGAATTTGTAACTGTGACATAGAAGCCAGATCAACAGTATTCCAGAGTAATGATTTGTCGATCCTGTACGAATTGAAATTGGTATGGTATTAAACAGTTTG
Organism: Alentia gelatinosa; assembly: GCA_950022655.1. NCBI lineage: Eukaryota > Metazoa > Annelida > Polychaeta > Phyllodocida > Polynoidae > Alentia > Alentia gelatinosa. Next base: position 40,448,199 of record OX465582.1, read on the forward strand.
TACTTTACGCAGGTCTAAATAGTTACAAAAGAACCACTAGCCACTAGAACTATGATACATTTGATTCTTGTCTTTATACTTACATCAAGCAAACATATGGACATTATGCATCTAGTTGTAAGTATTCAGTTGTAAAGATATGATCACCAGCTCTTGACGTGTATATAATTCTTAAATTCCTTGTTTAATGTTGGTTACATACAGCGTGCAAGCTGTGATATACATTGTTTAACTGTAGTCGTCAATTATGTACTGCATGTTAGAGTAAATAAAGATCTTTTGAATGCTAATCCGTGTCTCCTTTACACTGGTTACAATCCACCAAATATTACACTCATCATTTATATTGTACAAGACATCTGCACAGTACGTTGAAGGCAAATTTTACAAATATATCTTAGGCTTTTATGCAGGGATGTTATTCGCCAAGTAGCCCATTGGGTCTCCTATGTACTTTTGGCAATAGGTTTATCCTATTTTGATTTCCTGTCATTATTTTTTGATTTGCCATATGAAATATCCCATAACAATGCATATATTCTTTTATTGAGTATTCATTTACAAAAAATTAAATATAACAAATGGACATTTATCCGGAGTATACAGAACTAAGAAAACAGAGTCAATTGACTTGTCCTATAACAGTTGTCTCATGAACAACAACAATAGGATTACCATCGAATCGCCCTACCTAAATGTAGAATTGTGTGACATTTTTAATGCACTGTGTATTCCCAGGACAAGTACATAGAAGAACGCCACAATGTTATGGTGTCTGCACATTTTTGTCATTAAACACCTGAATAAAAAAAGTTGAAAGAAAAACTTCTGCAGATAGTGTGATACGTATAATCATAATAGGTAAAGTATTTCATAAATAGTTATTTGCCTTTGAATCCAGTGGATTTGTTTATACTTAAATTTCTCAAAAGGTACTGGTTGAGGTTAGCATTTTCGTATAATATATTTATTCTAAACAGAAAGGCAAGACATAATGTCGCATATTATCCAAGTATAGTTACATCAAGATTTATTTCGATGCATTGTTTTACACAGTTTCATTATAGTACCACATTATGGGATCATTGCTGATATGAACACAGTTTATCATCGTGGCAACACAAAGCCACGCTTTGTCTTAGTGGAAATCAAATACACCCTCTTTTTTTTATTTTGGCTGCTTTTCTTTGCTTGAGCGGAATACAGACATATTTTTCGATATATTTATCGAGGCTCTTGCAAATGCGTTTTAACGTATACTAGGGCCTTCAGTGTCGACTGTAGGAGTAAGGGTAAATGAAACCTAAGATAAACTGAGAAATATAGACAAGATATGGATCCATAGTTGCATGGAAATGCCTTCCTTGATTTTTCTGATGTAAATGATTATAACTGAAAAGAAAAATTACATGAGCTGGTCGCCTTTATATTAGCATTAGGATAATGCAGGATATAGCTGGGGGGAGAAATCTTTTATTTAAAGACGAAATGAATTCTTCCGAACTGCTTCATTCCAGAAAAGAGTAACATTTACACAAAATCAGAACATACTCTACCCATTTTACCAATACCAATTAGAATATTTCCCCTAAAACAAAATAAAGTATGATTATAGATGTCCTTTGATGTCCTGTGGCATTTAGATACAAATCCGAACATGTAATAGATATGAGGCATCATTCTCAAATAAAACCTATCAAATAAGATTTGTTCACTTTCTATTCTGAAAGGATTTTGATCTGGGAATTGCTGAACACAATGCATTATTCATATTTCCCTGCATAAAAGAGGAAACTGGGTCTAGGCGATTTTCTTTTAAATCATGAATCTCACAGGATAAATAGGGAGTAGGGGCGTTTTCGCGCCCTCAACCTCCTTGAACATGGCCCTCCTTATGTAGTAAGTTCCCGTATCATATTTTGTTTGCACAATGTGACACCAGAACAAAATACATTCAGTATTCGATAAATAATCAACAGACAAAGAATAATTCTTAACAAGTGGAACGAGGTGGTTACCATAACAATACACCATTATCAATAGCATCATGTGGGCCGTATTATCAATACCCAAGACGATAGTGATAGCCAATTGCTATCCTTTAGCTAATCCTAATCTATTTGTTAAATCTCATCGTCGTTTCTATCTCTTCGAATCATTTTCTTACCGTCCACTACACTTAAGTATTGTCTAAAAAGGCATTACAAGCAGGTATTGATAGCATTTATGTATTTGGAAGAAGAAATTGCATCTATTCATTTAACAACTCACTGGATATTTCAACATTCAAGTTAGTATCCTTATTTTACGGGAGCACACAATAATGGACCAAATGCTGATACGGAACAAGAAAATATTTCTTTGTGCTGGTAAAGGGGACGATGGGAGAAAGGCACAAGCTTCAAGATTCAGATTTGACAGAAAGTGACTCGTTCAAACTCTGGTGACAAGGTTCGTTCGAGCGTACCCTGTGTGAACCAGCTGAAGTTCCTAGGATCGTCTATAGACTGAGGCTGGACGAGGTGCTGATGATGATACACGATAAGACGAGAGATACTGAGGAAAGAACCTGAAGTCCACTGCTGTATTCATCCACAACATGGATCTTCCAGCCCAAGCCAGGATGTATAAAACACTGAAAACAAGAAAATGCCATTAGTCTTTGTTGAGAGTGTGTCTGAGGCTGATTGGAAAAGGAGGTGAATTGTTGCTGGCCTGAACTCTCGCTGAAACTTGAATGCATGCTTCATTAAAAAACGAAGTATGCTTTTTAGCCCCCTCACACTCTTTCATCAATTTCATTGCGGCGTCTTTTAAACTCTTTTTTGGAAGTGTTTATATTAATTTCTGTGAAATAATTCAATGAATATTCAGGGAGTAAGTTTACACAGTTCACTCATCATTGTCCAGTGTCATCAAAGATAAGGCATCAATAAGATAAAGTGGATTATTTAGTTTATTGTCCCCGCAGTCTGATTTTCCTAACACTTCATCACTATCTGGTAGACCTAAGCATGGCAACGCTTGTCAAACGTCGCTGGCGGTGATACATTTATAAACATTTTTGGGCGACTTTAGACCAGCCGTCCAGCATCACCGGTCACATTAGACCAACCTTGCGACAACATTTATCTCATGTTGAGACAAAAGTAGAATATATCAACCTATGAATATATGTGCCTGGGTTTTTCTTGATCTTAAATCCACACAAATACACCCGTCTGACCCAGGGGCCCGATTAATGATCGAGGATTGTATATGAATTCCCTTTTCTGTACCTTGTACAAGAATTATCGCTTAATAATATCAAAACCCGTTCGCTAAAACAGTATTAGCCGTCCATTACTTTGTTGAGTAAAGTTCACCCACATCGTCCCCTGGGTCTCTTTGAGGCATGCTGAAAAGGGTCTACATGTACTATAATAGATTATTAGAAAGGGCTGTTATATGATAGGTATTCCTTTCTCACTTGTCTTTTGAAAACTTACCTAATAGTTAGGCCTACTTCATATTGGAATGCTTGTGTAGATCAACACTGACAAATGTAAAACTTACCTAATAATTAATCAATACTTACATGTCTGCATATTTACATGGCTTAAAAATCAATCCTCACAGATGTAATCTGATAATCATCTGTATTACTGTTTAGTCTACCGGTTAGTCCATTTCTAAACATAATGTGTGTGCGACTGAATTTAAAGTTAATCCACATTGATCTATATGTCTTTTACCCAATGAGAGATAACGTAGATTTGTAAGTACTTCTTACCTGATAATAAATCCACTCTGGTGTATTTTCATCAGGCATAAATATAAGTCGGCCAGCTTCAGGCCCATGGAAACACCGACTTTGGAGTTTCCCCTTGAACTCGGCAAATGTTAAAGAGTTATCAACTGCAGTAACGACATCAGCCGTATAATATTCACAGTATCGGCCAACTGAAAACAGGAGGAACACGACGGATTAACATTCATGATTGAAGTAAGTTCCAGCAACACGTTTTTCACCTTTTTAAAAGATAAATAAGGCCTGGCGTCCACCTACTACGATATAAATTTAGACCAACCGATATTGCACAGATACAAAAGGCAAATATCGGAGACATATCGGGAAGGTGCCAAAATCGTAAATAAATGTCTAGACATGCCAATCCACCACGCATCGTAAGGGTTTCTTTCGGTGCATAGTTGCAGAAATGTGGCCAACTGCCACATTCAATGTTACGAGTCAGGAAAAAAACATTGAGTTTGAGAAAATGTCATTGTATTTTAACATTGTGTGCATCAACAAGTATAATTTCTGTGACTGAAATCACTGAAAGCAGAAGCGAGCTATTAGATAAGAGGAGGATTGTTATACATATACTCAGTGTTGCGAGACCAAAGATAAAGAGGAATGCAGTCGGACATCTTAAAGAGCACATGGAAGTTGTTGTTCTCAATATGATCACAACTATAATAAGCCATCTCCCTCAAAAACACCACACTCTTGGTACTCAGTTGACATTACAAAGTCTTTACAGTTAGATATGAATGACGAAGTCTGATGATTGAAAAAAAAGACGAACGTAGTTTTTCTTATTTTCTGATTCATTAGATAAAAAAAACCTTCGAAATTTGCCAAAAGACGGGAAAACATTAACCTGTAAGGAAATGGATCGATTTTTAGTGTTTCGGCAAGAATGCATAATTACAAAACTAGACAAAAAAGGAGGAAGGGGTAATTGTCTGCAAGAATCTAGCATGAATGGGAAATCTGGGAAGTAAACTGTCATAATCTAAAGGTGTATCTTACGTTTAGACACGTTTACGTTTAGGTAACTTACCAGCATTTGGTAGAGGCATACCATTACTATCTAGTCCTGCAAAGACGTGGTATAACTGGAAAATACAAGTTTTTTTTGGTATCCTGTTAATTTTCATAAGTATACATCGATCATAGATCTTGATAGTATCAAAATGTAACATGCTCATAAGGTTTAAATCAGGTATCAGGATTTATTGACGTCCCAAGAGTCATTCTTGAGATCAAAGTAATTCCGAACAGAAAATAGGTTATCATGATAAAAAGGTATTTTAGCTGTGAGCTGAGGCCAGAAAGGCAATTAGAATAACTTGAAATTACAGTCCCACGAAAACCCGGAACTCTTCTTTCTGGAGTTTTTATTATTTACAATTCCCATACCCATCAATTAAAATGCATATATATTATAGATATAGACCGTCAAAGGAAATCCAGTAGGTCCATCTCTTTTAGAAAATGAAACAAACAAAAAACGATCACTTATTTGCCTAAACATCAATCTCATAAATTACAGCTATATCAATTGAAAAAAAGACGACTCACCTTCCTTTCCTCTTGACTCTGAGTTTTATACCCCCCTCTGGGGTCTGTGGTGATGTAGAGGGGATGATATCTAGAGGTGGTGTCACTATCGTAACCCGCTCTTACAAAAAAAGTGTAGTTAGTACCCCGTCGAAGTTCCAGCTGTGGAATGAGGTATCCGTTGATGTAGTAGGCACTACCCCAGGACTGCTCACCTAACAGATAACCAGGACAATATTGAGTCATCTTGGTTATAACACGAAGATCTATGTATTACCTATGACCAATGAGACATGATGCACTTTGAGTTGCCAAAGGTTTTTTCAAGAGTTTCGGCAGATAACGAAAACTGCATGAATTATCATCTAAAGCCCATAAGACAGTGACATCGACCACATATTCTCACTGATTCGATCAATGATTATAATCGGGATCAATAATGTCAATGTCTTATATGGCCTTTGGTTATATAACTTAAAGATAATTCATTACATAAAGACAGAATACATGCAATAACCGCTGTTAGGTGTTAATGTTCGCGCCCATTGTGTCTGTCATTGGTCTCACTGTCGAAATTTGATGAACAAAAAAAAAAAAAAAAAAAGAGAAAAAAAACGGCGATAAAAATAATTTCAGATATGTAATAAGAAAAAAACTTTTTATCATATTACTGTGGATTATACCGTCTAATCCTACCCATGTCGTACTTATGGCCGTACATCACACTGTGACATACCGGCGAGGTAATCGCTTGACTATGTACAATTTCAATATTCTAGGTAAGAAAAAACACACATACCAGCAGTCGCTCAAAGTGGTTGTCCATCCACATTCAATAATATGAAAACAGGCGGACTGTCTTCACACATCAACAATCTTGGTAAAATCATTGAATAAGCAGCTATTCCACCAACCAGGAGCTGGTCCCATCCCGGCACCTTGTTGTCGCCTATTGGTCATTGGTGACATTGGCCAGCCCAAATCTCACGTCGCAGGTGAAAATCTGCTCAGTGGAAGAGCTCATAACGATGAATAACATCGTCACGGCCGGCCCTGCAGACCGCCGGCCCATCGCCATGCCTGCAAACCGAGTTTCCGGCAAGCATCAGCTGACCTGTTGGTAGTCGCTGATCGCCGGCCTGGGCCAAAAGCCCATTTTGAAGCTGTTCCACCAAGATGCACTTAGTAAGCCGACCGGGTGGCTGGACAGTATGAATGCAAAAAGGTAGAATGCCTCCTGCAAAGCATCGCTGGCGGAATACTGTTTCAATTGATTTTAGCTTTGCTGGCCAGTCAGCCGGTTATGCCAAGAGCAACGCCGAGAGCAATTCCAGGACCCGCGTTGACAAATTCCAGCCTATACCTAAGTGGACTCCGTCAACATGGACAAATGATATCTGTGAGTAACTGACCCCCCAAGCAGAGACAGTTGTGGCAGTTTGGGTAGAATTTTCAGAGTCAAATATACACAGTCATAACATTAAGGCCCATCTCTATTTACCTCCATTATTCCCTTGGCCGCACTATTCAGCGCTAATTGAGGAGCTCTCACCGTTCCCGTACAAATCCCCAAATGGTGTAACACTACTTTCCTTCCATCACTGGGTTTTGCACTGCTGGAGCAGCGTAATGTATGGAAAATCTCTCAGCATGCCGTCTATAGGATGAGCGGGGAACTAGGCTTGCACCTTAGTGCGGCCAATGTCCACCAGATGTCAGCAGCAAACCCACTGCCTGTGTATTGCCCTGCCGGGCAGTGTGCATGTGCCTGTTGGGCCACTGTGTGTGGATTTGATGGAACAGCTTGGAGAATTTAGAGAATAAGGGGCTGCCAGCAGGCCGGCCCCGGCGTGGATCGTCGCTGGAGGGTAAAAACCTGCCTGGAGAGTGCCTGTTTGGTGGAATAGCTGCTTAAGACATGTACCGCCTATGGCATTGAGATATATCTAATCAGTGATTTCTCTGAATCTTTCTGCCGTACATAGACAGGAAGCCATTTTCTGTATGATATTAACCTTACCTGTAATCGCTTGGTATCCCCTGTCTCCCCCTGTAGGCCCCATTTGAACGTGGAATTCCTGTGTGTCTCGTCCAGAGATTCTCTGCTCCTGCCAGACGGGACCAGCTGAATCTTTGAGCGGCGAGATGTTACCACACCTCCGCCTGGATGGTCTTCCAAACTGGATCCGCATATTCCCTGGATGTACAGATTTAGTTGTATTTTGTATTGGCTACATCAAAGGTTATCCTGAGTTCTCTGCTGTTCGCACAAGGAGGGTTTAATGGCTATTTTTGTCAAAAGACACAAGACTTATATAAAAGTAAAGTAAGAAACCGGAAGGAAGACTAGAAGATGTAACTGGCCTATAGTTATTATGGCAACTAAGCCATACCCCCATGGGGAAGCGGAACAGGGTCTAGTTCAGTAGACAGGAAAAAATCTCTTAACTAAGCCATAAAGTGCCCAAAATGACCACCTTAGAAAAGTAAGATGAACTATATACATGTACACCTGATGAAGGCCCCCACTGGCCGAAACGTTGTGTCACTACTAAAATTTAAACTGTAAACAAATTCTACGTTTCAAAAAAAAAATCTTAAAACCTCAAAAGCAATTTACTGGAATTCGTTGGTTCTGCGAAATACTCTCCGAGATACTTATATAAAAGCTTGATTCAATTTTGCCCTGATTGGTGCCGGTTAACCAATCAAGCCCTAATGGAGGGGCTGCTTTAGCACTGACCCGAAGGGGGACCGAACACATCCCGAGCAGGATCGGGACATAATTCGGGTGAACGCAATCAAGTCTGATTCATTCAGTAGATGGTCAATATACAACTCTATCAGGACCTATTTGGAGAACGGGAGTAGAAATCGGAGGCCTATACCTCTTATGATGCACTGTAAAACTTATCAATTGTATAAACCTATACTTACCAACGAGTCGCTTATCATGTTTCGTGACAAACATTTGCTGATTCAACCTCCCTCGTGCCCATATAACATACTGCTCCTGGTCCGTCAAATAAACCTTGTCTGTTGGGTAATCACCTGCGAAAATTACCATCATTAGGGTTCCTCTGGATATCGGCTAATTATGTGAAATGTAGGCAACATTGCTTGTCCAATGAAGTAGTACTCGTAGAGTAAATTTACCGTTATGATTAGGTTCATTAGAAATGGTTGGGAATCCCTTACTTCTACTGAAGGCCACCGGTGTGCCCAATCTAATAATGGACGTAAATATGATGGATTCAAGGTTACATGAAACGCACTTCTTATATAGTAGTACACTGAAAGACTCTGTCCAGATCATATCATTATAAACATTGTCAGTGAATAGAGCCTATTTGTACCTACCTGTGTCAAGGGCTCGAGTGATCTTTACTCTGACGACCTTATTGACCTTTGAACCTCCAATAACTCTGGTGTCTTGGGTTCCGCCAAATTTAACATCTGGACATACACCTTTATCGCCGGAGCACTGAAATTTGGTAATGAGTTTCATTTATGTCTGTGAGTATAACTGATGTTAGCATTCTTTTCTTGGCTGCCTTTACTTTCTCCCCCCGCCCGTTTTCTAACCTCTGGCTATCCATATTCTTGTAGGCATACATTGCAGCGGAGTCCTCTGACAAAGCCCTAACCCCCAGGGGTCCTTCTATATTCTCCACAGTGCCTACCCTATCCTGTGATGTTATACTGGACTCCTGCCGAGACATACTGAGTGATCGGTGACTAGAGACATTCTAGAACCCTCACAAGCTGAATATAGCAAAAATATTATTTCCCACATATTGACGGAAATATCCAACGGACAAAAATACATAAAGTGATAGAATTATTGCCAAAGATAAACATATATCATATTTCAATATGCTTTTTATACTATTCTTATCATGACATACCTTAATTCATATAATCTAGAAAGGGTGAATTCCTCTTTGAAAATAATGCTATTATCAATACTCATGAATACTCCGACTTCACAATATACTCAATAGTGTTGCCCTTCAAAGGTTTAAAATGTAGCGGCCAGCAACGACATACTATCACACATAGGTGACTCACTTTTCACGTATCATATTTCTGATTATTTCACTATGTTAGTTGATGGGTGTGATATATGAAAATATATTTAGGGAAAAGAAACAATTCATACCTATTTGGCAGATACATTCTATTCTTTGTAACCTCCCAGATACTGAACATTTCCTGGCAATACGCGTATTTGGAAGTCTAGCTTTTGAATGTTTCGCTTTTTTATTTTTTGTAACTTACTGTAAATTACGAACTAAATACGATGTATATATATTAGGAAACATTGGTGCTTTTAAGGCTATATAGTGGATGAGAGATAGGACGCTTTATGTACTGACATGACCAGCTGATGGTGACATACATTATGACGGCATTGACTCCCTTATAGTTCTCTAATCCTCCTGTATTGTACTTGATAGGAGAACGCGCCTGGTACCATGTTGGTCCATTCTCAGTGGACGTCATGACGCGTGCACAATGACCACAGGTCAGTGTGTCCATCCACCCGCATCATGCCCCCTCCCACCTGCACCACCTGCCCCCATCCAATCACTACCCGACTAGTTATTAACTAACTTATCACAATCTCCTGCTCTTTGCTGCAGCCTTGACATTCAGTGTTTTCTTTTCGCGTATCATACACGTGCGCTCTTTCTGTCGCACTCTTTCTCTACTCCACCCTCGCACCACTCACACCTTATGACGCCGCCTACATAGGCATAACCGAGCCACAACATCCACCCACGCATTTCGAAACATTTCAAACCATGGCCAGGAATTATTGGTCATTCACAAAGGGTAGTGAGTTTAGCCCTATCAGTACACGCCTCTTCATCTTATTGGCATTATTTTTAACTGCCTCTTCACTCCCTACAGGACAGTCCACAGATGGCAAGGTAAGTTCACCCCATATTTTATTACCATCAGTTAGGGTATTGAAAACTAGGGCAAAGCTTTTCCGTTTAAAAGAGTGGTAATATTACATCCTTACCAATATCTCTAGTTGTTTGCAATTTTGTGTTTGGAACACATGGTTCTACAGATACTTGCATGGAATAGGGTGGATTAATTTTCAAATGATATCATACAGCAATACTTTGGCAAGGAAGTGTATTTAACATATATGTACCGAGTCAACCCCTAACAGTCGATGCCATGGATTTCGCGCTTAACGCTGAACATGCATTTATAAGACTCATAAGGTACATCGTATTTCGTTGTGTCAGACTACATCAAGAGTTATAATATTACCACACACGTGCATTGCAGTGATCCCCGTTATTGAGAAATGTGGATTTTCAGATAGATCACAGACCAGAACTATCGTCTCCATAGTGGGACACGCCCTTACGCCCGCGGGCGTGGTGGTCGCCGGGTGTACTCACTGACCCTGCCCCGTCAGGCAGCCCAGAGATTAACGTTGCTTTACCTATAACATGACGCATATGCAGTCCATTCTTCATATTAATTTTTTTTAAAGCCGGGCACAGCATCACTTTTGGTATCGTTAGACCACTAGGATACTTTACAGAGATTTGGGTTTTTCAAAACAACCTCATTTTATTACAGTCGCTGTGGCAATCAGAGCGTTTCCACAACCGATATTTTGACGGAAGAATGAGAAAATTGGGGAGAGGGGTAAGCAAAGATTAGAAAGTTAATGGTTATATAGAAAATACAATATGTAAACCTGCACGCTTTTAAATGTGTTAACTCTTTTCCTAGGCGGCTTACGACTAGTGCTTGGTCATTTCTAATTGTCTTGGACCGTCTAAGGTGTGCTTTCGCAATGATCGAATAAGGAAACACACACGTACATATGTACGTTAGAATTGAAATAAATTGTAAAGTATATTACGAAGTAAATGTCGAAGAAGATAAATATGATTAATTAAGCAAGATCAAGATCTACAACATCTTATATTTAAATAAATGGTAAAACCATCCTATACACTTTCCAGATGTTCGCTGATAGTGGGAGACAAATGTGCAAATCACAAGAGGGCTGCCCAGATATGATGTACTGCAACTCCATGTCCGGCTACTGCCAACAAAGAGCTATGCTCGAAGAGCTGTAAGTATTATCCAAACTTTATAGATGAGACAGATCAAAACAAAATATTATTAATTCAGAGGTCATATTGTGCTGAATTATTATTGATGAATCCGAATAACAGAAAGCTGATTAGTCTAACCTGGGACCATTTTAACAATCTAGGGTCGTATATGACCGTTTTCTGTATCTAATACAAGGGCTATCGTTTAATAACATTTAAGTCTGTTCATAAAGACAATATTAGCCATCCACAAGGTCGTCCACTAGTGTTGAATAAAGTTGACCCACATCGACCCTGTCTCTCTATGGCATATAGAAAAGGGTCTACATGTACGATCCCAAATTATTAAACAGACCCCTGTGTGTCCCACATAAAGGCACTATTGCTTTAGGCCTTAATATTGTACTGCACGTCGGTATTTAAAAATCGGTGAGGATACTGTGTATTCCTTGTTTCTGCCGCACTCAACACGTACTGACAGAGCTGTCCCCCAAATAAAGTGACCATCACCGATGATTTGAAATCCCTTTTATTCTGTCGGTCGTAGACCAAGTCAGTCGGTGGTGGCCTTATTGCATAATCTATACACAATTAATAGGTGAACAATTCTCTTCTTCATAACACCTAGCCCAGTTCCAGGATTTTTGAATACTTATTCGCTATTTTGGTGGTAATTATAAAAAGCCATGTATACATATTTAGCCATTATGCTAACTGTACATGTGCTATGACTCTTAAACACCCATTTCCTATCATATTGTTGAGGGATAGTCATATTTTCCTTGTGTAGAAATGGAACCCTGGTGGTCTTTTTTATCATTCAACTGAACACCATACCTTTCATTTTCTAGATGTGACCCAAATATGGACATGTGTAGGCGTGGCATGACGTGCCAGCTCAATAACATGATGAAGACGTCACAACCGTCATACCCCATTTACAGATGCCGGAAAGACATTGTATCCCAGTCTGAACTAAATATAAATTCAATGCCAGGCTTTCAAAGTAGGCCTAATGCTCCACTGGAAAAACACAGGACACCAGAGGCCTTCCAGCTTAGTGCGCAGGGCTCGATGAGGAAAGTACCAGCCGGACACTCAACGATGATCACACGTCCTAACATGGCAGAGCTACTACTGAAGGTGTCTGAGATACTCTACAATGTGAAGAAACTACGCGAGGAAATCTCCCGTGACCTGAGCAAGTCTACTATTACACCACGCCCAGGGATGATGGGTAAAACCGATGACGTCATGGCTGACACTCAAGCCGAGGGAGATATGAAAAACGCTGTAGAAAATGAAATGGGCATGTTCAGACAAAGAGGCTGTCAACGGTTGGAAGAGATGGTGGGTGCGCTGGTCAGCTCGAACAATGAAAAGTTTAAGGAGCATCTCCTGTATGTGATCCTTGCTTGTATAACAAACGGCGACCAGACCAATGGGGATGAAGAAAAGACAGAGGGCAGTCCCCAGAAGGTGGCAGGTGAGAGGAGCCGCGAGCCAGACGACATGAGCATGACTGGCAACAGTGAAGAAGCTCAGGGAGTCATGGCCGAGTCACAGTTTGGAGATGACAGTAATGAGCAGCTCAGTAAGGCAGACGGTGAAGAAAGTCAGCTTGAAAGACAATTATTGCAACTCCTTAGGCAAAACCGGAATGAGCGGGGAGATCAAGATTAAATAATTATCTGAGGTTAGACTCATAACTAACAGGAGGGTCGTACTTTAACGGTAATAGTGAGGTATTGTCAAAGTGAATGGTTATGTATTAGGTACCGGTAAACATAGTATGGTTCTGCTTTGTGCATATATTACATAAATTATATCTTGGTTAAAGATGTAAATTATATTGTCTCTTCACAATAAGTCATGTTGTTATTTATTTATCTAACTGTAGGATCTGGCATGTGCATTATAGGCTAAACTATCAATGTTACTTCAGCCATGTTTCGTATAATGCATACAATCAGCTATTTCCTGCTACTTTGACCCATGAAAAGCTGAAATAAACAAAGCACACTATGACCACAAGAATACTATTATAATGAATAATTAATAAAAATAATGATACAGCAAATTAACAGTTAACTTTCAGAACACATGGCTACTCGAACCCTCAGACCGTAGGGCTTAAAGGCTCTCATCTTTAATCTGTCTACCGATGCTGGACTTTTCATTAATATTCAATAAGAGGACCCGCCTTCATTAAATACACTTGGTGTTTGCATCTCATACCTTTTTGCATCTCATAACCCTTTCTTATTATTATGAGTTCCATCTTTATAGATTCCAGAGGCAGCGTTCTTTGAAACGGCTATTGTTACTTTAGGCTGCGCAACCATATTGGGGACTGAAAACTAATTATTTTTAACTTGACATGTACACAAATTCTCATAACTTAGTCTGTAAAAAAGATACCGATTTGCAAAATGTACCATATTAAACCAGAAATTATGGGCTTTATTCCCATATATATATTTTGATTTCATTGAGATAATTTGAAATCATGTTAAAAGTTAGGCATAATGTTTGACTTCTAAAATATGAGTGAAGATGCCATGGAATTCCATATGGACGAGACATCAAAACCCAATGTATCTGCCATATATCAAAGCACTGTCATGGTAGGCAGACAATGGAAATGAAAGGCTTGGTTGGAAATTACGCCATACTTTTATATTGTAATTTCAGAAAATGTTTTTCCTTTAATCATTATTTACAAATAAATGTTTAACTAAACTAATTAGATATGCAGCACAAGTCAATCTATAAGATATATTTAGGAAACATTATTTGAATCCGGATTCCACCATAGTCCCCAATATTCCTTCCCGGCCTATCGTAATAACATACATATATTGTCTGCCCAGAACTATTTTCCTGTCAATATGCCTACGTGGAAGATTTGCCGCTCGCTTCCGAGCTATATAACAAAAGAAAATACATAGACAGTAAAAGGCGATTATCAATACCATGATTAGCTTTCATTGATTAATTCAAAAATGCTACGCAATCGTCTGGTACTATTCCCGTACAAGATGTGGCTATGCCTCCTTTATTAGGCTTCGTATTCAGAATGCTAATAACTTTTATAGGACGCCTCATATAGACAATCTTGATGGACATATATATTACCAATACTGTCAATAACAAATCAAACGCTGGACTGATAAAAAGGCTAATATTTCACCGAAGTCACACATGTACTATTGTTATCTAAAATACGCCTTTACATTGGTTCCGTATGGTAAATCAATTGATAAATCTTCGAGGCTGAAGGATGTATGTATGATCATGAAAAATAGAAAAATAAAACGTGAGGTCGTTCAAAATGTTCTGAATCGTGACAAATTTCTGGGAACTGTAGAAACAGAAAAGAACTTTCTAACCCATACCTGAGCGAGCTGTTCGAGATAGTAGTCCTCTGCCATAGGGATGCCGTCATCTGTGTATTGCGTCACGATGACGTCACCACCCAACATAGAGCTGCTGACGTCCGAGCCACTCAACCCGAATGCCATATACTCTCCGGAACCTAGTAAAGATCAGGTAATCACTGGTAGCACAATTTTACCATATTCTCGCGGCGAAAGGCTTTAGATGCTAGTTTTTACCTATCTTCATTCATAATCCAATATACTTCTGGACCAATGGAAATAGTGTCTTTAGTAGCCATGATCTAAATTACCAATGAGTCAGTGCCACTCCAATATATGGAAGTGATATGAGTCAATGATTTGAGGGTTCTAGCTATAGACCCTATTGAGATATCCCATAATTCAGTCTGTTTACTGGATCCGGTGTTTGCTGGTTTCCGTCATTGTATGGTGATAGACCCTTGACACATAACCCACAATTATTGCAGTTTAACGGTCTTCATGAATATTCAAATTGGAAATCTGATGCCAGAAATGGAAATTTCAGCTATTTCTACATGAAAATCTGAAATTATATTCAGTTTCCCCAATTAGGAATTGAAAAACTGTGGTTCATGCGGTCGTAGCGTAGCCAGCCAGTCAGGAGCAGATACTGGTCTTACCCAGGGCGATAATAAGGAGTTTAGTAACGTCTGGATGGTCTATACATCTTACCTTTCCTGGCAAACGCAGTAATTGACATGAAGCAGGCGGTTTGTAGCCTACATGTAAGACTATCACATTACCAGTGTTTTACCTTTTTATAAGCTCTAAAGCCTACAATATGTTATTCATTCACATACCTAATATAGAGATGAACTCCAATGTGATATGTGAACTGTTGACAGACCAGCCTACGTTGAAGTCCTTGCTCATCTGCTCGCAATTGTCCAGCTCTGATGACCCATCCTTTATCAATAGGAAGCTTATTTCTATATCACACTCATTTCTATATCAAGAATGGCAAATGATTAATATTCTCAGCTTGTGAATAGTAGAAATTTTATGTTATTTTCCCAGAATTATTATATATAGAAAATTAACATGGCTGAGAGTCATAGCTATGGATTCAGAAGAAGATTCCTACTTGGAAAATTATATCACTGAAATGGCCTTGCATAGATAAATTCCAGCAATTATACAAGAATACATGGTGAATAGAGTGGAATATCATACCAATCCCATCTCGGAGATTGTATCTGGATGAACGGGGATTTGAATGTTGGCAGGGATTTCAACATGACCAAAGTTGACGCTGAATTTGATACAGTACAAGGCCAGATATCTGTAGCCAGGTAACGATACGCCAGCGGGGAGGACTAGGCGTAGGGTCTTCTTCGTGTATCCTTTTACTATAGCAGTGCTGGAACAAAAACGGACTAGTCGTAAGACACCTTACCCGGCATTAACATTAGATGATTATAGGCGGTGATATCTGAAATGTTCACCATCTGACAACTTTTAGTTGTCAATAGCTAGAAATCAGTTCATATGAAACGTGTAAACTCTTTCAAGAGGAAACGCTTGGGTTGATGACTATTGCTGCCGATATTACGCAATTTACCACCACCTGACGACTATTGGCTAGACGATCTACAGTCGTCACGATTTAGTCGTCGAGTGTAAACGCCGGGTTAGTGTAATTCCTCATGTAGGTTGAGATCTATATGACATATAATTACTTATCTTACAGAGGCTAGCTTTTATCATGCCTATTATGTACAAATATCCTTATGCAAATTCAGGGCTTTCCCTATTTCCTATCAGCGGTTTGCTATTTGTCATTTATGTAAAATTCCTTTGTAGAGTCGCAATATCTTATCGAGGGCTTTGAAATACACTATATAAAACTTTTAATACAAATTTTGAGAGCAATAACCCACCTGTTATTTTCATCTCTTATCTTCACGTATTTCTTCCCAACATCACCATTTCCGAGAATAAAGTATGCGTCTGGAAAAAGAAGAATATGTTTAATGTATTTCATATAATGATCCAGGACTCTTACCCCAAACGGTAGTTTCTCCAACAGTGTGCCATAGAAAGAGGTTAATGTTCCGTTAAACCTATTTTCTTACTTTAGATTGGGTTTGTAGATGATACTTGTAACCTCTATATATTTTCTCAGGCTCTTCCTTGGCAGATACGTGATAACAATAAACTATAACTGACCTGGCCCACCGCCATCATAGTTCATGCTGGCTATGCTGATTGTCTTGGTGTCCTCAATGACCACGTTACCGGAGCTGACCAAGTGACCTTTCTGTGAGAATTGTCCCACTGATACAGGGCCAGGCGCCCTGAAACCGGCTGGGAATACCACACTCCCAAGGTCCATCTACAATCACAGCAAAATTTACTTCATGAGCATCAGCATCAGCATCTACAAGGTCTGTCTACAATCACAGCAAAATTCACGTCATGGTCATTATTATCAGAAAGGTCTATATATCTATAATCATTGAAGAACTCACGCCATGAATATTATCATCAGCTGGGCCATCTACAATCAGAGTGCAATGAGCTTCCTATTGTTCTCATCAGCTTCTATAGAGGGATCATTTGCAGGACAGCTAAGTCTCAAAGATTTACCACGAGAGACACAAATTTGAGCACAGTCATAAGGTTTTATAAGGATTTCTCACAAAATGGAGTATCAGCCACTTTTTTGTTTCTATCTTTCTTTATTTTAAGAATGACAAAAATGGAAACACATTGATTTGTAAACTATTGAGAAGATGAGGATGGCAGCATCTCTGTTTGTTGCAATTCCCGAACAGAGCTCCATACACCCGCTATATTCAAACGTCAAAATTCAAGAGCTTCGAATTCTAGGGGCCTCCCCTCTCACACACAAACGTGTGGCCCTTTGCACCCATCACTCAAGACCGTTATTAAAACTTGGTAGCCCTTTATTTCCAATCGAAGCTTACATTAGTTTATATAGAATTCACTTCGGCCTCAGCCACTAGTATGTCCATCTACAATAGGCGAGGGATGTAATCTATTGGTATTATCAACATTTTCAAGGTTCACTTGCAATGAAAACAAGGTTTTGTTCCTACTATCATCATCAGCATCAGAATAAAATTCATTTGTATAACCGATATGGAGATTACGATATGCTACATAACATAACCAACAGGATAAGAATGCAGCAGGCGCAGTGGAAATTGTATTGGAAGTAATATATCAGACATTCACAACGGCAATATCATCACCTTCATTTACTATGGCATTGACACCATCATGGGTGCATAGAGCGTGCGCCAGCCCCTAAGGGAGACTTATGTTGCTTTATCTGCAGGCCTTTATAATGACAACTTTAGAACCCACACCTCCGCAAGCATCCGCCCCTGTCTGTCACATCTGTTAGGAAAGAGTCTTTCTGCTCGGGTCTTAAGCTTTGCCTTGAACCCAGTGGATCACGAAGCAGGAATATGAAGGAAACAACAGACGCAAAGGTTCTTCTGATCACGGGGTGCAAAGATAATGTCTTGCTGATCAAGGCGTAGGACACAAGCCTAACATATAAGTGAATCGATTCTTTTGACCTGTTTTCCTCTTTCATCTTAGGTAAACTAAATCATTTCTTCAAGATATTCAAAGAGGTAAACATGCACAAAGGAAGTATAGAAATGATCTTTGAAGTGCTTCCTCTTTGCCCAGTGAGACTGATTATCTAAACCTTGTTTTCCTACCTGGCATATTAGAACACCATCTAACCAAACGATCTACTTCATAAAATACATGTGATTAGATAATGAAGCAGATTCAATACTATGTGAATATAAAACACTCCTCTGACGTGCAAGATTAACAATGATTAATGTGAATTTCTTACATAAGATTACTTATCTAGATCAGAAAGTATGACCAGCAAGCGATACCTAATCAATAATTTATAGGCCTCGAGATCGCCAGTGAGCAAAATAGAGGTCACCAGTCTTAATTTCTGGGAATAATGCCTGCCTGCATCTTGGGGGACCTATCATTGGTAGGTGATAATTCAGGTGGGTAGATATATTGTCAAAATTCCGCGTGAGATAAATGACATGATTGGTCAAATAAATGGAGGAGTTGAAAGGCAAGGTGGGCAAAAGACAATAGTGTAAAGGTTCAGGGGTCATAAGACCAATGACACAAGGTCCTATAGTCGCCTACAAATTTCAGGTATTTGTGACGATAATACAAATACATTCTAAATGATATAATGTACCACAGACCTTTTCTAAGGATGTTGGTTAGAATGGAAAATGAAGACATCAAAAGGAATGTTAAACTTAGTTGGGAGATGATTCGTTGAATCCAATTTGCTTACATCGTAATCGACGCACCAGACGGAGAACCACTTGATGTTGTTGACGGTGAGACCGCTCCGGAGATGGAGTATGATCGTCTTACGTTCGTACTGCCCGAGCTTCCGTGTGCTGTGAGACAGACAAGGAGTTAGATGGGGTCCCCAGAATTAGATAAATACAATAGGAGTGGCTATATTACCTCTGTATATATATATAGTTTAAAGAGATAAGTTGAGCTGTTGCTAACGATGACTTGTAAAACCACCTAATCTATCGCGATGGTTTTCTAAATACCTTGTCAAAAAGAAGCGGCGACTATAACAATGGCTGTTATGTTAAGGTAAAATATTAGCCGATCACTTTGTCCTTGTGACCATCCA
Source organism: Alentia gelatinosa (assembly GCA_950022655.1). Classification (NCBI taxonomy): domain Eukaryota; kingdom Metazoa; phylum Annelida; class Polychaeta; order Phyllodocida; family Polynoidae; genus Alentia; species Alentia gelatinosa. Next base: position 40,467,726 of record OX465582.1, read on the forward strand.
ACTATCACTGATTACAGAAAGTATTAATATTCATGTTCATCTCATTTTTCCCATGATCAACTACCGGACTATCAGAATGTACTACATGGAGTTGTTATTGCTGAAGGCAAATGTGATTTGATTGTATCTCTATATCAGAGGGCCCGGATGGAAGAACGGCAGCCTTGCCGAATCCGGTGTAAGAAATGTAAAAACCATTTTCCCTAATAAAAAGTTAAAAAGAAAAAAAAAGAGTTTAAAAAACACATACAAAAACTGGTATTGATAGTAATCAGGGGAATCATTGTCACGAACATACATATGAAAGGCACACTTTAAACGTACACAGTTTCTATATTTTATGAGCGTAGGTAGATCTGGGATAGGTCTTTCCTATTCCTCGAGTTACATATTAACACAACTGGATGACATCTTTACATTTACAGATGGTGGTATATATATATGTATCATATTATTTAGGTCTGTCGCTAGCCATATCTCTATATCTATATCAATAGGAAGACTCTTTATTCCTTATTAGTAGAGGCTATAATCCCCATTAAGTCACTGTCGCCGACTGATATTCCTAATCCTGATCAATATTAGATTTCCCTGAACGTCACAGGTGATCCCTCATCCTCATCCCCATTTCCCCATACCCCTCTCACACTACAAGAAGACAACCAAAGCGGTCTCCTTCCTTATCTACCTCCCCGTCCCTCAATACAGTCGTCTGATCTACACGTTTTTTCATCTCTCTGGCTTGAATTAATCAGCATCGGCTCTTTGAAGGACTTGCCGTCTCTTAGTTATTCTTTTTTTTTCTGGATAATCCGATTCTGAAGGAGGTGTCCGTGCTGGGAGAAGACTAACATGGTGAAGGCAGTTCCGCGTAGAATACCGTAACAGAGAGAGAGAGAGAGAGAGAGAGAGAGAGAGAGAGAGAGAGAGAGAGACAGAGAGAGAGAGAGAGAGACAGAGAGACAGAGAGACAGAGAGAGAGAGAGACAGAGAGAGACAGAGAGAGACAGAGAGAGACAGAGACAGAGGGAGAGAGAGAGAGACAGAGAAAGTCAGACAGACAGAGATAGCAGGGGTGGGGGGGGGGGGGGGGGTGGGGGGGGGGGGGTGGGGGGGGGTGGGGGGGGGGGGGGGTCAGCGACAAAGAGAGAAACAGGAGAGAGGGAGCGAGAGTCAAATTCAAATGGTAGTAGATACAGCCATGTTCGATAGGATATTTGATAATACTTTTTATATACATTCAATTCCATGCCAATAACTCTAATATGCTAGTCTATTATATTATGGACGGGATTCTATCATTATTCAAAATATACATAGATTTGGAGTGGGGAGATTTAAGAATCTGTATTCAGTAGAAAGAAGCGTCATCGAGAAAAGGGGACTACAAAAATGCTGTTTATAAAAGGAAGGTGCCCAGCTCAAAGTCTCTGTGTGAGAAGGTGCTGTGTGTTGAGCAACATCTTTTTAAAACATATTCCGCCAGTCTATTGGTAAGGACTCGATTAACATATCGTCTAGATGCAATGTTTTCGTCTGTTGTATTCCATTGGCGGGGAGAAGCTAAATTAGTACATAATCACAGACATCCATTGTAGCCCCACACCATGACGCCACATCCGGTTCCTGTCAGGTACAGATGAAAGCGCCACCTTACGGCTTCTGTCAATAAAGCCACTTGGCAAACAGCGCAGCTTTGTTCGGATCTGGCTGCGCTCAATTCATGGGCACAAACGATGCCAATGGTTCCCCCTAATCGCTGGGCAAAAAGCACGCACCAACAACCGAACATCTTACCTTGGATTCGCCTCAGCAGCTTTACCTTTTCATGGCTGGGTAAATGTAGATATATGATCTACCGTCGAGAGAAGTTGATTGCTTATTGTATTGTTTCATTTTCAGTTGATATTTCCGGAAATTTCGGTACTTGAAGGACGCTGCCAGTCTAAAACATCGCGGGGAAGTTTCCCTCGATTCTCTAATAGCGGGAAACTTTCACATATTGCCACGTCTAGGTAACATTATCTATATCTATACATAGATACAGAGAGATCCGTAATAGGACCTACCTGCCCGTCTCGTCAGGTATAGTGTCGCCCCCTGGTGAAGGCTTGGCGGAAGAGGTTCCGACGAAGAATCTGGCCGCTGCCAAAGGATTAGATGGTTAGACATTAGTAAAACAATAAGAATACTGTAGTAATTTTGATTAAACATTGTGTTATAGGGATCAGTGAATAATTATTGTAATAAATAATATATTAAAACTGTAGATTGACAACTGAAGAAAGACTTTTAGTACATATATGCGTGTACCTTATAATTATATTAGCAGGTTATTTTGGCACTTAACTCGTTCATTCTCAAATACGGAAATGGAATATAGGTATAGCAATCGTTTCTATACAATACTATCATGGGCAATGATGTAAAGTAAAGCCCCGCTTAAGGGGTCACCCTCCGTTCCGAGCAAATTGTCCCCTTATAAGCGGGTGCACACAGAGACCGCCCTCTCACACAGTGAGAGGGCGGCGCTATATTTTTTGAAATTATCATTGAGAATAATTCACGTAATTCAGCTTTAACCATGTTGTGTTGTGAAGTTAATCTCTTCGTTTCTGAATAAAGGAAGAAATCACGTGTGCATAACCACTACACACTAAGGCCTGGCTTCCACCTACTACGATATGGCTCCGATATGGTCTACGATGCACCTCCCGATAGAAAATCAAAATCGCGTCGGAAGGTCACCTAATATCGGGGCAGTTGACCACCTTTCGGCGATTACACACCGATAAAAAACCCATACAATGCGTGGTGGAAAGGCATGTCTAGACATATGTCTACGATTTTGCACCTTCCCGATATGTCTCCGATATTTGCTTTTTGTATCGGTGCCATATCGGTAGGTCTAAACTTCTATCGTAGTAGGTGGACGCCAGGCCTAAGTAATGCTGTCAGGAGCTGAACACTCACCTGGACCTTTTCCACTGTAAGTGAAGTCGACGAGAAGCAGGGCGGTGTTGCTCATGGCGTATAGACCACCCGACACGTCATATTGGAGAGTGGAGAGCTGACCAATCTGTTTTCCAAGGTACTCCGCGCCCAACACTGTCAAAACAAGACTATAGTGTTAGATATATGTGGGAAGGATACATGTCAATATACATACATACTGGTTTGAGCAGAGTGGTATATGGGACTCAGTGTATCCCAGCCTTTTCCTCCATTTAATTCCATTTGAGTATCAATACCCCCCCCCCCCCACCACCACCTCGAAAGGAAAATTCGGAGAGTGAATGTTGGTAACTAAAAGTTATCAATGTGTTTTGCGAATAGATTTTTTGAAGCTATTCAAAATTTGATATAAGAATTATACAAGATTGATTGAAATTAGAGAAGATAAATATTAACTGATTAAAGAACTGAGGAAGAAGGCGAAAGTAGTAGTGAGGCCCAGAGCCTGGTGAAGAGTGCTTGCAGGAAATGATGTGCGGCGCGAACAGTTGAATAAGAAACACTAACTGGGATGGGCTACCACCGTGCTTACACAATCAGAAAATAGTTTCACTTAATGTACATGTATATATCTTTTATTTAATCAAATATTACATTTGATAAAATTAGCTAATCATATAACATGCAATAGATTTCTTTACATATCACCTTGATAATTTTTTCATTTCCTCAACCCGCCATCTTCTTGTTTGTAGGGGGGGGGGGGGAGAGAAGTAATACTAAAAATATAGGTAAATTAGCCTACTTAAGTATTACGCCTATATATGATTGTAACCAATGAATGTGAATGGAAATAAACTGCTCTTTTAAAGAAAAAATATATATATAGGTAAATCCTAATGTGAACGGCCGAATTTGGTCTATACTGCTAAGTCATTCCTGGCTGGTATTGCACAACTCCACCTATGTTTATACCTGTGTGTACACGCCGGACTCATCGCGCGCTGTCTCGTACAGGCCGGCGAGGTCAGAGGGCTACTTCATATGATCTATTGGTAAAGATATTCTCCTGACACGTGAAATATGCTGGTTCGACTCCAGCTATGAAACAACGCTCTCGACGCAATCCAGCCTGTTTTGTTATTTAGCTGCAACTCTTCCATATCTATATGTATATTAGTATGGATGTAAACTTAGGAAAAGAGACAAATGTTTATATACATATGACTGCCTATCTAATTCTTTTAAATGATTCTCCGGCTAACATATATGCAATACAGAGTAGATACTTTACTTGTGAATGAACATTTTCATAATACTAGTGTTTCAGAAATTTACTAACTGTGGTCACGTTCACATTTACCTCAGCGTAGTGTGAGCATGGGCACAGAGATCCTACTGTTTATCCTACTCATGAAAGTTAGCTCCTATTTATATTTTATTCACTTTGATAAGTTAATAAGATACGATTGTCCAGCTGTCTCTTTACAGTACAGTATATAAAGGATCATGGTTCGGAAAACCTGTGTAGAGCAATGTCAAAAGACTGGAACTATAATCATAAAAATAGGACATCGTCGAACATGGAACTATATATATCTGTACCTCATCATCAATAGATGATGACTATGCTATCTGAAATGAAAATCAAAATCAAAAGCGTAACAAATACCGACTCAATGTAATGACCTTATAAAAACAAATATAGAAAAACTGATCAGTATGCGCAAAAGAATCTAGGTTCATTGTTGAGGTAACTTCATGAATGTTCACCAGAGTCAGATTGGTAAAAGATAATTAGTACTTTTTTCAATTATGATATGTCTAAGTTTTTCTAATGGGTACCAGACCTGCATGTTGTCACTGAGTTATGGCCGTGCTCTTCCGTGCAGAGGCCAAAGCTGGCTGGGCTATTGTACTCTATTTTCACTGACTATTATTGTGTGAGATATTCGCTCATAAAGCTAATGGCGGAGACAGTAGGACACGCTTTACGACTTGAGCAGTCACCGAGAAAGCCGCGGCCACGAGGATAACCCATCGTGTGCATCGAACCAACATGTTTTACGAGAGAGAGCAAGCCTCAGAGGAAACATTGGGTCCACACGGATTTTGGATCGTGTTGTTTTTACATGGTTAACTACGTGAAGATGACAGAGAATTATCATAATTCATTGGGGATTGATTTCAAAAGATATTTCTGACTGACATGTAGACCGGGAGCTGAAGGCCAACGGTGGAGTAACCCAAGAGAGAAATCTTAAGGATCTGGGTATTCGGTTTTGGAATATAAAATAAATACACAATATTGACTGGTTTCAGATACAAGCGGCCGTATGCTCCGAGGAGTTGACACGCAGTAATATCCGAGCGTATACATGTACACAACTCCGAAGACAATACGGCCGCTTTTATCTGACCCTGGTCTATATTGTATTTATTATCCACCCTTTCCTGAGAAGTGGCGTCCCAATATTAGTTAATTTAGGTGCGCACTATCTTTTCATATGCATTAGTTTTCCGTATGCGCCGGCGTTTGCAGCCCGGAGCATGCAACATATCTGTATGCTCCGTGTATGTCCATACACACTCCCTATGTCTTTACCATGGACACTTTGTATTAGAGCCTGTGGATAATAAATGTCTTGTAGAGACTGATTTGGTAATGCGTAAGCTATAAGAATAAACACATACTCAAGTGTGTACATGAATTTCAAAAGGTGAGCACGAGATAATTGGCATTGTCAATTTTCTTGATTTGAATATCCTTATCAAACAAAGTTATCTTATGAAAAAAGACGATCAAATAAGGGGGAGTAAGATGCTTGTAAGAATATATTCCTACTACCAAAGTAACATCCATGCACTTTTGTTTGAATAGCAAGTGGGTAGGAAAGCCACCATATAAGGTGATATATGAGCGTGGGAGCTTTTTCTTGTCCAACGAACCGAATGCTGCTGTCAACAAAATATGAATCTCCCCCGCATCAGTAGGCCTTCTTGCGATCATCCATTCAGGTAGCATATTATCCCTCAGTCCGGCCAAATCCCCTATTATCGCCCGACCGACCGGCCTTTTCGCACACAAAGTCCGGGGCGGTGAGCGGGCAAATTGGCCATATGATGGATCTGGTGAGGGACGCTCTTGTCATCTTCCCTGTTTGAATAGCCCCCTTGTGCTTCCATTAGAGACAATATCTTCTCGCGAGATCGCTGCGAGAGCCCTCCGCGAGGATCCAGAACCATGCAATATCCCGGCGTCTCTAGCGAAGTCTGTATGCGGCTAAGAGCAGACGACATTCAAGGACAGGCTTCATATTTTGCCCGGGAAGCTTTCGTGGGAAGCAATATTGACTGACACGAGGGAAGAACGTCGGCGGCCAAATGCGGCCCTGCGGGCATTACACGTCGACTGCCGTGTTTATCTGCTCAACATTGTCGGATGAAAGCATCAAAGACTGTGTTTGGAGAGAAGCAATAAGAACCTTTGCTTTGAGTACCACAATAATAACAAGACTCATATCCAGTGAGGGCAAATGAAAAAAGGGAAAGAGAAAGGGCAGAAAATGTTGGTAACAGAGAAAACCAGGCGACATAGGAGCTCGGAAAGGGGGAGTTGCATGGGTAACATTGTGTTTGATTCACAATAGAACCTCGGCAGATAAAACCAGTGTTCTGCTGCATCCGTGGAAAAAGGGGAAACTGCGTTTTCACGTTCCCACATGGTCTGTTCTGCTAATAACACTAACTGTCAACAGGCGTGTAACTCAGCATCTTCTCTATTCTAATGTTAAATGTGAACACATATAGATATTTTAGAAAGTAGGTGTGAATCTATCCTTATAATTATTGAATAAGTAGGGAAAAGAATTAAGTAATAGGCTACTGTCTTCCATAAACCTGGATTCAGAACCTTTACAGCCCTTCCATTATACGCTTCTATGATGTCATACTGGCGTATACGTCATTATTTCCGTTTACAATTTCGTAACCAACTGTGTATACATACCTTTTTATTTCACACCTTAACTTCTCAGCGTTTCGTATTTAACTACAGAGTTAGTTCATTACACCATTTCTAGCACTATAACAATTTTTATTTTTGTATATCAATGTTTCACCTTTTCATTATGAATCATCTTCCTTTACTTTGAGCTATATGCACTATAGCACAATAGGATTTGCAATCTAAGTCCTGTGGAAAGCCCTAAAGCGATTAGTTGATTATATCTCTGCCTCTCTTCTCTTCACCTTATAGTACAGGAAGATATATAAGCTCGTTTCCATTGGCCGAGGAAAATGGCAGAGCTTTTTTGAATTCCCCTAAAAGGCTGTTTTCATTGGCCGTCCCCGATCTAAAGTTAGGCACCACAGACGAACCTTTAGTACTACTGACGCAAAGTCACCACACTAAAAATAATCTCTGTCGTTTTTGTCGGTCAATGGAAAAGGACTTTATAGGGGTACATAACTAGGCTTCCCCCTCTACTACAAGGGGTGCCCACATCTACTTCTATGCTGGTTCCCTTACCATCCGCTATACTACCAGCATTCCGCCAATCGCAGCGGTCTACCCATATCGTACTACCCGCCTGTTTGTAGCAATGACAGCGGGAACCAGGCAAATCTGCTTCCGACACCCTCTCAACTATCCTGTGAATACCAGTGAATTCGATACCGCCACCGTTTCGGTCCGGCGATGAGTTCGCTACTGCGACAGTATCGCTCTGCGAAACGGTCGAATTCGGTAGCGGCCGGCCGCCCGCGGTCCCGGCCAGCCACACGGCAGGCCAACCCTGACTTACCCTTAAACCTAACCCTACCCTAACCGCTAACTGAACCGATGGCACCACGAACCGATGGCACCTATTTTCAGTTTTACCTGAATTGATGGCACCAGTACCTGGACTGATGGCACTATTTGCCTTCTAATGGCAGCACCTAATTTTATTACCTGGGCATTGGCACCACTTGATTTCTATAATGGAACACAGACGTCTCGGCCCCTTCGGCATCTCGGACCCCTTTTTGTGCGGTCATCTCGGCCCCCTCGCGGCCGCGTTTCCCACTTTCGCGGGTTAAGGATAGGGTTAATGTTAGAGATTTAGTGTTAGGGTAAGGGTTAGGGCTAGGGTTAGGGCTAGGGTTAGGGATAGGGTTAAGGTTTGGGTTAGAGTTAGGGCTGGGTTAGGGATAGGGAAAGGGTAAGGGTTAGGGCAATGGTTTTCTGTTTGTTTTCTTCCCCAAATTTGAAGCCAAGATAGGGCTTTTGTTTTGTAAGATTCTTTATTGCGGATAATAGACAAATACTATAATACAGCAAAGCCTTTGTCTTTGGTAATCCACATTTTTGGCTAGTAATCACATTGGAAGATATTTCCCGTTTTCGTACATGAAGGCGTGAAAGCTGCGAAAGCGGGTGGCCGAGGTGCCGATGGGCCCGAGGTGCCGTAGGGGGTCCGAGATGCCAAAAGGGCCGAGACATCCAGGAATCTCTATAATATGAAATAGTCATGTAAAAGCAGGGATACCAGTTCAGTTTTCAGGGTTTTTTTTTTAACTTGAAAAGATACCCATTGATCTCATGACCACCTTGCCACTGTGGCCACCGCTGTCACTGAGGGGGCCTCTACCGGCACCAAGTGGGTCAGTACTGGGGCCAGAGTTTGGATGAGAAGACACATTGAAATACCAACTAAGACACTAGGGATTCACAATTAAAAGATGATGCGGTTGAAGCAAGAATATCATAAAATGTAGTGACTTTGTGAGTGGTGGCATCAGTCTTAGTGGCTGGTGCCATCAGTCTAGGTAATGGTGCCATCGGTGTAGAGAAATTGTTGTTATGGGTCTGAAGAGGTTCCATCAGTCCAGCTGCCATCGGTCCATGGTGCCATTTGTCTAACAATCCCCTAGCCCTGACCGAACCTGATCCTATCTCTAACCTGAACCCCTAACCATATCCCTATCCCTATCCCTAACCATAACCATAACCTAAGCCTAAGCCTAAGCCTAAGCCTAAGCCTACCATAACCCTATACCAGACAGTTGGACTGCCCGACCTGACCGACACACGTAGCAGGTCGGCCCGAGACCATAGTTGTACCAATTCCACTGATACCAAACTCTCAGTGGTAGCAAATTTACCAGTACCAAATATTGCAAAAGGATATGTACGATTGCTGGTGAGACCTGTACGCCTTCCTTGTGTTCCTGGCAAAGGAGTTGAACTGTAGCTCCTCTACCCTTCTGCCAAGCTGTCCCGTGTCCATTCCACTGATAGGCACATCTGTCCAACTCTCTGAGGAGGGGTTGTATCCCGTTTTGGCTAATTCTGCTGGCTGCGTCAGCGAGAGTGTTGAGCTTTTCGGGGTAAAACACTGCCATCACTCTAAAGTTGTATATTGCAGACAGCCAGAACACCTGTCTGATGCTGTCCATTACACTGTGGTTCATGGCCTCCCCTTTGTTAATCAGGGCAACAGCAGCCTGGTTATCTGAATACACTAAATTACCTTTTTATTTCGCCAGTCATTGCAGTATAGCAGGCCACTGGTTCCAGGGTTAGGGTTTCCAGGTAATTGATGGGTTGGTCTTTCACCTCAGGAGAGTTGTTCCAGCTAATTTTTTTAATTTTTTTTTTATTATCAGTTTTTCTATTGGGTATAGTTCGCTCTTACACAGTGCGGTCTACCACTATTCCCCTAATGTGAAACCATTTCTCGCAATAGACTCCTCCGGCACCGGAGAGGCAAACATGAGAGGACAGACTGACTGACAGGGCTGCGGGTATGGCAAACCTAACGCTGATACCAACCCTAACTCTAGCGCTATACCTAACCTACCCCTAACCCTATCCTTAAGCTTAACATAACGCTAACCCTAACCCTACCCTCACTGAATACCAGTTAATTTGATACTGCAACAGTTTCGGTCTGGTGGTGAGTTTGCTACTGCGACAGTTCTATTTCACAAAAAGAGATGAATTCGGTACCGTGCGGGGTACTGGCTGGCCATCCATGGTCCCAGCCGGCCACACGGTGGGCTAACCCTGACTCACCATTAACCCTAACCCTACCCTTACCCTGCCGGAACCTAACCCTATCCTTTACCCTGATTCTAGCCATATTCCTAACGATAACCTAACCCTAACAATGACTCTTATCTTAACCTATCCCTATCTCTATTCCTATCCTTATCCCTAACATTAACCTAACCCTAACCCTAATGGTTGCAGGACGTTAGGGCCCACCACTTTAAAGTCGGGACGTTAGGGCCTATCCTACACCGGGAGTGTGAAAGCCTCAGTCGCGCCTCGAAGCACCACGATGCCGCGGTCACACCTATGGTGTCGGGAGGGAGATGAGGCATAAATAGACGTTAGGGCCCACCTAATTTTGCATAATTGGTTAATGTTTGAATATTGGAGAACTCAACCCGTAAAAAACTCGACCTGTAACGAACTTGACCCGTTTTAAATCTTCCCTACTCAAGCATCTCAACTGTGAATAAATACTATATCTAGTAGTAAATATAAGTAAGTAACCCTATCCCTAACCCTAACCCTTATCCTAACCCTAACCCTAACCCTATCCCTAACCCTATCCCTAACCCTATCCCTAACCCTTTCCCTAACCATAACCCTAACCCCAACCCTATCCCTAACCCTATCCCTAACCCTTACCCTAACCCTTACCCTAGGTTGGCATTAGGCGGGCCCTAACGTCCCGATGAGTGGGCCCAAACGTCCCGACTTTCGGGTGGTGTGCCCTAACGTCTACATACCACCCTAACCCTACCCGAACCTTGTACCGGACGTACGGGCTGGCCGACGTGACCGCCACACGGGCAGGCGGGTAGTCAAGATGGAGGCTCCAGTTCAATGAAACTAGTCATTTCAGACAATTTCTAATCAAAGTATCACTTCCAGGTCGGCCATAGATAAAAAAAATCAGGGAACATGCAATCGTCAACAAACTGCATGGATCCGATGAACACTGGCATTTCTCTCAGCCGAGAATTTATGAATTCAGGAAACATGACTCATCCTATCAACTTGCATTACGAAGGTCTGAAAATTCATTTCTTGTTCAGAAAATCGCAATATCATGGTTATGATGAGTAAAATTCAAAGTCTACAGGCAGCTGAGTAGACCTGGTGGTACATAATCGATATTTTAACCTAAAAGAAGGGTAACAATTTTCCATGGTTCATGCAGCACACAATAATTCGAATGAAAAGTATTGGATATGTTAATGGCTAACTAAAGCGAACGAAGGGTAACAAAAATTATTATAAAGAAAAAAAACAACAAGGCCAACCGGATACCAATTACACTCGCTTGTTGGTTACTGTCTGTATTTCCCCACGTGTTCTCCACGTCTTCCATGCTAAGCTAAATTTAGAATGATTGTGATCATTGTGCTTATACCCACCAATGTCCAATACTACACTACACGCAGCCACGTCAATACCTCCTGCTGTAAATGCCATATATATATACATGTATATATATATATATATATATATATATATATATATATATATATATATATATATATATATATAATATTAATACAACAATAGTCAATAAGTAATACTATAATAATTGTGATAGAATAATTGAGACGAAGACGTGAATGGCGGAAAATAACAAATAACAGGGTTTATTCAATAATACATTGGGACAAACCCCAGTCCTACACATCAAGGTATACAAGACTAAGGTTAAAATAATCACTTACATATCGAAGTAAGATTAAAAATTGAACTGCTCGGTTGAGCAGATACGAGCGGAATGCCGTTTAAATAACCTGGCGTCACCAAGTTAACTCCGGTTACCGCATCAGGTAACCGGGTAACCTGGAAAATATTACGTGACGCCTAATAAACAAGAGAAGTCCCGAAGTGAATAAACCTGTGAAGGACATTGGTTGATAATTTATATTTATATAAACGTAGTTATATAATAATATATATATATATATATATTCCAATGAAAACACGATATATTTGCAATGGACACTATCACGCTGTTCTGATAAAGGGTCGTTCAAGTCTCCTCCACAGTGACTTGCAGGCCGATTTTCTCCTCGGGTTCCCCCGAACGAGACTATGAACGAGGATTTCTCTCCCTATGGACGATAGGGGTAATAAAACGTGACTGACGAGCTCTCGTCCAATAGGTCGTCCACGGAGAAGTGTATCATTTTCATATTCTATGCATACATATCAGGTCTTAGCATTTCTATAGGACGAGTAACCCTTTAAGACCGCAGGATGTATTCTGTGTGATTCTAAATGAAATATATATAATTGATAAAGACGAGTGTTCTATCTTAGAGCATTGCCATGAGTTGAGCTCTGAGCCTCTGTGGATAAGGTGACAGGACAGCGATTGGACGGACAAAGAAATAGAAGCTGAATCAGCCATAGACTGGTTCCCTGCCCATATGAATAAGGGGCAGGTAACGGGTTCCACAGGCACGACCTTCAACCACGCTACTCTGTGCTTCAGCTTTGGCTGGTGACCGCCTGTGACTAGTGGATACCCTGGGAACCAGCCTAGTGGTTTGGCTGGTATCCGCTTGTCATACACCTAATTCCGCCGATCCCTCTAGCGGATGAGCAGGGAACCAGGAGGCGTTACCAATAATGCATCATACAAATGGAACCCGTTACCTGGCCTATAGTCTAACTAGGCCAGGCTTCCAGGCTAAATCAGCCAGGGAATCATACCCCGGCCGTAGGATGATTCTCCGACCATTCGCTAGGGGACACATGTTCGAGAATGAACGACAGCAGGGAACCAGCCAAACCCCAGTCTCAGTGGTGCGAGAGCCGAATCGTAACCACTAGACCACCTGGGAGATCTGAAGTGTAAGATTGGTCTGCCGTGTAATAAGGACTGAGAGAGGATTCAGTGAAAACAGACGCCACCCGAAACATTTATTTTTTTTGTTGTTTTTGTTTTTTGTGTTTTTATGGTGTCAACAAAGATGAAAAAATGTGATCAAAAGGAAAACATGTTCTGGCAGCTGTATCAATGCATGCTTCTGAGTCGTAGTGAGCAGGTCCATTCTGCTCAATGTCTAGGGAGGGAAGTTTGTGAACAGGGGATGTGAATATGCTCAATTCGTGTAGACTGCATGTCTTACCCTAAGTACCTCTAGCCCTGACACACTGTCAACCCTACAATAAGCATGAAATTACCTCAGATCCTACAGGAGCTGCCCGGAGCTGCTCAGAGCTGCCAGGCCCGGCTCCAGGGGTCACCGGGCAGGGATAACGGTTCTTACACCCACATCGCCCAGTCCCCTATCGGTGAACCATGAAATTAATCCTGAGAGGCAGGAGGCAAGGTGACGTGGGGTGTGGATGAGAGGAGGGGGTGAACTGGGTAGGGAGCGTGAGAATCCCGTCCTGCTTGTAACCATGACAACACGCTATCAAAGCCCAAAACGGAGCTGAACATGTACCGTGAACGTATTGAGAATGTGACTAGACTAAGTTTAGAATGTTCTGTCTCTGTTGAAAGGGGGGATGCTGTGAATTGTCAATAATTCTATATAGAACAATTGGTGGTGGTTGTACTGGACACAAATATGTATCTGGTAAATCTGTAAAAGATCTCAGATTTGATGCTTAGTATCAGCATTCTGTATTGCACTTTATCCTACCCCTCATTTAAATCTCCATAGACTCAACATGGTGGGCCTGTATGCCACGGTTATGCCATATAATATTTATATGCCACTGGTGACATATGAAGTTAAAAACATGTCACAGGGTAGGATAGAATCAAAACATCACTCAATTTCATACAATTGTTCACATGCCATTTGTTGTCTTCAGCTACAGATATTACTCAGCTCCGCTTCGTGATATCATTCCGCGAAGACAACTCATGCCATATAAACAATCATATGAAATTTTGTAATGTTTCATCATAATATGGAGACATAGTGTGACTGAATGGAATCTGTTCAAAGCTTTTTTGGTAGGAAATATTCACAGAGTTCGAAGAACGCGGTGAAAATATCGAGGAAAAGATGAAATTAGGACACACTCACTATGTCTCCTTGTCATTATATATACCTAGAAACTATAAAACAAAAAGCCATTTTACAATATTACTACTCGCCTTTTTTCAAGTATGAAAGTAGTCACGTGGTACAAAGAGATGCATACATACTTTTGTCACTCAGTGACGAACGGAATCTGTACTACTGGTCAGTAAAAGCGAGACATTCGCCCACAGGTATATAGTAGTACATCAGACCGAAGTAGATTACATACACACTAATGACTGGTTTTCTGTAGGTGTGGTCGTAGCCCCCAAGTATTTCACGCGTCGTAATATCCGAGAAATTAGCGTCATCAACTGCGTTATTGTATTTATTATCCACCATGATCGTATCATCCACCAACATATAATTACTACACCTACAAATACATTGGAATAAAAGGTTTTCTGCAAGACATGTAGTTCCAGATTACAACACAATACTGTCAAGCTTGGGAGTGAATCAGTGTAGATTTACACAAATCATATAGTTCGCCATCTATATTTTAGCATGCAAAGCATGTTATGACAGTGATTTCTGATGGTAAATGAGATTATTATGATGTAATAGATGGATAATAAAAAGCAATACTGGATTCAAAAACTGCTTTCCAATCCATAAGGGATTGATGTATTCTGCGCTGCCATTGGGAATCCTTAAAGTTCAACCATTATCTTAAAAGACATACAGTTCTACCGTCTTGTTGACTCAATGAAACACGTTTTTGCCCCTAGTGTTTATCGATGGATTTCGTGGTACAGGAGTGGATTAAGAATGCTGTAAAGAGTTGCAAAGAGTTGTCAGCTATGTCAGAACAGAAAATATGAAATGTGATTTTACACCAACATCCAGACTGTGGAAAGGACCAGGTAATACGATAAAATACGGTAGGAAAGCATATATATTGCATACCGGTACACGAATGTCTCACTTTTATGCAGTTGCAGAAGGAGTTCCGTTCGGCCGCACCGTGGCGTAATAAATACATATCACATTCTTCAAATTCGGGGATTATTTCCGACGGAAATATCTCTGAACAGATTCCATTCAGGTACACTAACCATGTCTCTCTATAATACAGAAAAGGGATCGGGTTCTCATAGCCCTAATGATCCTAGTCTAGCATTCATCTCTGGACTCGACCCGGAAAGATTGAAGAATATGATATACCATGTGTTTCTCTTTCGGTTCTATAGGACATTTTATTCTACCTGGGAACACTGACACCGACACAGGGGACGTGGAAGCGACCAGTGAGGAAAACCTTTTACCAATTAATGTTCACGTTCCATATTATAACGAGTGAGATGCAATCTAGTCGCCTACATATCATGAGTTGAAATATATCCATAACATAAATAGACAATAATCGATGATTTTGTGGAAAGGCGGTCGTCGAGGGGGTTGACGAGTAGTAGTGCACGAGCGTCAACTATTCTAGTACGAGGTCAACCTCGAGTAATTTAGAGAGCCCTCTGTACAAAAAATCGTTTGTTGTACTCATTATCAATGTTCTCGAGTAAATTGATCCGCGGAATTGCCAACATAAAGGTTATATCAATGGGGACTATTTATGTTTTGCTCTATAAGACAAAGAGACTATTCTCCCGTATAAAATGCTTTAGGGGCCGTAAACCATGGATATCAATCCATATGCTATGGTTATGGTTATCTGACAGTCTTTAAACAATGGATCAATACTGGTTTACTAACTCCCCATACATGTTCAATGGGGACTTTGTATCCGATGGATAATGAAATAAAATCCGGAATTATGGAACCCCACACAAGGGGATAAAGCACGAAAGTGAATACTTTCGCGAGTAATGGAATTTCCCCTCTCTGTCATATTGAATTTCAACCTGTTTAAGTGATCATCCCCTGTTAACAATCACCGCCTGTATCAAAGCCATGAAAGACATCGATATGTTGTTCCCCATGCATTCCGATCGCCTGCTCGATGGGAGTTGATGTACGAAACCCTCGTGCATTGACCCGATTGAAATCAAAGGGTATTACTGCTGGGCGAGCATATTCAACGAACGGTGAAAAGAATGTTCTTAACCTTAGGCAGGTATAGTTTGATAAACGTTCATATCGTCCATCGAAGATATCTTTAGGATATGTAAGGTCGGCGAGAGTCGGCACTAGCACTGTCCAACCTGATTAAATTTGAGTATGTGTATCGCCAAAAATGACAGCGATTCTCATCGGCCCGATCACCTCAGCGGGAAGAGATGTGATCAGGAACAATTGGTGTGTCTACAAGGTTACAATATTGTCGGAATTCAAACAAGGAGGCCACCTTGAGCGACATGACTGAAAGATGCAGGACATCAGATTGCAGTGAATGGTGTGTTTAGAGAAACCCTTTATGTTGACTGTGTGGTGGGTAGCCTGGTGTATGGGTTCCAGCCTACATATCCCTGTGGATGCATCTATGGTAGGCATCTGTTTGGCTTGCACTACACGGTCGTCCGAGATTATGTTAAGATTCTCAGAGGTTATGATATAGTCAGTAAGACATGAATGCAAAGTAGTAGAGTGCTAGCAGGATGTAGCTCCTAGAGAGATCACCTGCATAAGGAAGTGAATGGTCACGTGACTTGCTGATGTAAGCAGCTGAGGAGTAGACCTCTGCTGTGGCTGCAGAGAGGCAGCACTTCGGTACGAGGAGTAAGATCTGGAAGAGCTGAGCAAACCTGCTCCCGCTGGAGTAAGGTTTGGGATTAGGTGCTGGAGGCTTCACCCTATCTGGAGTGAAGCCGCCTACTATGAACATTCACTGCGTGAAGCCATTCTCTCTGTGTGCTGCTTACAGACCGACTTGTGAGTAACTAACTCTCACTGGAGAGTACACAGAATGGATGAACAGGACTAGTATGATCTGAGCCAGGACACCGTGCACCGTGAACTTGAACACTTTGGAGTAATAGGAACTATGAGTGAACAACTGAAAGACTAAACTTGGGAACGATTATTGTGTGAATTAATATTGGACATTCATGGACACTTGCTTCTACAATTTACTGTAATGGTTTGTATCATCACTTCGGATGTACCCTATACATCTCATTGAATTACTGTACCACCTGATAATGTAACCCACAGATTGCTCTCAGGAGATTAAAATCATTAACTTTATTTAGATTGTTCATCTTTCCTCCTCTCTGGTCACAGGGATGTGAGGTCACCGTGTCCCTGTGACTACGCCAGCGAAGTAGCTTTATCGAGAAACTTTAACCAATCAAGAATGACAACTAAGAGCTAAGATAATGAACTAACCACCTTAAGACTAATAAGGGACCTATTATAAGCCCCCACTACGGTGCAGGCTGCACTAAGAGAAAACGTGGTTACTGAGCCTGTTGGGGTAAAGGATACCTGACACCGGACATCTCCACGGGAACTCGGCACAGGATACTCTATGGCATGGACAAGCTATTATCATACATATATATAAAATAATGATACCTGCTGCTAGCGGTACAGTATAAATAATGTTCTTTCTCAACCTACTTAATATATATTATTTTATTATCCACCTAATACAAAGTGTCCATAGAAAACACATAGGGAGTTTGTATGGACATCCCAGGTGCATACAGATATGTTGTATGCTCTGGGTGGCGCATACGGAAAAATAGTGCGTGCGGAAAAATAGTGCATAACTAAAACGAACTGATATTTACATGTCACCTACCCAGAAAAGGTGGATAATAAATACAATATAGACTGGTTTCAGATAAAAGCGTTTGTATGCTCCTCGGAGTTGACTCTGCGCAATATCCTCGCATACGCTCGGATATTACTACGCGTCAACTCCTCGGAGCATACGGCCGCTTGTATCTGAAACCAGTCAATATTGTGTATTTATTCACCTATCTATCTTATTCAATAGTTCATGAAATTGAAAGCAATTGGTTATTTAATAATCGTTGCTTGTTTTTTCTATATAGGGATGACAAATTATATAACCCTTCAGAACCCCGTGTAACAAGGCAATTTTCTCGGGACGGAATGTTTCCCCTTAACACACGAGGTACTATTATGATGACTAATGTGTACTCGGAACTAAGTTTGGAAGGTATGTTATATATATCATGAGGTAGTTATCTACAAAAAGTATTATGAACTTGAATAAAGTTGTTAATACATGTAAGAACATAGAATGTAATTACGATGGGTGAAATGAAATAGTTTATCAACGGATCCTGAACACAACAGGAGGATTAGTAGGAATGGATAGCCCTAGAAATGTCTATCAGGAAGGCACTATTTTGTATGGTGTTGTTCTTACAAATCTCTCTAACGGTAATTGCGATTACCAGATAAGGACTGGATGGATAGGGAAAGTTGCCTTACACAAGAGGCAAATTACGACAGTGACGCTGGATAACAGGTGTAGCAAGTTGCTGGAAAATAGCTATATGTTGTGTTAGTATTGAGTGCCTTACGGGTACACCTGTGTGGTGTCGAGGATCTAATAGGGTGATGGTACTAACGTTTGGGTTGTCAAAGAAAAGTGAGTGGGAAAAAGGACAGGTGTGGAGAGAGGGAGAGAGATAGAGAGAGGGAGAGAGAGAGAGAGAGAGAGAGAGAGAGAGAGGAAGAGAGATGGGAAAAGAGACAAAGGAGCAGGAGAAGGGTGAGCATAAAGAGAGAAAGACATATGAACAAAGAAACTTAAGGAGGCAGCGACCACGAGGAACAGACTTGACACATATATAAAAAGGGATAGGAACGAGAGGAAATGACACAGAACGGGGTTAGGGGAGGAACGGAAGAACAGAAAGATTATAGAAAGGAGAGGTAGGTAAAATGAGAACAAAATTACAGGACATTTAAAGAGAAACATACATAGATAGATGGAGAGATAGACAGAGACCCACAGAAAAGGTACAGTGCTAAGGTCCGACGGTGGTTCCTGACTTATATCGGTGATGGCTAATGAAAATAAGCTATTAGGAGAATTTAAAAAATCTACACCGTTTTCATCGGCCAATCGAAACGGGCCTATTGGGAAAGGAAGACGGGGAGAGAGGTTGTCTTAAATATAGACTTGCTCAAGTCTTTGATCATAAACAATTATGAAATGATTAAAAGCAATCAGAATAAAGTTCACTATAGTATACATGTATCCTTCTCTGATAGGCCCATGTATCCCAGCCAGGAGGTTAACCATAGGATGCAGGGACTGGAGCCAGTCTATCTTAAATACTACGAGGAGGAGGGGTCCTTCCCGTGCTTTCATCAATCTCATGTCTCCACTGTCCTTGAGTACTATTTCTGAAGACCCCCAGCTCAGTGAAGATCCAAAAGAGCCCATTGGTACCCAGGCCAAATAACTGCCAATATTTCCCCTCTCTGCACGCCATGGTCCTGACGAGCTCCACCCCCCAGTCTCATGTGTACCGTGTGAGGCAGGTGTGTGCGGCATGAGGTCGCCAAGCACATGTCGTGCTGAAAAACTATCCTATGATTTATGATTGAAAACAGTCTCCGTTTTCTGTGGGCTGCGTGATCTAAGCCACTTGAAGGTTACTCAATTACATTTCACGAATACACAGATGGTATGGTATTCATGCCGGAGGTATTCTGATTGGTCGTTGAAGAATCGATAGCAGAGGAAGGGTATGCTGCTGATTCTGATCTACTTTCAGGTTACTCCTCCGTCTTTTCACCGGGACTGTCTCATATTTCAGGCCAGAAAAAAGTATAATGTATGGGTCCATATTGACATCTGTCTGTGCCATATTGCCCTGCTGAGTCCATTTTTCTCATTTTCATCGATCAGGACGTATATTTTAAGCCTCTCTATCCTTTTTAGCAAGGTGACAGTCACTATCTCATCACATTTCTGAAAGTAATTTAGCTAATTGATATATCCATCAGGTATATTGTTATCAAGTTAGCAAGGAGACAATATCTGACTACCGATGTTAATCAAATGTCATGCTCCTCAATATAAAGGCCAGTAGTATAACAAGATTGAGAGGGTTGATGGCGTTGCACTTCAGGGACATATCAAGGAACACATCCATGGTAGTTTAAGAACTGAAGTTTGAAAGAACTGAACATCTTGCGGGCCCCCAGTGAATGCAAGCTTCAAAATCCCTTTACGACAGGTGATAGTTAGATGAGCAAAATCACCATCGACTCGGGAGGTTCAGGTAAATACAAGGTGGGGGTATATATTGGCATTGGAAGCAGTTGGCTGGAGGTGTATTTGGATTCGCATTCAATGGAACATTGTAATTTTTATTTTTTTTAATTTTTTTTTTAAATTTCGATATTTAAACTACATGAACTTCAGCTTCAGAGCTGGTTTTAGTGTTCATGCAGTATTGGCATGAGTACATACTTATGTTTCACAGACATTCTTAATGATGTTGAGAGTTGGCGATTTAACACCAGTATCAGTCACTTTGAAAGAAGGTCCAGTTGTAGGCAGAAAATTCTTAAAGTGTATATTCGTTGAGACAGAGTCCAATATTAGCAAAATGTTCATATAGTGTGTGTTCATTAGAACAAACAATCCCGGTAGTAAACAGCACCTAAGGTGTACTGAGATATGATAAGGGTGCCGGAAAAAGGCTATTCCGAGTTGTTTTACGGCGTTTAGACGTCACTCACCATGGCTCCTATTATATACCTGGATACAGGTATGTAATCGAAAACGCCTATTTATCACATACGGTTGTGAATAATAGCAAGTAGTAGAGACGGACAAACTGTACTTATTAATCACTGAAGGACAAATGGAATAAGTACAGCTGATCTGTAAGTATGAGACATTCGTGCACGGGAATATAGTGATATAGCAACCAGGCGATGTTATGAACAGGCTAGGTCTATGAAATAAGGGTAAAAGACAGGCAATGTAAATTAAGGGCAAATATTGGACTTAAATCCAGCTCCATTAGTATGTATGCACCTACGGCCGAATGTCTATGAAATACTTCCCGCTGTTAGGGGTACGATATAAATAACGTTCGGGCGCACTGAGCCCATAGTGAATGTTCGGGCGCACTGTGACCGTGATGTACTTCGTGAGTACACAATATGGCATTTTTCATGATATTTAGGTTTATAATAATAAGAGGCCTTTTTTCCCATAAAATACGTCCCTCTGCCTCGGGGACGTATTTTATAAGACAAAATACTTCGACCGGACATCTCTACGGGCTCAGTAACCACATTTTTTCTTTTGACATTTTCATTGTTTGATACTAGTTATGTTAGGCTTTTATTACAAGCGATTTGATATTGCTCATAAAGGTGAAATAAAGGTCAGCATGAATTATGTCTTTCTTGATTATATCTTTGAGTTACTAGACATATATTTTACCATTTGCCCCCCCCCCCCAATATCCACCTGAACCTAATAAAAAGTCTGCTCACCGAACCTATGAAGCTATCTACGATGCAAGACCACATCACAAAACTGCCGATACTTTCAAACGCTACAAAACGTGCAGTAAGACCCAGATCACAATTCCCGAGTTCTTCAATTTCGGAGTAAGACTTTTTACCAAAGGCGGAGGGATGTAACACCTTACTTCGTGTCTGTACTAACTGACCTAGAACCATCTGATGAAATGATTTATTCCGAAACTGAATTCTTTGACTAAAATAGCATATTTTGAAATAACTACACCAAAGACTATCGAGAATGTCTTTATCTTATTTCTTCGAGATTGGTGAAACATCATAAATGGCTCCGTACAAATCGATTTAGACATAAAAAATCAATTAATTCAAGAGAAAACCCCCACAAAATCGAATTGTCGTTTGGATAAATTTTCAGAATACACTTCACACTTATGAATATAATTTGATATGTTGTCTACGATAATCCTCTGATGCATTCCTTCCTATTCTATCACGTATTTTTGTGATATTTAATGAAACTTTTGTGAAAATGAAGCAAGAAGGGGAGGAGTTTGGTCACGTGAAATTGTTTCTACCAGGCTCATTGCTAACTCCACAAACATTGCCCGCTCACCGCTGACACGACCAGCATGTGAGGCGTCACTGATCCCTGTGCGCTTTTTGTTCATTCTAATTGATTAAATTGATTCCTGCAATCCGTCTCAACGTCCAACATAAAGAGGTTTAATTTCCTCCTTCGTCCGGCGATTGTTCCTATTTACACACAGAGGACCTGTGTTGCTAATTAAGTTCATCCTCATTGTTTTTTACCATCTGTCTTTGATTTAAAATGCTAAAAATGCCCAGGTCTTTGTCTGCACGAATGGGATAGCATGACGGCTTGTGGAGTTGGTAACGCGGAAGATTGAAGGAGGCATTCATACATTCACTTAGTTGGTTACGTTACAAATAGCGTGCTTGATAATAACCTTGTTTTTTCGTGTATTCTACACATGTTGTCAGCATGATGAAGTATTTCGTACTGCAAAACCTTTGAGGACGCCCCGCACCCACTGCACATGCAAAAGAAGTCGGATGTGTTCCAAAGAGAAATATTGTTCGGTATTGAATAAATTTTCTTTCGCTTGTATCTAACTATAATGACTTTGTCCATTTGAACATGTATCTTATCTATACCACTCTGGTTATGACAGTTTTAGTAACCAGTTTTCTGTTCAGGGAAATATCAATATGAGATTGAATTCCAAAAGAATCCCCCCCCCCCCAAATACTTTAAGTCACTAAAAAGTAAGAGACCAACCAAGTCTGGAAAAGTTGTAGATCTAAAAAAATATTAAAAGTTAGTCCTCAGTATTTCTTCCATCATACAAGGTTTTGCCTAATCAGATGTAACCAGACGATCTATAGTCGTCACTCAAATTGGCGTTACACAAGACTATTTCTAGCCATTGACGGTTGAAAGTCGTCAGATGGTGCTAAATTCAATAATCGTCGCTTACAATCGTCTAGTGTAAATACTAGGTAAGTGTACTTAGGCTCGGACGTCTGTATTTCTAGAACATGACGCCTCAAAAAAGGAGGAATCACGTAGGGAATCCTTTTTTTCCTCTCTTTTTAAATCTAGGGAATTGTAACTACGCTGATAGTTAATAACATGAATTTTTCCTTGTTTTTAAACAGTCCTTGTTTGTAAACAGCACTATGTCGCAATGTGATTGTTAAGCATAGTTTGTATACTACCCTTGTCTTCGAGTTTGTGTTCCTGGACGTACTGGTTGAAAATCATGTATCCTGTAATATGTAAACCTTATGTTAATAAAATATTTTAAAAAGAGTTCCTTTCCATGCATATGATGGACCTGACACCTCTTTTACACTCGATGATTCTTGCCGGCTGGTAGACTTTCAGCAGAGGAAAGCTAGAAATCGTCCAGTGTAAACGCTAAGTGCGTGGCGACTGCAGATCGTCTGGTTACATCAGATTAAACAATTCAGCATCACCTAATGACTGTTGGTCACACTCTGACGCCCGCGACGATTTCATGAGGGGTTGAATTAGTCGTCTAGATAGAGGGCGATTCTGTGAAAACTTACAGTCATCACTGTAGACGCTCCGGTACAATCTGAGGTCGACAACTTTTGTGGTAGACATTGCCACCACATGACGACTATTGGCTTGACGATCTACAGTCGTAACGTTTTAAGTCGTCAAGTGTAAACGCCGGGTCAAACTGATCTTAACTCCGGAATCCCAGGCTCGCGACCCACGAGATCACCATCGGTTAACGCCTGGTCGGCGTGGCCTTGCCCTCCCCCTCGTCGATATGGTCATGCATTAATTAATCTCCATTCACTCCAGCCGGACACCAGGTGGCGCTCACTGTCCACGCTGACCAGTAAATTACACGCTAGAGGTTAGTCCAGGATAATACACCTGATTTATCACACCCCTCCACGGAAGACCAGAAATCTATCAGGGATTGGCAGAGGTACAAGTACCCTGGTTGGATGGGAGAGGAGGCTAGGCATGATGTGGCACCTTTGTTTCTAAAAGGTCCTACGGCCAAACTGTCATGCATTCGAGAAGTCTATTCTGTACAATGGTGCTGTAAAATGGAATAGCCTGACCTTCGATGTCAGAAGTATAGAGTTGTATAAGTCGTTTAAAGCCTTGACAAAGGGTCTAATGCATTTATATAGAACGTCCTGACCATGCTTGTACAAGTCACAGAACGAGATGGTAATTTACGGTTTGTACGGAACGAGGCATTTTATATACCCAAAATAAAAAAAATCATTAATTTAATTTTTAATAACCGATATGTTAATATACGTGTTTGGCAAGGTAGTCTATATTTTAGTGTACGGACCAGTGGTACGTACAGTATTTTTACGTTAGATGGCGAAATGGTGCGTATTTACAGTATATACGGCATGGGTATATAGTAAAGTGGTATACATTAATAAAACCAGAGGAAAGTCCTGTAGTGGTCAAGTTTTTGCATGGTATAATGTCACATGTAGTATGAGAGATGTCGTTTTAAGGGGGTCAGAGACAACATTTAAGTCAACAAACTGGTAATGGGCTGGGGCAGGTTATGAAACCCAGGGAGGTGTATTTTAGTGTTACAATCGTTGATGGTGACTGTTTCCATTGAATAGTCGAATTATCACACCTGCTCATGTATAGCACAGCTATATCCAAATAAGTAATAGACCAGTGCTCAGTGATTGTTTCAACCCAACAGGTCTATGCAATACCTTGTCTATAAAACACCTCCCAGGCTATGTGAGGCCTGATACTCACCCCACTTTATTGTTCTCTTATTACTTATTGATAGATTGATAACGAGAATGCGTGCATTGTATAAGTGCTATAGAAAAACATAGTACAAATAAAAGGAGTGCATAAAAACTATATACGATGATTTCATTGATCGATATTGTAAAGATGGTAGATGTATAATCAGCAATAAGGAAAAAGGCGCTAACCAAACGAATTCGTGTACCACACTGCAATCAATACTATATGTGCTGATGTATCGTGGAAATATGAAAAAAAGAAGGTAATGATGTGATTCATACTAAAGATGTCGTCAATAAATCATTAGAACGTTCAAAATAAACTTTATGAAAAGATATAACCTGAGAAATAATTACTGATGTTGTTGGTTTTGTAAATAATTTTCTAAAGAAAGCATTGGAACTTAGCAACTGCCCGCTTCTTGGTCAATTTCAGTAAATGTCACTTTTGCACCTTTTTGTGGGATAGTGTTCCAATATATGGTGATCAATGAGATATTTATAGGTGATATCTACATGTATGATAACGGATACAGGCTGATTTATTCATTTTCAAAGGTAGTTTCCCCTCTCCTCTTCGTGTTTTCCAGACAGGTATATATATGTAGGACAAGGATTTCTCAAGCGCTCACACTTGCACTAATTTGCATGGTGAAATCACATCAATTTGCTGTAGGCAAGGCATTCAGATAACGCTTAAAAAAGAACCACCAATCCATTTTAAAACTAAACCCTGACATGCCTATCTTTGAATCAACTTTCACCCTATCACAAATCTCAGATGAGAGTGAGGTTATTTTACTAATGTTTTCTAACGTAAAACTTTGGCAATGTCTACGAAGATGAGGCTTCTCAGTGAGCCACGTACCCTCTCAAAGGTTTTCTTTAGACAGCTTTGAAAGCACGACTGGTCTGCCACCTAATGGAAACGTGTGTGGACGTGGTAGGAGCGGATGAGGGGTTCAAAGAAGATGTAAGCATCGTCGGGGGATAGGGGTTTAAGGGCATGGCTGGCCCGAGTTGTGAGAAGGAAGGCTGGGGATAGGGATAGAAGGGGTCAGAGGTGTCGACATAAGAAGGTCGCCATTTGAGCTACTCCGAGCACCACCACGCTTGGAGACAACCACTCAGGTTTTCTAGTGAAATGATGATGATTTGTGTCAAGGCGTTTAGGCCAGTATTAGTCGCTGCTCCTTTGAGATGACTTGGCGTGACCGCGAATTACAACTTCAGGATAAAGTTATCTATGTAGAATAGATGAAATAACACTGATGACAACATATGCTATGATCGCAGATTTATAAGCTAATTATACTGCAAATCAAAACAACATAGATAATGTAGTATCATATGTGGTAAAATAAGCATAAAGGACGCATTTACTAGCCTATATCGCGGACGCTTTAAGAGGGGTGTCCACCAAGCTCCCGCTGCACGCAGATGCATGTTACGAAGTCTTTACAGACACAAAACATCATTTTTCATTGAAAGGTAAGGGCGCGTCGCATCATCGGTCCAGGCTTTCCGACGCACACAACGACGCCGCCGATGCTTCCAAAGGCTTCTGGCGCAACCAAACATGGCAGGTTTTGCGTGCATGGGGAGCATTCCAGCTCTGCATCCCGCCCCCTTACAACCACACTACAAAGTTATAATACCCGAGATCTGCGTCATTGCTCTGATGTGCATCAGTGTCCCCAAAATCATTCTGATGTTCTACGATGTGTACCAATGCAAAGATATTACTCTCCACTGACACAGTCTGCAACGCAGGAAAATATGCGTCGAAAGGTTAAACTACTGCATCGGTCTTGGCCGGGGCTTGGCCTTTCTTTTTTTAAGTCAGTCAAATCACCTGTACAGGCGTTTATGTGTGATGACAGAAAGGTGGAATCTGTAAATATATAAATGGACACCAAAATCATCTTACAACTTGTATGGCTGCCCCTAACCAGACATACACCCAAATGTCACTCGCCCGGACACAGTTTCCAGGTTGTAAAGGTTCCATGCGGTGCCATAGTTATGGTTTTCATATTTAACTCATAACACTTCATAAACATGTAAACCAACACCCATGCATTATCCAGAAGAAAGAAGTTTTAGATACTCCAAGATTTTTTCACAGACCCCCCATTTCACCCCAGAGCCCCATATGCACACTTTCTGTGATTTATGACCAATCATCTAAATAATGATTGATTGGCGCATGAAATACTGAATAAAGATTCACCGATATCATACGCCATATATATTTGGAAATGCTGTTTTGAATAGGAATGTCTTGTCATTCAGGGGCACATAAAATCAGATGTACATTTAATGACCTTAGAGAGATGAGCCCACATCAGAGTTCAGTATTTCTCCTATATGAGCAGCTGCCTATAGAGAATAGACACACTGGATAGACATCATAATTTTCTTATCGGCTATCATAAAAAAAGCATCCTGAAGCTACCGAACCCTGGAATTATGTTGGCGCGGTGCCCTCCTAGTACCGTGCTGCCTCGGGGGAAGGTGTTAGTTGGGGAAGGGGCACTTACGATAAAAAGTGGTAGGCCTGTGCTATGTTGGTAGGCCCAATTATGGTCTGAAATCATTTTACATCTAAGTAGAAGACCTGCAGGAGTGGGTCAAACCTCTGAAGAGAGCCTCAGATTGTAACCTTTGTATGGAAACAGTGGTGAAGGTAGGATTCCTTTGAAAAGAAAACTCTGTAGAAAGTATTTCAGGTTGAAATATTGAATATTAGGGAATGCGAACTTAAATGGTATTTTGTGAAGTGCCTTATCGTGATGGGAACTTAGGACTGGGGAAATCCATTGGAATTTTAAGGATACTATTATGAAAAAAGCAGTTCGTGAAAGGACGTCATCAAGGTACGAAGGCCGAACCAGGGTTAGGCACAAGCCGTGGTATGCCTTTGAAACAACATTACCCTGCAATCTACGATGTGAGGCCTGTCATCCACCTACTACGATATGGCTCCGATATGGTCTACGATGCACCTCCCGATAAAAGATCAAAATCGCTTCGGTAGGTCACCTATTATCGGGTTAGTTGACGCAGTTTCTACGATTAGACGCCGATAAAGCCCCATTCAATGCGTGGTGGATTGGCATGTCTATACATGTGTCTACGATTCTGCACCTTCCCGATATGTATCCGATATTGACTTTTAGTATCGGTGCTATATCGGTAGGTTTAAATTTCTATCTTAGTAGGTGGACGCCGGGCCTAATGCATACGTCAGGTAGAGACACTATTATGATTTCTTAAATTCATGCCTGAACGTTGGCGATTCCCTCAACACATATCCAATACAACAGCATCTCCAGATTCAGACAAATATAGTGCTCAACTAAGTAACCGACTGAGCTCTTTGATGCGGCGTGCCTTGCACAGGAGAATTGCTTTCGTCGAAACACATTATAGTCTTCTATGTACCTCAGCATTCTATAGGAAGAGCATAGAAAATAAAGAGACCTTTCACCTTTTCTACTGTGGATATCAGAGGGAACTTCTCTATTCTGGATATCGGTTATCACTCGTAGGAATGAGTCTCTATACTGGCTACATGCATTTCCCCCGATTGCTTTGAAACCAGATCAAATATCTGGTTATGACAGGATCAAGTATGTTGCCAGTACACATCTTTCTATATATTCACACCTCTAGCATATCACTATCCTTGATTAAGTGGGATGTCGTTTGGTCACATTTCAAATAGAAATATTTATTTGCTTTGCTTACATGTGGAAATTAACCCGGTGTCATAAAAATATTTCAAAGGAAGTACATCCGACCTTTACTATAAAACATGGGCCAATTCTTGTTTTGATTGAACGCCTCATAGAAAGGCAGGGTAGCCATTGGCTTTACGCCTGTCGATGGTAACTGCATCGATATTTTATCGGGAACAGAATGTTCAGAGTCGGGAGGTGGTGCTTACCGACAAGTATCGGTAGCGGTTATCGGTAATACTTTAAGTAGTTGAAGTATTTATATCTGACGGTCGATTGTTGGCTATATGTGCATCAATATTCTTGAAAGTTGATCATAATAGAGAGGAAAAAAAGTCTGAAGATTAACTCTTCCTAAACCACGGCTCAATGTTCATATATATATTCTACCACAAAATACCTGGATTCATCTATGTGAACAAGGGTTATGGTAAAAATCGTTTTAATGATGTGCAGGCCCCAATTTCTTTGAAAAGTAGAGCTGCATGCCGACGGGGTATTTCTCTGAATTTGCGTTCTGTTACCGATTATTTCAACCAATTCCATATCGTCAGTGAACTTAAAAGTCGGTCGTTGATGCTACATTACACAATTACGGGCATAGAAATCGTTGACCAGCATTGGAATTTGTCCCTTGCCTATATTTTATTGGAACCGTGTAATAATCGGTCGGCGATGCAAGTTTCTATAATCGGCTGTAATAATCGGAAGGTGTAAACTGGTCCTAGGGTTGATGATAAAGATTTCCGAAGCTTCCTCAACATAGAAAACTTACAACTGCGCATTGGACAAACGGGACACACTACAATCCACTTAGTATTCAAATTATATTGTACTGCCAACATTTTAGCACAGGAAAGGCCAATTACCATCGTGTACCATACCCCTAAGTATTCACGTCCATAGAGCACACCGTCCCTTAATTCACAAGCTCAGCTAAAACACACCCGACACCTCTGCTCTGTGCTCTTCGCTCAGCCTCGGGCCGCCTGGTGAATCCGGCCGGGTCACCATGCAAATGCAATTAGGTAGAGACGCCTACAGCCGGCTGCACTAAGTGAGAGTTACTGTTCCCAGCTCGGTTTAGTCCTCACCTTATTCTTTAGACTTGATGAGCTCCTTTGGCCCTCTATGTACGAACAATGTCGAGTTGTGTATATGTAGCCGTATACATGCAGGTGATGAGATTCTATAAGTCACATTTCATGGCAAGTGGTTTGAAACGGGAAAAATATGTAAAGATTTTTCTCCAAGCCTTTGCATTTATCGATGCATATTGCACTCAACTGTGCTGGACATCATAGAATCACATTTGTATGATGCAAGCACAGTGTTCTAGAAAGACAAAGATATAGAATGTACTTTGAGACTGGTTGTTCAAATGGCAAAGATGTTGGCAATAGAGCCAATTCCAGATCCTCATTTTCCTCTACAAATACATGGAAAGCAATCAACGAGGTATCCACAAAACTACAAACCCAATTCCGCTTTGCCTTTACTGGATCTGCTGTTTTGTCAACCGTGTTTGCGTTTGAAAAAAATAGACATCACAGAAAATTATCAATGAAATCGGAACAGCCGGGGAAGAACGATATTCAAATTTGCCAGGAGAGTTTAAATAATGTAACTTGAACAAAACACGGAGAGTAATGGGTGCGTCCAAGCAGAAAATAAATATCCTCGGCGTTTGATGTCACCTTAACCTTTAGTTGTGACACACGATAATGAACACGAAGTAGAAGGGCCACACCCCTTGCATTCACATATGGAAACATTAAGTGCAGACTTTGAGGCATTAGGAGGTGAAAAGATTGACAGATAATGTGGCACGCATTGTGAATAGAAGGTTAGATCATGAAACATCATCCCATCCATTAAACTACCTACAGATATAAATGTCTCGTCAATGTATATATGTACATCATGCGGGAAATACGCTGCCACATTGTCAGTGCGTCAGCTAAGGAAATTCTATATTATCAAACATAGTCGGACTATGAAAAAGTATACACCAATGATACAACATAAGCTGCCTTCCTTGGCCTATGTAACATAACCTCAGTATACAAATAGATTTTCTTTTAATCAAACACGCTTTTGATCAAAGCAACTATCTATACGCGTGGAAGTAATCGATATATGTATTTTGACGGTCCTGTCCCGTTCGTCCATATACTCACTCCATCTTTGTCGTCTTCCTCGCTTTACAGCAAACACTGGGTCACATTGCACATCACTGATTTGTTTTGTATAGTTTTCTACATGCGAGGAAAACACGATGTTGCCCGCACTGTTGATTTTGTGCCATTTATCAGCTTTTATCACATATATAAAAGAACGTCCAGCCTACCTTTTATGCACACATATACCTCCCTAGCAACATATGAGAAACGCTCTAGACATCGAAGAACATTGATGGGTGCGTTACTGGGTAGTGGGTTCATGATAGGAATCGGTAAATAACGAACTAGGCGCTGGCTAAATGACATTTGTTTACCTTCCCGAGGGAACTCGTTTAGCTGGCTTTGATCTATCTTGGCGCTTCACAAGCCACAGAAGATGTCACAGTCTAACATGCCATGACGGATATTGATATCTGACTTTAAGTTATAGGCGAATACGACGATTCTGACCAAGGGAAAACTTGATTTAAGATGACCTATTTTATCTTATAGACATAGACCTACAAAGTAGCTTCCAGGATGAAAGTAAGTGTAAGCAAAGATCAAATAGATCTCACCCTAGTCATATTATATAACGCCGGAATATTTTGTTTTTCTAATAATTCTAAATGATTGCGAAACAAATATACTGTAAGGGCCAGCGTGCACTGAAATTTAAAATCGGGTAGAAAGGGCACATCTCTCTGGGGCAGTTGATTACCTCTCTAGGCTCCCATTAAATATGCGTGTCTGCAATATGGTATTGATGAAAATCTGCATCGTAGGGTCTCTACAACATTTCAACATGTTGAAATGGTGGTGGCTAATCGGGAGCATTGCAGAGTATTCTGCCGGGAAAATTGCTCTCACGAGGTCCATATCGTAGATAATTTTCCTTTGATTTTCACTTACATGATGAGTTATTTCTCCAGCAGAATACTCTATGATGCTACCGATTAGCCATCGACATTCAAGGCTTACTCCCACCAACGTCCATTCTGGTCCCGATAGGCCTTACGATTGACATCCCAACACGATTTGATTCTATTGTGAGATCAGAAAGAAATTGAGGCATTGGAACTGGTTTCTGCGATTGAATCTACCTCACGATTGCGGCAATTGAAAACGCCAATGGGAGAGCTTCCGATTAGATCCAACATGCTGTATTTTTCATCGCCTGCCATAGCCTATTGTAGACGATTTATGGGGTAATATCTCTTGTGGGTGGCAAAAAGTTAGAATATCCTGGAATTAGGTAGAGCGCATATAGAGATATAATCACCGTAAATATGATATTATTTGATAACGCCCAAGGGCGTTAAAATAATACTTTCATAACAGAATAATGATTATACCATAATTATATTTTTCAATTTGATTATTCATTGACCGAAAAATATCATAATATGTTGTAAATACCTCTAAAAGATCATTCACATTCATTCAATATTTTCAAAATTAATGAATACTTCAATATTAAAACTCTGCCTGAGATCTACATTGATACACGGATTTAATCGTGAGCTTGGTTTAAGCTTTTGGTCCTCCAAAACCGTTCCGAAGGTCTACGATTTACACCCACGTCCACGATTTGAATTATCAGGGACCTGGCGAAAGGCTACGATTTTGCCAGTTTTAATCGTAGCTTATCGGGAGGTCTATCGAAGGCCATCGGCGTAGGTGGGGGTACGACTTTTAGGCCCGGCGTCCAACTACTACGATATGGCACCGATTTGCCCTACGATGCACCTCCCGATAAAAAAATCAAAATCGCGTCGGAAGGTTACCTAATATCGGGGCAGTTGACCACGGTTCTGCGATTAGACACCGATAAAACCCCCATACAATGCGTGGTGGATTGGCATGTCTAGACATATGTCTACGATTTTGCACCTTCCCGATATGGCACCGATTTTAACATTTTGTATCGGTGCCATATCGGGAGGTCTACGATTCTATCGTAGTAGGTGGACGCCGGGCCTAATCATGAATAAAGGGGGTATCCCGCTCTCACGATTTGCGCCTCCAACACACTACGATAGCCTTACGACAAGCATTCCGATAAAAAAATATTAAATTTTGTCAGAACGAACGGGTCCATCGTAGAAGTGGAACTTGTGTACGACGTTAACAACCCCTCGAAGGTTTCACAGACATACTGATAGTGGCGTCTTATATTTTTTTGTTGGTCTGTTCATTGAGAGTATTTAGAATATGATATTTCCCCATCGGAAGGCTAATGACGTGTCCTTATTGCAAAACAAGTATTTCCTTCTGGTTTCATTTCATGATTAACTGACTCAAAATCTGATCTGATTGGTTGTAAACTTTTGTATTTTTCATAAAAGAAACGTTTTCATGCACTTCACTACCGCATCAGAAAATGAAGATGCAGAAGGTTATAAACATCATCGGCAAAACATTAGGCTATATTGTCAAAAGGACCTTTATTGGATTTTTTCAGTCATGCGTGTACATTAGTTCTCTGCCAAACCCACAGTAGTAACAGAGTTCTATCATGAAGTGATTATCAGTGAGTCTTATAACATAAATCTGCTTAATGATACATGATTGAATTTATACCAACCGTGCAGCCGCCATTAACCCTGCAATTATCTGCGATATAAAACATTTAGCGCAAGTTGTACTTTCGCTTCGAGTAGAATTGGGCAGACTCAATGAGTCTATAGTGTCTAGCTCTTTAACACTAAATTAGATATGAGAGAACATGGAATCGCTCCTTCATGATGAATTTGATCAGAGCCTTTCCTTAAGATATACTGAGATTTCATTCATTGATAGAAATTAAGCTCTGGTCATCATACAAAAACATAATAGATATTAAGGTTACAGGTTTACCTTTTTTCAGGGACATTCAGCCACTAATCCTAATCACTGCACGAAACTAACCGCTTTATATATGAATGCACCCGGCGTATATAGGTATGCTTTTGTGTATACGCCACATCTGTAGGCGCCAGCATTCATGTACCTACACCTGATTCATGTATCCGCTTGATTCTGTTGTAGATACACCACTGTCAAATAGTTC
Organism: Alentia gelatinosa; assembly: GCA_950022655.1. NCBI lineage: Eukaryota > Metazoa > Annelida > Polychaeta > Phyllodocida > Polynoidae > Alentia > Alentia gelatinosa. Next base: position 40,501,403 of record OX465582.1, read on the forward strand.
CATTCTCTGCCACTTGGGGACACTACTGGTAGCATATTTCATTTGCCATTAACCATCCATGTCTGTTTTATATGAAAATTGCAATCTTATATTACCAATTTATTTTATAAAAACCTTTATAAAACCTAATTGAGTATAAATTGATTAAATACACATAGTAAACCCTGCATTATGTTGTTTTTTTAATTGTTTTTCTAAAGATCTTATTTTCAAACAACATTTCAATGTGTGGACAGTCAGGCTTACTATATAATGCCCCTCTTCAGACTTGTAGTTGACCCCTGAAATCATCTTACACAAGCCCGCCCCCGTCCCAACCCGCCCCCCCCCCCCGCACCGGTGGCAGGTGGCGGGCGGAGGGTCGCAACTTTTTTTTTTGGTATCATGTCTACGCCCGGCGTATATCTATCGCGCAGATTATATTTCCTCTCGTATACGCCAGGTGTGAAATACAGCCAAGTCGCGACCGTATTCAAAAGGAAACAGTCTTGTATACGCCTCATACGTAGGTGTGAAATATAGGCGTATACATGTGACAACAAGGCTATATTCAGCCGATACATACAACTCCGCGATGGTGTATACATGAATAAACTGGTGGTTTTCGTGCAGTGAATAGAATACAACTGTTATCGCCAGATAGTGCTGTCACATACTATCAATCAATAGCCGGTTGTGTACCAATTGCCAGTATTTGGGACCATTGCTGTGGCTGTGCAGTAAAATATGAACTTGCTATTTCTATTTTCTAAATCAAAGAAAAAATGGTAATACCTATACATGTCTATGAGGGATAGATTTCCCTCTTATACCTCATCTTTTTGCAACCGATATTATTTTATTAGATGGATCTTATGGGACAATAGCTGCATTATTCCTTTTGAGTTAACCAATACAGACAACTTCATCAATAGGAGATCTGGAAAAGGTACATGGTTTTGAGAAAATGAATTTTATCTTGAACGAAATGTAAGGATCCTTTAGGGTCATTGGACATTCAATTAAGATATCAAATGCAATGTGATTCCCATTTATAACAATGAAACTTCCAATCAGAACAGTAATAAGATCTTCCATATAAAACTACAAGCTGGACCATTTACAAGAGCTTCTCCAGGAAATGAAAACTACCATTTGGTTAATAAAACACTTGCGTTATTTTTCACGACAATTTTACAGGCCACTTTATGTCTCAGATCACATGAGTGTTTATTTTAGGAGTAACAGGAGCATATGCGGCTAAACAATGACATTTGGCAGCATTTTGGCGTTGTCAGCGCCGCCTGTCACCTCAGCTGTTACACCGTTTTACAAGTTCAGGTCGGGAACTAGCTAGAAAACCATTGTATTCTTCAATCCATATCGCTTAAAATAAATATGAGGATCTAAACGTAGCGTCAGAATAGGGGGGGGGGGGGGGGGGGGGGCGAAGTCTGACTTTTTAGCCTGCAATGATGGCTAAGCCCTGACTTTTTACCTTGGGAAAATGTCAAAGTCTGACTTTTTAGGGCGCAATGATGGCTAAGCCCTGACTTTTTCACTGTGGAAAATGTTCAAGTCTCACTTTTAGGTATGCAATGAAAGCTTAGACCTGTCTTTTCACAGACCTTTCGCAGATTCACGGTGAATGTCAAAGTCTGACTTCATACCAAGAAAAAAGTCAATTTTCAGTTCCCCCCCCCCCCCCACTTTCAAAATATTCTGACACCCCTGACTAAAAAAAGGAGCACATCCCAAAGAGTGCAATTCTAATTAGAAAAGGATAGAAAAACAAACGGTAGCAAAAAACAATAAAAACTGAAAAGCTATTTCACAAAAGAATTTTACATGCTTGCTAGCCTCCTAGTAGCTAGGGCAGGTACTCACTCGGCGACTCCGCAGCAGGTCCATTTTTCTCACCAAAATGACCCTATAGTTTTAAACATGTTTAAAATCAAAATCTCATGAGATTCTGTACCTCGCTAGGGGAAATTGTCACCGACAATTGTAGGGAGAGATACTTGTGTCAGGGAAATGGAACCATACAATCCAGACGAGGAGATTGTGTTCCAATAGAGAATTTCAGCAGGAGTTACTTCAGACAAACACCCTCACCGTGTGAATCCCACTTTAAGAAGGTACAGGATTTTATGAGATTTTGATTTCAACTGTACTGTAGTCCCAGACTGTAAATGGCTATGTGCAGGGGCATTTTGATGACACAAATGGACACACTGCTGAGTCCCTGAGTAAATACCTAACCTAGCCATTAGGTGGCCAGTAAGAGAGGTCACAGCTTTCAAGTGAGTATATATTATATAATATTGGTGATAGTTCATTCCATATGAGCGTCTGAAATATCTTGTATTTTTGAACATAATGGCTTCAGGTTTTTTTAACATAACAGCTACAAATTTCTACAAAAATTCTAATGTACCTTGATTATACTGTTTTTTCTCTAGCATTTGAGCAGAGATTGATGTGAAAAAAATTCAAGAGATTTATATGTCTTCAATGTGGATGCTGACTGAAGGAATGCATAAGAAAAACTTGAAAAGAATTCCCCCCTCTCAACCTAGGCTTTTGGGCCATGAAACCAAAAACAAGCCTTACCTATAGCAAAATTTAATAGTATTTAACAAACAGTAAATTATCATTGACCAGTTGTGACGTGATCGCATCAAACCAAACTGCTCAATCCCTGTAAGCCTATATTATGCCCGCACATTGACAAGGCTAATTTCTCGGGATTAGTCAACAATACATACGGGCCAGACACATAATTGTATATATAATCCAGAATAAGATCTTATTAAAATTGCATTTGAAAGAATATCCCCATATGGTGGTTTTTCATAAAGATCAGTGAAACCTGCATTTTTGACTGCATATTACGATACAACTAATTATGGTTCTCTTATTACACACTTTGTGTGAAGCATGATATCAAACCAAAGTCATGCTTCTTTTGTAAAGAGATCTTCCCTCTGGCAATAGCCAGTCCAGTCTATGTTGCACAAATCACTATGACCTTAACCTAGGTAAAAAGATCCCAGACAAGCCTTTAGTAAAGTCTTCCCACCAGCAATAAGTGCGTTCCCTTTGTATTTATCTCTTCTCTCAAATTTCACATTTTTCAGTGATAGTATTAAGGAGAATTCTAATAAATGAGCATTTCTGCTTACAGTGTTCTAGTACATCCTAAATGTTATCATTCACCACAACCATACATTTCTAATAGCTTACTCATAGAGCTTAATCATCTCTATTAGTTCCCCCCTATACACTAAATTTGTTTATGCTTAGTCCTTTGACAATTGTTAAAGGCAAGATTTGTTGGACAGCAAATTAAAAGTATAGCATACCTATCTAGCGACGCGGGTTCGATATCTTTCAAGCAATAACCTTTTGTTGTTGCTGTTATTTATATGTTTCTTGACATCAGCCGAATGAACATTTATAAAACAACCTTCAGGCGGATGTGCGTATACCTATATATTTGATTATGCAAGAGATATATCCATTCATAGTCCAATACAAAATTCATGGTTTTATATGGCCAACCGCCGATGTTTCCAATCCAAATATGACAGATTTGAGCTTTCAAAAGTATCCCAAGACACGAGATAAAACGTGATATCCAATATCATTCATATTAAATTTAGATTATTAGTCAAGGTTCACTCTGGCCGAATATTCTAATACACTTGTTCTCAGAGATAAGCCTACTTGACTTTCATGAGATCCTTTAAATGTCATCAAAATGAAATTGCCGTTTCAATCCATAATCCCATACAGAGCAGTGTATAATACTGTGTCTAACTCCCGCACTACGCACCCCACGTGCGTTTCTGCTTCGCTTCACCCCGCCTCACTCTCGCTTCTGCTTTCAAAGAACACACATGTTACTGTGGAGAATGCATAATTCCTTTAGAAGTACTCACTTGAAGTAGTCGGAAGCAAATTAATCTAGCTGAATCTCTGTTATAGAATTAATTCGAAACGGCAACTTTTTTTGGTCCACATAGTGAGGTATTATAATTCTGATGGGTGTGCACTTCAGAACATACATTTATACTAGGATTGGCGGTTTTGTGTTTCAATGATAGAGGAGTTTCTGAAATGAAAACTTCTATGGGTAACAAAGCTATTTGCCCCGTTTCAATATCTCACTATTAAGGGGACCATCCACTATCTTCTAATTATCTGTCAGTAATAAGATCAATTAGTATACGTTTATACCTAGTTGTCATGATATTTTAGTTGCTACAGTTCTCTCGCAATCAAAGGTAGTTTAAGGACCACCTATAGGTCAGGAAGGCATATTAGGAACTATGCTGAGATCCTGATTCAAATAGTGTTTCCCTAAAAGATCTTATCGATTGACTTGTGCTGCATATCTAATTAGTTTAAGTAAGCACTTGTTTATAAATAATATCTAAAGGAAAAACATTCTCTGAAATTACAATATAAGAATATTGCATCATTTCCAACCAAGCCTTTTCCCCCCATTTTCTGCCTACCATGACAATACTTTGACATACGGCAGATATCACAAAAAGGAGCTTTTTGCCACTTTTCTATTTTGAAAACAAAACAGTCCATTTTGACTTCTGATATGGGTACAACAAAAGTTAAGGTATCACATTGATTGTGAAGGAAATCTCTGCTTGATAAAACTGGGTTTTGATTTTAGTTCCATTTGGATTTCTATGGAATCTTCACTCATATTCTAGAAGTCAAACATTTTGCCTAACTTTTAACATGATTTCTTAGAAAATACATCAAAAATCAAAACAGACAAATTATCTAAATAAACTCAAAATATATATGACAATAAAGCCCATAGTCACCGTTTAATATGGTACCTTTTGCAAATCTGTATCTTTTTTACAGCCTAAGATAAGAGAATTTTTGTATTTTAAGTAACAAATAACTAGTTTTCAGTCCCCAATATGGTTGCGTGACCTATTGTATAGTCGATCTAATTACATTGTATATGGCCATATATAATAAACCTAAATAATAAGGTTCCAGAAATAATGAAACTGATATCAATATCCCATATTTGCTACTAGCACTGCACGAAAACCACTATTTTACATATATATACGCAATCGCGATAAAGCACGTATCGGCTGTATCGTGGCTTGTTTATACTTGTATACACCTCTTATACGCGTCTGCGTTTCGGGCGTCTACGAGGTAGTTTCCATATGTAGACGTGCGCGACTTGGCTGTCTTTCACGCCTGGCGTATCCAAGATAAAACTTGCTCTGTGCGATATATACATATACGCCAGGCGTATATATAATACCAAAAAAGAATTGCAAGCCGCGGCCCGCCCCGTCCTGTGGGTGTTGGGAGAGGATGCACCAACACTGACCCAGCACCCGCGACCTCCCAACACCACCCCACACTGCCCCCCCGCCACCCCACCACCCCCTCTACCCACAGTGAAGCCTTAGTACAGGACCCCCGCCTCCCTGCAGTGTGAAAGCCTCCCTGCGTTGTGAAAGCCTTGGACGGCAGGACGCCCGGCGGCGGGCGGCGGGCGGCGGGCGGCGGCTTCAATGTCTATAGTGTTCTCAAACGCTTATAAAGGCTTACATCCATTATCATACAGAAGAGTGGTGTTTGAAAGTAAAATCTATTTGAAAAATGGTTAAAAAAACACAATGCAGGGTTTATTATGTGTAATTAATCAATTTATACTCTATCAGGTTTTATGAAAGTTTTATAAAATAAATTGGTAATATAAGATTGCAATTTTCATATAATACAGACTTGGATGGTTAATGGCAAATGGAATATGCTACCACTGATGTCCCCAAGTGGCAGAGGTCGGAATTATTGGATGGTGGCATAAATAAATAGAATCAGGCGTATATATGACGTATATAAGACCGCACCATGGATACGCCACTAAATAAGGCGTCTACGAGACGTCTAATAGGTCGAACTTCTAGACGCAAAATCCTACTGTTAGACGCGTTTCGTATACATATGTAAAGTGGTAAGTTTCGTGCAGTGTAGACACAATATTAAGTTCTATCCATCAGTGTACAAGGCACCTGATAACGCATGTGTACCATGTTACTAGATTGTAGTGGCTATAAGAACACAATACCTGTAGTCTTTTAGTGCAAGGGTAATGTTGCGAGGTGTTCGTTGTCGATACATTAGATTGACAGGAATAGAGGACACGGTACACAGGAACAGGTCGATTGACTCTACATCCCACCTCACGAGCAGCTCAGAGCCGCTCAAAGCTGCTCAAGTTCTCAGGAAACATTTTGATATTACATTTTAGACGGGAGGAAAAAGTTCCACTGCAGCATGGTGAATAGTCGCCTGAGGAAATATGCATGCAGATATTGCCCTGAGAGCTGTTGTCTAATGCCAACTGTCAGTCGGGGTGGTTTTAGGATAACTATAGGAAATAAGGGATAATGGAGGGGTATGTGACTGAATCTAAAGTCCTGCGTCGTATTCCTCTGCCATGACCGCAGATCTCCTATGAGAGCATCCAACGCTTTTATATTTATTACTGCTCATGACAATTATTGCAAACCATCCGTGTCATTTCGCTCTTTCCTGTAGTACTATGTGAAACCATAGTTATGGTGACAATACGGGTTAGATTTACTTGTTGTTTCGGAGAAATTCGTTCTGAACTCACCGTGCCGGCTCGTTCAGAACGAATTTCTCTGAAACAACAACGAGTAAATCTAACCCGTATTGGCACCATCACTATGGTTTCATATTATGATATACCTTAATTCAGTCTTAATTCGCTAAAACTGACCGTAATTTGACGTCGAAGTGACTTGGCACAACTCTCAAACACGATGTGTACGTTAGCAGACACGCCGGATGTTGATAATCGGAAGTGATCACCGCGCAGGCGCGAATACATTATAGCGCCGCATAAATTAACGCTCGGTCACCCTGCTACGCTCGATCATCCCGTCGGACAGCGGTACTCGAGCGGTGCAGTGTCTCCGCTATTTGTTGACATCGACGAGTCGCCCGCTCGGCCCGTGAACATATCGAAACCGATATTTCTCGCTTATCTAAGCTATCTAAAGTGTATCATGTGGTTCGTTATCGTATTCCACCTCGATGTTTGATGTATTTTCGCACTAACTCGCTCTGTGGAACTCGCAAAGTGAAGGGATCCGCCACTTTTTGAATCTGGCACCTAGAATTCTGTTGTCGGCCTCTCGGCCAATCAAATTGCGTTATTTCGTCAAAGGGTGCAGTCTGTCAGCCAAAGCGTGCAGGTAAGGTTCAAAGGATGCAGTCTGTTAGCCAAAGCGTGCAGTCTGTCACTATCCAAAGGCACCAGTACAAATATTCACGGCGTACAGTGCATTCTGTGTACGATAACTGTACTCCCAGGAGCAGTATGTATTTACACTGAGTTAGTGTATAGGTATATAATAATAAACGATATCTTGTATATTGTATGTCCCCTCTCGTAGTATGGTAACTGTAGCATACACCATGCATAACATGATTGATTCATATGGAAGGTGACATTAGCTGTTTGCCCTTATAACAGCAACATAACCTAAATCGTTTCAGTATTCTGTACTTTCACCATTACTGTAATGAAGTTAACTGAGTAGTTTCTCTAATCCGATCCGATGCCCTTTTCATGGTACCTTTAGCTAAGTGTTCTTTCTATTCTCTACATCGGATATGTTCAGTATTCTTCTATCTGCCGTGATGCAAACGCCCTAGCTTTCCCTATTCAGAACCTACGCCCCCATGGGAATACCTTAAATTGTAGATCTGCGCAGTTCGAAATCCACATCTTCATTATTATATACAGTCAAAGTGACATTGTCGGCATTATCTCATAAATTCATGCATCCTAACCAAACAATATTTGTGGCTGAGCTTGGTCAGCTTTGTGCAAGTATAGAATTATTTGGATAATTAGATAATTTTTTCTACTCTTGCAGTAATCCTGACATTGATCGAGCCATCGTTGGTGTTATCATATACCTATGGCCGAACGTCTGTGAAATACTACCAGCTGATAGGGGTTCAGTATAAATAATCGATGACTCATGGCCTTTGGTCAGGGGTGGTCATTGCACCCGCTGGTGTTTTACTCCCACACAACGCACCCCACGTGCGCTATCATATAGCGGGGTTTATGATATAGAACATACATATATGACGGCTATAGTTGCATAAGGACACATTTGTATGGGGGCTATGGTACCTATTCATGTAATATGACTCTCATTTCCGGAAGCCCTGCTGGAAATCTCGTCTTGACTACCCCTATTTTGAATAGAGAGTACTAACACAGATAGGGTTATCCACATTTTGACATTTCTGCTGATGTGACTGCCAGAGTTGGTGCCCGAAGCGACCTCCACTCGGGTTCCCTGGTGAAAGAGGAAATTGATCTTGAAGACCATTGGTCAGAGCCTGGCAGGCAGGGGTGGATTTTTAATGTCAATGGGACCGAGATAATGGAATAAGGAAATGAAATAAGGAGATGTCTGTTGCCATTTTACAGAAGATAAGACCTTTTCTATGGGTTAGCCCCAAAAGAAATATCACTTATTCATTTAAAAAATGCTCTGATAAGTAACTGATTGAATATTGCAATGGTGAATATGTCATTGTGGATGGAATGTATTTACAATCAGGCACTAAAATGTTAAAAAAAAAAAAAAAAAGATTAATCACCATTAACCGCGGAAACCTTCTACATTGAAGCTTAATAATACTCTGCGGGGTAGCTCATATAAGAGAAGGATCAGGTGAACTGCGCAACACACAAAACGATGTTAATCAAGTCGGCGCAAGCTACCTCAAAGTTAATGTTGAATAAATTAAATGCAATGGTAGTTGCTTCGACATCATGGTTCTCTATATAATTCAGCATTTTTGAGGATCTTTGTTTCTATATAAACTAAGCTAAATGCAAGAGGACACAAGGATAGTTTCCAGGGTATTTAGATTGTCATGGCCTGGTATCATATATACGTAATAAGTCAAACTGGTTCTACCAAATGGCTCTCGTGCATGGAGTAGTGTACTGGGTAGGCAACCAGGTATCCCCCATTTGGGGATACGAAGTATCTTTGGGCGAATATAGACGTCATAGACGTCAAAAGCCGAGGGGAGCACACTGGCAAGCATGCTAAATGCCTATCTAGGATAGCCATTGGGACATTAGCGTAACAGATGGCCCAGAGACATCGAGCATACTACCCGCCAATCAGGCAATGCCCTGCAGGGACAGGCAACGTCTGGCGATAGGACGAATACATCTCCACTGCAACAGCATCATGAAGTGTCTATACATGCACCGTGTATATGAATGAATAAAGAGCGGGTGCATTTTGTATAATGCCCACGTTTGTGACTGGATGGAAGATGGTAAGTTCATTGTCTTTAATCTCAGACAGTACTGATATATTGTGCAAATACCAGCAATATCTAAGGTGATGTGTCTGGGGGATAATACAGCACCGGTATTATCTACTGGGATAAATTTAAGAACGACCAAGTCAGAGTCTCAATATACTGAGAGCCAATGAATGAGAGTGGCCACATGTTGTCCATCTGGATATATGTGAAGGTTGCCTGGTTATCGCCCTTGCTACTAGTAGTGCATTCCGTAGTTTGATTCCTCTATAATGAGAAATGTCATTTCAGCATTACCAATACAGAAGCCGTGCTGACAATAACAAGGATCTTTATTTTAGGATGTCTAGTGATTAAGGAGTGGCACAATTTGAGATCAACCTGTACTTGGATGGATTCTATATAGATAGGAAATGTTTCCTTGCTAATTCGAATAAACAATCCATGCATATATGAACTATCTTAATGACTGCACTTCTGGATATATGTTGAATGATATTTTTTTTCTTTATATCGTTGGACTTTGCACAGCAACGGTAAAGAACGACTAGATTGATTTTTAAGGGTGCTTGGTACATTGTCTCTACCCAGATAAAGCACCTATTTGATTGTCCATGTTTAACAACTATCTACAATAAATGTGAAAGAAGCATTACCACTAAGTATATAACCCGCTGGGACAGATACTTGAAGGGAACACCTATTTATCCTTTAAGAATAAATGATAAAGAAATACTTAACTAAATTATTGACCAGATAATCCCAAAATCTATTTGCTCTACTCTGCGCTTTGTCGCTGTATCTATCAGAATGCTTTGAAGCTTACCTAGGAGGTGTCCAAATTACATTAAATCAAATAGTCTACCGACTAGCCCTACCAAAATCTGTTTTGATTGCAAGATATTTTTCTAGTGCACCCTTATATATTTTTCTATTGAAAAACTTTGTCTGTATTGTAGTAGTTCAATAACATAGCTATTGACCAACGACAGGTACTAAGAGGATGAGTACCCAGGATATGCTGTGCGGGTTACTTATACCGGCAATTCGCTTTCACAGTTGAAATTAGTAAATAAGAAAAAGGACCATTAAAGGGTCTTAATCAGATGCAGTTCAAAGCTGACACTCAGGATTCTTCACGACTCAAAAGTATGGTCTTTTCAAAAGCAAAAAGATAGAAACTGGAGAGGGCAGAACAGGAAGCTTAATGCGCAAACCAGGATGACGAAAGTTAGGAAGGTGAACGGGTATCAAAAGAAAGAAGGAGAGTGACAATGACCAATTACGGCAAGTATAGGAAGGAAGGGCAGAGAAAGATGTTTAGGTGTGAGATATATGTAAGGAAAGAAAGGAATATTAAGGGTCAGAGAGAAAAGAAGGAATTCTATTAGGTAAAAGATAGAATGGAATAAAAAGAGGTAGCCGAACATTAGTAATATAAAGGTGGTCATTATTACCATAAGCAACGTATACATATAAATTGCATTTCTGTTGTTTTTTGAGCTTCCATTGTACTGTTGTATTGTAAACTGTATGGTGAACTCAATGTGCTTTCTCATGGCATTGCCAAAAAGGAAACCAACTCATAACAGGCTGAGTGTTTTATAGGATAACTAAAAATATTATCTAAAAAAAGCTGTTAGGGATGGGAAAGTGGTGATAGGGAGAATACGGAAGCTGCCGGTTATGAGAAAGTAAAAGTCTATTGTATCATAGGAGGTGAGGGAACGACGATTAATTCTGGTACACAATAACATAGCTCAATGCATGTGAATAATTATTAAAATTACCTGGGATGAAAACTAGTAGAAGAGCAAAGAGCAGAGGGTGATGTCGGCCTGGTAGTCGTCTGTAAACCCCCATGATTGTTCTTTTGGTAGGTGATCCGAAATCTTCTCTCTGTTTATCTGAGATCTATACAAGGCTCTCCTCGTCACCCGCAGGTACACCGCACGGACTCCACCGGGCTCCTCAGGCTATCTCCAATGTCACGTCACTATCGATATGAACCGCTGATTCTGAGAGCTACATATAAAGCCACTTAACTAATGACCGGCGGCGTAAAGATACTGAGGGATGAAGCCGCTGGCGTGTGGCACGTACATCAGGCTATGTTCCTGAATCCAGTCTGTGGAAGGTAGCCCTTTGGTGTTCAGGGCAGTTACCGAGCCAGTCGTATCCGGCTGGCAAGGCGTGTGTCCGGGATGGCAGCCTGTGCACCAGTCCTCGTCAACGACAAGAGGCGTGGTCCGACCCGAATCTCGTAGTCACCAGATGTCTCAAATGACCACCTGCGGCTTGACCCGTCAGTGACCTTGTAGAGCGTGACCTGAGTGACCTTACAGTGGGCTGGCGAGAAGCTATGTCATGTAGCCTGGTCTGGACGAGATTTTGTTTGGGTCACTCTCCGTGTGGATCCACCTGTTTGCGATTGTAATTTCCCATTCCTCTCAGATCGGTTATGTTTGAGCAGGGCTCTTTGGTCCATTTGTATCAGAGACCCGAGAATCTAAGGTTTCTGTTTGCACAAACACGTGCTGGCCTTTCAGTAAAGATGCCTAAGCGTTTCCTGTGCCAAACCATTAAAGGAGCTGCCAGGGAATACCGCCTTTAGACTGATAAAATACCTGGTGCTCTAATTGAGTGCTCCAGTTAGCTACGGCAACCTTCCCCACTGCGCCTTCATTCCTCGTGGCTGTGTCAGCGAGCATCTTCACTGAGTTATTCATTGTTTCCCGTATTCGCCGAGTTTCTCAGATAACCCTAGATGATGTCCTCTCGTATGCGACACACGTCCGACTCGCTCAACATGCGAGTTTAATGAGAGTTGACTGTCCCAGTCTGCAACGTTAAGGTTCCCTATGCTGCCAGAAGGCCACTGCTCTGTGGGCGGCGACGCGACAGGTGGAGACTGGAAGGTGAGTGAGTTCTATGATGGAGTGTGCTTTGATGACATGGGCAAGAGTAAAAGAGCAGCTCACGTGGTCCGTCAGTCGCTCCGTGATCAGGTCAAAGAATAGCTCTGTACTCGATTATGTGAGCTGCTCAGTGAGTAATTCTACGAGCAGCTATCTGCGTTTGTATTAACAGGCAATGCCTCAGTGGGTCGTGGTCCTGGAATCCCTTCGTCAGCAGTCACTACGTCTGGCTATTGTCATGGGACCACACAAGGCGTGTGATGGTATTGGAGCGGTCACTGTGAGTTGTGCACACAGACACACACCTCTAATAACGTCTCCACCGCGCACCACGCGCGCACGTGGTCGGGGTACCAACGCCCATACACAAACACACCGCACGGCCTGGCAGGAGGGCGGCCAATGGTCCCCGGGGCTCAAGGTGTGTAGGCTCCGTGCATCCCACGCGCTAATCCATCCTAATCTCCACAACTCCTCCAAGGCAAAGGCCCCGCTGGGACCCCGGCAGGTATACGGCGGCTGTAGGAAGCACTAGCAGGTACCCAGCGATGATGATGACTACAACGCGACGTTCGCCGACTCCCAGCCGGCCGCGGCGATGATGTCGGCGCACGCCTGAAGGTGGCGCTGCGTGTTATCGATCTCTGCTAGTTCCCGGCGATTCCTTACCGCGGCGAGCCTTTTATACCTGGAGCAGTGTTGCGCAGGGCGTGGTATACCATCGATTAGGACAATCGCGGTGTCCAGACGGGCGCCTTTGGTGGTGGGAGTTGTGGTGGCAGAGAGATGCAGTGCTTTAAAGTGGTATTAAGTGAGGGGCTGTGGTCTTGTGTGTGCTCTGTAGTAAAAGCCCCACAATGCCCGCCACTATCTTCTCATTATTAGGTTGCAAGTATGTTCACTCTCGCCACCATAGTGCCACTCCTCAGGCTTAGTAAGTAATCTCCTTAACTGTCAAACTCACGTTTGAAATCCCCGTGAGATAGAGGAGAGTATCAATATATAATTTCTAGAGGTGCAGTTTTCTTATACGGCGTGGTTTGCTGAGTAGTAACAGATACCCGTCTCAAAATGCCATCGTAATTCGATCTAGAATTCTCATTTGAATTCTTCTGAGATGCAAGTTCTAAAGGACACAGTCTTGACCTTTCACTATTTGGAATAATTATGGAATCTGTATAAGATAGAGATATGCTTCTTCGCAACTACGTAGAGCTCGTTAAGTACCTCGTAACGAATTAATCGTTTACCAGCTAATTTCCCCTGTACGTTTATATCATAAAATATCTCCGGTAAATTCATTCAATGAATATTTCCAAATCACTCTTCTCTTTTAGTCATTATGGCATAGGATAAAGATATACTTCCTCGTGATACTGTGGCCCTTATTTACCACAGAAATACATACATTCCTGCAGGCAGGAACAACTCTGACCCTTAGATTGCATTGCAATACAGTTGCAGGGTCCCAAAGATGATATTGACCCGGATTAGGTCACGAAGGACCGTGTCCTTACCTTTGCATGACCTTAGATGCCAGTCTTGCTCAGCAACTACATAGGACCACCTTTAGTTCTCTGAATGTCCACCAGGTGGACCTATCCCAGAGGGCAGCACTAACCTTTCTATTCTTCCCCACGAACGATCCATCCAACGATCATATACGTACCTTCTAGCACCAGACACGACAAGGGGACAAGGCAGTGGGTGGGGTAGGGCTGTCAACACTACACCCCCTCATCCCCAACCCCTGTGCACATCGGGCAGGCCACTTACACGACTCCCTCAGCACACAGAGCCGAGTGGCACCCATCAATATTACATGCTGAGTCTATACAGCGGACGGCAGGCTCTTTTTTCGGACACGGATTGATTGAGGGGTTAAGATCGATTCAGTGCCCGATTCTAACACCACTTCCATAATACTACTACCACCCTGTCCTGCCCACTCACACCGCCCGTACCCACCCCCTCCCCGTACGCGTACCCGCTTCCGCCCGGCCACCCCCACCACGGTCTCGCGCCCACAGCCCGTAAATCTCGCCCCCGCGCCTCGCGCGTGCGCACGGCGCATTAGATCCGGCATCGATTTGAGAGATAATGAATTACTAAAACATGCCATCATTGAAAGCTGATGGCCGTTATGCTGTTCCCACGTGGAAAAAGGTAATAGGTACTTCTGGGCACTGCAAGGGGGCATAGGGTGTCGCGTGGTCGGGGGCAGGGGTGTGACAGCGTACGACAGGGCAATATATGTGTACATCAGAATGACATACACAATATGGACTCTTAGCGTTACGCCAGAGAAGTTAGATGAGAGATAGATAGATAGATAGATAGATAGAGAGAGAGAGAGAGAGAGAGAGAGAAAGAGAGAGAGAGAGAGAGAGGGAGAGAGAGATGGCTATAGCGTTCCTCAGAGCAATCTTAATTGAACTCCACTTACTCATTAATTCAATAAATGAATTTACAACTTGCAATTGGAAATCCAATACACGAAGAGATTGGATATTCCAGAGATATGGAGAGAGAATTGCAAAGTTCGGGTGGATAGAATAATTCTAAAAAAAGGGAAATTGAAAAGTGCGTATGAAGCAGAATATTAAAGGCATACCTCTAGAGAGAAAGAAGGAACTTTGGGTTAAAAGACTAATCATAGAGAGAAATTATCTAACAGAGCTTGACAGATGTCAGCTTATGACACAAGTATGTAAAAACAAAGGGCAGTTTAAACTTTCATTGCACCAACTATCCTCCAGGGAGAAAGCTGATGAATGTAATCAATACAGAAAGAACGATCACTGACAAGCCCTTCTCAGAAACAATTGAGGATGATAGTAATCGCATTAGTTGGGCGAGCGAAATGAACTACCACCTAGCCTACACACCCGGACCAAATGATAGAAACACTTGGGATGTTATAATAAATCATCATGAAATACGCCCGGGAAAAGGCCACAAGGTAAGCCAAAACGCTTTAATTATCTCTGCTGGGCATCTCCAATATCTGAACGAACAATGATACAATTTGCACAAATTCAATTATCCGGGGGCTTTTATTCCTGATTATTTAAATACCCTGAAGAGCACTCGTTCCGGAATCCAAGGGGCAAGAGCGTCGGGTTCCTGTTTTAAGCTGGGGAAATAGAGGACCTTAAACAAACTACCGCCAGCTGCAACAGGACAATACTTAACAACACTTTCAGCCACGGTAACAACCACTCTTTTTTCTAAACCAAGGGATCGGATTTTTTTTCTATCTGTGAGGGCCGGAGAAAAGGGACGTCAGTAAAGCCCGCCGGGGGTCCAACCTGCTGTGAATGTGGCGGATGGCGCTCAGGGAGCAGGTCACGATTAGCTCGGCGAGAGGCTCGCGCAGAGGCGCCCTCTGACGGCCATGGACAGCCCAATCCATAAAGTGAACAAGAAACAGCTAACAAGACGCTATTGGCGATCTATAAGTCTTTGATGGCGACCCGCGTGACCCTGGACCAGTCAACATGAGCCAGGCCATGCAGCCCTTCCGACCCTTCCACCCAGCCACACGCCTCCTCCAGGGTGGACGGGAAGACGAGGAAGTCGAGGGTGTTCCTGGGAGGGCAGGGAATGGAGGAGAATGAAGTTGGGTCGGATCAGATAGAGCCAAGGCAAGCGAGAGTGCTGCGTGGGAGAAACGGAAGCCTAGAGGACAAAAGGAAATATATTAAGAAGGAAGGAACCGTGGAAGAATGAGAAAAGACCGGAATAATAAAGTGTCTGGAGGAAGTATGGGTGCGCAATAGATTTCTAAAATGTGGAGATGTGTGGGAAGAAAGGAATTATAAAAAGGGTAGGATAACGAGAAAAGAATATTTTATGGTAAGACAAAGATGAAGAGGTAATCAATGGAAAAGGAAACAGCATACGGTTAGCTGGATGAAAGAAAAGGAAGGGATATATCTACACTACACCATCCTAAGCCAACGTGCCTAATGCTGTGGCAATGACACATGCAAAGGAATCTTGGTAACCTTAATGCCTATGAACCCAGTCTACTGTGAAGGACAACATTGCTTTTTAGATAAAGAGGGCCGGGTGATGATCATAAGACTGTTGATACTGAGGTAGAGACGGCAAGGAACTAAGGGATGATACGGAGGGGGCTGCTCTCAAAGGAGGACTCAGGGGATATTTGACTAAGGGAGTAGTACTCGTTTACGAGAGAACAGAGACAGACAGATGGAGAGAGAGCAACGGGTAGAGAAAGAGAAGGAGGGATAAAGAGAGGGAGAGATAGAGAGATAGAGAGAGAGAGAGAATGAATGGGAAAGGAGACATTTATAGAATAGTTAGAATGCCGTATTGATAATGGGATGAATATCACCAAGTTGAGGGACTAACACATATACTTTGGATAGAATAGAATAACGGGAGGTTTAGAGGAGTATATAAGGCAATATAGATTCAAACTTTGGACAAACCCATAGTAACATTGGTTGCACGTATTTCCTGAGGCCTTTCACCATACACGATCAGACTGGAGTATTTTCTTCGTAATGCATTCCTTTAATACTATTAAAACATATATCAGTATTAGTACACAGCTGGTAACTTTGCATCATTCCCCTGTTCTCATCGAGCAAAATATTGGATGGCCCTCAATGCAATTGGATCATTCTCATTACTAGGGAGAATTTACTACCTTAAAACAGCTATGAAGACAGAAGGTTCTGACTATAATTATCCACGCCTAATTAACCGCAATGCGTGGGAGACATGCTGTGCTTCTCAAATACTAACTAAATGTCATCGTGTGAGAGAGTGTGTTCGTGTTTCCTGCATCTACTCCATGTAGTGAGAATTCTCATCATATCATCGTGATGACTGAGATATAATATCTGGTGTCATTACTGCAGCGTGTAGATCCCAGCCTTATAGCAGACATCAGACACCCTGACATCAAAGCCGGCAGCACACCCAGCTGCCCTTCCCCACCAGGGCAAATTAGGTGGTCATTTTAATGTTCAAGCATGTACGGGAGAGAAATACTAATTAGCTTTTTTTCATCATTGCCAGTCTGACACACTAGATAGAGAATGTATCCTGGAAATATGCCAACATCCCACTTATGTAGTCACACATTTACATGGCGTGTATGCAATTCTTTATGACTTTAATATTTCCCAACTGTCTCCAAAGAGAAGGTGAAGGTACCTCAACAAGAAGTAGAGAATGATTGAAGTTTTATACATGCAAAACAAGAAATATCAAACATTCTTTCTAGAAAATGTGTGTTCTTCAACAAGGATAATCGGATTTGAAGAGGTTTGAAGGATGCAATAAGGTAGAATTGTAATGGGATAAATGCTCTGTTATATTTCTGAAATCTCCCGTATTCTCACAAAATTTGAGGTCCTGCATACCATGGCGCTTTTGCAGAGGGGGCTGCTTTTTATTAATGGTGCTGTCCTGGTGTAAGAAGTACCAAAGTCAGTGTTGTTAGAATACTCACCATCCATTGCGGTTCCCTCCCCCAATACACAGAAGAGCAAGCTATGCACACATCGCCCAACTCTCATTGGTATTCCGCCTATTTCCATACTTCCACGAAATGTGATTTACTCGCTATTCATCTATTTGCAAATCCATCTCAGATGAATGATGCTAGCACACCTGGGCGTCCCTAGTGATTAGCTCTGGAGTATACAGGTCTGGCAGCTTCGGTAGGCTTTCTATCCTCCCGCCAGGGAGTCCGGGATCGGCGCGTCACACCTCGTCCCCGTGGAAGCAACAGTTCCGTCAGATTCAGTCTGTACTGCTTTCTCATACTCTAGACCATATTATCTGCATTAGCTACGCCAGCCGGTCGAAAGGGGATCTTCTGGGTAGGTTTCAGAGCTTTGAATATGTTTTCTCTATAGTGTTATTGGTTGAACAAAAGATTATTCTGTCCGTGTGGGTATTCACTATGGCTTCAATACGTCGTTGGTATTTTCATCGTTGCACTTGGGAAAGACAACACATTGTAATTGTGGCTAATTGTGGAATTGGATATAATGGTCAATGGGGTAGCTATACAAGCATTCCCTCTATTAGACATTGAAGAAACGACATAAAGTCATCTGATGGATACAAAGGCCTTCCCACAATGCACCACAGCTTCTCCTTCAATCCAAACTGCTGCATTGGGGAAAACTTTCCATCCACCCTCTCTTACATCTAAAGATTATGTTCATATTGTGATTTCACCTCGTAAAATCTCTCATACTCGCCTATGTATTAGTCGTAACGTGTACTACTTATGTAATAGTATTGATTAGTTACTTTTAGGGTACCACCCTTCCACACGGGGCTGGGTCCACCCTGGGCCTGTCAGGGGTTAGGGGAGAGTCTAAATACTACAAATTATCTTAGCCTGGAATAAACGTCCATAGGCTTAACATTAGGAACAGGCTTGCGAGTACGGTAACTCCTTCTCAATGAGTGATTAACAGATAAATATTTCCAGGCTAAGATAAAATTAGAGTCCCCATTCGCAATTCCGTTTGGAGTGCTTCAGAATATTTACTCGGCTATCGCCTCGTTCATATTACTGAACACTCCAAACTCGATGGCGAACGAGGACACAGACCAAACACTCATCAGTTTATTTCTTATCATTTTCATTTCTCATTCAATATTCATAATCAAAGAGTTGAGCAAGTCTAATGACAACGATAGATCAACATTTAGAACCTAACAAACTGGGTCCTACTGGAGTCACATGCACAGTTCGTCATTTGAAATCTGATGCATTTAGTCGCGAGACCCGCGATTTGTATAGTGTCGCATAGTGCGCTCGAGCATTTACTGTCGGGTACTTCCCTCAGATGAATATGCGATAATGATGATTAATGTATAATACAAGTCCGACTCTTTATGGGAAAAGATATGCTCTACAGTGCTGAAGAATACCCTTTTAGCACGTGATCTACGTGATGAAAATGGCATAGCATTTCTACTCACCCTCCCTTTTACTGTGGTATCTCTCTGCACGGGTCGTTCTGTGGTTGAAATGGATTGAGCTTCTATTGACCTGTCCTCATTTGTAGACCTCGGTCATAAAGGTGTGGAGATGAATCCTAGTAATATCCCGATGGCGTGCCCACTGCCGATTACTGCCAGCTAAGCCCTACCCCACGTGACCTGACTGTGTGGATGGCTCTGAGGGGGAACTCAAAGGCATCATGCGGGCCTGTGTGGACGAACAGTTGTGTTTATACAGACATCATGCTACCTACATCGTGCCGATCACCCTCCTCACGACCTAATATCTAGTGTCAAGTGAGCTTTAAACCTAGGAGGAAGCTTTGGCATGCAGGTAGTCAGGGTGACCATATAGATGCAGTAAGAATAACTTTTAAGTATCTTCCATGCCATAAATGTGTCAAGAGGCACAGCGGGGGGATTGTGATATATTATGGATTACGTTATGGCAAATATACTACAATATTAGAAATCTAGAAGACAAGGTGTACTGGAAAGGTGTAGCAAGCACATCGCTAACCTTTCACAAATGGAGATAAGATATCTAAATAATCCTCGTTACCCTTTACTAATCAGTCCAAAGGGAGGTAATGCTAGGTTTACACCATCACCCCAGCAGTCCCGGCAATGGATTTTTGGAGAAACCTAACTCGACCTGTAATTCCTAACTCATCGTATCTGGACTTGGTTGCGAATCTTAACTGGACTTGACTGGACTTGACTGCCGGGAGCTTGCCGGGACTGCCAGGACAACATTTCTGACTGTCAAAAAATTTGCCACAGCAGTCCCGGCGATCCCCGGTGACGTTCGAGTGTGGTGACTGCCGTAAGTGGTCTTAAATGGACTTGGGATGTCTTAGGTCGTCAGGATTGTGAATCCTAAGTCAACTTGGATTAAGGATAGCATTAGGCCTATAGGGACGTAGGTCATCCTAGATCGTCGGGATATTCATTGAACTTCCAACAGTCACAGGCAGAGAATACATTGAATAAGATACATGCTAACCATCTGAGATGGTGAACAACTGTAAACGGTTGTGAACAGGAAAGTTTGAATGTTTTCTAAAAAAATTTTATCATCCCTATTCACTTTTGTTTTGAAATAGTGAATTATGGGAGGAACAAAAGTATCTTATATCATATGTATATATATATATATGTAGGCATCGCTGTGAGAGGTTTGGTCGGGAACTGCCGTAATTCGGTGCAAGTCGACTTATGTCGATGGGAAACAGCCGTAATCAGGCTTAAGTCGTTGGGCCAGGCAATCTTAACTCAACATAACTTGACTTAAGTAGATGGGATGTAGGGATCAGAGCGGAGAAAAAACAATAAAAAACCCCATAAAAGTCCTATCTGGTCGGGACTGCTGTGAGTCCACTGATGTTGACGGGAAACTTCCGTGATCCGTCGGGGTCACATCCTAAGTGGTCGTAACTTGTCTTGGCCGTACCCTGTCCATACCCTAGTCATACCGTCCCCTTGCCTACGGCAAAGATCAAGTCGACGTAGATCGACCTACGTCCAAATTAACTTGACTTAACTCGACGGGATATAGGGAAAAACCATAAAAATACCAAGAAATTACCATAAAAACACCAAGTTGAGTTAGAATTGTGCCAAAATCCATTGCTGGGACTGGCTGGGTGATGGTGTAAACCTAGCATAATGAATCACCGACCTGTGAGTATCCTCCCACCACCGACCAATGCTATACAAAAGTTGTTTCATAAACGGCTGAATACATTCATATTACCAGGCTATTCTCAGTCTAACTCAATCCAACACCTCAAGAATCAATCCCAATGCGGACTGAAAACAATAGATAATTGATAGGGATAGAATGTCACACTAATGCCACGTCCGAAACTTTTTTCCCTAAAGTGGGATTCCCATGATATGGTTCATGTACTTCACAGGATGTTTGTCTGAGACAAATCCTGCTGAGATTCTGTACTCGAACAAAATCTCTTCATCTAAATTAAAGGGTTCCATATTTTCCTGAGACATGTTTTCCCCCTGCGCCTGTTGACGACATTTAACCCT
Organism: Alentia gelatinosa; assembly: GCA_950022655.1. NCBI lineage: Eukaryota > Metazoa > Annelida > Polychaeta > Phyllodocida > Polynoidae > Alentia > Alentia gelatinosa. The sequence continues at coordinate 40,522,750 of OX465582.1, forward strand.
AAAAGGAAACAGAATTTCAAGAGATTTTGAACTATGTAAGGTACCCACCGTGTGAAGTCCCACTTTAGGAACTTTTTCTAACTATTCTGAGTTGCAAAGAATTTGGCTTCAGGACTATAGGTGCACGGGGAATGCCTTGTTTTCTTTTACCGATGAAGCCCGAGATAAAACATTTCTGCAGTTCGAAATTTCAAAATTGCTGTTAAATCTCAGAGATATGTCTATGAATGGATATAAATATTATCAGCTTTGCAGAATATTGAATACGATTTGAACCGTGTAGTTAGTTAGTGCATCCCAGCTATGACTCATTTAATCATCTCATCCTACTTCACAGAATTACATATATATATATTTCCTTATATTACTTTCTGAAAGTGGACAGCAGTACCCGATGTATTGTTTGTTTTCACATCCAGTGGAAGATCTGTCTCATCTGACAGAACTGGTCGGAAAAAAAATCAAAAGTCAGACCACTGCTGTGTGTTTCTTCGACATATCTGAGGCATTTGATTCAGTGACTCACGCATTATCAAAGGAAAATTCAACTACTTTTTCCAGCTTCCTGCTGATTACTGTAGCTGGCTTACTAATTACCTTTTTAATTATTGGCAGTGAGTACTTGCTAATAGAGTTACTTCCACAGTCCTATCGAGCGCAGAGTCGCATAAGAGTCAGTGCTGGGTCCACTTCTATTCGTCAGCATCATGAACGATATGTGTAATTACATGACTGCGTCTGCATTCAAAATGCAAACGATCTATCGGTTAACTCCAGTAGTGAAAATCCTTATATAGCCAGTCATAGGCTTGTAGCTGGGTGATGTTGAGCTAATGGACCCCACCAAACACTAGTAAGATTCAATGTTATGCTTCTCTGCTCGCACAAGTAGCACATTTCTGCCCAACCTGAACCTCTGCTGTGGTGCTGATATGCTCAACGAGAGGCAGTAGTAGAGACACCTATGAGCAGTTGAAGCTGAAGAACCAAAATTGTCTGGTTACATGAGCAAGGTAGTAAATTCCGTAGATCTAGAATTAGAGGAGATTGATGCAGTATACTCATTTCATCTTGGATGGGGCAGCAGTGAAGGATATTGGTTCCCTTTAAAGGGTACAAAGCCAAGCCCTGAGGATTATTTCTCGGTTGTCATGATCTGAGATTGCCAGTTAAGACTCTGTGCGACATTTAATAATTTCTTTCTCATTCAGTTGAAAAGGTAAGGACCAGGGGGCAGCTTCATTATCTAGGATCGTACATGAAGACCCTTTTCTGTACCTCGTTCAAGGGTTATCGTCTAATAATATCTAAGTCTGTTGGCTAAGACAGCATTGGCCGTCCATAAGGTCGTCCATAAGTGTTGAATGAAATTGACCCGCATTGTCCCTGGGTCTCTATGGCATACAGAAAAGGGTCTACATGTACGATCCTGGATTATGAAACTGCCCCCAGGTTCATTCGTCTGAAGTGGGCGTTCCCTCCATGAACATGTCCAACACACATGAAAGTGTTCAAAGTGATATGGAAAGAACAATGATATTTGCCTTGCAGCATTGTATCATGTATCACAGAAAATGTTTATCACAGGTCATCTGAGTCTGTGTCCGTTGAAATTGTTCTTCAGGTGGGAATATCAATTGCTGAAATTTAGGTACAAATAATCAAGGGAAGATGAGAACCTTGATATTCAGATCTGAACTAATACCAGAGGTTTCATAAAGATTAAATTTCTTCCAGATCGACTTCGTATTTTCTAGTATGAGAGATTGCCATGTTACAAGGGAATAGCTATTTGGAATGCCCTTGACAAATATGTGCAGCCCATGGAGTCAGTTGAGTGTTTCAAACGTGTTCTCAAAGCGTATGAAATAATTCCTCTCCACTAAGATCTAGCTTTTGCATTCTGTAACTCTCTCTTTTAATTTTGTCCCATCAACGTTTTTCACCTTCCCCTGTGCTTCATTTCTTCATTATTATTTTCATTGTGGTTATATTGGAGAATCCTTCTGTTTTGTGATCTTACTTCTTTTACAAAAGGAAGAACGGATGTTGCATATAAATAAATGATGAGAAAATCCTGCGGTTAATTTGACAAGCATGTCAGAGGGGCCGACCTCGTTAATTGATTTCTGTATGATGTGTGTGGATTAGTCATACGTGTGCTAATACCGCAATTTCATTCATTCATTCATTCATACATTCCTAATTTCACACTTTCCATCTTACTCAAACTTTCCCTTGTCTTATCTGTGCTTTGCATACAAGTAAATATGGGGGAACTGGAGTTCATTGAAAGTTTAACATCTGAGATGGTGGTAGGGATTATATCCAATTTGAAATATGAGTGTCGAGGATAAGTGTCAGTAATAATTGTAAATCCCGTACACCCTACAAGGTTAATGCAAGTCAGATATTGCTATAATACCTCATCTAGAATCCACCAGGAACTATTCACTGGTAGGTAGCAGGAGTCCACACAATTGCACTGCATCCTACTAATACTTCGTCTTACTTATTCAAATCTTGGGAAGGCTGACGGCCTCTCCCTAGTGCAATGAACATCATCTTTAGCTGTTTCAGTAATATTACTCCCCGTTGACTTACCTACAAAGATACCTAACGAGAAGAAAGGTTTTGATAAACATGTATAACAATAATGGTGCAGTGAAAAGGTAGGAAGTGTGTCGGATGATGGGAATGAGGGAAGGTGTTACATATATATATCGTTTGGTTTAAATCCGAACTCTGAATCCACTGGCATGTCAGAGTTAATCTCAACGGTTTTTACTCTTTTCAAATTCAAATCTGAAAATTTTTCAAACATTACATTTTGGGTATCAACGATAGAATTTAACGAAAAAGTACCACCTTTATCTTTTTCTGAACATATCGTATCCAATTCCCCATCAGATACTCGACTTCTATCCTTTTGAGCAACCTGTGATAAATCTGTGTCATTAATACTCAATCTATCGCTACCGTTAGCGTTATTTGACCTGACCTGACCTGATTTTTCTGGAATGCAGTCAGTCACGTGGTTTCTATTAATAACATGAGACATTGTATCAACTTTACCGCAAGTATCTAGGTTACTCGGATATGCATTTCATTTGGTATTTGTCTTCTTGTTTTGACACGAGAAAGCCCCGTGACTACTGGAGTGACAAACACTGCAACAATGTCGATATCTACAGTTTGTAAAGGTACAACCATTTTCTTGTTTGTTATAAGCATTACAAGTGTGAGAAAAACCAGAGTTTGTCGCTTTTGTCTTTATTTGTTTTGCATTTTTGGCATTAATTGTCCCATCATAAGACAAATGCCTAACAATATCGCTAGGATCGATAGTAGCGAATGACTTAATACCTTTTTTGTTCGCTTTTTCCTTAATGGATTTATCGTACCTAATCAAAGCTTTGCTTTGAAAAACTCGTGTTTTAGCCTTTTCTGTAAGAAGAATCTGATGGTCGACTACGCCAGAAATATCTTTCCCATTCTCAAACATTTCTTTTAGCATTTTCAGATTTACTAACACCAAACTTACGTAAGAGCTAATTTTTTCCCCCTTTTCAAGATATCTGGAAGTATCATATTTACCAGTTTTCTTTTTTCTATCGTCAGAACTTCTTGATCTCGACTTGGATTCAGAACTCGCACTTGAATCTCTTGAGCTGCTCGGGGATGATCTCGTAGAAACTCTTCTGTGTTGCCTCGACTTGGAACGATTTTCTCTTGAACTCCTATCATTTGTAGTCACCAGACGAAGAATGGTAGAAATCGACGATTCCAAATCATCCATCCTCTTCTCCATCTTGGAATTCGCTCCACCCGTAGCCGCTGCAGAAGAACTCGCATCACCCTCCTCCGAATTTGCTGTAGCTCCCGACTGCCCACCAGCTTGCCCGTCTCGCGAAGTCGCTGTAGCCCTCAAGTCCACATTTTTTTCCACAAAAACATTTGGCATATCATCCAAATATTCCCCAAGAACATCCATTCCTGAGTGTATATCATCAGCCTTCATAGAAGGCGCCTTCTTCCTTGACCGACCCATGCTTTAGGTCTTTTAACCACTCCAAGATTAAAAATCGACTGCTCAGGTGAGCAGTTAAGAGCGGAATTTTGTTTAAACCAAATTAGCATCACCAAGAAACCTCCGGTTACCGCATCAGGTAACCGGGTAACCTGGAAAGTATGAGTGACGCAAAACAAAAAATGATGTACCGCAGTGAATAAACCTGTGAAGGATATTGGTTGATAATTTATATTTATATAAACGTAGTTATATAGTAATATATATATATATATACCCAACCTACCATCACCAATACCTTCCCTCATTCCCATCATCCGACACAGCAGGAATGACTAGGCCTGACACCATGGCACCATGTCATAGTCCTCTTGTTCATGAATTTGTATGTTTATTTTAGTGTACATGCAAGCTGTGTGCATTGTGTGTCATATCAATTTTGGGTACTGGACAATGACTAGTAATACTGCACTGTATGGGAATGTTGCCTTACTAAAGGTAATAATGTACCTATGACGACAGGGTCAATATGTGATAATCATATTTCAACATTTATGCAACAGACCCCAGCGTTGTAGAATAACTATTGAGATAATGAATAGTTATCTTACACCTCGAAGGATAGATGTAGTATTGGTAAAGCTGTTATACCAAAAGATCTATTTAAAGGTTAATCGTTAACATCTTGTAAGTGTCAAATTGTGAAATACAAAGGGGTATTCTTGTTGTAGTTGTACAAAGAAAGCTTATTTGTAAAATTGCATTGTCCTCCGCCAGGATTTATTGATCATGTCACCTTATAACTCAGAATGTATGTCATTTTATAAATCTTTATAGAGGTAATTGTGTTACTCTCGTTACAATTTAACAAATTTCTATCTTGAGGGTTCTAGTTACTGAATTAGAATGCAAAGTTTCAGAGTCGTTGAACTAAATTACTTATGGAGGGAAAATATTTAACATTAGAGGGATGTCTTACGGAAGTATCTCGTGAAAGGACTTCTTATCGAAGCACTGTAAATTTATCATTTAATTTCTGAAGCGTCAGCCTCAGTTCACCGTCTATCTTTTAAATTAATTGCGATCATGCTTACCACCGCTATGACACCTTTGACAAGTGAAAACAGAAAAATAACGAAAAAATACAGAAAATACATTTTAATTTCAAGATCAAAGCATTCCAACTTTCTCCCTTCTGTGCTCCCGACATTAGGTTTTTGTGGGATAACCTTTATCTAAATGACAAACAAGGAGACCCACACTAAATTAGCATCTCAAATATACAGATTTAAGTGGATTCTTTTCCCAGCAGGCAAAGCCTGGATGTGGTATGCCATAAAACCACAGCAGTAAGTGTTTCCCAAACCGATGCGAAAGTTCGCGGAACCTTTTGAAAGAGAGAATCTGCAATTAATGAGGGAGGAAGGAATAGTCCGTCAATAAACTTCCGGCCTTTTAATAAGACGTAAAGAGCAGGTAAACTTTCATGAGATGTTGCGATCTTCAAAGGGCAGCACCTGAAGTATTCTGCCGGTACAAGTACTGAATGGAGGAGAAGCAACTTGGGTCTGTTCCCTTTTCATCAATGCTCTGACATTCAAGAGAAATATCCTATTTGCCTGTTGTATATATATTAGACTGTATGATTGCATTAATAATCGCTCCTTCACACGTGTATTAGGTATGGTAGAGATCTAAGCCTTAGGTAAATTATCCCTCAGAAGTAATGTAAGTACAGTACAACCCCGCGTAGGCGGTCAGCCTCCGTTTCGGGCCAAAGTGCCCGCTTACGCGGGTGTCTGCTTACGCGAGGTTAAAATAAACATCTAATAGAGAGAACCGTTCCGAACTCATAATAATAAGAAATCTGACGCAAGCACCATACATTGTTTATATACGAAAGTTCCGATAATGCCCGTAAGGTGGCCGAAAAAGCATACGGTTTCCGGAATCTACTCAGTAGGCTCCATTGGCTTAGTATGGAGACTCCGCATTAGGTGGGTAATAAAATTGGGTCTCTATATTTTAGAGATACGTAGGAATAATAACTCTGACACAAAATAACCACACTGCAGAGAAAAAAATCGGTCATGATTTCTCTCGGTAGGTATGACATGGATATTGATGGCAGAGTGGAGTAGATGGAAGATTTGTACTGAAGCCTTTTTTTGTAAGACTCACTGGTTCTGTCCTGGTGTCCTGATGATTTCTAGTGCAGGATTTAAAGATTTAATAGAAACTCATGGTAATAGCTTGGAAATCACAAGATTGCAGATTCATAGTGGGTTTATTTAAGGAACAATGAAAAGTTTAAGATATAAATATGATTCCGAATCGGTAGAGATGTAAATTTAGTGAGTGTGTTTGATGCCTATTACAACGTGTCATTTCTAGCTTCATATGTGTTCCAGTGTGGTACATCATGATCCACTATGTCTATCAACCATTTCCTTTTCGTAAATGCCTCTTATCTATAAACACTGACACTTAATCTACATACGGGCAGGGAACGGCGGCGAACAGGAATGTGACATTTGTCAGTGATACACTTTTCCCCAGGCAAAGTCTGCCTCCTGTCCCTCCTCAGCCGAACACACAGTCAAAATAACGTTCAAAAGCAGGGAGCTAAAAGTCAAATCAGTTGCTGCAGGGAGCCATGCGAAGGAGATGTGTCATTCGAATACGATGCCCAACAACGAGTTAGCCAGTGACAATTGGCAGAGGAGGCTAGTTTCCGATGTGCCAAAAGTTCATCCTTTGAATACGCTACTTACAAGGTTTAAATGTGCAGAAGCGAAATGTGGAGGATGAAAGAAGAGCACATTCATTGCAGAGAATTAGTTGCGTCATTGAATAAAGATTTAATTCTCCGATTATCAGTTTATGTTTTTAGTGCTAACACCTATCTTGTGTCTGCTTATGCATTCCATCAGATCCATTCTTGTTCTGAATAATGTGCTAAAATAATTTTCAAAGAAGCCTATGGAATCGACTTTACATCATATGATTTAAGCCGGAAATGATAGAACACACAGGTCACAGTCAGACCTATTAATACTAACGTCGTGAGGAGTAGGTAGACGACCTCATGGAAACAATATAAACTATGAGTCATACAGTAAGGCCCGGCGTCCAGCTACTATAATATATGGCTCCGATATGGACTACAATGCACCTCCTTTAATCGGTGTCTAATCGCAGAAACGTGGTCAACTGCCCCGATATTAGGGGACCTTCCGACGCGATTTTGATTTTTTATAGGGAGGTGCATTGTAGACCATATCGGAGTCATATCGTAGTAGGTGGACGCCGGGTTTAAATATACGGGGACATCTCTTTGGAACCTGTTGTCCGCGATTGTTCGGCAGACCCCCCATTTATATCGAATTTGAAAGGATTACCAAAACTCCCATGTTAAATTCTAATTCTAAAAATTCTGACGTAAACTTTTAAGCGATTTATATAAATGGCTCTTATTCTGGCTCGTGGAGATAAAGATAATCGTATTAGAATTCCAAGTGTCCTATTGTCCTCTGCTAGAACCAGAGACTGCCTAGGCAATGCTGATATGGCGTCCTAAACTCGGCTTTATTGTAGCAAAAACCTGTATTATGAATCTGTGTAATTCTATGATATTGGACATCATGATCGCTCAATAAAGCTTTTGAACAGATAGACAAAAATCTGCAATATACAAAAATTCACCTCCTGTATAATAATAATGAAGATCGTGATAATGATAATAACAATACAAAAGATAGGGGGAAACGATAGAAAAATAAGGACAAAAACTAATCATGTCACTGATACCATAGAAAAAAATGAGTATTGAATTTATCATTACCACACTCATAGCCATCCATATATGAAGCGTTTGGGATTCACAGAGAATAGATGCAGATCTAAACTGTAAAGGTTTAAACATCCGCAGCAGAAACAGGTAGGTAAGGAATGATCGACAATCTACTACAAGTACATTTACTATCCTGAAGAAAGATGCCATGTTGGGTGATTCATCAAGCTGTATAATAAATCATATAAGTGGAGCCAACACCAGAACAGCTGCACGCCGTATAAACCAATCTCAGAACCAGTCAATCACTGAACAGCTGAGACTGGATAAAATATAACTTAACTCGATTAATATTTTGAGACTCAAGCTAGGGAAGTCTGTTAGGAAAACACGACACCATTTATTCACAGAGGGAAATATTTTAGAACACGTCTCAACTTAGTTGTGCGGGAATCTAATTTGGTGAATCAGAGAATTTATAAAACTGGTCTGAACTAAAACCTGACGAGTCGATATTTAAAGCTGCCTCTCCGTGCATTTCTGACACCTGAGACAGTAAAGAAAAAGAAAGATACAGTCCTTTCTTGTGGTTTGTATACACATCTAAGTTTCTTTTCACTTTCTCTTTGCCTCGATATCTATTTCAGTATCATTGATTGTCGTTCAAGCGATACTTCTCACCAGCCGTAACTGGTTCATCTGATGCAACGGAAAACAAATGATCGACCGGAGACCATTTTCCCAGGTCCGGGTTAACACTGTCCGTCGGTTACCTGAAGCGGGCGTGGCCGACGGATTTCTAGTTGGAGTATAAAGAAGAAACCAACAAGTTTTGGTCAAATATGTCGTTCTCCACGAGTTTGGTGCGGTGTGATATGAGCGAGGCAACAGGCGAGTGAGTATCACATAGCATTCAAACGAGCTGGAGAATGACCTCTTTGACTAAAACGAGTTGCTTTCTGTATTTATTTCAACCCTGTACACACTAAAAGAATGGACAACACATAGGATATAGACCATGGAGAACGGACGGCAATACTCGTAGGGGCATGGAGAACGAGTTCCCAATGTTAGGCCTATGGACATTTATTCCAGGGGTGAAATAACTTCTCAAACTGTATAGACACACTGCATAGTCTCCGATAAAGGTTGAAGCAGAGGCTTATGAAGCCATATGGAGACCAGGTGCACCTACTAAACAGAGGCTCCCCGTCATATTCTGATAGGGTTTGTTAATGCCCACAGAGAAAATAACCATATGTCGACAATGAACCCCTGGTGAAGTACCTCATTAAAAACGAGCTATTTTAATAATCAAGTCGCAAGCAGAGTAATAGAAATATCCATAAAACTGTATCCATACTTGAGAATATTCACACCAACCAGCCTCACTAAGTAAGGTTAATGATATATAACTTTGGTTAAGTAAATAAAGTTAAGTAGGATTGAAAATTGCACTATGAAGATAATCTAAGGCCAGGAACCCACTGAACTCCCGACACACTACGACAAGTGTTCCGACACACTACATTACAGAACCTCTTAACGTTCCGACATAGCAACCATGCAGTAATTCAGTTTCGTCCTCTGACTTTCTATAAGCCGGAATTTTTCAACATTCTGAAAGGCCATGACGCAGTGATTGTGATTTATAGGTATGTTATAGTCATGTCGGAGCAATATCCTAAGCAGTGGGTGCCCGGCTTAAGTGTGAGGCGTGTCCCATGTACCATGTAAAGCAATATGTAATCCAATCTGGAATGGTCCCTGGCTTCTAGACAGTGCAATATAAATTAAAAACAATTTTCTGGATTGAGAAAATATGACAAAATTACAAACCGTTCTGATATAAAATGACATTGCTATTAGAATATATGGTTACTGGTCATGTTATTTCACATGAGAGTTGGCTCAACAATTTGGAACACACTGTGCCTGTAGAAGGTTCTGCCTAAAAAAAGGTCTTCAGTGATTTCTATAACTAATGCAGGATTGGATAGTATGAGAATGCACCTTTTAGTAACACCGGGCTCGTTGAAGCCTGGGGGAGACTTTGGTACTGATGGTTAGAGTTTTCCTTCAGGGATTCAATATGGTGGATAAGTGAATTGAAAGCTACCATGGACTATATGAAGAAGGGTGATTAAAGAACATGAAGAATTGAAACTTTCTGATATCCCAGATGCTCTTTAGCTGCTAGAAAAGGAAGTTCCCTTCCTTACAACTAGATTTGATACATCTTATATCCGACATCTAGATTTCCTATTATTGTCTTCTAGTTTCAGATCCCAGTTACTTTATAGTCTCAGTCTCAGGCTGAGGAATAGCTAAGAATGAGGCTTACCAACACGTTCTCTGGTCAGATATAATTCAGGTACCGGCGAAAAGTTTACCCGGGTAATATGTTTCATAAATGCCTAAGGTCAGTTACCCCTGTACATTACCGGTGAATTACTATATTTGTAGTAGAATTCCCAGAATGGCAATCATGGTTATAAACTGAAAATGATAGAAATTAAACCTTTAGCTACGCTGTGATACCTGGAGGCATTCTCGGTATAGTAGCACGCTATATGATGCCTTGAAGCATCATTTCCGTATTTTAAGTAATAAGCGATATATCATATTACAATCTCATTGGAAAAGATCCCTCGAGTTCTAGCGGTGTTTGATGAACCGTTATTAGTTATCCATTTCATATTCATAAAAGGGAGTTTTTAGGAAGGACTCTGGTAAACTTTGAGATGCCAGTATGTTTTGCCCAACATCTGCCTTCTGACCTCATCCTCCCCGGCCTTCATTCCATATTCAATAAAACATGACATTATCTATTTAATAGCAGACTTAGAATAGCTGTAATATTAGGATATGCAAGGATTCATGTGCTAAACAACACCTAAATATTTCAAAGTGAGCAAATTATTTTCTTCCTGACATCAAAGAAGAAAGCTATTATCGAATTTGATGTTATCAACCAAGGGAAAACATGCCCATTTCAATCAGAAATTCATTTCAATTTGTAATGATTCCCTGGTGGCTAGAGTTTCGCAAGGATGTCAAATTCACTTTATTTTTCTGCTTAACGAAACTTGGCAGGCTCTTGTAATTTAGATAGATGAAACCGGTCGGATTATTCTGGTTGAATACCTCATTTCTTTACACTGTTTAAGCATTCTGGTTTTAAGTGCTGTTCCACGGTGCGGGTTACTGAACGAATTAACCTTAGCAGCACAGACGGTCTTGATATCTTTTATTGATTTTGTTTTTTCTGGATCTTACCCCTCATCGATCTTGACACCTATTTAGGGACTGCCTCTCGGTCGCTGTTTTCCAGTTTGTTGCTTCAGGTGCGAATGTTGATCGATGAAGATCAGCAAGGAATCCTACCGAAAACCTAATTAGCTGGGTTGCAGTTTCATCTGCCTCACCAGAAATTTCCCTTTGTGTTTGCCACCTAGTCTGGTATAATATAAGTTAGAAATATAGCCAGGATGTTCTCTTGTTGCGGTCAATTTCGATAAATATAGTTGGAAATACACAGATAGCTCCGACAAATTTCTGTCTGATTGCAGTTAGGTAGCAGTTGTATTAAAGTATCTAAATAAGATCACAATACATAATATATCTCTCTTGAATGTGAGAATGTTGGACAACAGAAATACACGTGAAATATATGTAGCAGGGTATTAATTTACTTTTGACAGAACATAACTTTTTAAACATCATTGCAAACAATCCGACGGATTGTAGTCAGGATAACATCTCTCGTAGCATGGACTGAAGTTTCACAATTGTTAATGATCAGCTGATTAAAAAACATAATATAATCGTTGGTTCTGCAGTTTACGGAGGTACTGACTAAACACTTTCTGGAGTTGCCATCGTTGTCTATGGTTATATGCTAGCATTGAGAGACTCGCATTCTCTGTGTCGGTGTTGTTCTGGGGACATCCAGCTCCGACAAAGAAATTCCTCCTGTTATTGTTCCCGAATCCATTGTAATGTAAGCTTTTATTTTGCCATTATCTGCTCCTCTGCAGAAAGGCAGGCTAAAAAAGACAGGAAGTGAATGGAAGTCATCATTCAATGTGCACTTCCTTTGTATAATTATGTGCTATGCGACATTCTCTTGTGATATTATTCTTTAAAAAAATTAGGATATGATTATGGGTTGCTGCGGTCGATGGGTATCATGAGATTATAGGTGCGGGTCTGATATCATTCATCGCTCGCGTTGCACTTTCTCTGTACACCATCCACATGGATTATCGTATGACATCGGCTTGCATCTTCATTAACCTGCCATGTAATCTATCATGAAGTACAAATGCTATCGCTCATCGTCTCAGCCCACACCACAGCGTCTCATCTCAGTCTTTATTGCACCCTCTGGGTGCTGAGATTCTGGGTTAAAGAGGGTGACGCATCGGCTTCAATAACTAGTCAGGTCGTCGGGTGCACCTTTTGGTGCAGATTATCTCCTTTCAAAGTGAAAAATTGCAATTATTCTTTTTCATAAAAAGTAAATGCATGTACAGATGGAATGCATAACTAGATGTCCTAGTTCATCGTTTCTGAAATACAACGATTTACCTCGTTCATTATGAATGCGCTTAATAAATCAAATAAGAAAGAATCAAAATGATGAATAACCAAGATTAACTATAACACTTTTATATTTTATCTAGTTATCTTGATAAATAACCTTATTTCTTTTACAAATGGTTTTATGAGTGCGATGATGAACTAATGCTCAGTTATATAGAAACAGGTCGGAAATCGAAGTTAAAATGTGTTTCAATTATCCTTTGATACGAATATATCACTGAATGTGTCACTGAGGAAACAAGTCTGGACTATTATATAAGGAACGATACTTCGGGCTGTTGAATAAAGTTTCTAATGCTAGTGCTGGACGATACGATAACTCCAAAGATAAACGACATCCTGGACGATGTTTTCCATTCAGTGTTGTATGAGAAAACAGAAGATGTTCTCTAAATAAACATATTACACAACACGTTGTAAAAGCTTTAGGTTACTCTTTTTTATCAAAACATCTTATTCTTACAAAACGTTATTTTACACAACACTATGGTCCCAAAGACAATTCTAAGATACATTTTTGTCGTTCGTAGTTTATTCAACGGCCCCCTGCTCTCCAATATAAAATGAGATGCATTACCAAAGATTCCACATAATATATATGTAGCATCCTTTTCATTCTCATGTGGTGTAAGTGTCTGGGGAAGGCACTTCTGTTGATCCCGGCAGTCTAAGTCTCAATTAGGACATCAAGATGTATTGTTATATAAACTGCCCCACCCATACCGAGGTGGGGGACCACACAGACGTGATGAATGCATCCAATAAAAGCTCTGATGAAATTTGCTTTTACAATGACTGCTCCGAGATGGACTGAGGAGAAAAAAATGAGGAAGAAACTGCGGCTCTCCGGTCCATTAATTTCTGCTCGACGTCGGCCTTCCGCTCCCGCCTGTCCTTTGTGATTGAATACTCTTTATTAAAGTGCGTACTGCGTCATGGTCGTGATGGCAAACACTACGTCGTCTTGGGTGGTGATCACCATTCGCCTTTTTAAGGGTTGTTAGAATTAGGTGGAGGTAATGAAAGCCTTGTCTTTTAATCATCGCCGTGATTAGTCAGGGAAACACAGATGCAAACATTGTTCTCTGTAATCTGTTATACCTCCTTCACGACACTCGCTCGTGGTTTGCTGGAAATACTTGTTTCGACAATTTTCTTTTACCCCCAATTAGTTTCTACATTCATGGTGAGCCTATATTGTCATATTCCTATCATATTGATAATTGATCACCATAGGGGGATCAAGTAATGTGCGATGATAACATCCTTTACAAAATAAGATACAACGTTGAATTTTATGCATTTGTTGCTCTTAGCTCATAGTTGCTGTCCCCTAGGGATCATATGTATAGCAATGGGCGGGCACTCACTATTTAAAAACTGCTGCTGGGGGTGTAGTAACTTGCGTTTTGTTACCTTGGTCGAAGGTTTCTTACCCAGGTTGAAGTTTTCTTACCTAGGCTTACACGTGACCAAAAGCAACTTTCTTTGAGTTTGAAAATGGCGGATAGTCGATTCAGGCATTCCAAGATGTTTCAAAAACTCCCCACAGCAGCATTGAGTATGCAACAAACTGGAAGCATTCCCGTGGCTACGGCAGGAGAATGCCTGGAAGCATTCCCGCGGCCTAGATACATTTTTCCGCAATTAGCTACTAAAGTATATATTTCATCAAGAAATCCTTGATGGATTTTCGTAATTTTTTCAGTCGCCTCTGGTGATATCGGAGAAGCTCAATCCTGAAAGTTTAAGGTAACTGGCAGTAGGGGGCATAAATTTGTCCAAGTACAATTATAGATAATTTCCAATTATCCTCAATCTTTTCAAACTTTGTGCATTGTGCATTATTGTGCATTTGTGCGATGTACAATCGCTGTCGGATTTTGGACGTTCTATCTTGCAAAATTTCAACATTAGGAGAGCATCAACACAGTGAAAAACGTATGAGCTAGAGCTTTACCTTTTATTTAGGTATATTCTCGAGAGTCTAGGTTTATGACAATCAGGGCATGTGACTTAGACAACTGTTCGTTATCTTCTCTTTGATCTCCTGATTCGCTTTCATTTTAGATTATAATACGTCTAATGCTCAGGCGAGACAAAGGATTATTTCAGTACATGGTTTATTTATTTCAAGAACGCCTTATCCGTTGAGATTAGTTGATGAAATACGGTGCTAAACAAATGCGGATTAGATAATGTAAAGAAAGTCATAAAAAAAATGTAGAAAACACGTTATGAAATCTGAGCTCTTACTCGAGGAAACGAACAGATTTAAATAGGGATTCCTTCCGCTCAAGCGCGACCTATCATCAGGGAAATTATAGGTTCACATATCTAGTCCAAAAACAATCTGGTGGAAACTAGGGTATCATATTTAATCACCAGAATCATGATTTCTATGTAGTTGTGGGGATTACAAGAGATAAGAATCATAGATCGTAGCCTTGATCGATCTACAATGTCGCTGCAATATAATTGGTTTAAAAATGGTGCAAGATAAACACGTTCGGTGTAGTTGCTCTTTAGTTTTGAATTTGATATCATTTTAGCATTTAAACTGGTTCTCTGTCATGTAATCATTACATTTTGGAGGAATCTGGTTGAATGCTACATATCTTTCACTTAAAATAAATCAGTGAAATAATTTGTTCTCCAAAGCTACACACTTTCTCTTGGCTCTTGCTACCTCTATGTGAATTGTAGGAAAATCGGCCTTTTATTACTCTCTTATACAACCTGTGTTTACGTCAAACTGAATAGATCCCTTTGATACTTAAAGTAAAAGAAAGATCTTATTTTAAAATGATATTACTTTAGAAGTATTTTTTACACAAAGAGGCAAATATGACGATGTAGGGGATAACAAGCCAAATCCGAGGTGTGTGCTGGAAAGTATGAAGGATAATAGAATAACCTATTTGACAAAATGACGACTCAAGCTCCAACAAAATACTTAGGAAAGGAGAGATGCTATTCAAGGTTTGGCTTAAAGGATTGCGGTTCGTGGATTGTTGGCATACTCTTAAGTCAGTGGGTAAAGGAAGGCCCTTTCTGAGGGTTCACAATACTTTTGATGGGGGTTCCAGTTCTTTACATGACAGAGAGACCATGTGTTGGCAATGCTACAGGTTCTATTGGTTCTGGCAAGATCAGAAAACGCATCGCCCGTGCCCTCGCCAACGGGACGGTCTATGATGTAAACCTGGCATGACTTCAAAGAAAGATTGGTCCGTAAATAGAGTAACTCAAAGTCGATCTTTGAATAACAGTCTACAAACTTCAGTAACCACAGCCTGCAGCAAACTATAGCTCACGTCGAACAAAGTTTATTGGTTCGCACTCAACTATAGAAATGATAAAAATGTGCCTTGTAGTAAAGCCATGGGTTGTGACTTTAACTTGTACGTGACTATCATCATCATTGAAATCGAAATAGTTCAGTATTGAGTGACCCTTTTTAAAGCAAACTTTAGCATGCTTAATAAGCTACCGCCTTCTCTTTCTTTTGAATAAGTGACCTGTCTTCTATATATTTGTTTAGTAACAATGGTACACTTTCTAATTCATAGTAGAAATTCATAGGAAAGTAGAATGTGAAAAATCTCAGTAATTTCCGGGGCATGTATTCTTGGTAGTTTGGACAAATGATTTCCAGACATGCCTGATATCGCTTCGTCAACGCTCTAAACCGGATATCAAGATGGAGCCAATGTCTGACATGTTGTGATTCTTTTAGGTATGGATATTCTTGTAATGTTTTTTTTTATATTCATACTTGTTATTTAACTCTCACTCAAATATACTCAGCAGCCCCAGGTAACAATCTTTGGGTGGCGTGATTAACTTGAGACATTCTTTTTAGTTTGAATTGTAACTTGATCTGAACCACCTTTCAATATATATATCTTTGAAAAAAAAGTTGGCTTCCACAACAATATTTTCATATATGATAGGAATTTTAGTATTTTACTTTTATATCTAATGCTGATATTGGATTCGAAATTGCACAAAAGGACAAAAGGTATCCCCTTACCTTGCTAACATACTGCTTTAATGCATCATTTAAACTGGAAACGGCCAAACATCCTAAATTCTAGGGAAAACCAGTTGCGGGAAATAATCAAGTGCCACAGTTTTTATGAGGCTAATCCTGGTCAATATCCTCAATCTGATCAGATACTCTATTATTTTTAGAAGAAATGATATTGTAATATATACAATATCAGAGCAAAAATCTCCATGTGTCACTCACCTATATCCCCGTTTTGTGGACCAACTTTATTAGCATATCTACAACAAAGCTATCGGTTAATCACCCATTCAGAACAGAGGGGCTTATCGGTGGCCTCAGGAAATCCCTGATAATAATCAGGTGGGGATGCTACTGGTATGCTCTGACGACAGGAGAAAACTACAGCTTCAACCATTGTAAATACTGTCACTGGTTGCCTCACCTGTGTCTGTGCTACTTTGACCCAGACAGGTCGTTCTGAAACCGTTCATGTCCTGAAGCAAATATACCATGGATCATTTATAAAGGCAGCGGTCTTCATGGAGCAATTGAGAGCAAATAGATGAATGGTTACGTTTGTGCGAAAAGGATTAATATTGGAAAACGTGAAGAGCACCATGCACTCGGCCAAATGAAGATGAACACACAGACATTAGTTGTGTTGTTGTTGTCGTTTTCCCTGTGGCGGGGAAACTGCACAACAAACAGTAAGTGCCAACTATTAACGCACTATTCGTGTTTATTCCGCATTACAGATTGTGGTTCATGTGACTAAAGATGGTCGTAGTTAACGCTGTCAGACCTGATCTATAGACTCCTGACTTTAAGATGGATGAGTCCATTAACGATACTTGAGACGCCATGATGTAGTTCTGATTTAAAAATCGAATGTTTGGAATTGCAATATTTAGAGAATCGTTGTATATGTGCATACTCAGCTGTTTTAATCCTCATTCTGATTACATAGTCTATATATATATATATACCGTGCATGAATATGGGCCATAAAGTGATCACAGTTTTCACTGCGAAAAAACTCCATACTTCACAGGTAGTTCAGAGCATATTTGTCATAATGCCTATGTCTTGCTGCAAAAAAGAGAAGTACCATTTCTCTGGCAGTATCACGATGGGTTTGCGGATGGTGAAGACAGGTAAAACTAAGCAATCTGCAGAAAACTATGATATCGTAATTCTAACAGGCACAACTTCTAATTCTGTTAGTGTGCCATCCACTTTTGAAAGAAGTGCCTCGAAAGGAGAGGCCCTAAAATTCCCTTTACCAGAATCCCATGTGTTCGTATATTTGTAACTTTCTTGCCATTGAGCAATTCCAGTGTAACACCAAATGGACAGCACTCGGTATTTCTATTGTTGCATTGTCAGCCATCAGTGTATCAATGCAGCCATGATGACTCTAGTACTTCTTGAAAAGTTAAAATCAAGTTTCATATCTGATGTCCATCAGCCTCTACGATTTCATCTACAGGATCTCATCTGACTCCAACTGTTTGCATGTGCCTGTCAGACGCTCTGAAAAGCAACAAAATAAAATATGAATTAAGTGTTACTTTGGACAATTTTAGAAACTGAAAGACTACCCTGTGCACATCATGCTATTCCAATTTTAGACTCTTATTTCCATGAAAAAAATATAAAACACGGTTAAGTTAGGCTTAAATGTGGCCTTAAGCTGCTGGAAGAATATGATATTTTTGGTGCCATAACAATATAATATCTTCATTTTCTGGGTATTTTTTATTAACTTATTTTTTTCCACACTCGTTATATTTTCACGCACTGCCTTCTTGCCCAGAACCAGAGGTTCTCTTAATCCTTATGTTTTTATATTCTATATGAAGACAGCCCGTTCCGCTCCATAGAAGATCAGGTGGAAGCACCAAAAAGGGAGTCACGGTTGAATGAACAGCAGACTGATTCGACTCAGATGTTTGTAGATGATATATTTACGGACCACAACCACGCAGGATACGACTCCGTCACAGAAGATAAACTTAAAGATCTTGTCGTTCAAACACAGAGCCTGGTCTTTTCTAAAGTGAAGGCAGCGCATTCTGTAGATGGGATACATCAGCAAGCGGGCACAATAGAAGGAGAGCAGGTAGGCAGGAACGAACATGGTATGAATAAACAAACTAAGGTTTCTGAAGATGGAACACGCAGTTCCATGGGACTTCATCATCAGAACCAGTACGAGAAGGAGAATGATGAAGAGAAGGGCTTCTTTAACCTTGATCGGGTTAACACTTTAAGTGTGAACCATGAAAGTCGTCTGCAAAGTGGATGGTACCAGGATGGAGATTACTATGATGGGAATCGACCGCAGGTACCAGCGACTGGAACCCTCGAGAACGGCACAAAGTGTAGTGACGTAGAGAGAGATGTGAAGCTTTGCTTTGATAGCAATCATCTCAACGTACCCGTCATGCTCCTCGATCCTAACCAGAACTTTGCTGCCTTCTGTAGGTACGTCTAAAATAAGAAATTTCCATTTGAAATTAGACTACCATCAGGTTCTACCTAAAACATTCATGTTTAAACCTTTATTGGTCATCATCAAACATACTTTATGGACAGTCATTTTTACATATTAAAATTCTATTGAGATAAAGAAAATAGTCTTGCCAAATGAGGTAGTTAGGATAAATACGCGATTACCTATCGCATTTAACGTGATGATGCTGGCAAGATGTGGGCTAAGGCTAGGTAGGATAATACAAGCAGCTGCAAAGGACAAACAAATGAACCTAAAGTCCAGATGCTCTCTTTATTCCTGAACAAAGGGAGCGCCAGATTTAAGTCGATCAGTACTATAAAGAGGCAATATGAAACGCTCGCTTCTTTATACACAGTTTGATTTACGTGATGCACTTGTCATGTTGGGAGAAGGTAGACTTTCGAATAGCTTTCTCTGTGTGTGAACGGATGCACACAAATGATGAATTTTGGAATAGAGTTTTCACTTTCACTAGTGTCTTGGACAAAACAACAGAATATATCGAAATAAACAACGGAGCACATCACTAACATTTATCACCAATTGTGTTTCTCATGCATAAAATTATTACCAGAAATATTTTCGAACTATATGTTTTTTTATTTTCTGTCAGAATATTTTCCTACTCGGAATCAAACAATGTTGAACAATTCGTAAAAAAACATGTCATACTCGCTATGCATAAACCCACATGCAATAGGACAAAAGGTGTTTTTGATTCCAGGTCTGCTGGAAGGGTAAGGAGTTTTCATAATCCCTTTACAGTATGATTTGATTGATTTTATCTTACTGTGAAATGAGCATTGAGGAATACGCCTCAAACGAAGTCATACCACATGACATATTCTGAAAAGGGCCCAGATACACCTAACCCGCCTGTTTATAATAGGGCGGTGAGACAATGCAAGTCATGTGTAGGAGAGGAATACATTTAGTGTTCGAGTAATACCGATAATGTAATCCGGGAGGTACACATTCAAAATGGGAATACAGTTTTATCATAGTGCAGTGCTATGAGTTATCTAGCATTTATATTTCAAATAACGTTCGAATACGAATAAAGGGTACTTACCATAAATGCTAGGAACCATTTCTTTTTTTCTAATAAATTTATTTATCGACTATTTCTTTCACCATAGGGTGTTTTACAAAGTAACAGTCGCACGACTATGTTACAGGTACATGTATTACAAACATATCTATTTTATCACTCACTTCATCATGTTTCTGAGACAGGCTCATACAACACATAATTTCTTTTTAAGTAACTGGATTGTAATTCACACTCAATGAGTAGGTTTTCACCATACAAAAGATAATTTCTATCTTAATATACCTCCGCAGGTACTCGTTCTATTAGTTCCTTCTGTCAACCTTTACCACAACAGAATTAGTTCCCTTACTTTCCATATATAAAGAGTTGTTAGACATTATTATAATGATGTGGTCGTTCGACCATAACAGTTAAAGCCTTTATAACTAATATGTCTAATATACCTTACATACACTCAATCTGGTAAATAACGAAAATCTTTATATCCAATTGATCTAGAGTATCACTTAATATCCTTACATTATTAAACTAATTGCTCATATTTATTCTTTTATCTCGTTGCAATGTTTATTTTGGTCGCACGACCATTTTTCTTTTGTATCAGTATATCATTCGACATATGTAATAGCGTCACATATATTGCGGTTGTATATTAGAGTATAACAACAATCATTACCATCAATGAAACATTCAACAAACAAATATACAATGGCACATTGACTGTTAGCGAGTTGTTCTCAACCTTATACAGTTTGACAAACACTATTCATAATTGCTTTTCGGACACTATATCCACTCCAATTCTCTGAAAATAAACTCCTCATTTATTCATAACAATTCAATACGCCCTTTAACTATAGCCTCCTTCATTTGCATTTTGAACAATTCTTTATTTTGGATTTGCATTAGATTTTTTGGCAATAAATTCCATGTTTGTGATCCCCTATATAAAGGACTCTTCCTATAAATTTCTTTATACGGTCTATCGGTTTGAGGTCTTACTTGTTCTACTTCTCTCGTTCTGTGTCCTGTATTTTTTATTACTATGTGTTTTTGATTATATACCCACCAATGTATTATTGGTAATATATGTATCTGCCTTCTTAGGTCAAGGGGCATCAAATTGGCCCATCCTGGTAGGTTTGTCTGGGATTTAAAGGGATTGCGTTGGGTCAATATGTGAAGTGGATAGATAGATGAAGGAATCTCCAGGATGTAAGATCCCATACACATGTACCTATCAAACTGGTGATGAAACCATTAATCCCGTAACTATATGCCGTTCAGAATATGTACCTGAGGCTTTATATGTTATATGGTTAATGTGGCAACTATTTTTATGATATATCTCACATTCTATCCTGTTTGAACGCCTCCGGTTTCAACGCTCCGTGATACTACACACAAGGCCTTTTTCCATTGGCCGGCAAACACTGTGTAGATTTTCTGTGTTCTCCTAATAGCCTATTTCCATTTGGCGTCAGCAGTGTTAAGGTCCGTCGGTGGTTCCTGACTGTGAATCGGTGATGGCCAATGGAAATAGGCTATTGGGAGAACATAGACAATCTACAGAATGTTTGTCGGCTAATGGAAACGGGCCTATAGGTATATTACATGGATGATCGCCGAACCCTACCGGCGAATGCATTACATCATGTGCTTGATTATCAAAAATACAACTGCTCTTTTGATAATGACAGAAACGTAAGCCAGGCAACAAGCTGTCTCGTTGGACTCGTGGAAAGCTGTCATCGCTGTCAGCTCAACCTCACCTCCATGCTGGACATGTTTGCCCGCATGACCTCGCTCCAGTGCCCGTCCGACTGTGACATCACTGGCGGCGCCGCCTGCTATAATGACGTCATGAAGAGACTACTTCGGGCGATAATAGAGGGCGATGACTCTGTGTGTCAGAGCTATCCAAGGTAGGTGGCCACTAAGGGTGAAGGGTGTCTCATGTGTCTTATCATGATAATGGATGTAACTTCAGACTGACACGTTCAAACGTAAGGGGTGAGCGATATATTCTCCTGACAAAAATAGTTGCAATGAAACGGTTCCCCCAACTTATAGTGCATAAAGTGTGCCCTTTTGAATATATATCACGTTTGTAGCAACGATTTGCAGTTAATCTTAGTTTGTGTCAATATCACCCCAAACAAATCCACCGAATTGCATATTTGGATCCTCCTGTCAAGGTTTCATCTGCAAATATAACAGAAAATATCGGAACTTGGCTTTTCTTGAAAGCGGCCTATATTGTATTTCAGTAATACGTTCTATTGGCCACACCGGGCCTACCGAATGAATGATTAAAAACAAGGTTTTATGAATGTGTCACACTGACAATTTCTATCCGCTACCCATTCAGGGGATACACCTTATCACGTAATATCACATGTCCACACCTCTTTGTTGCATTGGTTCGCCGATGATTGCAATTTTAATTCTTCAGTTTGAATTTAGATTTTAACATCTGTACATCGGAATTTGCGGATCAATACATATACTACCGTTCAGCACGCATTGCGGTGCATTGTTATCCAAACCCGTCGCTCAGTTTATCACATCACGTCTAGGGTAGCGTTGGGATTCACCACAATAACGCCTAAAGTGTGAACGGAGAGTGTCATTGTAAAGCTGTTGTGTTTTTGTGTGTGCAACATTTGACTCATAGGCATAAATGAGTCTTGTAGAATCTAGTATGGACTGTCTAATACAGGTGTTGCCGTTCAGCGCCACCCAACGGTCCACTCTCTTGTTACGCGGCCGCTCGGACAAACACAGCCGAGTCCGGCGGTATGCATATAGAGATATACAGCATTCACAGCTAGAGTGTGAACGGTGGGTGTGATTACAGGAGTGTTGTTTTTGACAAATTAGAATTTTGGAATAATCTTGGGCATCGTATCAACGAGTCTGAGCTGTCTAAACATCATAGTTGATAATTGTCTTAGTTTTGACTTGGAAAAAGATAAGCATATTATAGATAGGCCTGCCAATGTATTAGTGTGTATCCAGTTTAGGTATCCCTGTGATACCTAAGGTATATCTATGGTATAATTGAGGTGATTTGCATGTATGATACACCAAATTGGAGCTGGAATACCATAGAATATGATGCAATCGCTTTTATTTCTATGAAAATAATGTGCATGGGTATTACAAATGTATTACCCTACTACACTCAGTCACCCAATGATAAAGTATACGTTGCCAGGGCTATGTTTAGCCGCATGCATTTCGTAACCAAGCAGATAAGGCGCATCCCTGGCCAGTGGAAAAAGTCTATTGATAATTTTCTCGCTCTCACATAAAAAAAAGATAGGTATATGTTGGTCAGGCCTATTAATGTGTTTGTAGTAATCTTGTAACCGTGTTAAGGGCACTCAGGTCATCAGAATTAATGATATTCTACATTCTTTCTGTATCGGGCGTCTGGCATACACATCGCACCAATGTGATGTCTGTAGACGTCGGCGTACATGGCCGTTATGACCACTAAGGGAGAATCATATATAGTCGGTGCCATTTTCATCGGCTAATGGAAACGGGCTTTACAGTCTAGTTTTATCGGTGTGGCAAATAGTCATCAGGTGGTGCCAGATTGCGTAGGATAAAAATCGTCACCTTCAAATTTGTATCCTCATTAAAATCTGAGGATAATGCACTCTAAAAGTTGAAAATAGCTGGTAGGTGGTGCCAAAATCCAGAATTGGTGACCAGTATCGTCAGGTAGAAACACCGCATTACTTTGATGAAAATGTGAACTACTTAAACCAATGAAGACTCTTTTGGTTCTTGATATCAATGGATGGGGAGAATTTAATATGAATAGTAATTTCTTACTGCGCACTAATGCTTATGCTAGTTGGTTTACATACGGAACAGGGGGATTAACCTTACCAGGCAAAGCAAAATCCAAAACAGGAGTAAAATGAAGTAATTCAACAAATCAACATGATTCGTATTATAAGGCCCGGCGTCCACCTACTACGATATGGCTCCGATATGGTCTACGATTCACCTTCCGATAGAATTTCAAAATCGCGTCGGAAGGTCACCTAATATCGGAGCAGTTGACTACGTTTCTGCGATTAGACACCGATAAAAAAACCCTACAATGCGTGGTGGATTGGCTTGTCTAGACATATGTCTACGATTTCGCATCTTCCCGATATGGCACCGATTTTGACATTTTGTATCGGTGCCATATCGGGAGGTCTACGATTCTATCGTAGTAGGTGGACGCCGGGCCTAAAATGATTCTGATTTTCCCACTCATCAGTGAACTGCAATTTTCCATGTAGGCTTGATACTATGTTATAGTTCATATGTCATGAATTTCAATATTTATGCGGAATAACATTTGGTAGTTAAGCTTTAATTTCACACTGCCAGAAACAAAGGAGAGTACTAAAAAGATGCTGAATTTGATAGTTCCACAACGATTATCTTTTTACAGATGGCTAGTAGAAAATGCAAAGGGCTGCCTCTTGTATTCAATTGGATCCTGTTCCTACTCCGTCCGCCAAAGGTGAGTTATGCATTTTAAATGAAATCTGTTTTTTCAACAAAACTCAGGTGTCCTATACATGTACAAACGATGTATATTACCATAAGCACGTCTCACACAAATGGCTGATTTAATTCAGACATAAATCGAAAATGAGTTACAGTAATAATTTGATAGCCGCCATATTTTCGTCCTGTAGCCATCTTAATTCTGTATCGCTAAACCGATTAGAAAGATACAAAAAGAGAAGATTGCAAAATCATTCACGTCAAATCAGGAACTTAATCTGCCTAAACGTCATACAATCCCCTCGTGCTGTGAAATGTCATGAATAGGTCCTCGAATGGTATTTGTAATAAATCCTCCATTTTGCCTATGTATGCGGACCTGAAGATTATGCGAAACTGTTACTTGATCATCTTCATAGGCCATGACATTTCGCTATTCTCGATGCTTTTTGTATCTCCTGAATACAGAGTATTACGTCTCCAAACAAGAATGATGGCGGTCTCAGAGAAGGCGTGTAATGATAACAACCAGGAGACAAACGAACGTGAGTATACAATCTGTAAGACAGACGCAAAGCATGTATATGTGATAAAGCCATTTTCCACTGGCCGGCTATTCTCCGCTGGTCCGCAGAACTTTGGGAACCACCGATCGATATTTAGGTCCATGTATTTCGTAGAACAAAGCAGATTGCGTACAAAAGCTTCAGGAGAAATGTAATTCTAACCCAATGTCACTGCCACCTGATAGATTCTATTAGGTAATCATTGTCTTCTCGTGGAAATATGTTTATTGGTCGTTTTTACCCATTCTTAAATGAGCTCTAAGATGTCAAGATCTGAATTATAAGACTATTTGATGTATACATTGTATATGTGTATTCCCTCAGCAAAAGTGGTCAGCTGTTACAAGTGTTATAACATGGAAAACCAAGAAAAGTGCAACAGGCAGGGCATAGAACTGTGCCCAGCAGACAAACAGGTAAGTCAACATCGAATGTCATTAGTTAAATTCCGGTCTAGCAGCACCTGGTATTGAACACTTACAGCGGTCATTTTGAGTCACTATCTGAAGGAAATACTGAAAGAAAACGTGGTAACTGAGCCGGTAGGGATGCCGCTCGAGGTCCTTTGGAAGAGATAATACGTCCCTCCACTTCCGCCGGCGTATTCAGTGTTACAAAACGCCACCAAGAACGGAACCCCTAAGGTCCCAATTACTACGTTTGCTTATTATTATTTACCTAAATAACATGAAAAAACGCCATTTGAATTACTTACAAAGTCGTCGATTCACACCCTGTTGACCTCACGTTGGTGCTCATTCACTACTAGCACAGTGTACCTGAACATTATTTATACTGCACACCGAGCAGCGGGTAGTACTATTTCATTGAAGTCCAGCCATAGGTATATATCAATAATGTTGAATTATCTGGAACTGGTAAGAGTGTCTTAATAAAAAAAAACAATAACGCAGGGTATTAGCATCATGGAACATATCTGGAACTATTAAAACAACAGGATCGATAAGAACAGACATCCTAGATGAATACTTTTATAAGATAATCCGGGAAATTAATAGAAACCTCCCGCATTCCATTTCCGTTTATGGTCCAAAGAGGTAGAGTTACGAGTTACTAAGACATGTTTAGCATCTGTGTCGTGCCATATGTTGGTGTTGTTATCATTGATACTGTTATTGTTTTAGGGGTGCTTTACTCGTATCGAGTACCCGATGAAGGTGAGTAAAGGGTGCGCACAGCCTGGTTTCTGCCCCACCTGTCAAGGAAAGACGTGCATCTGTTCTCATTGTACACGAGACCTCTGCAACGATGACGAGGCCAGTACTGCCACACCCACTGGTGAGTAAAGTTGTCAGCTGATGAAGGCGAAATTTCTGTCTTTATATAGCATTTACTGGAACATCGATATTTGCCCTTGGAACGAAGTGACTGTTGCTTTTTTATACTTTTATTTATACAGAAGGGTCTACTAAGGTAGTACCCTGGTTTCAGTAGGCTCCAGTGGCCAATCATGATTGAAACATCATTCAGGTATATTACCTAACGAATTTACAGATAAGTGGCTCTGTACCATGCAGGGTCCCATCAGATGTCAGTGTGTCTGAATATAGTGTATTTAGGTCTGTCCCATCAGATGTCACATGGCTCAGATTGTTAGTAGAGGAAGTCAGTGAGTAGTTGTGGGGGTGGGGGTTGGGGTTGGGTGGAGGGAGAGTTTTGTCTGTGGTCAATAAGGGTACAAAGGTATATAACAGGTTTGCTGGCTCTGCACCATGTAGGCAGTCTGTCCCATTAGATATCAGTATACTGAGAATACTAGTATGTCTGAATACAGTATATTCAGGTCTGTCCCATCAGACTTGTGGGATTGGAGAGGGGGTGAGTTGGGGAGGGTTTGATCTGTGGTCTGCAAGGTACAAGGGTGAATAACTGGCCAAACAGGATTGCTGGCTCTGTGCTATGTAGGGAGTCTGTCCCATCAGATATCTCTGTGTCTGAATATAGTGCATTTAGGTCTGTCCCACCAGATTCTGAAATGCAAATATCACATTTAGTCATTATTATCATCTAATAGTTTCCTTTTCTAGTAGCAGGTAACAGGGTCCATATCTAAGTGTTTATTATTAAAATGGCAGGATTGATATAGTGAATACTTTGTCTTCAAAAGGCTATATTAATAAAAGTTCTATTTTTAGGAACCAAGTCAATAGTGGGGCAAGGGTATGGTCGGACTGAGATACTGGGCACCTGACCATTTTACCAGGCCATTATAGTTGGTGTATGGATATTGAGGGGTTAATTTCTTTACATTAAACTGAAACCCTGTGTGAGCATTCTAACCTCGTACGTACATGAGCGAGTTTTCTCGCGTTCTATAAAGTACACACTTGCAACCAGCCAAAAGGGTCTCCTGTGTCAGAAATCTATTTATCTAACAAAGCCCAGGTCTTCCACTCACGCCCCTTCATCTTTATGTCTCATCTTTCAGTCTAGCTTATTGTACGGACGGAAGATTTAAAAGGATACTTAGCATTCGACACAATTGGCGTTGGCCGACTTTGATCAAAAAGTATTTGATATGAGTTTTGTTCCTGACGGGACAGTATTAGTTTTATAAAGAAAACTACTCCAATTGACATAGTTACACGTGATAGATGAACATTTATAAGGATTACAGATAATTAGTTGACAAATGTTGCATGATCTCTCTTGCGTGACATATATATTCCCCTGAAATGTACGAATAGAGTGCTAATGAGAGATCTGTTTAAGCTGTTTAACAGCTGCTCTCAAATGCTTCTTGCAAATATATGAGAGCGAACGCATTGTTGCAGACCCGCCGACTTGTGAGTGGCAGAAGGCACTCGACTGTTTGACTGGACTCTCTCGTGCAATAGTCAGAGCAAATCTGAACGGCGACGACCTCTCTAATGTCTGTAGGTATGTCAACATTTAAAGTGTCAAGTTTCATTGCACATAAACTAACGCTGACGCCTGTCATTCAAACGCCTGTAATTTGATTCTGATATTTTGTGTATATCCAGCATTTTGAATCTAGGTTTCCTGTTCCATAACATTAATCGCGTAGCTGGATGATTCAACGTGGCCACCCATCTGTATGCGTGTCTGTATCTCCTTGTCTCGTCCAAAATAAATTCCATACAACCTATTCAATTCCCTTGCGATATAGTCTAGGCCGGAGACATCCCGCAATATTCGGTATGGGGTGTGATAAAGAGGATTCATGCCTTTAGTATGAATAAGTAATTGATATATCTATGGCCATTATTATTGTTAACATTATTGTTGAAGGTCGTCGTGTGTACTGACAAATAACTTTGTTGTTAGACCTACGTGAAAAAAATATAAACCTATCTTACTTTCAGAAAAGAGGTTAGAGATGCTCAGAACTGCACACGTGACGCCGTCCTGAAGTGCACAATCGCCACCAGGCGGCGTGTTCAGCAAGCACAGTGGTTCGTGATGCAGCTCCTAGATGGCGCGTGCGATCCCCGCTGTGACGGCGCCCTCGGACGGTCAAGTGTGTTCCGTTTGAAGGCCATGCTGGACGACGGCCGCAAGGACATCTGCTCGTGAGGCCTACTTTAGAGAGGGGGGTGTCCACCTACTACGACAGAAATTGAAGACCTCTCGATGCACTACAATTGCCTTTATTACCATCTGTTTTACCCGGAGGTCATCGTAGTGCATTGTTGTACATTGTAGATCACATCGGGAATACCTGCTCCATTACTACGATGGCACGTTTCTTTCCGACACAATTTAATTTATCAAGTCGTGAGGAATCTACAGAAAACCAGACAAGCTAAGGATAGGCATCACCCGGCGTGAAAGGGTTAAATTTAAAGTGAATTTATTGGGGGTAACTTTACATCGATATAGGGGAGGGGGGGAATTTGAGTTATTAATTTACAATTTAATTTAACGATATGCTCCCGATGCCAAAGTCGTATAAGGTGGACCCCCCTCTTTAACCACCCCTAGTTTATGTCCGAAGCACAGTTAAAGTGAAACACCAGTTGTAACTATATCAAGCAAGCTACGCACCTGGGTCATCATCGCTCTTCATATATTAAACTTTCCCAGAAATGCACAATTCGAGTGATTGTTGATCAACGTACACATTTCTAATATCTGGAATATAAAGGAATTATCATATCACGATCCCTTTCTTTGTGTATATTACAACAGATCCAATTACAACGCTTCCATACCTCGAGGGGTATGTTCCTTGCATAAAAAGCACCGCTCTCCTCTTTGCTATAAAAACATGAAAATGGATATTTATTGCCATGATTCTATGTCTATGTTTGTAGGGTGGTGGATGAGATAAAACTATGTGTCACAAACTCCATAAGAGACTGTCCGGAAGCAACCAAGTTAGCAGTCAACGGGTCACTCAATGAGCAGATTCTGCGGATTGGCGACCGATGTCTCGAGCCCATTACGGTAAGCTTTCAATCTAAGGACAAGTGTATAAAGGACGATAAAATATTTGAAATATACTCTAGAATTGTTGTGGATAAAAGTATCAATTACACAAGGTCAAATTGAATTTGGATCGCCAGTTATCCATGTTCATTGAATTTATTTCTGGAAAGGAAAGTATGGAGATTATATCAAAATGATCACTATTAAAAACCGGCTGCGTAGTATGTACTCTATGATGGATCATTGAACTACAATTTTGTAGCATTTGAGATTTAGAAAGTTCAGTGACAAAGTTAAATGCTTTCAATATGTCAGGGCACATCTGTAACAAAAGAAAATACACAATCTCTGTCCTATGCAGCTGATGACAAACAACGTGACTCTGGTAGAGGGTACAGATAGCGCCGTGGTAGGCTACACCATCAACCGCCCTCCATCCTCTCTCTGTCTCAACAAGACATGCAAAGTCTTCTTAGAGCTCCAGCTTGAGAGAGGGGCCAGTCCCAAGTATGTAGAATACAAGCATTGAAACTTTCCTCTTTAAAATAGCATTGCATTCACCTTGTCTCTACCCTATTGCACACATGAGGCGCAGAGGTTCAGTTATATTTAGATAGGAGTTATATTTCTTACAGGTTTGCAATGCCACTTGTTAACATTCACTGACTAAAAACTACATACCAGTCCCAATCTATAATAACTTAGATATCATGCAGCGTCTTATGGCGTTAGATGGACGTCAGAACAAGGTAATTATATATCCAATATCGATGCCTTTATAAAAAGGTTTATTCCTGATCCTATTCAAAGGAAAGCCACAGAGGAACATGCCAATAATGATCTTATTCGCATCACTACGATCGCTCCATTCTTAGAATATCTTTTTATCTCAATAAAATCAATGCCTACATTCATATCTATAAAGAACCTAGAAAGGCCCCAGCAAATACTCTTCTGTAGGTGCCGCAGTCTACAAAGCATCACTCAGGCCGTAATGCGCTTAGAGAGTGAACCACACTCGAGCTGCTCACACGAGGTCACTGCTGCCAACTGGCGAGAGGAGCGGGAACTACATGTGACGTCTAAGGTTGACGGCCAGTACGATGGGCAGCAGCAGCGCCGTCTGACGATGCTCATGCGCTGCGAGTACGCCGACGGCAGCACGCAGACCGCGCCCGTCGGCGTTGTCATGGTGAGCCGCCATCTTGATTAACTTATGTGTAAGGTATAGGGAAATTCTCCAAACAATTGTAGGTTAAGTGGTCTTTGTCCTACCCCTGATATAAAATCCCATAGGCTTAACATTGAGTTTCCGCATGCCACGCTGAGTTTTATATGCCACTAGTGGCATACAGAATTGTTATCACGTAATATTCCAAAATCGAGGAGATTTTTTAAATATTTTTCTTTATTCAAAAACATGATTTACGACAGCGTTATTCGCCCATACAAGTTGGCGATCTTCCATAACGAGGTCACGAAAAAGTACTATACAGGACAAATACAATACAAAATAGACAAGACAACCAAGTACAGTCAGACAAGACACTGGCATACAAATATGAGAGCCTTCTGACTTTATATCTACATAGCGATCTTTTGATCTCTGATGGTACTTACACCCAATTCGATGATCTCATAATAAGTCTTCATCATTCAGAAACTGAGGCAATATTTCCTTTACTTTCATTTTGAATTGGTCACCCATTGTCATTGTTTGAACTGCAAGAGGCATTCTATCCCAATACATCATTCCGATGTTGAGAGGCGAGTGACAGAATTTCTCGAGATTTACCCTAGGGAGTTTCAGTTTTATTTTTTCATCTCTTCGTGTTCTCTTATTAATGTTATCATAAACATGTGTCGGTTCTTCAGCCCACCATCGAATCAGCGAAATTAAGTGGGTAGCTCTTCTGATGTTTAGAGTTCTCATTTTACATAGTTCATGAAGTTTATCTTTATGTATATCTTGAGCTCTCCTAATACCTAGTACAACTCTCATGGCCTTGTTTACTGAAATTTATAATTTGGTTCTTAGTTTTTTACTCATACTGTAATGTACCATATCCGCATATTCTAAGACTGGAATTAGCATATGTTTCATAGTTTTTAAACTTGTCTCCGAATTCAGCATATACCTAATTTTTCGTAATTTAAATAATTTATAGTTGAACTCTTTGTTTATTTTTTCAAAATGTTCATTGAATGTTAATTTATTATCTATCAGCACTCCAAGATAGCGATACACCTTTACCGCTTCAAGCTCCGTACCTGCATAATTAATCGGTTGAGTTTTATCCAGATTCCTTTGGTTTCCTATCCACATTATTTTAGTTTTTTTGCAATTTATGTACAATTTATTTGCATCCGACCAATCTTTTATCACTTTTAAATCTGCTTCCATTCTTGATTTTGCTTAATTTTGGTTTCTTCCTTGTGCTATTAGAACTAAGTCATCTGCGTAAATTATTGGTGTTACACTTATCAGATTTTTTACAATATCGTTAATAAAAATTATGAATAGTAATGGGCCAATTACAGAGCCTTGTGGTACTCCTGTCGTAATAACTTCTTGTTTTGATACAACAGTACCAAATTTAACCTTTCTATTTTTTAAATAATCTTGAAGTAAACTAGTTAGGCGCGGGTTTATTTTCTCTTTTTTTAGTTTCCCCATTAATAAATTGTGATTAACTGAATCAAATGCTTTTCTGAAGTCATTGTAGGTTATTAGTGCTATCTTCTTATCGTTCAGATGTTTCGTCAACTCGGTTAACAGGCTGAATATTGCCTGACCCGTGGACCGTTTTGGCAAAATTACTCATTATAATCTCTTGACATTACGGGTTTTACTGTTACAATATTCCAGGTTACATAGCATATAATTTCTATCCAAGTACATCGAGATCAAAGAATATTTTGCTCATTTGTTGTTGAATCCACGTGCATTCCAAACCCAGCCTCCCTACACTCGGCCTCCCTCTCCTGGAGCGCCAACACTCTCGGATCCACCCACCCACCCTACAAAAACCCTCTATATATTTTTATTTAAACTATCCTACTCCGTAAGGCTATCAAAATAGCCTCATTTCATAGCTTGTAATTACTCCGAAATTTATTTAATTCATTTCTACAGCAAATCCAACTCAATAAATTTGCAAATGTTATTCCATGTAAGAACTCTTTTGTGTTAGTCACTATAAGGTGTATTTTTAGCTACAGCCTCACAGGAAGTCTACATAATATAATCGAAGCTGATTGTGGGGCAGTCTTAGAACTATTTTGTTGGAAGTCTCAGTTAGATCTGGCTAGATTAGACTTAGTTAGATATGGTTGTGTGTGATAGTATTCAGAAATCAGAACCACAGGTTTGGGTCATCGCCGGTTCTTCCATGTTTTAACATAGATGACTTACACATGAAATTGTTTTGATTTTTTGTCATATATCGCACGATAAACCAGGAGAAATCTGATTTCTTGTATCAAACCCTGGTCTTCCTTCAAAATCAATATAAGACAAAGTAAATAATTCATATGTTAAACAGGATATTGCATATACTTCCCCTGTGATGCTGACGAATCCAGCTCCCGTCCAAGTATAGCTGAAGCTGGAAAAGAGCCACCTCCTAGGCAGGAGCCACTTCACTGCCCAGAGGTCTTATGCATGAGACGGACTTATCGTACGACTTTATTTTTGCAGTTAACAATTGAGGATGGGGATAGATCAGCTGCCTGTAAATCTATGAGTGATCCACACATTACAACGTTCGACAATCAGTAAGTATGCAATATCGTGAGATATTAAAGGCAAATCGGACAATTTGCCTAGAAAATTAAAACCCATGTCATTTTCCTGAAACTTGAATATGACAATCTTCACGTGTTATAGAACACACATCTAGCTTCAAAATCGAGGGTCACCGTGCTCGTTTTTGATTTAGAGATTAAATTTATGATAATTTTATAATGGAACATATAGTAATTCTTAAAAGTTGTTTTTCACATAGTAAAACCTGTCATTTTCTTTAAACTATCGTGCAGAATTTAGTAGATGTATAGTAGTACAGATATAAGCTTTAACAATCAAAGGTCACCGTCCTTGTTTTTTGAGAGATATTTTTGAGGGTATTTTTCTATATCGATTTCCTATACAAATGGGTCAAATGTAAATTGGCCTAATTTACCTGTTAACTCGATAATATGCTAC
This sequence comes from Alentia gelatinosa, assembly GCA_950022655.1. Classification (NCBI taxonomy): domain Eukaryota; kingdom Metazoa; phylum Annelida; class Polychaeta; order Phyllodocida; family Polynoidae; genus Alentia; species Alentia gelatinosa. Next base: position 40,556,478 of record OX465582.1, read on the forward strand.
ATTTCACTCACTTCGTATTAGAACAAGTCAAATGAACTAGATTTACTTGATGATAGTCAGTATTTGAAAATCACCAGGTGGCGCCACTGTGTATTGTAGGTTATGCCTTTAAGTCGATCTTTCTATGTGGGGGTTTATAGCTTACATAGAGTAGAATTGACATACTTTACATTGTAGCAAAAATCGAACAAATTTGATTCTGTCAGAAGGCCCATGAACGTGCACCAGGAGCGTGTCAAGCGTGTCAAGTGTCGGAAGCGTTTGGTAGTGCATCGCAGAGTGCCTCGAAAAGCCTTGTCCACCACTACGATGCGATACCTGACACAAAACGCCATGTTCTGTAGAGAATAATGGGGTGTCGGGTAATGTCTATCGGCGTATGTTGAGAACTTAGTATACACCTCTCCCCCTCCCCCTATATCCATACGATCTATGATATGAAAGCACTCCTCAAATTACAAACGTAGTGTCTCTGACTTGTGACACCCATCCTTGTTTGATACCTCATATAACAATCTTACCCCCATCAACTACTGCATGAATGGCACTATTATCATAATAACATATTTATGTATTTTTACCTTAGCTATTACCACCACCAGTATGAGGGTCACTACTACCTGTATAAACACACGTCATTGCCTTACCAGGTTAGTATGTTTATGGCAGTTCTAAATGTTTAAGTACGATCGTCAGATATTGCATTGTCAAATATGACCGAGAGCAAAAATACGTCTGGTGGTATAGAATGTATAAATACTAGATAGGATATCTACAGAAACCATTAGAATATTCAATTTTTGGGCAAACTATTTAAATGGGCAAGGTCTATCACTGCTGGCATCTGTTTGACCAAGATTAAGGTTTGAAATAGAACTTAGGTAAAGAATATAAATTTGTATGTATGACTGACAAATAGCACGGTTTCGTCATAAAACATGCGTGTCATGTGGTGGACCATGTTGTATTTTGTGGGGTGTGGATTCAGGTTGTTAGTGGAATTTCTTACCTCTTCAACGACTGAGAAGCTATCGATTGTACCAAACCATTAAACATAGAGAAAATACAGTGCCCCCTTTAGTAGTCATACACACAATAGTCAGTCAGCTCTCCTGTAGAAAAGCGGATGGAGAATCTAGTAATAAACCATCTTCATCAGTACATGCACTTTTGAAATACTACTCCCTGGGGCCCCAGATTCACAAGGGGGAAGGTGGGTGGGCACATGGTGGTTCAAGCAATTAAGAAGCACTGCTTTTCAAGAATTTTATCACCTGTCTTGTAAAGAATTCTGGGAAATCCTACTTCCTAGAACATCCTATTCATGGTTTCAAGTAAATATCCCCACTTCACCCACTTTCAGGATTTTACCTGTTGAATCTGAATTCCTTTGATTTATAACCCATCAAGCTGTCATGAAAAAGAAACATACAGTCAATGTAAACACGGAACATGTCAGACGATCATTTAATACTTTTATCCGGTTCACCCCCTCCCCACCCCACAAGAAAAAAGGAACAAAAAACAAACAATCCCGTAAACTCCATTTTACATTTGAATAAATATTTCCGTGGAACATGACTTGCTTTTTCCACACGATTTAGGACGTTCACATGCGGCCCCGTGTTAATACTGAGAAGGGGTACTGGGTCTTCCTAATTCATACAAAATAATTGGACGATACACATGTATTGTTTTCCCTTCTCAGGTTCAGGTTGTTTACCAACGCTGTAATGACGCCGCCACCTGCGCATGCGCCGTCGCCGTCCAATCAGGAGACACCGTCTTTGTCGTCGACCGCTGCCACCGGAAGTCAACGGTCTGCCCTCATTTCGGCGGCTGCGTAAACTTGATGCGCATGCGACTGTATGGGTGGGGTAGGGTGACGCCGGGTACAAGGATCTACAGGAAGATGGGCGGACGCAGGTTCGAGGTGAGGCATTGTGGGAATTCGTTGGTTCTGATTGTTGCGGGCAGAAAAAACCAAAGTAATTGTTGGGCGGATGGATGCGATCAATTTGATATTTAAACGATTAAATTCTGTCCATGTATATGTCAGGGGTGTATATTGCACTATATATTATTTTTTATTACTATCTCTGATTATTCATGTGGAACATGAAGTAGTGATCCACACTTAGATTAATTAACAAGACAAAAAAAAATTCAGTTTTATTACACAAGGCAAAGTACCCCATTGCATAGGGCAATCTATAACTCATGTCTGAAGCGATATATATCAGAGTACGACACTGAAATATATACATGCACTCTTTAAAATATGTTAGTCACACAATATTCGCCATATCTACGTTTAGATCCTTCTGCCACACGGGACTTTGGTGAAGATTGACTCCAGACAGCAGCATTTTGACGTTTGGATCACACCCTCCTCATTCGATTTCGGAAGGACTAGAGGTATGAGCCGAGAAATGTTTTATGATTGTCTGGCAACTATTACATCCAAAGTTGAGCCTCAGATAGAAGGCTTACATTGTGATTCGACGTATTGAAAGTATTCCATGCGTAAATCCTGCAGTAGTGGCTAGATAACAAAGATAGGATTATAGGAAGACATGGTTAGTGTGGCCGAATGGAATCTGTTCAGAGATATTTTGGTCAGAAATATTCACCGAAGTCGAAGACTGAGGTGAATATTTCTGACCAAAATATCGAGGAACAGATGGAATTCGGCCACACTCAATATGTCTTTTTATTACTATATACCGAAATTCGATTTAAATACCATTTTTTGTACTTAAGTTATCAACCTATATCAACCTCCGAAATAAGCAAGGCAGGTATGAATCTCCGAACATTCACCTTGATTGATAGTTCACGGGTGCGTTGACGTCAGAACGTTGTTAGGGGCCATCCATAAAGTAGTACGCACCGAGGGGAGGTGGGGGGGGGGGGGGGGGGGTCAGAAATTTTGGAAAATCTGTGTATGCTCCCTCTTTGTTCTATTGCGTACAAGATTGGGAAAGGGGGTGGGGGGTCCAAAATTTCAGAAATTCTGCGTACATACTTTATGGATGGCCCCTTATGGAGAGTGATAGCAGCAGGGGGTTGTAGCAGAGATTAAAGTAAGCGTTAGCGCCACAAAAGATCTGCTGGGAGAGTGAGCGGTAGTAATGACGTCATATAGTAACTTTTGCTGCGAATTCAAGTGTACAAGCGGGGCGTTTTTTTTCATGTATTCTAAGGTGATAATGTCCTTATTGGGTATGTATATATATATGATGCTTACAATTGGTTTGTTTATTCTTAGTCGATTTCGGGTGGGTGTGTAGGACAGGGAGATATTTCTTTGCATATACGGACCGATATCGATACGAATCGAGGGGAACGGCCGCCATTTTGTTTGTTTATTTTTTGTTCCGATAATGTCAACAGATCACGTGGTACGGTGTGGCGTAAAAATATTTTACGCCACGGTGCGGCCGAACGATATCTTTTCTCCTATTGCGTAAAAGTGAGACATTCGTACACTGGTATATAGTAATAGGAGAACCTTAACTATAAAGCCCAATACCCATCTACCGATTTAGAGTTGAACCATTAGTTCCCAAATCGTATAGGAGTTGGTGAACTTGTCGCAGGCGAATCAGGTAACCCTTCGCCTTACCGGCAGACATTAAGGAGAGGGTTGGTTGGTGTTAGTTCTTAGCAAATCAGTCTACATTTACTGAGAGAAATACAATTATGCACCCTGGCCGACTAAGTTAAGATTTGGGAACAGTGCCTTCTAGCGTCATTACGTTGTTAGCAACTAGTTTTATGAACATGTTAATAAACTTTTTGCAGCCGATTTAGGAATATAGAAACAACATCTTGTCGGCAACAAAGTATCATCTGAAGAATGTGGTTCACTAATAGTTTCCTGACCCTTGCCTAGCTGTCCTACATCTATCGACTAGGGCCGACTCCGTTATGAGGCCTAGCCTGAGAAAAAATACCGTCCGTTTGTGGCCGAAATCGGTAGATGTGTATTGGGCTTTAGTGTGATGTAAGGCATAGATGATAAAATGATATATCAAATATCCATGAGTTGCTTATTCTATTTGGTTGTTATTGGCAGCCAAGAAAGTTATGAAAAGGTAAGTACTAAAAGGTGCAGTGGAGTATATTCTCTATCATTTACATTATATTATGATTGTAGCTCTGGGATACAAGTTTTAAAAAAGGAGCTAAGTTTTTTTATCAGAATGTATACACTGTGGTTGTTCGTTAACATGATGATATGCTCATTCATATCCAGGAGTGCTTTTCTGGTTCGAAAAAGATAACAACATCAACATGATCAAAAGCATCAAATTTAGTAAATCAAATTATTTCAACCTCCATTGCTTATCTCTCATACCATACGTTATACAAACCTAAGTAATAGCTTAATGGGAAACACCAGAGGCCAAAACCAACGGGGATTCAGCTAAAAGGCGAGCATCGACTTGAAGGGAGACACAAGAGGTGATCCGGCCGATAACAGCAGGGGACCACTATAATCGTACCTACCTGTCCTTCTCCCTTTCTGACCTCTGAAATGGGTGTTGTGTTATGGTTATTGATTAGTCACCACCATTTCAACATGTTGAAATATCATAGAGACCCTACAATACAGGTTTTTAATCGGTACCAAATCATTGACCCCCATTTATAATCAGAGCCTAATCGCATAGAGTTGATCAACTGCGACGTCTAGAGGTGACCTTCCGACGCAATTTTGATTTTTTTTTATTGGGGACTGCATTTTAGGGCATATTGGAGCATATATAGGGAGCTCAGCCCTTAGGTTTCCAAGTGAATCCCATGGAATCGCTCGTGAGCATTCAAGGGGAAAGGTTGGAACCCACAGTGAACCACATTTACGGTCGTTTTGGTGTGGTCCGATTTTCTATGTACGTAATTTTCAGCGAAAAAAACCCGGTGACGATTACCTTATTCTCGTCAGTGCAGCAGGGAAGCTTGAAGGAATCCCACACTTGAATCCGATGAGTAGGCCTGTAAGTAGTTCTGAAGAATGAAGTCGAGGCATTGTCGCAGATGCATATAGAGATGCGCAGGAGCCAGTGTAGATCCCAGAAAGGCGGGAATAGACATTGTTGGTAGTAGGGGTCAATCGGGGAGGTTCTCAAACTTTGGGTGTGTAAAGTAGATCGGTTTGTTAGCTTGTGAAGTCGAAGTAATTACATGCTGCTCTGCCATGATGCCGGGGGATACTGCAGTCTTTTTCTTCGCTCCTTAATGCAGATCCAGGTTCTTCCGCCCGCTCGCCGTCTTGGTTCTCGAGTCGAGAGAGAATCGAATACACTGATCTACCCTGATGCTCAATACCCGGTTACTTGCTTTGGGCGTGTCTGGATATCGGCGATATTCCGATTTTCAGTGTCGGCCCGCGTTGGCTTATCTCCTTACGGTCCTTGTCCGACTGTTCCCCCGCTTTTTATTAGGCTTGATTACATGGAGGATCAAAGGGTGTTAAAACACGAGAAGCAGCTTCAGCGAGCCGGTTTCCAGGAGGTGATGACGTCACACTCAGGAGATAGTTCTGAGAACCCTAATAGGTGGGGTGGTGGGTAATATCTTCCGAATAATTACATATTTTTTCATCATCTCCAGTGTGGGCGAAAAAGATAAGTACACAAACAAGCCTCAAATGCAATCCCTCACTAGGGAGCTTATCTACCTTGCCCACTTTGTCATGCAAACAAGAAAATTTACTGTACGCCACCTTCTGCACGCCCACCGTATCAACCCCCACGGCATATTTTCACTGGACGCATGCCTGCATGCCGCATACATACAATGTGGCCAGGGGCTACCAGGAACATTATCTTTCTGCATGGAGTTGTCCCCCTGTATTAACTACCATATAAGGAATATAATAGTCCCAGTAGCCAATGACTGTATTTGTAGCAAACCACGACCTTCACCCTGACCTCCTTACATGATATTTATAGCGCCTTGGGACGGTTCTACAGTCGAGAGTTGACCTAAAATCTAATGGGCCACAACCACCCTCCTTTGGTGCTCGGACCTGGTTACAGGACCACTCCACTCCCTCTACACCCTTCTTATCACCACAAGTTAACGCCTTTCCCCGCAGTGCTGCCTCTCTCACACCCTACCAAGCCACGTCCAAATTATCGCTGCTCATCTCAGCACCCCTCAGACCTGGGACCTGTTTCACTAGTTTCGTGACATGTCTAGATGGCGTCTAGATGGTGTGTCCGGTTTCATAAGAATTAGACATTAGACTTTGTTTTGTCCGTTCTTGCTTGCACTCTTGGTGCCGTTTTTCATGTCTGTCTAACACTTTTGTCACGAAACTAGTGAAACAGGTCCATGATGTGTAGATTTGTCTAATTCTTATGTTTGGGGTATGTCTTTTCCTAAGGGCAGCTACTTGTGTTGTCACGAAACTATGGTCTGTATGGTGTCACAGACACAGTATGGTGTCACGAAACTAGTGAAACAGGTCCCAGATCTGTATCCACAGCACACGGGCATACCTGGCATGCGCCGCTCCATATCTACCTCAAGTCGCCTCTTGAGGAATTTTTGCTTTACAGAAAGTCAAACAGTGACAATACAAGTACAGAGATGAATCAAACACGAATACACAATCACGGTACCTAAACAAGCTGTTAGGGGATAACACTTTCATGTTTCAATTAATTTGTAAAACACACGGTGGGTTGGTCAGTTATCTAATATACCATAACCATATCTTTCTTATAGAGGCACCACATAAAGTATGTCCCCTTTACTACATCTTTTTAAAACTATCACGAAGTGGTACCAGATGTTCTCTCTTCAGCTTTTGACCAGTTCTCTGGTACCTAAAAATGTTATTAACCTTTCTTACCTACATGTTTACTAGTGTATACATTGCACAAGAAAAATCTTTAAAATGCAAGTGAAAAAGTTCTTATCAGTGAACCAATACCTATGGTGATTTCCTACCCAGGGGTCAAGAAGTCCTTGTTGAAAATATATTGGGTCACAGTAAACCACTACACATTGTTTATTGGTGTCCGTAAACAACACCCATGGCTTACGGCTTCCAAATTGCTTTTATCGAATTTCTAGGAATAGAAATTATTATTAACGACCATGGGTAAACCACTCAAGGTTGACGACGTCATACTACTGCGGATCAAGCTCTCGTGGTTTACGGCTGCGCGTCCAAAAAATCATTGATAATTGTTAGATCCTAATCAACAAATTGCTTGGTCACCTTCCCCATTCTCCTTACTATAATTATCATATATATCCGCACTGTAAATGTCCTATCACATTGTATATGGGTCGTCTTCAAAGACTATAAGCGCCCACCAAGGTGGATTGTGCATCTCACTTGCTGAATAAAAAACGTAATATGAGCTATTAAAGCACATTATGAGGTTATTAGATATGTGCACACTTCTATACTGCTTGGGCCTATTGATGATCGCCGCTGTTGTTCCGGGACGAGATTCTATATTTAAGTATGGGCAAGGACTTTCAGACTATTGGGTCATCCATAATACTTCTATTCAAAATCAGGGGAAAATTGACCTTCCCATTAGCCTACTTACTGAACAACAGTTCTGTCTACATACATTGTGGACAGCACCCATACCATCAGCTCGTATACGCACGGGCAACCAGTGCAGAGACGACGTATTGTTACCATCCTGTTGCGTTAGACATAAGTAGATTCATATTCTGGAAAGATGAACGCAAAGAAAATATACCTTTTACATTTTGTTAAGCTGAATAAAGTCTTTGCAAAAAAAGAGAAAAAAGTGATTGTTCCGAGGATAGGTGGCTATAAACCATGAGAGGTTGACTCAAAGTAATACACGCATGTTAGCGAGTGTATTGTGAAGTCAACTTTCAGTGGTTTTTAGAGCCGGCCATTGTTTTATTAATCATCCATTTACTGGAATGAATTAAAGCAAGGTATTGCCATATTGTAGGGTATACCGTAAGGACTTTATTATAGCTCTCTGGTAGCACAAAGGAACTATTTTCCCATAATCAATGTCGTTGAGGCCGTAAGCAATCTGTTTCGAAGCCGAAATCAATGGTCATGGCTTCCTACAACATAGACACAATGGATGGTGTTTTAGTATTGCCCCCGTACATTTTAAATGGTGACTTTGTAATCGATGGATGATAAAAAGGCAATCGTGTTAGCCGGATCTCTACATCCCAAACTATTTCTACTGCAGGTCTTTGTGGAGTCTATGACGGATCTAAAGCCAATGATTTCACCTTGCCAAACGGTACGAGATACAATGGGGTGGGCAAAGGCAAAGGGGAACATCCGATCCCCTTCTGTAAGGCCTGGAGGTAGGTTGCTTTGGCATATCATAAGCAGTTATTCCTGACTTGTAGATACGTAATTTGTAATATTTCAAAATGATATGAAGAGGTTATATGTTTAGGGTATGAATATTTATAATTCCTGATCGAATGAAATAATGCAGAAAAAGGTTAAAATCTATAAAATAAAGACAGGTGTTTTAGGAGAAAGTCCGAAAAACGGCTATTCAGACTTTCTCTTTGGTTTCTCTTTTTCGGATTTCTGTGATGTAATACTCTAATATACAATGGATTTCGACAATGTTATCCTTGGCCAGTAATCCTGCGAATGACACAACTGATAAAAAGAAAAGCCATTGACCTGATGCTTTATTAGATCAATCATGTTGCTATTTCATTTACACAGTCCTTTTAAGTATTTGCACAGTTCCGGCAATCCACTTTCCTAGAACGTATTGACACAGAATAGCATAAATCACTGCTAATCGATTACTGGCTAAAAGAGGAGACAGCCTGGGTGATTTGATACGCAGATCTGCTCTGGTGTTCTTGAGTACATTAAGTCATTACCCTGAATTATACTTGGTGTCATATAAGGCCATGGTTCATGGTCTAACATGGGAATGGTCATGGGGATGCAGCGCTGCGTTATCCACAAATGCATTCGGGTCAGGCTCCGCCATGTGCTGCACACCGTCCGCAAAGGCAACCGTGAATTTTGTGACACAATATCACACAAACATTTCCAGTTCTCCATGTAGTCCCCCCATTGATTGCTAGGAATTCCATATATTTCAAAACATAATATCATTCCCTTGCAGCTCTAGATTTTTAAAATTTTCTCAGATACAAAATAAAACCTATTTTCTGCATACTCTTATTAATATTCTCTACTTACCTCTCATAGTCCATTGTTATTTCATTTATGGAGTTAGAATAAAGGCAACAACCTCGTTACTATGTACTAATTAGAATACATGCCTGGTCTTTCCTATTAGTACTGTGCTGCATCCTTTTAGTCTGAGCAATGATTTCTAATAGTGGTAAGGAATGAATTGATTAAGACTGTATGCATTTCCCAGAGTTCCCCGCAGGGAGCGGATTGTATATGGCGTCCCTGAAAATCCGTATAGTCCACCTGTCTACTGCCAGTGTCACGTCACTTCCGGTGATAGGAACGCCGACTGCAGCGCCACCATGCTAGTGGAAAGATGTGACCTTGATGAAGGTTGGGTATATTTAGAGTTATATCATCAAATACAATAGCTTATATACTATAGAAGGGAATTCATATAAGTCAACAATGATACTAGACTTAATCATTTCATTTTTATTGAAAATGTAAGGTGCTAAAACAGCTTAATGGATAAGGAATATCTTTGATTTCACCTGAACGGTTCTAAATACATGTGTAGAACTGAATCAATTGCATATGAGAAGAGAGTGGTCCATAGACTCCATCCAATTGATGAAGAATGTCTACTCATTATTAATATGAATAATATAGAGAGATAAGTATGGTCACAGCCGGCTTAATTCGTCTTCCTCTTGGTTTTATCATTTCATACTCACGACAGACACCGACTTCACAGACCAGATCCAACTCAGCAGACCGCCTACGAGACAGATATTCACAAGGTACCCACTGTCATCATCCTTTCCGTTTTCCTACCCGGTACATCGTGCCATCGGCGACCCCAACCACCACATGGAAGACGAAATCCTTGTTGACAATGAATGGATACCCAAGGTAAGTTATCATCTGAGACCAGAAGTGATTTTTGGGTTAACGTCCACGTGCCTGCCCTGTGCTGCTTATCATTTAGAGCGGGTCACACTTTCATAAACTCTGCCAAGTGCTTATAGTGTTCACATAGACCCTTCACTATCTGCGTGCTAACTTTGTGAAATTGGGAAAGGAGCAGAGGGGCAGTGTCTCAATGTCTTAGAGGCAAGCCCAAATGACTATGATCAATCACTGAAGACCGAAACACCTCATTGACCATCTGGTGCCTTCTATATTTGGATCCTAGACAGGCTATTGTAGAAATGGCAAGTTGACTGGGTGCAATTTGTCTGAATTGAAAACCGGTACATGATGGTGCGCCATTTTTATCAGAGGATATACTGAATTTAACCCAAACCTTTAAATAGTCATTTATCTATAATTCCACGCTCAGTCATCAATGATGAACATACCTTTTGCTCCAAGTTACTGCTCCAAGTTCATACAAAATCTAGCCTGGAAGCATCTAAAAAGTATCTAAAATGTCAATTGCCATTGGAAATGAATATTATTTGTCACTTTGGTGAAGCCACCCTACATTGTTTCCGGCAACATTACGATATTTCAAATTTAGAGTACTGAACTTTGGAATGTATATTAAGCAAAACCCTTTTACAGGTCCCGCCGAGATTTGAACTCGGATCGCAGGATTCAGAGTCCTGAGTGCTAACCGTTACACCACGGAACCATGTACTGTTAGTTCCAGTTTAAGGGACAAGAGCTCTTTTTCGTATTCAATTTTGTCAACCTTCAAACACAATTCATTTCTATTCTAAATAGTTCAATCACCTGGCAAAGCTGTGGAAAAAAAACTACAAAAACCCAAGAGGGTGAGGTGGGAAAATAAGAATTCCGCCTAGTTTATATGCGGTGTATGTATGTGGTAAATGTAATATATATATATATATGGTATATGTGGTATATGTGATGTACTGTCCGGTGTAGGCTTTGTAGCTGCTCCTGTTTGTTATCTAAGGACGGTTTTGAGATTGTGAGCGGCGAGTTAGAATTACATAAGGAAATGTGCAGCATTTCCAGATTATCTAGAGTTTAATACTACTCTGGTTTATAAGAAGAGGGGAAAAGGCAAAGGTAAAAAAGAGAAGCCAGGCAAAAATCTCAAAATGTATGGTATAATATTTCAGGAGGTGAGAATGGGACAAAAAAAAGACTGTACATTTAAACCACTAAAGCTGTTAGAAGGAGAGAATATTCAACAAGGGAGGGGACTATGAAATGAAAAGACCAGATGAAATAGAGTTGTCTGATGAATCAAATGAAGAAGAAGCAAATAAAGGAAATAGGAATAAATGACAAAAGGGTGGCAATCAATATTGAAAATAAAAAAAAGAGTAGTAAGGTTTTAATTAGACTAGCTTAGATTAGCATTTAATTAAATAATAGATTGAAGAAAAATCCATATAAAAAAAGGAGCGAGAAGAAATTGACAATGGTTTATAAGTAAAATAGAACTGTGAGGACAAGCTGATGTAAATCTGGAGGAACAAGTATGAGATGTACATGTTTGGAAACGACAAAATAAAAATCCTTTCTCGTGGAAAACAATTCTTTTGAAAAGACAGTATTAAAAATATCAACTGCAGAAAATGCATTATCTTTAGGAAAGGTACACAAGCTGAAGGCATGCAGGAGAAAGGCCCACTCTAGCATTTTCTTCACGTTTTAGGAGATGTTCATGGTTTTACTGAGAGGAATATCAATAAGGGGTTGGAAATTGTAGGAATTGAGGCAAGATTTGCGACTCAGGGACCCCTATATTATCATTGTTACTTCGCAGTCGTACTAAGATTAACCAAATGGCCGAATGGAGCCTCACAATGGGTCATAGTGTATCAAGCTTTGTAAACTGTCTTCATTGCCTCGAATATGACACAAACTAAATGTTATGTTTGGAGTTGCAGCACAAGGAATATGAAAAGCCGAGTTGTTAGAATGAAAAACACTGTAAAACGTTAGGTTCCGCCGAGATTTGAACTCGGATCGCAGGATTCAGAGTCCTGAGTGCTAACCGTTACACCACGGAACCGTTGATACCCCTGAACGGCCATGATATCGTTTAGTGACTCACATACATGCACATGCGTTAACTGCCCTCTATGTGCCATATAACAATATCAATCAATAATTAGGTGACTGAATGAGGTCAACTGGTCACATACAAACAACCTATGATAAATATATAGATACTGCTGGATGCAACCCGAACAAGTATACAACAGAGATGTACAATTGAAATAGAAATTCAAGACTTGATTTTATTACTTAGATTATTCCCACAGTGTATTCTCAAATTCCATCATAGAGGATACGGAACATGCCCATCATATTCCATAAAACAGGATTAATAGGAATAAATGACAAAAGGGTGGAAACCTTGGAAGAGTGTCAGAATCGCTCCTCGGCTGAAGAGTGGTGATTTGAGCTTAGTATCGAATTGGAGACTGGTGAGCGTATTGCCCGTCCCAGTGAAAGGTCCTGGTACGGGTGATGCACACCCAACTCTACGATTTCTTAGAGGAAAATAAAATAAAATTAAAAAAAAAAAAAAAAATCAATAGGGTTTTGCAGAATGCATAGCACTGGGGGGGGGGGGGGGGGAGGTTTTAAAGTCACAAAATCTCTGTTAGAAGCGGTAAACGAAGGCAAGGTAGCAATTGCTTTATATATTGACATAAAGAAAGCATTCGATTGTGTACATCACAGGATTCTCCTCTACAAGCTTGCGGAGGCTGGAATAGGGCCGTCTTTACTAGAATGGTTTAAATCTTATCTCGCAGATAAAACATGTTATACTCTATTAGGTGAAAACAAATCGGGCATTAAAAATGTGAATGTAGGAGTCCCTCAAGGCTCTAAATTGGGACCGTTATTTTTTTATCTATGTGAATGACTGGAAAGTGCGAAAAATGTTACTTACCTTATGTACGCTGATGATCTTGTGATGATTACTTTGGACAAAAATGTAAATGTTGCCGAGAGTTACATGCAGTTAGCAATTTCGCATCTTGAGAATTGGCATTGTGCAAATCGACCTACTGTAAATACTAAGAAATCTAAAGCTCGCCAATTGTGTTCAAATCGCTGCACATGTATTTTGTTCCAACATCTTGCATGGAAGACCAAGGTCACATCGAATATAAAAACTCCCCAAAATACCCGATCTACTGTAATTGTAACAAACCGTAATAATAACAGGGATAAACTCATAATATCAACTATGTATTATTCTGACTTAGCCCCACCCGTGATAGCTCAGTTGGTAGAGCGGAGGACTGTAGTGGAATGCAAAGCTGGAATCCTTAGGTCACCGGTTCGACTCCGGTTCGCGGGAGGTGCAAAGGTTTTCATGACCAATGAACCCAGGACGGTATCGAACCAAATCATAGCTATTAATGACAAAACCAGTTTTGAACAGTAATAGTAATAAATTCAAATGGGGATCCACGATATACATGAACACCAGATCACACTGTGTTTTAATAGAGGTTTTAATGAAATCTCCAATTGCTTTAGCTAATTTTATTAATTTGCTTTCGAATACCTACTAAACAGCTTGCACCTATTTTATAACTTTGTCTACAGTAGAATGCCGCCTAACGGACAACCCGCGTAAGCGGTCGCTCCATGTAAGCGACCACTTTTGCTCGGAACGAACATTTTTTCCCTCTGTTTTTTCGGTACAAAAAGCCATTTAACCGCGTGTAAACGGAGACCTCGGAGGGAAGCGATATCAAATATGCCCTAGGGTGAGCCAACAAGAGTCGAGCCGGGCTGAGCCATGGGCCATCGATGTGTATCCATAGAAAATAATTCATATAGTTCGATAAATTCGGATCCAAATAAGATATCAGAAAACGGGTTTTTTTTCTGCATTTATTTGCAGAATAGAGTACATCTGGAGATCCTCCGTGGTGTTTGTAAGGTGTGGATGATACATTATAAAGTCTGTCGTTCTCTAAGCGTTATGTTTTCTTTAAAATTATGTTGGCATATACTAGAATCGTTATATCTTTTGGGGACCGATAGAGCCTAATCGGTATATAAAACTACAATTAAATCATATGACGACTACAAGTTCACGATACCAAGTTTCTTAGTTGTTAACCCTAAATATAAGTTATCAAAAAGTGAAGGTGAAAAAACATGACGAACGACCGCATACATATATATGGACACAACGAGCGGATCCTTAACAACTACAGGACAGACAATGCCAGGACCGAGAAATTAAATGAGGTTTTGATCAATCATCTTTGGGTGTACAATAATATATCCCTTTTTATTTGGTGTTCCTTTTTTCTTTTACTTTTACATTCACATATTGACCTGGATTCTTTTAGAGGAATAGTTCCATGAGTAAAGTTACCAGATAACACTTACATTGAGCTTCTTTTTTTTATGGAAATCGTCATCAGTTAAATAATTCTCTTTTCTAAAAAAAAATCATTGATAAAAATAATTCAAATAAATACACAGTCTCAGACTGAGAACTATATAATAGTACTTATTTTGTTAATCAGACAAATACGTGGCCAAGCGGGATGTGGACGGAGGCCCAGGCGAGGGAGAAGTGTGAGTACGATGTCCCGAATAAATACATCGCCTCCAGGCACTGCCTCCAAGAGCTCGGCTACCTACTCAAACTGAAGTACAAGAACGACGTCATTTCCTGCGTGGAGGATATCAAGGTAGGTTAAATCATTCGCTGCAAGCTTCATGTTATCCTTTCTAATTCCTGTCCAGCATAGGTGAGGCAGGAGATGCTTAATGAGATAGGTTCTTCTAACCTTAATTCAGTGGATACTCTTTTTTTGCAGATTCTTCTCTAGTTTTGTGAATTCTATTTTCAATTCAATATCAATAACACGCATGGACGTAAATGTTCGTGCTTTACGAGATGTTTCTCTGGCACCTACCATTCTCTGGCTGTATTTGGCATGACGATATAGCTCAGAAGCCGTAGGATAGTCACTCTTTTATTTATATCAGCAGAAAATGGGGTTTGGTACACTCGCAGGCGAATGACAATTAGGGCGCACTCCTTTGTATTCTACTGTCGTTAATCGGATTCCTGCAATTGTTTTACGCTGCGGCAATGGAGCATGGGCTTATTGTATCTGCGGAATAAAGCCAATATATTCAATTACCTAAAGGTTGCGTGCATGCCCTGGAGCGAGCAGATAATGCATTACATCAGCAATTCATTTTAGAACACATAAATCTGGTAGTATTACAGTCAGAATATTCCTGAATGTCCAGGATTGATTTAGAAGAATGAGGGAGAGGAAGTTATGACTTGTATTATGACTCGCTGCATAATTTTTCAATGTCCTATTTATAGGTGCAGTGATGACAATTTTCACTTGTTGTACCCAATAATAACATGGCAATGAACATGTCCTTAGTCGAAGCAGTCCATCAATATTCTTATAATATTCCATTACAGCCTGGTGTTTTTGCTCGCTGGTACATTTTCAGGCAGCTGTCACAAACATGTGTTTCCAGGATTAGCCCACTGTCATGTGGCTTTGATGGTCTTTTGGTAAACACCTATTTAAGGCCAAGTCAAATCCCACGCACTGACCTCAGTGCTCAGATAGTGTGTCAGATGGAATCCTTACGTAGATAGAATATGAAAGTGTCTATAATTACTGAGAGTTTACATAAATTTGTTTTCCTACCATTTACATATTCTGTGACCTGAATATCAATTATAACAACGTTCCATACATTTATTGATGAATATCCCATTTACGATGTATCAATTAGAATGCCAGAGAACCGAAGCAGATACCAAATCAGAAATATACTTAAATCAGATATTCAAACATCTTGTCCATACATCATAAGTTTAAGTAAAAATAGATTTTCAAGAAATGATTTAATCTACATGCGTAGCTCCAACTATGGATACATTCCAGTGAATCTAAGGCATACACTCCATGAACTAACACACTTGCCGATATCATGTAGGAAATATTTGGCATGTCTCGCGAGAAAATGACAGTGGTGTCCTTAGGTTCCGCCGAGATTTGAACTCGGATCGCAGGATTCAGAGTCCTGAGTGCTAACCGTTACACCACGGAACCTGTGGCCGGATCACCTTGTACAAGGATATTAGTAAATACTAATGGCATGTTGATATCCGAGTATTCTGATAGAGCTACTGTACACCTTAAGGTACATCACATACATTTATCATTTTCTTGTTCCCCCTGAGTCACAGTCACACTTTCTCCAAACAATGTATTGTATTTTACGAATTTATATATCCACTTATGTTTATACAATGGGAACAAAGTAGTGTTATCAAATAATGATGCTGATATTTTTAGGTCTACATGATTAAAATGTCGTCACATTATGTTTACAGCTGATTAATTTGAAAATAAAAGCGGCCTTCTAATAACTAATCACTCAATAACAGGACCAGCCTTGGCAGGTTCCGCAGCAATTTGAGTCCTGAGTGCTGACCGTTACACCACATTATTGGCTGCCTGCCAATACAACTGTTATTGATTTGTCCACTATATATAAAGGCTCTATGGCTGATCCAACAACTTAAATTGGCACACTTATTGTTGTATGACCTATTTCGTGTGCTGATGGTATAACCGATCCTTTGGTTAACTATCACCCACAGACAATTTTATAGCCTGTCAGGGGCCCTGGAGATTCATCAAAACATCCTCTGACTCGTTTTTATTTCTCTCCCTTTGGCAGGGGTCTTTTCAAACCATCATTCTCTCCGCCAAGTCATTTATTCATCCTTCCGTCAATTCACTACGTTCTCTTACCCCTAAGAAAAGGCTTAACATGGGCCGACTGTATGCGATGGGGCGTGGCATAAAGTGTTTTATATGCACCTAGGGTAATATTTTTTTTCATAAAGAAGTGTTTATTGACAACATAAATTCATCCCTTTCGGGACGATCTTCCACTCATGTGTCCTTAAAACTAATACAGCAAAGACACTAGTAACACAGACAAGACACAAGACCATTCAACCAAAAAAAATCTACACAATCAGATATTTTCCTGCACTACATCCAATTTTTTCTGTACATATCCTTTTACCATTATTTCAAAAAGTTCAGTATTTTTTAGCAGTTCCACGGGAGCTTATCCCACATTAGCATTCCTCGATAAAGTGGTGAATGCAGGTACTTGCAGTATTTTTTTTAGTTTTTTTGTTTATTGCACACAAATTCATCACAAGGATGGTCTTCCATTCATGTCATATACAGTGATTTTCTACGAATTTGCCACTGGAGGTTTTTACACCTCTCCCCATATAAGTGTGTCTAGTTATAGAAAAATTATTACCATAACAAATACAATACCCTCCACCTTGGTATGGAATGAGATAATGATGATGATTAGCCAGATGGTAAAAGGATATATGGTCAATTCTCCCAGATCGTGATCGATGCCCATGTACGGTGACCAAAAATTCAAACTAGTTATATCTTCATGAAAATGTGGGAATATATGGTAGGAGACGATACCTTCTATTTGTGAAAGTCGGGAACACTAATCTTTATGGGAAATTATTTTTTTAACTGAATGAATTTAACCTTATAACCTATATGTCACCGTACGTGGTCACGTGGGTTCAATGAGGTTTTAGGGTAAATATTGGTTGTTACTTTTTAGCAGAATCAGATTTTCATTATCAGAAAATGAATCTTTAATCATATTGAGAAAATTAAAGTTGATTAATATTATTCAGAAGATAATGCCCACGTACGGTGACCGACCCACGTACGGTGACATAAATAAAAATACATGTATGTTTCTTGGCATTAACATGCCTGAAGTCCTTGCAAATTGCAGATGTTAATGGTTCCATAATACTCTATTTATGTATAAAATATCATTCACTAATAATGTAAATATTTTTCCTTACATAAGCAACACCTTATAATTTCTGCCCATGTACGGTGACCAAATAAATTTCACCACCCATGTTCATTTGGCTGTGGTATATTTGATGGGAGAATTAATTTATACACTACAGATGTTATGAAATCTGTTAACATACCTCTTTTACTTGGAGGGTTAAAAAGTACCCAAAAAAGTACTTTTCTATAATTTTTGTACCTTTTAATATGGCTTGCCCACGTACGGTGACAAACCCTTCACCACTGATTTTTTACACCTAGACTTCATACAAATTTCCCTTATTAAACATTTATTATGTTTTATAAGTTCTGCAACACATTTGTGGGTATGAAATATTCAGACCAGATAAATACTTATAGTTACAAATGTATAAGAGGTCTTCAAAATATAGATATACAGGTTTTGTCTATGAATTTTGAGCTAAAAATGCCTATTTTAGGGATTTATGAATCTTTCAAGATATAGGTACATTAAAGTAGGGTTCCCCTGACAGATTTTTCAATTCTGCATACTCTAAAAGCGTTTCTGATATCATAAAAATAATTTTAGATAGTAAAACGACCCTTTGGATTATTGGTCACCGTACGTGGGCATCGATCACAATCTGGGAGAATTGACCATATATATATATACAGCACACCGTATGCCTTTGTTTATTGAATGCCTGACTCCAACTAGTTACAAAATTTAGGATTTTTGTAATATTCCATGGGCTAGTTTCACATAGTTTCGAATCGACAACCTGCATACTACCATTGATAAGACGTGAGATTAGTCACCCAACCCAGTATTAGGTCTCTTTAATTTGAGTTTGATCATTTCCGCACCTCTAGTTTGTTGCCTCCCATTTTCAAAATATGGTCACTGTCTTGGCTCCACCATTTAATTAATGACAAGGCATGACAGTGTCTTCTGACAAAGTTTGCGTATTTTGCAACGAATGTAATGAATACACAATATTGACTAGTTCCAGATACGAGCGGCTGTATGCTTCAGGGAGTTGACGCGCAGTAATATCAGAGCGTATGCGAGAATATTGTGAGGAGTCAACTCCGAGGAGCATATGGCCACTTTTATCTGAAACCGGTCTATATTGCATTTATCATTTACCTTTTCTGGTAAGTGACAAGTCGATATTAGTTTGATTTAGTCATGCACTATTTATCCGTATACGCCCCTGGAGCATACAACATATCCGTATGCGCCGGGTTAAAGAAGAAACCAACAAGTTTTGGTCAAAGATGTCCACGAGTTTGATGTGGTGTGATATGAACGAGGCGACAGCCGAGTGAATGTCACACAGTATTCAAACGAGTTCGAAAACGACCTCTTTGACCAAAAAGAGCTGCTTTCTGTATTTATCTCACCCCTGTACACACTAAAAGAATGGATGACACACAGGATATAGACCATGGAGAACGGACTGCAATACTCGTTGGGGCATGGAGAACAAGTTCCCAATGTTAAGCCTATGGACATTTATTCCAGGGGTGAGATAAATGTCCATACACACTCCCTGCGTGTTTTCTATGTACACTTTTTATTAAGTGGATAAAAAGCAGAACGTCAGATTAGTCACCCAACGATTCAGGAAACCACCATCTCTGTGGGTGTGATTAAGTGCAATTGGGGAGGATTTATGCTAGGTTTACACTATCACCCCGACCGTCCTGGCAATGGATTTTGGGCAAATCATAACTCAACTCGGTACTTTTATTGTTTTTGCCTGCTTGGCCCCAAATATCCCATCGACTTAAGGGGCACTGTGTCAAGTTGAGATTGTCGTATATCAACATGGTCCTGTCTGGGTCTGGTTGGCATGCTGCCGTGGCTCTGCCATACGTCGACTTACGTTTGAAACCTGACAGGTCACCGGCACGTTCATGTCCACCTAAGGTTACTTACGACGTTCACGATTCAGGTCCCATTCTGTTAAGTTTACTTATGCTCAATTTTAATACACAGGTAGAGTTAAGGTGACTTAAGGTAAGTTACGGAGGAACATGGTTTCATGCCCCTCCCCTGTTCCTCCACGGCAGCTTCCCGACAGCTTCCTCAATGTACAAAAATGCACTCTGGGAGGCTTCCTCAGTGTGTTCCAGTGCGTTTGTGAGTGAACACCTCGCCTCGCCTTCACCTCAACTCGCCTGTACACCTCGCCCTAGTATTCACCGATGTTTAATTGGTGTTTGTGTGTATTTTTGTAGCATTCATAGCTTCTCTTATCAAAAAGCGGAGCTGAGAACTCCTGCCGCCTGGTGGAATTGAGTGTCAGGGAAACCCGTTCCAGGAAGCACCCCAGGAGAAATGCAGTATCTGGGTTATGATTGGTTATCTGAATCCACAAGCAGATCATATGGACAATTTGCCACGTTGCTAAGTCGGGAGCTGCATGTTGGAGATAAAGCAAGCTTCCACATCTACCCTCAAATGGAGCCTGACTTTCTTGATGAGATACTGGACCATATCGAGCCTGCCATCGGAAGAATGGACACCATATATCGTTTGGCTTTGCCAGCTGGTCTTCGATTGTTTGTCACTCTCAGGCACCTGGCCTCTGGTGACAGTTATGCATCGTTGGCATACAACTTTCAGTGCAGTAAATCATCGATCAGCAACATTGTCCTGCAGGTATGCAGAGCCATTGTCAAGTACTTGAAGGAAAAAGTGTTTACTGTTCCTCGCAATCCCAAAGACTTGATAGCCCTTGCCAAGGAAAGTTGAACGTGCCACATGCCATTGGTGCACTGGATGGAAAGCACTTCACCATCATGAAACCCCAGCACACTGGTTCCCTTTTCTTCAACTATAAGGGATTCTTCAGCATCCCCCTTCTGGCCCTAGTTGATGCACAATATTGGTTCACGTCTGATGCCTAGATCTTCAATGACTCAGAACTGGCTGAAATGATGGAGGAGGGCACAATAGGCATGCCACCTCCATGTCCTCTCCCCAACACTGACGGTGACAGAAAGGTGCCTTATTTCTTCCTGGTTGATGATGCCTTGGCCCTGAGGAGCTGGATGACGAGGCTCTATGGGAGAAGGGGCTTGACGAAGGAACAAGGCATCTACAACTACTGCATCTCCCGTGGCAAGCAGGTTGTGGAGAACGCTTTCGGTATACTTGCCAAGTGCTTTTGCTGCTTCCTTGGTACATTGGAGCAGAAACCAGAAACAGTGTGGGATATGATAGAGGCAGCTGTAGTTCACCACAACCTCATGCAGATCATGAACCTGACGTTGAATGTCGGCGGGGTGGACCACGAAGATGCGGACCATAATCTAATTCCCAGCCAGTGGAGGCAAGAGGCATGCTGGGTCGATGTCGAACAACCTACCGCCGCAGGCAACAGAGACACTATGATGGTGAAGGAGCAGCATGAGTACCTTGAGAAGTACTTTAATTCACCGGCCTCTGTGTTGATATTGATGGCTGTGGATTCATGAAGGCAGACTGCTGTTGTGTGGATGTGGAGGTGGACGTGAGGCAGGATGTCAGGTGGTGGACAGACAATGTCCATGGACAGGAACTGCTGCTGCACCCAATGCCTGTCCTGGGACTGCCACATGCCTGGCTGGGATGTCACACATTGCCACTGCTGTGTAGACTGCTAACACAGCTGGTGCTGAGACGGCTGCTGCTGCTGCTGCTGACCCACCAGCTGCTTTTGCACAGGTCCCACCAGCTGCTGTTGCCCTGGACCAACCAGCCTTGCTGCTGCCAACTCCCAACTGTTGTTTAGCTGGCATTCCTGAAAAACTGCCATGATCAACCACTCTGCATCGAACCGACAGTGTTCTTGCAGGTGGCTCAGCTTTCCGTCTATGTAACCGGTGAAGGCAGACAAAGGACTGGGAGCAGCAGCCACCTGAGGGGGCCTGACAACTTCCTTCAACACTGTCTGCAGCATCGTCATCAGTGTTCCAGAATCAACCCCTGTACCAGGAGACAGCATCACTGTTGGCAATGTGGCTGCTGGCTGGTTGTCATCAGAGATCCAAGAAGTTGGCTGGGCTGCAACACTGGCAGTGGACGATGGTTCACATGCTTTCTGAGTTCTGAGCCTCATGATATGTGGCCCAAGGAACTGGAATCGGGCCCATATCCACCTCTCGGTTGCTGTGAATACTTTTATACCCGTAGTGGACTCAATCCACAGCTTGTGGATTTTGCCGAGCTTGGTCCGCATGCTTTCATACTAATCTTCAGTTCAAGTAGTGTGCGGCCCATGCCCTGTGCCTTCGCTGACCATAGCTGGCCTTTCAGCGTTGTGTCTTTGAAGCCGGTCAGATGTTTGGAATATAGCTCGGGATGCTGGTGCAGGTATTGGATAACTTTGTCCTTTTCTTCTTCTGACTCAGAATCATGCTGAATAGACTTAACAGCAGCAGCAGTCTCAGGTGTATCTGGTGGACCTGGTGGAACATCTAATTCATCAGAAGGCGCAGCACGTATGTCAGCAGTAGTTATGGTTGTAGTAGAAGTAGTAGTAGCCTTTCTGTGCTTCTGCTTTTTTGGAGGCATTTTCTTGGACAAGGTAGAGAGTGGTGAGATGTGTGGTTGAGGGCTGCTTGATGCGGAATGAAGACCTTTCTGCCCTGCCATCTTATATACCAAATGCAGATGCATGTCAACGGGAATGAATCTAACTCGGTCTCAACTCAACTTACCAGGCCTTAGGTGGACGTGAACATCAAACGAAAGTTGCCGTAAGTCGTTGGGCTTTGTTACTACATGGCGAGTGCATTGGCCACGACAAACTTGGCAGGACGTAAGTCTTCAGGCTTCCTGTCAGGACTGGACACAAGTTGAAAGCCTCTTATGACCACCAAGCCCATCAACATCAGTCGAGCTAAGCTCTGTAGCAGAAGCCCAGTCCACTTAAGGCGAACCCCGATGGTCATAAACCATGGGGGGTTGCCTGGCCTGTTGTGGCAGAAATTACTCCCGGCAATGCCCCAACAGTCAATTCGCAATGCCGATGACATAAGGCCAACTCCAAAGTAGCCGTCAAGATACAGTGATGGCATGTTGGGGCTGTCTGGACAGTTGGGGAGATGGTGTAAACTTAGCATTAAGAGATGAAAATTCTGTGGTATGAATCTTCGTGACGCTAGGCATACTCTTTCTTCATGACTAATGGAGATTGCCTTCCCAATTTGGATATCAATTTTATGTAGCTAACATTGTCCCTAAAACAATAATTCTATGTTTGCTATCTTACTGCTATGGCTTCTTGTATAAAAGGACAATAATGACTAACACAGAGGAAGATAACTATGAATACAATTTATTGAGTTAAACAGTATGTCAGTATCCATCAACCATCATGGATTATCCGATTTATATGCATTTTTTTGTGTGTGGTATTTTTTTTGATAATTCTAGTAATTAGAAAGAACTGAATTGAGAATCATGTAAATATACAATATTCCACGAATTTGGGTGCGCCGTAATCGTTGAGTCGAGCAACAATTATCATGCACCTAAATGAGTGGGGTATTTTGAATATATATATATATAATTACAGCTCTGATGTTATCTCACCCCTTTTACGGAAATTAGCATAGCATGACAATATCAGCATAATTCAAATCATTTACGCAAATCCAGTAATAAGCATATATACATCTCCATGGTGTCGTTTGTAGGGTCCTCTAAGAGCACGACGATGATGCCACCGGGGCCCCATTTACATGTACTCTCAGCAACAAAGGTTGTCGATGCGTTTAGCTACGTTGCAATAGAGGTTTGACAGCTGGATCTATTATTATTGTTGCATTTTATATTTTAATTTCAAACTTATCAAGCTACTCGCACACTTTCAAATATTGAAATTTAAATAACTCCAGTGAAACCATGGTTAAAATATTTTTTATGTAATTGGGCATGTAGTGGGGTGGGAATCCAGCAGTGTTCGTATGTTTCACGGAAGCTGGCGTGACATGCCGATCCTTACTGTGTAGTGATTCCGGGCAACGCCGCACACGAGAGTGGCGCAGCGGAGACCGGGATTACGTAACGCTGGGTATATATACTCAGCATTCACAGTAGGTCGACAGGCTGTCCTCACACGTCTCTTCTACGGAACAGACCCTTGGGCCCTCACTTTGTAGGCGGGTTCTCGTAACCTTCCTGGTGGTTAGGCGAGTCTTCCAGATTAGCCTCTCCAGCGTTACCTGGCACATACGTGCTGGGGTACTGTACTTGTGGGAAAGATCTTCTAGATCTTTCCGAAAGTAGTGAATAATAAACATCTCTGTTTATTAAAAGACGTTGTTGTGTTATGTGTGACTAGGTCTGTGCAAACTAACCGAAAACCGAACCAACCTACGTAGAGGACGTAGGGTGGGATCCTGCCTGGAATCAGCATTCCAGATTGGGGTCATCCAACCTGCTAAACAGGCGGCGACCACCACAGGCAGAACAACCGCCGTGAAGACAATTTCCTCCAGTACCAGTGTGTGAATTGCAACTTGTCCATCAATTACAAGAAAAATGGAAATATAAGTATCAGTAAATGTGGTGAGTGTATATATTTTCTTTTATTCTAAAGTCTTTGAGATCGGGTAGGGTAAATACAGAACCAAACTCGAGTTGCAGTGGACATTGCCTGTCCACCACCACCAACCCCTCCCCCATCCTGCCTGCCGTCCACACCAACATCCACACGACAACAGTGTGCCTCCAACAATCAGCAGCCGTTCACATCGATGCAGAGCGATCGTCGGCAGATGATATAACATTCTCCCAGCTGGTTGGAACACAGTTGTTGGCATCACTATTTGATTTCAGCAGTATCCCAAGCACCACACCCCCAAGCAGAAAGGGTACCAAAGATAAATGGACTGCATGATAATGTCCAGGAAGTATTTACAACCATTACATGATGATACACATGTGGTAATTATTTAATTATATTTATGACACTGATACTGATGGTACTCGCTGATGCTGATGATACAATGTTTTTTCAAATAAATTTCTGAACTGAATTTCATTCTCATCATTTTCTCTTATAGAAATAAAACTCATGCTACTCATACTAGAATGGAAATCATATTAAAAACGAATGAATTAGAATTGCAATGAATTAACTTGTAATCGATTCAAATATTCAAGACTCTCATAACTTTGAATTTAAAATAATGAACTCAATATATCAAAAAATATTATTATTCATTTTATTATGAAATTAGACAACTTTTTTATACATGCATGCATTTCATACCTGCATTATTCTGAATCAGAAGACCGGGAAGCAGCACACGCTGAAGATTACAAATCTTTGGTGGAACCCGCCGTGGCACTAATCCATGAACATGCATGTCCACATTCCTGCTGAGAACCAAGGATTATTATTAAGAGTAAGAGCAGGAACCCATCAAGGATTATTTCTGACTTCTCTGGACTTCTTCTAAGAAGAGAAGGAGATAGCCATCAAGTCCCTGCACCGGAATCCTGTCTTGCATACCAAGCAGCTGACAGGGTTGAGGGATGAAGCGGCGAAGGACAGGATATGGACTGGTCCCTGCTGAGAAGAACAAAGAAGGATGAGAGTTCTATGGTTCTATACCAACTGTTCCGAAGAAGAGAAGGAGATGGCCATCAAGTCCCTGCACCAGAATCCCATCTTGTACGCTGAATGGGTTCATGGATGAAGCGGTGAAGAACAGGATATGGACGGAGAAGGTGAAAAGGAGAGGTCCATCCCCACTGAGAAGCATGAAGTTGCTAGGAGGAAAGGACCACCTGAAATTGCCTTAACTCGACCTGTGTATTAAGAATGAGCGTAAGTAGTCTTAAGTGAATGGGACCTGAATCGTCAACGTCATAGGTGGGCTGTGAATGCGCCGGCGACCTGTCGGGATTCAACCATAAGTCGACGGACTGCGGAGCCACGGTGGCGTGCTGACCAAACCCACATGATATATGACAGTCTCAACTCGACACGGTGTGCCTTAAGTTGATGGGATACTTGGGGACAAGCGGGCAAAAATCATAAAAATGCCATAAAAGTACCAAGTCGACTTACGATTCGGCAAAAATCTATTGCTGGGAAGGTCAGGGAGATGGTGTAAACCTAGCATTAGGGGGTCCCACCTGATTATCGGCTATCATCCTCTCTGTTTGTTTGATATTAGTTCCCTCAGCTTCCTTATTAATTCTCTATCCTCCATATTTTACTCGATTGTTATTGACACCTCACCATCTACAGAATACAATACCCCCCCCCCCACCCCCCCCCCCCCTACGGCTACATAGTTAGGAGGTATTCCCGAATCTGACAATCTATATTATCGCCCATAGCAAATGAGCCCAGAATAAACAGTCTAGCGTGATTAATTGAGCAATTAGTGGCGGTAACATAATGGAGGGGTTGCACGGCATGTACCCGAGGGTAAAGGATAGTGGTATTCAGCATTCGGAGCTCTGGGTAACGCTAAACTAAGGTTTCGCTTTTGTTTATTTGTGAAGAATTGTATGAAATATGTAAGATATTCATCTTTTTCATTTTGTGAGAAATCGTATGAAATATGTAGGATAAGACCATTGTTTATCGAAGATCTGGACATTTATTAGGGTTAACGATGGAGTGCAGATCGTATTCATATCGAAATAGAAGGATTGAAAAGGACAAGAGCAGAAATTAAAGTCACAATTGAAGAAACTTCATACAAAAAAGTTTAAGTATTCACCGCTCTATATAGTAAACAAATCACGGGATAGTTTGACAGAAGCAAATCAGAGAAGTATACTGATTATGGGATGTCTGAACTTCTGAGTTGATAATTGTATTGTATTTTGTGCAAAGAGAAAGATAAGCCTGTAGTGGCCAGGCCTGTACCATTGTGTTTCTACTACCTGCGTGTATTGTTTATATTTGTTGTCTTTGCCATATCTGAAGTACAACTGAAGCAATAGACATATATATGTAACCCACCAATAGGAAGATGGATTACCATAGAATACGTTGGAATTGCTGTTGTGTCTCTGGACATAATATGACCAGGTATTGTAGACATATTACGCTCATACACTCAGTCATCCAATGATAAAGAATGCGTAGTCAGGTATTTATTTGGCTTATTATTTTGTGCAAGCAAGCAGATAAGATGCGACACCGGCCTGTGGAAAAACGTCTATTGTATAAATGTATCCATATCATCAGATGTGCCCCCGCCTTCCTAGCCCTCATTCATTACGACTGAAGGCTGTGCGGTCTATGTTGTTTGTCCCTCCAGATGCTTTCTGGCAGCTCTTGGAGTTGCCGCTATATCCCACATTATATAGATAAATAGTTTCAATTCGTGGTACCGTAATTGGCCACTGTGTGGTTATCGCCTTGTGTCTAGTTGGAGGGACTGTTTGTCTGCGACTCAATAAGAAACGTAGGTGATTTTATTCACTGTGAATACAGAACTGCTAGCAAAAATAGTAGCAATTGCATTGGACCGATCTTATTTACGCAAGTCGAGTATTGAGACATTGGCCATGACGATTAAAACTTTCTTTACACATTGCCAGATGAGTGCGAATGCAGACTGGACGCTGTCGGCAGTGGACTCCTTCATCACTCAGTGCCAGGAGGAGATGAGACGTAATACGTCCTTCCTCGAGATGCCACGAAGCCGTGAACGAGTGAAGAACCTGAGAGGCATCATCTGTATGAACATGTGCAGTGGCAAAGGAACCTGCCGCAGAGGTGATTAGCTATCACCATCTCCCACAATTAATTAAAAGGAATCATAATCTATACACACCCATATGGGGTGATTACCCATTTATAGTTCCTTGGAGCCATCATTACCAATCATCTAAAGCTATATTGGAAACATGTCACCCAAATGGGATGATCTGGAATTGAATGTTTATAACCACGAAATTCAAGAGTGGATGATAAATATCGGTATCGCCATTGGTCATGTCCTTTGTTTACATAATGTATCATATAAGTCCTTAAAAGACGTGTATTGAATCTACCGTTTAAATGTATAAGATCTATCAAAAGATATTTTTCTCGGTTTAAATACTCATGGCGGATTTTCTGATTCTTGGATTCTAATATATTATCTTATGATTATACAAAAATGTAATTTTGAGCAAAAGGCACCTTGAAGTGTTCTGTTTAACATTCGCCTCGGCCCCGGAATATACGATAGCCGGGTTTTGTTGCGTAAAAGAAAAAGATAATGCCACTGAATCAAAAGTAATCAAGATGGCTTTTTACAACATGCCTAGCATAAATCAACAATTTTTTTTAAACGAGCAAAGAACTCCTTCATTCAAAATCGTAATATTGTACATATGCATGTTTCCTTGTTCATCATTACAAGTGTACATCTCTAAATAATAAAAACATTTCATCTTAGCATCACTTTCGGATGTGTCCTGGTACTTAATATTACAGAGCAGATTAAACTCATAAATCCTATATAACAACATTTTCAAGGCAGTGTCAATTCTTAATCTAGTAGTACTTAATTCTTAATCAACAATTTTTGACCTGTAGACGACCTTTGCCTTATTACAGGGCTGTGTCGATGCAACAAGGGGTTCACTGGTGAAGACTGCTCGCTGGCGACAACCGCCGTGCCGTCTGCTGTCACACTCCCTGACAAGGGGCTCTGCGACATGCGCACGAGGGACTGCTCCCAGGTAGAGGTGTATGTGGCAAACGTCATCAATAACAAACGCCTGGCCTGCTACGTCCAGGAGGTCACGGTATGTATAGAATGTGTTTCTTTTTACTAAGGTGCCGTCAATGTTACCGAGTCAAGGGGAAAATCCCTTGCCTTGTATGAACGGCTAAATTCACCCTACGAAATTATAACTGGTTCGTAATTATTAAAATGTATTTGGTGAAATTCTCAAAGATCATCTATGGTATGGGTGTTGTCAATTCATACCGGTTAACAACCGACGCCCTTTCAGTATAAATAAACAAAAAAAGAATTCCCTGAAAATCGGTGAAATCTGCGAAAATCGGGGCCACGATTTTCTGGATGGGAGAAGGTTTTTTTCCTACATAAATAAACAAATAAACCAAGATATGAGCTCCACCTCTAGATCCACCACAGGATATTGTAGATTAATTTCACCATTTATCATGTAAAACATTTCGTCTAATCAAAAGCGAAAAGTCCTCACACCGTACGTTTATATATGTTAATAACTTCTATACGTGCATACTAACTAGAATCTCTGCATTGCATTCAGTGTTGCCTGGAGATTTTATTCTCAATCACACTTTATAATCATAAAGGTTTTCCTTTTATGCTTCGAGCAGCTGACCTCAGAGGGCGTTGTCAGTAACGCCAGCAAAGGGCGACTGGTTCCGGCTGAGTTCCTCACCTACAACCAGGTCAGCTGTCTGGTACGACGGAACGTCAGCGCCTGGTTGGCGGTCAGTAATGATGGACGGAACTTCAGCGACGCCCGTCTCCACATCGCCTTCCACTCCGACTGCATGAGGTGTTACGCTAACGATGACCGCCTCGAGGCAGTCTGTGTCCGGAAGGTAAGGCAACTCTAAAAGTGTTTCCTAATTCTTATCTTATTACATAAGTATTTACCGTCTCATTTTAAATTGTCAAACGTATTTCTTTTAAAAGGAAGGTAATTGCTAGTTACATGTTGCTGTGCACTTCTTAGTGTGCCCTGAGTCACTCCAATATTGCTATTCGTGATTAGTGAGCATGCTATATGAAGAATACGGTAATTAACCCTTTCCTTACCAATGAGGCCTCCAGGCACGCCGTGGCTAGTGCATATGATGCCTCAGGGCACTCCTGTCGCAAGTGCTAATGATACCTGAAAATATCATTTCTCAATTTTTTTAGAATGTCATTTATCCCTGCTAATTCAGATTGGATCTTTATAATTTGTTCAGAGATTATGTAAAATTCCCTTATAATCATAATTAATAAATAATTTTATATTTATGCCCATGGAAACATTGACAGACAACTTTAAATATGATAAACATTTTTTTTCAATAACTGTAACCTAGGCCTGCACTACAGAGGTGATCAGGCATCGAGGGTGTGGCATTTAAGGACATGCACCTGATATCGGTTCCGGTAAGGAAAGGGTTAAACTGTGCTGGAGCTCCTCTTTCGATTGAGCTACTCCTCGACACTTGGGCACCGCCCATAGTGGTGATTAACTGATACTAGATTGGAATAGCTCCGGACGGCTTTCGTCAGGTGGCTCTCCAGTTGGTACTCCTGTGTAATCGACCCAGTGACGATCTACCAATACATGACAGTTAGTTAAGGGAAACTGACTGTTAGCATGTTTTCCCTGTGTATTCTGGTCTGGTCTGGTTCTTGTGCAGATCTTTAGTGATTGATTTGATATAGATATATGATATCTTATATATTAGTATTTTCGTGTTATGTTATCTCAAATTCGACACTGGAGAGTAAATAACTTGTAAACATCGATGGAAATGTGCTCAAGATTAAAGTGCAAAAATAAGGAGGTGGTAGACTGCTGCTCCAATGTTGACGACTCTCTTAGTAAGGAAAAAGAAAAATATTATTTGGTAGACTACCTTCACGGCGGGCATGGAGTATGAGTTCCTAATGTTAAGCCTGTGGAGAAAGATATCAGGGTGAGATAAAATGTGGATATATTATGGTCTTCATCCCCAACTCGAACGAGAGGCTCTATTAACCAAAGGACAATAATACCGAAGTATCACCATTTACCAACGGGGAATACTATATAACAATATAAATCTCATTAATATCTAACTGAATCGTCCAAAAGATATATAAACCTTTAGAATCAATTGGGATCTTATAACTAGTCCCGTAGTCACGTGGGTACGTCGTATGAATAGTCTGCTGTAATCATGAATGTTAATATGTTTGTGTTTAACAGAAGGAAAGTTGTATCATCGCGGGGCAATGTTACGCCAGTGGTCGTATCTCTCCTAACAACAAATGTCTCGTGTGTCGCCCTGACGTTTCGCCCTCCAGCTGGTATTGGAATTCAGGTGAGAGGAACTTTAGTTATTACCAGTGTACTCGGTACCGCGGTAGGCCCGGCCCGCGAGTGAACTTAGACTTGGTCCGCAAGACAGGTGAACTCGGTATCACTTACGCTGGTTCCCGGGGTATCCGCTAGGGGACTCGGCGGAGATATACCGTCAACCCCTCATGGTTAACGGCCGCTTGTCCACAAAGCCATCAATTATTGTCTATGTAGATTTCGAATTTACTGAGAAAATCTATTTGTTTTCATTGTTGACGCATTTTCTCAGAAATCAAGATAAAAGTTAGGCAAAATGTTCTACTTCAAGAATATGAGTGAAGATTCCATAGAATTACATATGGAAGAAAAATCCAAACCCAGTTTAATCAAGCAGAGAATTCCTTAACTTTTGTTGTACTCATAGCAGAGGTCAAAATTGCCTGTTTTGTTATCAAAATAGAAAAGTAGAAAAAGCCCCTTATTGTGATATCTGCCATATGTCAAAGCACTCTCATTGTAGGCAGAAAAAGGAGAAGATAGGCATGGTTGGAAAGGATGCAATATCTTTGTATTGTAATTTCAGAGAATCTTTTTTCTGTTGTTATTATTTACAAGCAAATGCTTACTTAAACTAATTAGATATGCAGCACAAGTCAATTTATGAATACTTTTAGGGAAAAACTATTTCAATCTGGATCCCACCATGGTACCCAAATGCTCAACCGTTTTGTCAATGATGATCGGTTATGTTACAGGTAATCAGGATTGCACATCACATGCGGCCGGCATCGCGGCCGTACTGGTTCCCTTCCTGGTCGTTCTCTGTAGTGGGACGCTCCTAGCAGCCCTCATGTACAAGAGGCAAAAGTAAGAACCCGCTTCATCACCCGTATAAATATACAATAACTTGTTGTCTGGTGGATATGTTGTTGTGAAAAACATGTAGCGGTATGTGAGGAACTTTCTTCACGTGAACGCGTACATCACATGCAAATACATAATGGAAATATGGGGTCATGATAGATTTCGATGTAATCATATATATGGCGTTCAACGTATTGCTACACAAGAAGGTGTACACAGACCAAAACTTTGTACCCATTCCAATCAAGGGCCGATATTTAAATGTTCAAATCTTTATTCGGTGTCGCATATCTATGCAAATATTTGTTTTATTTTTTTTTCTGAAAGGCAACAGGCATAAAAGGGAACCAAATTAATCACTGAAATGGAAATTTACCCGCCCATTTCTATACAGCATACGAACGTAACGCATCTTAGTCCTACCCTTTGTCATGACGTATTAGGGCATAATGACCAAGGGCAGCCCTAGATAACCCCAGGAAGGACTCCTTCACGTTTCATTTTGTCCTCCCTTTGTTGTGCCCATCTGTGTGGTCCATTCAATCACCGCCTTCTTCATTTGCTTCCCACCAGGCGTCGCCAGCGGGTGACACCACAGGAAGCATCAGAGATATCCGTCACTGACGCCACTGACGTCGCCCCATTCGACGCGACAGAAGCTTCCGGGACCCAGCTACTTACTTCCGGTTTTCCTATTGGGCGTGACGTCGTCCTTGACCTTCGGAAGTCAAAGGGAGTGACCGGTATGGTGGTAGAGACATGCGACGCTGACGGTGTTCCTTCAGCAGAGACTATAGCCACTGCCTTTTGATTACTTGGCGCCTGACATATGAAAAGCTATCAAGAACCACATCCCTCCCTAACGAACATAGGTGTATCACGTCTATAAGGGAAGGCTGAATTGGGTTGAATGCCAATACCTAAAGGACTGTCCTTTATCATGCTGAATGTACCGTCCAAAAATTCAACAGATCAATTGAAAATGGATATTACATACTGAATAAATTGAAAGTAATTGCACATATCATTTCATTTCTTCATGCTTGGAACTTATTTTTCATGACACTGAGAAAACAATATTTTCACAATATCAGCCGTCCCTCTATCTCTTCAAAACCAATAGATCAAAAAGACCCTTTGAGTGATGTCAAGTTGTAATATACGGTCATGTTTTATTGACTGAAAAATATGTTCTTTAGAAGGACGTAGCATGCAGTCAACAGTATCTATTTGTACAACTTCTAAAAGTGCAAGGTATTCCTAGTAGCAAATATTCATGTTGTGCAAGACAATAACCTTGAAGATTTAGTTCTTATTTTATATGAGATTGTGTAAAGTCATTGGGCCATCCTTCAACAGGTACTCTTCAATGAAAAATATATTTTGTGTACCGATTCAAACCCATAGACCTACTATACCACAACCTCTTTTTTGTCTGCGAGGGGGCAAGCCAGGGCTAGCCACAAAATACCAACCCGAACGTGATGCCGCCCACAACATCACGGAAAACATTAACTAGAATAACTCCTCATGAAAACTTGGCACTTGTCAATTAACAAAGAGTTTTTATGTGAACTTTGACTTAATGATTTGGTGGCTCGCTTCTTCCTCTGGCGATCTGCATGGTGTCTGACGCATTTCTCATCACCTGTACTTTACTCCGCTGAATCCTTGGAAAAAGAAACCTAGTTCTATGAGGATCAAGTAAGATCCTTAATTAAGACTGGCACTACTCACATGAAGTGGGTTGGAGTTTTAATGGGCAGCCGTTAGAGTATCGTAGTAGGCCTCCATAATTGGAGTATTGATTCCCCTCGCATAATTCCTTCCAGGCCGCTTGCGTTAGGCCGCTTAGTCTGTACATGGAACAACAACTATGCAAAGTAAATTCCGAGGAATATTAAGTTTCATATGGGGTATTTATAGCTGTGTGTGTATATATCAGGCTTCAGTTCTTATGTATTATTGAGGCATCTCTGTCTCCGAGATAATTATTCAGCGGGTATCAATTTATTGACGGATGTGTGCCATAGAAGAGCATAGATATGGGCAACTTGTTTAGCATGTTTAAAAAAACACCATTACCTTCCACAAACACAAACAAAGATATAGCCACACAGACATAAACATCTGCACACGTATGCATCGACATATATATACATACATACATCTATACATCTCTATGTATAATCTTGTCTGAAATGTTTGGTTTTGTATGGTCGCCTTGTAAGAAATGATGATGCCGGAGACACACCAAGCGAGAACCGCAGCGATTCCCGGAATCGCCAACACAAAATGGCTTATATGTGAACAATCATTTCATATTTCACCTGATTATTGCGTCAGAGATGCTAAATTGTTGGTGGGGATATTACTATGAAATAATATCACATACACGCAAATTTATGGAGATTCTGGAGATCGCTGCCGTTACTCGCTTGGTTTTACAAAGCTATGGATTGCTGAAGTATATATATAAATATATATATATATATATATATATATATATATATATATATATATATATATATATATATATATATATCATACTTATATATGTGCCAACTTACCGATGCTTGGATTGTGCTTTATGGTCGTTATCCCTTAGCATATTGTCATAATTCTAACTGGTGAATCCTGTAATGCAGAGAAACCGATGTGCTGATGTCGATTTTACCCTGGGAAACAAACAGCCGGAGGCACTTTGTCTTCTTCATCGAGAAACCCCACAGTATGCGCCTGTTACAAACAACATTGCCACGACTCACAATTAGATGATTGATTTGTTTGAATATAGTCAATTGACCTAGATATCGCATTTCTGCATAGCATCTTCATTGCTGGCTTTCACAAGAATGCATTGATATTTCTTAAGCATATACAAATATACAAGTCAAAACCTTGTTCCTTTGGTCCTGATTAAATGCTCTCTAACGGTAGATGACAATTCGCTTGATTGGAGTTGTCAACAAAATCAATTATAGCAACTGAATGGTTCATAAATGACCAATTAGAGAGAACATGAGCTGGTACAGATAATCGAATGCCATCGTTAATTACTGGTAAACAGGTAATCAATTGTTTCACTGTGCAAATTAAAATGCTGATGTTCCATTGCTGGGGAGAATGAAAAGGGCAATTAGACAATAGACAAACAGTACAAAATGAATTCAAAGAAAAAGATAACTGGTTATATCTTAACTAATGTGAGGGATTGTGTAGCACCCTGCCCAGTGACAGGAAAAAATAAACAATTTCTTAGAGGTTTAAAGAGAAATTGATTCCTGATCTGTGGCGGTATAAAAACTGGCGAGACGGACATGTGAGCAGCTCTGAGCAACTCAACTATGGCCGAAACTTTTTGCCATTTGTTTTTCTTCAAATTGCAATCGTTAAAATTATTTCCTAATGACCTGATTGTTTTTACAAATGTTATTCCGATGGCCGTGAACATTGAAAATTCGTGGTGAGAGAATATTGACACGACTGAGCTTTTAAAAGTGACATTTCGGTTGTCCTTTAAAGCCTGACATCGATTTTGTGATATTGTATTTATTTATGTAATGTTGATCATGTAGTAAGCGTAAGAGAAGAAATAAGGAAACAATGAAGTAAGGGGAACGGCGATTAGCTGTAGGAATTTACTTGTTTTTATTTTGGGCTTCATTGGGTGTTGCTTATAAGCATCCTTATATGAATATAGATATAAATATCTATGTTATCCATAACTTACAGAAAGTATTTCACAATTATTTTTAAAACCATCGACCAACGTTCACTTAGTTTAGTCACTCCTATCAAAAATAATTGATGATTACTCTATCAAAAATATACGTAGTCCTTGATGCCTTCATCCATGTTTACAGATTCAATCAGTAATTAGGACAAATTAAGTATGACCTTAACATGACTCTCATGTAAAATCCTAATGAGGCCTCTGGTAGTCCCCTTCTTCGGCCAGACATTTCTATTATAAGCACTAACTAGTGGTTATAAGAGAAATGTATTTCGTTCATGGGTGTAGAGGACAGGACTTACTCTTGTGGATTCATTAACTGGGCTTAATTGGTGTAATTCATCTTTAAGGACATAAAGTGACCTATCGCTGTCCTTCGCTCAGACATACAAACAAGAAGAAGCTCAAAGTTATGTGGGGACCCGTGCTCCTCAGACGAATAGCAGAGATCATACATTCAAATCCTTTTTTGGGCCCGGCAATATTGTCACTATATGATCGTCACGTCGAACCAGCGGGCTGGGAAAGCAACGAGATCCTGGAGATGTGCAGTATTTATCACACCTCATGTCAGGAAATGATCAGATTGTGTGATGCGATTGTGAGCGTCTGGGGCAACAAAATATAAGAAGTTCTGGTCTATTCTAGATATGGTAACCATCCTTATTTGTCTTATGATATTTGTAGGCCAGTAAATTATCCCTCCTCTTAACAATTACCTTGTCAATATACTATCATCTAATGAGAGCTTATTGGCAAAATGGGTATGATGCTTTTGACAAGCATTTATAAAGCATCAGAAAGGGTTGTTGATATTTACGGAATTATTTATTCCACTATATAGGCATACTTATTATCATTCTCCAGTGAATGATATTTGCTGCGACTACGTATGATGAGTTCGCCACCTCTTAAATGTAGTTAAATATGCAATAATTGATGGTTTTGTAGACAATCAGCAGTAAATCACGATAGGTATCGGGTTTTCCGAACGCGCCCGCGAGTAACGGACATGCGTCACATCGGCGGCCGTTTTTTACGTTATTATCTATAGAAACAACGTGAATCCATGCACTTCATACAGGCAATAATACTACAACAGGCATCAGGATTCTACCAGTTGGTATCATAGCCCATCCAATGTGTAGGAACAGTTCATGAACACATAATCATACACAAACAAAGGGCGATAATACGGGAACGGCCGCACTTACGTGTGGGCTATTAATAGACTGAGCTTCCAGAAGTGGGGGCGTTCGGAAAGTGACAAAAACGGGAAGTACCATGCAGGCAACACTGATTAGTAAACTCTGCTAAACGGTAATGGCAGGAGACCCTTTGGCAACAATAGACGCATCCATGGAGGCTTAAATATCTCAGGTCTGATCCCCCCCAACTCCTGGGTTAGAGCAGCCATCCCAATTTTTAATTCTCCAGCCTGGTTGTTGAAACTTTAATTAATTGAGGGAATGGAGGCACTCACAACGTCTTAGTTGATTACCGGTTTTTGCCCCCCAAATTCCTAGGTTATCACTACCGACAGCAGTTGATTATTGAACTCCAATTTTATTGGAGTTCAGAGATTGCCAAGGGAAAGTTAAGGGCACATTCAAGAAATACTTTTGGTACAACTGAGATGAGTGGACGCCAGACGAGGAATTCTGCTTCCAAGGACGGCGTCGGACATAGTGCGGTGATTGTCAGTTCTAGTTCTGAAGAGTTCCCAACTCTAGCGGCTATGAAAATGGCTCCAAAAACAAAGAAAAATGGTACAAAATCAAATGGAGGATCTTGTTCCAGGGATGGTGATTCCTCCCCTCAGATGGATTTGGACTCTTTTAATGTTGACGTGAGGAGTTTAATTGAGAGGATGGATAGGATAGAAAAAGAAAACATTAACTTGACGGACAGGGTTGCATCATTGGAAACAAGGTGTGTAGAACTGGAGGGTTTACTAAAAGTTTCCACAAATGATATTGAAATGTTGAAAGATTACACAGGTCAGGTAGACATTGATGGGGACGACCTCAGGATCTCGGTAGAACAAGATATGGGATCCAGGGAGAACCGGTTAAGGGTCTTTGAGGAAAGGATTGTGAAACTGGAGGCTGAGTCAAGGGCCTCTCATTCTGCCAGCACGGCAGACGCCTCTATTTTGAAGAAACTTAATGCAAAATCTCTGCTTATCTCGGGGGTTCCTGAGATGAGATATGAGAAAACTAGGGAAATAGCCATGGACATTTTCGATGCAACTGGGGTTCACCTGCATCCTACGGAAATTGACTTGACCCACAGAGTGGGTAAGTTTGTCAGCGGTAGACGACCGAGGCCCATCAGAGTAACAATGCTCCATGAATCCGCCAAAATAGAAATACTTAGAAACAAGACAAAGCTGCTGAAACAAAACAGAACTAAGAACATTTGGGTTTCTGAAGACATCCCGGAGAGCATGGTTCAGCAGAGGGCCACTTTGAGAGCGGTTGCAGACAACGCCTGTAATTTAGGCCTGAATTCTAGGCTAGTTCAGGGAGGAGACCGGGTTGTAATTGAGGGCAGGTTGTATGGCCCTCAGGACCTGGACCAACTTCCTGACCGTGTGTCTTTGGGGAATACCTTTACAATTTTCCAGGAGGACTCTGTTCATTTTCAGGGTCCCCACGCCCCTCTGTCAAACTTCTATAAATGTCAGATCCGGATCGATGGGAAGGCCTACAGTTCGGCTGAGCAGGCTTATGCCTCGGCCAAGGCAAATATTTGTGGGGACAGAGTCAGTGCTCAACGTATTCTATCGCATGATGACCCATACGAAATCAAGAGGATTTCGAGGGGAGTGAAAACCTCAAGGGCCTGGGAACAACAGGAGGACCAAGTCTTGGCTAGAGTCCTAAGAGAAAAGTTCAGGCAAAATGAGGAACTGAGGGTTGCACTGTTGCACACCGGTGCAAGGAAATTGGTAGAAGCTACGAGGGATCTGAAATGGGGAGGAGGCCTAACTCTTCAGGAGGTGCGTGCAGGCCTAAAAGGAAAAGGCCACAACAAACTGGGCCTCAGCCTTATGGACCTGAGGCGGGAACTAGGCTCTTGGCCTACTCAACAACATGCGGCTCAAACAGGCACGACAATGTCTAGTGACATCATCAACCCCGGAGCGGAAGGGTACGCCTCGGGGCTGATCGAGGCTCAGCCACTTGACGAAGGATCAGAGTAGCGTGAGATGACATCTTTCTTCAGGGAGTTTCGGGCTATATTCATGCTGTCTTCATTGCCTGTTTTAGTGGTGGTGATGGACTCCGGAGGCGGATACCTCCATCAATATGTCCCAGACCATCGAGTGACAATCCGCTTTTATAGCGGCACATCTTTTCGCCGAACAGTGAGCCAAGCCATGTTGTTTGCGGAGAAATTCCCCACCTCTGTTTATCTCTTAGTCGTGGGTGTCAACAATTTGACAGTGAAGAAAGGAAGGAAGACTTACAGCTGTACAAACTATCGGCACATGAGCCAGTGTCTGTAGTAATGGATCAGGCCATAGAGGCTAATGAGGCTTGGAAAGGCCTCTTCCTTTGCACAAAAGCTATTTATGGACCCATAGTGGGTCTCGACTTCGCAACGTACTCTGGTCGCCCTGCAGACAACGAAAAGGTGGTTCACATTCAGTCTATCATAGATGCTGCTGCCA
This sequence comes from Alentia gelatinosa, assembly GCA_950022655.1. Taxonomy (NCBI): domain Eukaryota; kingdom Metazoa; phylum Annelida; class Polychaeta; order Phyllodocida; family Polynoidae; genus Alentia; species Alentia gelatinosa. The sequence continues at coordinate 40,595,769 of OX465582.1, forward strand.
CTGACATCAAGAGGGCTGATAGCTCTGAATTGTATGAACTCAGTCACTACTCCCTGGCTTCAACGTATGATACATCGCTGTAGAGATGGGAAAACAAAATCTTATTATGAGCTACTACTCCCTGATGGCATTCATCCCGGGGTTGACCTTCTCAGAGACTGGGGAGTTAAAATACTGCAATTACTGAATAGTTTGTGAACAGGGTAGGGAATGGAGGCGGGTTGCGGTTGAAATCCAATATGTATTGGGAGGGTCTATTACACGCAAAACAGTCGATTGATAGTGGCCCGTGTACAACACTGTTATCACCAAATGCACTAGCTACTGTTGTTTCATTGAGGGGGGAAGTTGGAAAAGAGAGAGAAGGGGCAGGGATTTTACTCAGTTGGATTGGGATAGTATTGGCGATATGCTTTGTGGTAGGTACTATAACATAAAGTGTGGTGAACTAATGGCCCGGGTACGTCGGCCTTGAGTATATAAGAGGGTGGGTAATTTCCTTTAGAATGTGCTGGTTTGGTGTTTGTAGCTGTTACTATAATATGTAGTATGATAAATTTATGGTTCAGATACGGTAGCTTTGAAACAAAAAAATGTGGACACACACATGGAGTGATTTTAATTTCAAGTTTTGGGAAAGTGTTGAATATAGGTATTTGTAGCTGGCACTATGTTATGTTACAGAGTGATTTAAGATGTATATGATGAACCCATGATGGTCTGGAGTTACCCATGAGACTTGCATCTACTAAGAAATATGGTTTTCCTGATATGTCATTTGTCTGTTGAGGTTAAGCCTCAGTAGGTACCTAACGGAATAGTCTTACGGATAAATCACTGGACTTTTGATGTAATAACTTAGGGTGCCTTGATGTCCCTTGGGGAGTAAGAGTGTAAGGATTTGTGTTATGCTGACTCTCTGGGTGGGAGTAGTCTGTTGTTTTTTATCTCTGTGCCTTAGTTGATAACCTGAGGACAAGGTATTACTGATAATTCATTTGATTGTTGATGCGTTGCTCCAATGTGTCTTAATATGTAAGATTGATGTTTATTATTAATTTTCTCGACTGGAGTTACCCCTCTCAGGGCCTAGGATGACTATTTCCTGTGGTGTCATACATCCTGGAACGATGAAAGGGAGGGCTGATCCCTTGGATGGTTGCCCTCGGTCCCCAGTATTATTGAGTTGCCGAAGAGTCTGTCCTTGAGTAACAAGAGTTTTGACCAATAGATAAGATGTTGCTGACTAGGCCGTAGTTAAGGATTTTTCGAAAGACTTTGAGTTGCGGAACGGGCTGTTTTTGGGCACCGAGGGGAATATCCAATGAATAAGGTGTTGCTGACTAGACAGTATTTAGGGGCTGTCCAGAGGAAAAAAAGGGGAGGGGAAAGGGCGGGAGGGGGGAAAAAAAAAAAAAAAAAAAAAAAAAAAAAAAAAAGGGGAAACAAATAAAATAAAATAAATAAACAAATAAATAAAGGGAAAAACTATGGTGTTCTATGGAGAGACTGGGGAGATTTTTTTTCCCCCAATGAAGAACCTTGGGACCATGCCGGCTGGGGGGGGGGGGCTGTATCATGGGGTCATGGTCGTTTGATAGTGACTCCTTGTCTGTCCCCCAACCACTAGTGGTGCCTGGCAGGGCCACAGAGGAGGGGGGGGGAGACTTTGAAGTGTTGGAATATGTGGGCTGGATGTTCTTGGAGTTGGGGGGGGTACCTACTTCTGGGAACAAAAGCTCGGAAACCTCGATGTTTTGCTGGTGCAAAGGTGCAAAAATAAGTTCCTTCAAAATGAATGAAGGAATGGAATGTTTCATGTTTTTGGAGTATGATGATGTTCAATGTTTTTTCTTTTTCTGTGTCATAAATTCCTTGTTGTCTTACGAGAGACGAGATATGAAGGGGGGTAATACATGGTCAGAGAGGGGGAGGGATTGGTCTTGCAAAGGGAGGACTGATCATTTGTTTGATGACATCTCTGGGTATGAGTGGGGATAAAGGAAGAGGGACTAAGAGGCAAAGAGACCTGAGGATTGGGTGTCTGAACGTCAATGGGCTAGGGGACAGGACTAAGAGAAAAATGGTCTTTTCCCAACTTAGAAAAACTACAGATATCTTCATAGTACAGGAAACCCACAGTGAGCGAGAGTCTAATAAATTATGGGAAATGGAATGGGGGGGCAAAATGATCTTCTCTAATGGATCATCTCAGGCAGGGGGAGTAGCCATCGCCCTACCCCCGGACCCGGACATAGTCCTACGGGAACACGTTTCAGACGAAGAAGGAAGAATAGTACTTGCGCATTTACAGATTGATGGGGATGAATTAGTGCTTGGCAGTGTTTACGCTCCAACACAAGACAAGCCTCAACAACAAACTGACTTACTGTTGTCCTTGAGAGAGCTCCTGTCTAGATTTTCCGATTTACCTATCCTTTTGGGGGGAGATTTTAACATAGCCCTTCTACCACACCTGGATCTTCCTGCTGCCACAGGAAAGAGGTCCGGCAGATACCGTCAGGCTCTCTTAAACCTCCTGGAGGCTTTTGACCTGACGGATATCTGGAGAGAGTCCCACCCTGGTCAAAAGAAATTTACCTTCCGCAGGGGAAAACAGTGTTCTAGGCTGGACTACTGGTTTGTGACCGACGACTATAAGAATAGAATTAAATATCCGGAAATTGTTTCTGCTCTTCACACTGATCACTCCCTCCTTATGATACAGCTTGAGCGACCTTCTCAATACAGGGGTCCGGGATACTGGAAATTTGATAATTTTTTGTTGGGAGATAAAGCTTACACCTCTCAACTTTCAAGCCTTATTCAGCAGTGGTCTCCCCTTCATGATGAGCTAAGCCCTGATACTAGATGGGACTTCTTGAAATATAAAATCAGGGACTTCACAATACATATGCAAGAGAGAAAAGACGGAAGGATAATATGGAGAGGGTAGTGGGTCTTAAAAGAATAACCGAATTAGAGAATAAGATTTCACAGTTGGAGGAGTCTGAACAGAGAGAACTAGACAACATTAGGAACGATCTTGAGCGAGCCGAAAAAATGAAAGCTCTATACCTTATGTTCAAATCCAAAGCTAATTGGGCCTTACACGGGGAGAAACCAACAAAATACTTCTTGAACATCATGAAGCAGAATTACAATAGTAAATTGATCTCCCAGATCAGAACACAGGAGGGAGAAATCACCTCCAACCCAGACAGGGTATCTCATAGAATCTATTCTTTCTACAGGAAGCTTTATTCAGACAAGGGTGGGGGGGACAATCTTTTTGACCATCTGGATGGGTTGGTGGCTAATGAGGCCATACCAACGATCTCTGACATAGACAGGGACAAAGTGGATGCACCTCTGAGCAAGGAGGAGCTCCAGACAACTCTCAAAAATCTTAACAATAATAAATGCCCGGGTACAGATGGGCTCACAGCAGAGTTCTACAGATATTTTTGGGAGGAAATAGAGGATATGGTCTTCAGTTCGCTGTTATTTGCCAAGGAGAACGACTCCCTCAGCATAGAGCAGAAAAGGGGGGTGATAACTTTGATTCCAAAAAAAAAGGTTAATAGGGAAGACATTAGGAATTGGAGACCAATCACCATGTTAAATACTGATTATAAAATTTTAACTAAACTACTTGCTTCAAGGGTTCAGGGTTGTCTGGATTCAATTGTTTACCGAGATCAGACAGGCTTTATGAAGGGTAGATACATCGGCACGAACATCAGGTTGCTGAGGGATAGCATTTCCTATCTTAACAACAATAGATTGGCAGGTTTTATAATGAGCATTGATTTTGAGAAGGCCTTTGATTCAGTCCGATGGGATGCAATAGGGAATGCTTTAAGGCTCTTTGGTTTTGGTCCGAACTTTTGTAAATGGGTTAAGATTCTGTACACTGACCCCGAGGTATGTGTTTCGAACAATGGTTTTCACACTCGTTGGTTCAAACCAGAACGAGGCACCCGCCAGGGTTGCTGCCTCTCCCCTTACTTGTTTATCCTCACCATAGAATTGCTAGCGATTGCGCTAAGGGAAAATCCAGGCATTAAAGGGATTCGACTATCGGGGAAAGAAATTAAGTTATCACTTTTTGCGGACGACCTGTGTTGCGTAGTGAGGGATCTGAAATCGGTTCAGAGGGTCCTGGACATTATCAGGATCTTCGGGAACTTGGCTGGCCTTAGGATTAATGAAGAAAAGTCCAAGATTCTTCCGGTTGGCCTGCACCCAAGGGACGAGTTTGCTCTCCTTCCTCTACCAAAGGTTGATCGGGTAGAGATTCTGGGGGTTCTTTTTTGGAACGGGGCATCACACAACGAAGATTTTCGCTTGAACTTCCAAAATAAACTGGACAAATGTCAGGTTATAACAAAACTTTGGGCGTATAGGAATCTTTCTATTAAAGGTAGAGTCATGGTTGTGAATAGTTTATTGATCCCTCAGATTTTATACTGCTCTTCTGTGTTATACACCCCAGATAGAGTCTTTATAGAATTCCGTAAAATAGTAGCCGCTTTTATATGGGGAAGTAAGAGTAGCAAGGTCTCCTTCAAGGTACTCAGACAACCGATAGAGCTGGGTGGTCTGAAATTGTTGGATATCAAAATTATGTATGAGGTGTCCAGATATAAATGGATTTCACGTTTATGCAAAGATGATTTCTTACCATGGACGTTGTTCTTCAGAGTCTTTGCTGGTATTAACACCTCAATTTGGGAATTCTTTTTGGAGAAGGTGGAATTCAGGGCTCCCCCTGAACTACCGAAGTTTTATAAACAAATTATTAGACAATGGAAAGTCCTGTACAACAAGCCCCCAACGAGTGAGAGAGAGAAACAGAACGACCCTCTCTTGAACAACATGTTTATTTGCTGGGACTGGGAGGTAGAGATCCTGCTTATTCGCACATGGAAAAGGGCAGGCATAGTTCAGGTCCAAGATCTGATACGGAACAAAAGATTTATGACAAAAGATGAGATTGAGGCTGTATATCAGGTCAAGTGTGATGACTCAATGTGGGCCAAAGTATATAATGGCATTCCATGGGTGACTAGTATGTCTTTTGATGATTTTAAGTCAGATTCTATGAGCCTTATGATTGGAGATAATGGTGGCGGCTCTTTTAATGCATTATCTTGTAATAATAAGAAGATGTATAATTTTTTGCTGGCGAAAGAAAGAACAATCTCACCAGGCATGACCTTCTGGAAGGAAAGAACCAAGAACAGACTTCTTTTGGACAAGGACTGGGCGGGCCTGTACAGAAATGCCTACCGTGCCACAAGGGAATCAAAGTTACAGTCTTTTTTCTTTAGGATTATCCATAGGGTGATTCCCACAAATCGCTACTTGTTCCAAATTAAGGTGCTGTCCTCACCTATTTGTTCTTATTGTGAGGAACAAGATTCTATAATCCGTTTCTTTGTAGAGTGCCCTGTAGTGATGTTGTTTTGGGTACAGGCAAGGAACTGGTTGAAGACATGTTCTAAACTGGTCTTGGGCCTTGACCCGATAGATCTAATTATTGGCACCACCAATAAAGGTAGCCTCGCCGAAATAACTAATTTTATATGTCTCCATGCAAAATACTATATTCATCGACAAAAAATTTTTCACAATAGCAAACTGTCAGTATATGATTGGAGCATTGAACTCCGCAACAGTCTATGTGTAGAAAAATATATTTGTAGTTTGATGGGAAAACAGGACCGTTTTGTGAAATGGAAGGAGATATTGGAAGCCATGATGTAGTCCATGCTATGTGCAACCTCAGAGGCCAATGGGGGCTGAGATCCTGCTACGATACGGGTTTGTCAACAATTAGTTTTAAGCTGTTAACATTGGGGGATGAGGTATTCGTTTAAGACATTACTCTCCTAATCTCACATCTCGCTCATGTTTTTATGTGATGTCTTTTATAATGATGTCCCTTGTATTGTATTGTTACACGTCCTGTGTTTCGACTTGTACTGATTTTATTTGGTCCTTTGAAACCTCCTCTCCACATGAAGAATAGTTATGTAACATGAACCTGGACTACTGAAATTGCTTCTCTAAACTTGTCACCCACATGAAGAATAGTCAGGTAACACAAGCTTGGACTACTAAAATTGCTTCTCTAACTTGTAACAAACTTTCTATGGTAGCTAATCAAATGTAAAATGCTGATGAGATTAGGCCGGAGGTCGATTACACACTATGGAGGTTATGGTGGTCTTTTGGTCCTATTTACGACACCTTGATTTCTTCACGTCCTATTTGCTGTTCATGTGTAATGTCATATGTTTCTGTATTGTAATGTCTGTCTACTTGTAAAATACCAGAAGGGAATCAGGTCATCCCCACAAAAATTTCCGAGCAGCCAGACGTAGCAGAATTGTTTCCTAAGAGAGTGAGGTTCTTATCAAATGATTATAGTGCAATGAGATTGTTCATGTGTTGATTTTTTTTTCTTACAGAGGAAATTGTGCAGCGTTGGAGGGGTGCACATGTAGCTAGAAGGATATACTATTGTTCATCGTGGGAGCGAGCACATGTTAACACCAATCGGTTTATCCTAGTTTTGAACAGGGAGAATGAACTGTGTAATTAAATCATGATACTAATAAAAGAGAGCGCTGCTCGTTTGAGATATAATACATACTAAGAAATATTCATAGCTGAGTAAGTTGTTAAAAACATTTACCTTTATGGTGATTTAATATCCAAAATAGACACAAAAGAAAAGGAGGGTATTTGATAGTAAAGATTGGCGCACGGTAGACAGTAGTAAGGGACTTGCATCTGGAGTTTAAATAAACATTATTGGTTCATCTGATTATAAAATAGTCAAAAAAAAAAAAAAAAAAAAAAAAAAAAATCACGATAGGTAAAACACAAACATTAACGAGTGTATTACGAGGTCAGCCTTCAGTGGTGTACAGAGCTGCCCGTCCACGAAACCATCGTTTGTTGTATCTATTTTCCATATTCTTGATATGAATATAATAATAATAATACATAACAATAACATAACAATGAATATACTAATAATACATAACAATTCATTAGTCTAACTTATTCAAGTTAGACTAATGAATTGATATTTCATATATTATTATGATTATATCGTTTGGGACTATTTTTCTTGCTTTCCAACCATAGGCTCATCGCTGTAAATATAACCAAATAGACAAGATATCTGATTAAAGAGTGTCTTTTCCATATATCGTGGGTTTGAAGTCTGTATTCAATGATTTTGAAATCAGTATATATACGGGTTATTATATCCGGTCAACAGTTTTTAAATAATGAGTATCTGTATGGCGAGTCCCATACATTTTCTATAGGTATTTGTATACCATGGATACTAAGGCCTGGCGTCCACTTACTTCGATAGCAATTCAGACCTACCGATATGGCACTGATACAAAAGCAAATATCGGAGACATATCAGGAAGGTGCAAAATCGTAGACATGTTTCTAAATTCACCACGCCTCGTCAGGAGTAGACCCCCATTTTCCATCAGTGCCTAATATCGGAGACGTGGTCAACTGCCCCGATATTAGGTCACCTTCCGACGCGATTTTGATTTTGTATCGGGAGGTGCATCGTAGGTCCATGTCAGGCCATATCGTAGTAGGTGGACGCTGGGCTTTAAAGCCTGCCCCCACCTACCACGATTCTGGTCCCGATTGGCCTTACGACGGCCTTCCCGACACCATTCCGATTCTAGTGTGAGGTCAGCCAAAATCGTGGTAGGTGGGACAGGTTTCTGCGATTCCGTCCACGACAGCTCACGATAGGCTGCGATGAAAACGCCAATCGTAGAGGTCCCGATAATTTCCAACATGTTGGAAATTTTGTAGCCTGTCGTTGGGTATCGTAGCCTATCGGGAAGATATTGTGGTCAGCGCGTATGATTCACCGATTGGATCACGACAGAGGTCTACGATTCGGGGACCTCCCGATAGGTCACGATTTCGCCATTTCAAATCGTAGCGATCGGGAAGCATATCGTGGCCTATCGTGGTAGGTGGGGGTCCCCTCTTACGCTCCATAGTCTCAGCAGGAGCGATATAGATATTTAATACATCATATTGTAGGGTTTACCATCTCCCGAATTTAGGTTAATAAGGATTATTTTAGGGATGGATCACAATCCAAAACTCTATTGTCAGTTATATATGTATATCCTATTCCTTTTCCACGAATACAGATCTTGGAACTCGCACAGTTGCTTCTATTATTACTTATTTCGCAGTTATGGCAGGCAATTGACCGTGGCCCCGCCTCAGGCCAGTACAATAAACCCTGTACTCTGTACCTCTAAAATGAATCTGGACGATATAATAGTACCTGAATCTATTCTTATTCTTTGCTCTGTATATCATCTAGCATATAGAAAAGCTATTCCAAGTTTGCCATGGATGCCAGAAATGAGGATGTCAGAAGAGAACTGCCAGCTGAATGGCCTAAAATCGATTTGTGCCTAGGCACGCACGTAAGCACTACATTCTTAATCTGCGAGAACATGCGCTGCTTTCCGAAATGTGTTGCTTTATGAAATTGTTAATTGCCAAACCAGGGACCTGTTTCTGTAGTCTCGTGACATTAGGCCTAGACAGACATCAACAGCGGCACCAACAGTGCAAACAACAGTGGAAAAGAGACTAGCAAATATCAGAAGATCGAAGTGGCCAATCTTCTTCATATTTGGAACGAATATAGATTATATGTATCCCCTACTCATGTTAAAGTGTCATTGCTTAATTCTTACGAGAAGTGAGTGAAACTCTGTGTGTCATCAACTGCAATCTTGTGATCTGTCCGTATGGTGTCACAGATGCCATCTCGACATGTCACGAAACTACTGAAACAGGTCCCTGTTCCTATCTTTCCCTACTGTCCCTACACATACTTCCAAGTGGCCATATAGCATGTATTGGTGCAATCATCGAAATGCATCACAATATAGTTTAATTTGTGGATTGTAACAAAAGCTATCACCTATCTGTGAAGAACTTGTAATGTTGATTAAATAACATTATCTGCAGACACTTTGATATTGTTTACGCACTGTTTGATAATTATGGTAATAATTATGCATGATATCTTTTTTTAATCAATCGATTCAAACCTTATCCCTTCGAACATTAGTATCAAAACGTTGGGTTAGTCTTTACAGAATATAAATGCCCCATGAATAAAAGAAACTAGCCAGAATACATGATATGACGGATGATTAATACTGGTTTGACGCTTAAGAGAGGCAACTCAAAGCTGTGGTTAAATAGACAGGGTTTTAGAAGATGTCATCAGCCGATGAGGGGCACTGAAACGCCCAGAGATATTCCATCGAAAGGGTGTAATCTATTTCTTGCCTTGAACATGGGCGAGAAGTTAATGGATTAGGGGAAGGAACTGTCTGGATTGAATGAAGGCAGTCAAAATTGAAATTGCCTCTTCTACAGAAAAGCAACACAAGCACTCAGGGAATCATAATCAAATTTACTAACATTCCGGGACTGAAAAAACGATGTTGTTTCCTCATCGTCACAAAACACGAGGAAGGCAAGATCAAATAGCATTATGAGTTATCTATTACGGGAATAACTATAAGGTGCAGTCTACACACTCATAACAACAAATAAGATACCTTTCCTCAAAGGTGCTGATTATAATAGACTTCATTCATATTGAGAGATGTTTGCATTTAGAAATATCATCCACATGAAATACTTGACGCTGTTGGACTACCTTATTGCCTCGTTAATGTCTCCAGGTAAGTAATTTTCTTCCCTAGCCACCAGCATTATCACCTCCCACTAATAGCAACCCGAGACACGGCTTGAGTTTGCCATGCCCGTAAACCAGCATATAACCTAGAATTAGGGAAACAGCTACTGGACCCAGCGGCTTCTGGTAACTGCATATGGTGCTGTCGGCAATGATCAGGTTCCCCACCTCCTTATGGTGAGTGATTCTGACTGATGGGTACCAGCGAAGCTATATATATGTGCTCCTCAGAAATGAAGCCAGATTTTCAGGACATACCGGAAATCAGATCAGAATTAAGGCGGCAGGAGAACCATACCATAGGAACTAAATTTGCTTTTGTCACTGACTGATATATTCATATATATTTAGGGGTCTGAATAACTCACTTATGCGAGGGATATCCCTCTGCAATAAAATAAAAATGCATGATTTTCTATAACATTAGTAAATAGATAAAATCTATGTAACATTGTACAACCCTACAGAAGTTTCGCAACGTAACACACTGACCGACCGGGATGATGTAATGTTTTGGTCCCTTGTTAAAATAGAGACTAGTACTTCCGGGTGAAGCATACAACTGCGCACGTGCAGACATGCTCAGCAAATCAGTCACATTCAGTCTATATGTGAAGAGGATGATACAGGGACCATTGGGATGCGTATCGAAAACGTAATCTGATTCTGCGTGATTAGCATATTTCCTTTAAGCATTAAAGCTTGAAGAATGTTAATCGGATTGCGAAAAACTGGAGCCTGTCAAATCAGTTTTAAAGGATCGCGCGAATTGACAGCAATATACACTTTTGCAGGAAATACCAGATTTTCACGAAGGACCGAAGCTTTAACGCACACTGTGATTTGAATCACCCCTCCCATTGAAATCCACATCCAGCAGTCCTGTCCCTTTCCATTTCTCTGCACCCTCATTTCATCCAAACCTGTTGGTTGGCATTTCGACAGTTCTAGGAAAGAAAATGTACCTTTCCAAATTATAAAATAAACGTCTTTGTTTTTACACATATTTTCACCAAGAGTGAAAAGAGACAGTGATTACTTTCTTGGTTAGACCAGGGATTTGTATACCACACCTCACGTTGTACGACTAGACCTTACGGTGTTTGGAGAAATAATTGCATAAAGCACCCACTGTGTCGCCTCTCGATCTCTCTCCTGATGCCCGAACCAACGGTTATTTTGTTACTGTCAGGTAAATTGGCCGTTATTAGGTTAGCATCTGAACTGACTGCACCGGGGTCACTCTCTGTGGTCAAGTCCGACTCGGATGTACCTCATCAACATCGGCCTCAAAATAAAGATTCCCGAGGGATGACATTGGGATTTTTATACGAAAAGGGAAAATGAAACCACCAAGGTTCTTCCTCTGGACCGAGCCTTCGGGGGTAAAGAAAAAGACAATACCATCCCTCTAGTTCCGAAATAAGCGTTTAATCTAGTAGATATTATTCAGAGAGCTAGACCCAGTTCTGATGTGGGATATCAAGATGTTGAGTAAAATAGTAATAGCACACACAACAGTTTATGGGTTATGTCTAGAAAAACCTAACAAAGGAATGATTAATTCACTGGTAATGTTCTATCTATTACTCACCTTTCGACTGATTATTAGGGAAATATCTTGCACAAATAATAAGAAAGTCGAGGCAAACGCCGCGCATTGTTTATATAAAGTAGTGCCTATATTGCCCGTCAGGTGGCCTAAAAAGCCATAATCTCCTAGGAGAATACGATTTTTCGTATTTTACTCAGTAGCTATCTGGAGGCTCCGCAGGCTTAGTATGGAGACTCCGTATTGGGTGGGTAATAAAACAGGTGAAGCAAATTAAACCAGCTGCAGCTCTACCAGAGAGATAATTATAACAATTCGTGAGCAGTAAATAATAACTGCGTTTTTTCTCTGTATGTTATGTTGTTTTCAGATGACAGTTTCTCTTATACCGAATATGTGGTAGGACTGTGGTTCACATAATTACAGCAATGTACAATATGGATTTGGTCATGTCAAGCAATATGTCCTTCACGTACTTTTACATTTTCACAATGGATAATATCCTATGAATGGTCATACGATCTTTTTGTACCTGTGTCATTTCATCGTGGAGAACCGCAGTATTTGAAAAAAAACCCACAAAAAACCCAGACCATTCTCTTGGTAATTAAGTGCAACACAAAGAATGTGCTTCAAAAAGGAGAATAATAGAGAGAGTATACTCAGCCACTGCGGCCGGTAATCGCCTTGACTGTAAAAGATGTGTGCTATCATGAGCATAATATGCTTCTTTGTGCTGGGTTAGTTAATGAAAGACATGCCACCCAGCCTGCACATGTCTAACTGTGAGTCGGTGTAAGCACTATGGTACAAGGCGTGAGGCACTCGACCCAAAGTAAACTGATAGTGATGGGCCAACCCTGTTTACACGGCAATCACAATCTCGACCAGATCCAACCTCCGACGCCACCACCAACTGTCACCAGCTCTGTATAAACACAATCGACACGTCCACTCAGCCAGAGCCTGGGGACATCTGCACTGTAGGCTTTATGAAGGCCTCATGAACCTGGAAATTCTTTATTGGATTGGGTCAGCCAATGTTTAACCTTCCCTCTCGTTTACATTAGTTAAGGTCAATGTGGAGTAACCAATAAGGGTTTTGTATATGAACTAAGGCAAAGCAGCCACATGTGTGACACTTTAAGGTATAAATAATTAATACAATAGGTAACAGCAGAATAGGAAAGTCAATATAACATCACTAAATAATAAAGGATCCCAAGGTTATTCCCCTTAGCTGCAACTTAACTGAAGGTTTATTGTACTTCTTTGGCATACCTCGTGATCAAGGTATGCTATCAATGTTTGTATGAATGTATGTCCTTTATGGATTGCTCCTAAGTTTGAAAACAAAGAAATCCTCACTCAGTAAAATGCCCTTGATCCATACATGTATTTCCTTGGATTTGATGTCAAAATCACAAAGAAATATATTGCTTTTTAAATCGGAAATAAAACCAAACCTCGTCATTGCACGATTCAGTTAAAACATGACATCATTTTAGACATAATAAAATAATAGATTTCTTCTAGATTCACATACTAAATAATAATCATATATATGTTAAGCTCCGCGTCATAACGAAGCTCACGAAAACTCACTATCATGATTCTTTAAAGAAAGTTCATTCGGGCAGCCTGTCGTCCGGATCAATAGGCTGCAGCTGTGAGGGATCTATTGGACGTTCTCAGTTCTGCCCGCCACATAATGGCTAGTCAATGCCACCATAGGGCGCAGGTGGGTACGGCCTTCAGCTGACCCTGTCATAGATTGGCCACCACCTCTGTCTACACTACGTTCTAACTAAGAGGTTGGTAACGTTAAACCCTGGGCATGTCCACGGATTCTCACTCTCGAAACAAGTGAGTATGTTCTACATGGATTCTGATATCCCAAAAACTTGCAAAGAAATCTCCACATATCAATAAATTGATAAAGAACCTTATCTCTGTTGCCATATTTATTAAAAATACACATTAAAAGAAGATGAGAACATGGAAAAGTGACTTCCAGGGTAAGAATGTGGGTCATGGCAGGGTCAAGGGGGGATGGCCAGAGAGTGGTCGGACCACAGAGTAAAAATAGATACACAGAGTAAAAATAGATACCAAACCCTAAAGCCCTGCCTAAAGCCCTAACTCCCAACCTAAAAATAGCTAAAGTGAAGTTCCTTTACCCACTGCAATGGCATAAGGTACCCGCTACCACGCCATGTCAAGGCCCCTGTCAATTCAATGTGACCAGAGCTAACGTAGTGTAGCTCGGGTGGCCAGTGTAACCCTGTCAATGCCGTTCAGCGCGACCGAGAACCATATACGCTTACTGCCAGGGATTGTCACTACCAGGCCACGTAAGGCAGCGTCGTGAGCGATGCTTTATAAATGCAGAAGCCCCTGCCTTGCGTTCTGAGTGTTCCACGGGACAGGAGGAAAGCCTCTATAGAACTATAGTTGGGAACCGCCGACACCAGATCGGTGAATGGAAACAGAATTCAAAAAAGTGTTCACCGATTAATTGTGCATAGATTGTGCAATAAGACCTCCACTGACTGACTTGAATCAAAGGGGTTTGAAATCTTCAGTGATAGTTATTGTGTTTAGACGGTTCTGTCGGTATGGACCTGTTAAATGCGGCAGAAATAAGACATATGCAGTCCCTTCACCGATTTTTAGATACCGACACGCAGTCGTTGGCCACCACCGATCGATATTTAGGGGAAATTAATCGGTGCCGTTTTCGTCTGCCAGTGGAAAATAGATTTATGACAACTGCCTGGAGACTGTACAAATTGGCTTGCAGTTGACTGCTCTTGCCTTGAGCAGTACAGAATACGGGGACTACTTGAAATTATTCAATACAAATCTTAGATAAGTGGAAAGGTGAATCAAGGACCACCTACCAACGGATGTTAGTACCTTAGGTTTTCTGATTTCATTTCTAAAGTCGGTCATTTGACTATTGTAAGCTGTGCGACCAATTGCACACACACACGAAGGGTGACATTGAAGCAATGATAAGCACGGTAAAACATTAATGAATTATAGCCGGGTTGAAATTCTCGAGAGGTAAGCATACAAAAAGACGGTTCGATATGGGAAGTGGAGGCATTTTAGGAGGAGGAAGGGAAAAAGATTCCTGGCATATCAAAAAGGTTCGCCTAGGGAGGTGCAATAAGCATAAGATTTAGCATTAAGTTAAGCGGCGGACGTCGTGTCTGTGGGGTCTACCCATATCACACGGAGTCTTTTTAACTGCTTAATGCTTTCAGCCATCTGTCAGCGACATGCCGTTCGAAAGCTTTAGCCCACTCCTCAGACCTAATGCCATCACCTTTCTTATGTTCATGTGTCAACAGATACTGATCATATGTAGATAAACATAAATGATTGTCCTGAAAAATCGTATGTAGTAGACGTGCATATTCTAGTTTTCTACCACATATCAATCCCTGAACCTTCAAATATATATATATACACAATATTACCATTACATTGATCCGCATGGTCTTATTTTCTGCTTAGTTAACGCGTGGTAATATCCCTGCGATTGCGAGGATATTGTCTGTTAAATACAAGGAGAATACGATCATGCAGATCAAAATCATGGTAATGTTTTACTTATAATCTAGCGTTCCAAATATAAGTTATCAAAGGAAACACAAAATAGCCGCTGATATCCTCACGCACTACTTTGTATGCTAAGGACTTCTTTACTGAGTAGAATACGACTTTCTGTATTCTACTCAATAGCGATCTGTAGGCTCCATTATGATTAGTATACAGGCGCTGTATTAGGTGGATGATAAATACACAATATTACCATGATTTCGATCTGAGTGGCCGTATTCTCCGCGTAGTTGACGCGTAGTAATACTCCGAGCGATAGCGAGGAGTATTGCGTAGCGTCAACTACAAGGAGAATACGGCTACACAGATTGAAATTATGGTAATGTTGTATTTATTACTCACTTATTTTTAGATTTAAGCAATAGATATGATCGTTAGAAAACTTTTCAACGTAATTAAGAAGTTATGTTTGGGACTACTTTCATCTCAAAAATCCGTATCCTCCTAGGAGGGTACGGAGCTCTGTATCCTCCTCAGTAGCTATCTGTAATCTCCATAGGCTTAGTATGGAGACTCCGTATCAGGTGGGTAATAAAATTGAATATTCATATTCGTGTATTGTATGCACTGATTCTACTGTATTTTCTGGGTACAAACAGATTGAATTGGCACTGGTACATAATCTATGCATAATTAATCTGTTCTCTGCAAGTGTTGTTTCCATCCACCGATCTGGTGTCCGCAAAAAAATTCTATCAATGCTTCCCGACTGTAGATCAGTGCCAAATAGTCGGCCGATTGAACCGGGCTTTATTCACCACCGATCTGCAGTCGGAAACCACCAATCGATTTTTCGGGTATACCGATTCTAGATCAGTGAATGGAAACAGGCATGCAGAGAAGTATTCACCAATCAATTGTGTATAAATTATGCAATGAGGCCAGCACCACCGACTAACTTGATCAACGACCGACAAAATCAAAGGGCTTTGAAATCGTTAGTGATAGTCATTGTGTTTGGAGGGCAATGCCATTGGTATGGACCTGTCAATTGCAGCAGAAACAAGGCATAAAGCCACTTTCAACTGGCCAACGAAAACGTCACCGATTAATTGAGTTCTCCGTTTAGTCAGTCAGCAGTGGCTAACAACTGCACATTGATCGATGAGGGTGCAGAACATTGCTTGTTTCTGCAATATTTGACAAGTCAATACCGACTGAAGTCTTTCGGTAGTATAGCCTCATTGTATAATCTATGCAACATTAACTGGGGAGCACTGCTCTGCATGCCTGTTTCCATTCACCCATATGGTATCTTTGGTTCCGGACTGCAGATCGATGGCGAATAGTCAGCCAGTGGAAAATAGCTTTTACACTGTATCCCCACCGATTTTAGATACCGATGTGCAGTCGTTGGCCACCACCGATATACTTTAAGTAAAACTCAATTAATCGGTACCGTTTTCGTCGGCCAGTTGAAAATGGTTTAATAAAGTCTGATGGTGGGCAGGGGCTGTTGACATCGTGAGTGATGGGGTCACCACTACGGACCTACATACAAAGAATGCCCTGGCTACGTATAGCACTTGGCATCTTGATCAGGGGTTATTGGAAGGCGGGATCTTGACTGCCATTCAGCTTTCTGGCCGGGATATTGGTGCTATGTGTATCACAAAGTGGATTTGACTTTGACTAATGAATGAGGCAGTAACATGACACAACTCTCTCACAGACCCCATCCTTAACATCCTTAATCCTTATCTAACATCGCCTGTGCTCTAGTTTCTCCGCTTGTGACCTTTAATCTACCTATCTTCACCTTTCTAAGGCCCGGAGTCCACCTACTACGATAGAAATTGAAGACCTTAGGACGGACTACGATAAAAAAAAAGACAAAACTCGTGGACGATCGGGAATCTCTGTGGCGTAGACAAGAGGCTAGACTAGACACAACAGCGTGCATCGTAATCGGTTTTAGGTACAAAAAAAGGTGATCACGGTCCCGACGCACCTCAAGACGCACCAATGTAGATCTTGATAGGCTTCGACTTTTAAACATAATCAAATGTTTTTCGTCGTGAACAAATCCTAGACCGGCAGTGTTCATCGTAGGGTGATCTTAGACACATGATCAGCTGTTACCATTTCAGTTGCCCGTCCGACACGAGTTTTACTTTTCGTCGGGAGGTATATCATAAGGCCTATCGTAGTGCATCGGGAGCCCAGTGAACGCCGGGGCTCCTAAGATCTATCGTGCTATAATTCCTTATATATAGATCATCCTTCTCCTGGGCTTGATTACATCTCTGTCTCTATACCAAGTCCCTTATTGTCTGACGCCTACCCTTCTGGAATCCAGGGGGCAATCCCCTTCTCTTTTTTACCCAAACCTTTATGTACACTCTAACAATTCCTATTAAGTATAAAAAAACTGGGTTTGTAAACTTGTGTACAGAAAATGGTTTGGCTCTATGTGGATCACACACTCTGAAGCTTACAGGTTTGCCCGGTTCCTTGTCGTTCGCCAACATCTTCCCTGCAATGTCATTTTCTCAATGACTTCTGTATCGCTCTCAACCGTCTGCCATCTTTTATTATTGTAGGCATTGTTGTCTGATGTGCTGTTGCCATCACCACAGATCCATGACAGTTGGATAAAAGCAATACCTTCAAGTAATTCAGAAATATTATGTATTGTTGGTGACTTTCTTTGTATTTATCTTATGATTAGATTCATACCTTTCTTCGTAAATAACAGGTAATGAATGGAGCAACGGTCATATATGACACGGAGAGAAGCCATTGGAGATACACAATACTGGTATTGTAGATTCATACCTTTCTTCGTACGTAACAGGTGATGAAGCAACGGTCATATTTGACACAGAGAGAAGCCATTGAAGATACGCAATACCGGTATTGTATTTGGCAGACCCTGCCCTTAGAAGCTGGGAATTCTGACTAATTTGATTAGGTCACATATAAATAGATTGGTCAGGGACTGTGGGGCGGGGGCGTACATCCCATGAGTGTCAAGATAAACTCTCTATGTATGTGAGACGTCAGCATTTCGTCCGCTTTTCGCCAATGTAGGCGTAACCTGTCTAGTCCTGCGCCAAGCTCTAGTCACAGCCGAGTTGACAGGCACCCTCGATGGCGAAACTACTGTGCCGAGTGAAATCCAGGTGGTACAGCCGGACTGATGACTTTCTTTTTGTTCAAATGCTCATTACTCCCGCACATACACCACCAATGTATTTTGATAGAATTGTATATATTATATCACAAAACCAACTCCTAATCTTGATTGGAAGGTGGTATTTCATGATAATTGTTGCTTATATATGGATTTTGACACAACGTTTTGGCCAATGTTGGCCTTCTTCAGGTGTATATACTCTCCTCCTACAAGCACTGAAGTACATTTTGGGAGCACGAAAATGGCAATACTTGTGGATCTATAGTTACTACATTGGTTACTACATTATATCTTCTTTGGTGTGCTTCTGTTCTTCGTTTTTGGAGATCAAGCTAACAGTGGGTAAAATTTTGAACCCTTAATCTGTCAATTGCCAATAGTTATTATGATAAACACAACAGACCCGAAAGCAGCGACTCCGAAGCAAGAGAAGACCCCGAAAAAGACCGACACCATGAAAGAGAACGAAAGAACACCAATAAAAGACATGCCAGGCATAGACGAATTTATGCAATTACAAGTATCAGTGAAAAAACACCAGCTAAATCCCTAACACCCATCAAACCACCAGTCAAAACTCCAAAATTAGAGAATAAATCACAGACAATAGAAAAGAAAAGACTGAGAAATATGAGCCATCTCTCACTAGAACAATAGAAAATAAAACCCCAGAATATATACCAACACCCATCAATAGACACTCAAATAGAAGAGAGACAACAGAACCAGACCACACCACGACATCACCCACCCACAACACTCAAGAATACCACTACCCAATACTAGAAGGACCACCGACAGTCCCATCCACTAGTCTTTTGGTAGACATGTATCACATCATCAGAAAAGTTAACCAACCACTTGGTTGGACTATGTACAAAGAAATGAGACGCAAAGGCATGTTCAGATAAAACACTACATATGAAACCTTTACATGTAAAGAAGAATTCTTTTTTTCCGACATTAACAGTTCCAAAAACTAGTTAAAAAATTACCCTCGTTAACTTACCTACCACAAAATATCACACTACTGTTAAAAATTATAGTGCTAAGAATTATCTCATAATTAAAAAATTATACCAAATTACCGATAGATAATATCAATTTATCATAGAAACAGGGTTAAAAACTATACCCTAGTAGATTAAGGGTTCAAAACTATACCCAGAAAGTAAAAAACGATGAAGAAACAAAGACAGAAGAAGCAGCAGACTAAGCCAATTATCCTGTAAAACCAAATGTTAGCCAAGTAACCATGGCAATATAAACAAGTTTAATACTCAAATTACGGACATTATACCAAGAACCAAGTAACTGATACACCTGATGAAGGCAATCACACGCCGAAACGTAGTGTCATAATAATAGTTACTATCTGTACAAACACAAACAAGTTCAAATAAATTTGTTGAAAAGAGAAAAAGAAATTACTGACGTTGTTGGATTTGTGAATAAATTCCTTGAGATATTTATTATAATAAATCGTTGTAATGTTCAGTTACAACGACTTGACTTTTCCGAGCAGTTTGAGGCGTGGAATGTATCTAGTTATGTTTGATTAGTAGTGGCTTTTAGAGGTGTTTCTGGTTTGCTTAGTTTGTAGTGTTATAAATTATGATCCATATAATATTGTTGTGTCAGGAGCTTTCTTTTGTTGGTACTTGGGTGAACTCGCTGGTCAGGATCGACATTATTTTATTTAAGATACATATTATATATTGAGCTTCGTCCATTTATTATGTATAGTAGATGTGTTGTATCGCATCATCCATCTAAGTTGCATGCGACTTTCCTTCATCGACATTCCTTCGTATGACCATTATACATCCATTGTAAATATTTCAATTAGCATATGAATGAGATACAAATTTTTTGTTCAAACAATAAGTAAGTTCGGTTATTCTATAACCAGTGGCCATTAGTAGAATTCTGATCGATGAGGTGTGGCCAAGGATATCCAGCCTCAATTCCCATTGACACCAAGGTCAGTAGAACCTTAAAGATCGCATACAAAAGGATGACACTTATTCTGATCTTACAAATTTGATTTCTCAGTTGCAGTCGCTCCAGGAGTAATCTCATGTTCTTTTCCTGAGCAATATGATAAGTATACAAGCGCATGATCCTTCTAGAAAAGGGTACTTCCAGATACATCTCTTCGGCGGATAATAACTGTGTGAACAATATGCAAACAACTTGGGTAGTCCTTATCTAAATCTATTCACTAATATGAATGTAACTTCCCATTAATGAAGTTCATGTCATTCTAATAACACCTCCGTAGCAATATATATATATAGATAGAACAGGAATACCTGATTTAATAAATTCCCTTATCATCTCATCCAGTCAATCATCCTGATGATGCCCCTATACTCATATATTTCTTCACAGCATAAGATGCACTGGTTCAATATATTTCTGGCCAGCAGCAAACTCCTGCCATGTATACGATGACAGTCGATGTAATAGACTGGGAAAGTCTACACCCATGGTAATATGGTGTACTTATTAGACCAGAGGCGCAGTTATTTCAGGCCTGGTCCCATGATACTGTTGGACGAATAGTTTCTTCTCAGAATGACATTTCAAGACGCAGTAAGTATCAAATGTCTCAAGCTAATAAAGCAGATTCCATAGGGAAACCGACATGTCTAATATATCTAAGTAAGAGATTTAAGAAATATGATTCTAAATAACATTTGCTGGCCAACTGAAGATCCGCTGATATCGAAAAAGGGCTACTTGCTTTGTAAAAAAAAGAGGATTTCAAGTAATGTAGGACATAAGTTTTCTTTGCAGGAAATTCTCTTTTAATCTATGACTGCTAATAGGTTCCTTCAAAAATGATATGTCAGCCTTCTGTTTTGTTGTTGTAGTTTTTTTCTTTGGGGATGGGGAGGTGAGTTGTCTACCTAGATGTATTTTGCCATGTGTCTCCGAGGCTGTAGGACCATTCCAGCTAATGAATAAAGGAGACTTTACTCTCTAAGGACTATCACGCAGATTGATGGTGAACAAAAAAAGGTGATTTATATCAATAACGTTGCGCTTATATGAAAAAAAGAGTTATAACTGGCCAGTCAGATCTTTATACATATGTGTTTGGTAGATGAAAAGTTCAGCACGGTTGAAGGTGGCAGTCGCATGCGAAGAGATGAATGTTGGAAAGACTCAGTGACAGGCTTAACATGCGTAATGAGGTAGTGCCGCAATACTGACTAGTCACTCACGCCATCAGTCATAATGTTACTTACTTAACCTTGCATACATTACTGATTAGAGCGGTCAATGACTGCACGTAGGAATGGTTACTGGGTATCGATTATATTATGGTATTGCATCTATCCTGTCCTTATATGAATTCTATATTGTGTCTTAATTTTGCCTGACTTCTCAACCGTTGTCTTTCAATTGTTGGGGCTCCTCAGTGATAATCCCCTATATAGATAACGATTCCTAGTTCCATACATTCCGTTAATGACTACGTATAACTTAACACGTAATGGGGCCATGGCCATTTCTTGTAAAAAGTATGTAAGGTTGGACACCACATATACACCAGACTTTTTAAAGTGAACACATATTTTGTCTCGAGCGGTATCATTTGCCCACTATTTAAAATGTTGTATCTAACAAGGAAATAAGTCATCAATAAACTTGAGGCGTGCACACAACGTTGGCATAACATCATATTCTAGTTATGATTGATCGAATGCATTTCCTATTCATAGACAAAGATTCAAAAGGATATTTTGCAATCGCAGAGCAGAGTACACGGACTCTCCATGACTGGCACTTTGTTATCTGTGGTCTCAGCAGAAATTGAATACAAATAGTGGAGGGCCGAGGGCAGTGAGGGGACCTTGAGTACACTGAGTGAAGCAGGGCAGGAAATGATGCTGTCCTCCCACTCCGCCAGGTCCCACTCCACCCTGAAGAACTCCATGCCGCAGGAAATTGTTCACGTTTTTTCCATGGTGTTCCCTTCTATTTGGCTTCAAACTGTTCAAATTTGCTGCCTTGTTACACAAATAAAGCAAAGGGGTTCTCGTTTTCTACAGTAAATCTGTTTTGAACTAAGTTTTGAAACACAGGCTTGCGTTGGTCAACCTAAGAGATTCTACTGGAAAAAAAGAGAAATTTGCCTGGCTGGTATCTGTAGATTCATTATGATTATCCGAGAAGTATATGTTTTGCTTTGAACGTCCTATCACAGTACGCCAAGCTACTGTCGGTTAGGTGACTGTTTGCAGTCTGCAGAATCTACAAAAAGAACCATGGTTCACCACGAAGAGCATCAACTTGATAAAAGAAAGTCAAAAGCTCGAAACCTTTAGGATAAACGTACAATCTGTCTATGAAGGATATTTATTACCCACCGATTACGGAGTCTCCATAGGAAATGTATAGAGCACCTGTAATTAGCTACCCGGAGATTCTGGCATGTCAGAATCTCCTGCAGGAGATTCCGGAAAAATAGTCCTGTCCGTAATGAGGTTGAATCATCATATACTTCGAAATAAGTTTCCTGAATGTTCATTCAATGCTAATTATTTAGAATCAATCATAATAATCTCATTTTACCATGAGAAATCACTGCCATAACACACTTTGCATTCTAAAAGTACAGGTTAATGGCGAACTATATTATTGGTGTAAGTCTACACCGAATTACTGCCACACTTGACAGTGCTGTGATGTCTGAAACTGAATGGCCTACAGAAACTTTTTAATTGCAATAGATTTGTTTTTAATCTTGTAGGTAGGTAATAAATACAATAACGACTGGTTTTGTATACGAATGACCGTAATCTCCTCGTAGTTGACGACGTAATATCCTCGCTATTCGCTCGGATATTACTACGCGTCAACTACTCGGAGATTACGGCCACTCGTACACAAAGCTAGTCATTATTGTGTATATAGTAACATTATTTGATGAGAAACTCACAAATAACAATATAAGATCTTTGATGGACTTCCTCATAAACATAATTATTTCCCATTTCACACAAAGGTCTTTAGTGTAATACTCAACAGCATAAATGTTAAAGGGAATGTGGCGTCCCTATCTTCAAACCTTCAACAGCTGCGACAGTTGACAAACGGCAGATGAAAAGGTCTTTGTTTACTTTTTGTTTACACGTCAACTGAATAGATCCGTAAGATGATACACAATCTTTTTCAACGCCTGGTGCGTTGAACTAATATTCTAGCCGCCAACTTGGCAGATGTCAGTAACCGCACCTAGAAGACATCACATCCAGTGACAACGGCGACGCCAACATTAGTCACCTAATCTGCCCAGTATAGTGTAATAGACTCCTGTCCCATCTTTTCTTTCTTCTGCCACTGGCCAACGTTATTCCCTTGTCCCATTTTGTAATTTGCATAGCACTTGCCAGCGTCTTCCTCTGGGGACGTTAACGCATCGCGTCGAACAAAGGGCTGGACTCGGCATGGCCAATGGCTACTATGAAGCGGAAAGGCAAGATTCCTAGAGGAGAAATATAGGTGGAGGATCAAAAAGTATATTTCAAAGAACGTAGAATAGTCTTAAGAAACTATATTTAAAAATGTTCCTTTATTCAAGGTAAAGTATTCCATATACATTTAGTTTAATTTCAGATAGAATTAAACACATTTTAAATCTTATAAGACATATCTTGAATTTTTGTTTCTATTTGTCATATAGCAGGTTTATTTTAGATATGGTGTAAGAGGGAATGAAAAGAAAATACCTTCATTCATAGACGAATAAGAAAGTTGACAATAACGCATCTTCGATATTCCTTTGTCCATTTTTAACTGTCATATATAATGTTTTATGCTATCTGCTAGTAGATTTCATATTATGTTGAAATTGTGTGGCAGCTCTACGTGAAACGGTGCGATGGCTAGTTAGACCGGTTTCTCGGACAAACACGGCAACATGCCTATAGGGAAACACAGCAATCACACCTAAAGTGTGAACGATGGGTGTTATTGCGGTGCCAGTTATCTTCCTTCCACAGGTCGGAGTGGTGGGGGGGGGGGGGAGGGGGGTCAGTAGCTCACGTGTGTGAATACTGCCATGCACAAGGTATTTGGCTGTCGTATCAAGTTTCACCATGGAGTAGCGCAAGCGGCACAAGCAGTGCAGGCCATCCCGGCACCTGCTGCCTCACAGGTTGCACACGGTCGTGCCTGCTACAGTGAGGAACTGGTGATCGGGATACTCGTGAGTAAATTGTTTAGAGTCATGGAATACCCCAAGCCCCCCACCCCTCCAGGGCGGACAACCCGGAGGGAGTCACAAAAAGTGTTTGCGACTCTGTCATCGCTTTAGCCGAGGGCCCGCTACACAGAGGCATTCTTTCCGCTTAGACTTTAGAGTGTCCAAGTACGACTGAGTTGTTTAACCCTTTAAAGGTAGGGATCTGTGGTAGAGCCATATTGGTTGGGGTGGGTACTTGGGACGGGCATAATGCCAGGGGTGGGGCCCATTTCGTGTCTAAACCCGTATACTATTATTTGATCACGTGATATGAGATGTAATCCTTATTTACAGTATTTGTTTCACCAAATAGGTTTGAAAACTATATCATAGGTATATTCTCTGAAAATTTTATACTTTTTGATTGATTATTTGTTCATCAAACAATAAAATCATAATCATTTACAAAATTTAATAAATAATGCCCCCAAGCATCATCCGGTCTACACTGGGGAATGCCTCAAGACATCATTCAGTCTATGCTGGAGAATGCCTCAAGATATTATCCGACCTGAGAGGGTTGATATTGGTCTGTGATTTTTCTAATCGTGGACCTACGCCCCGATGATCAGATATTTCTCCTCGTCCCTAGCCATGTCTCCTGAATGGAACAGAGACTCTTAGGTAAATGCTTACCTGCGTTTTGCGGCAACTCACGTGAGATCCCCACGGCCCCCACAGTTCTGGAGGCCTGCTTATTTGCAGAGTCCTTGATGAATTCCTTCTCTTCCCTGGGAGCCGTAAGGAAATACTTATCTGGGACCAAGGCCTGAGTTAAATGTATAATCGATTTAACAGTTTGTGATTGAGATTGTATAGATTCCTCGAACATTATACCATCATACTGAAATGATTTCATTACTCAAAGGTTATTTGATTACTAAGATTGTATAAATCCTCAAATTCTATATCATCGATTATAAAACTTTCATGTTTTCATTGTATTGAAATGTTCAATCTCTTTGTAAGTCATTGTGGAGAATAGCATGAACATTAAAGGCGTTAGGAGTCGACGCAAAGTACGGGAGATGAGAGAAACACCCTCGCGCGGATTAATTCGTGAACGGGTCTCACCATGTGACCGCACTTTGAATCGCCTCCGCATCATGGTGAACTGTAGGGGGAACCAGGTGAACTGTAGGGGCAAGTCACACCGGTACTGTACCAACGCCCCTGCAGTATAGATAAAGAATATGAAAAAAAATCTTAATCAAAAGAAAAGGTATGAACTTTTAAATATTTCAGGTTAAATTACAAGTATGTTTTATACTCAAATGCATAATCGATATAACAGTTTCTGATTTAGATTGTATAAATTCCTTGAATCCTATGCTATTATACTGTAATAACTTCATTACTCAAAGGTTATTCAATTTAACATTGTATCTCTCAGATTATATAAATCCTTGAATTCTATACCATCGACTATAATATCATCAAGGTTTCACGGTATTAAAATGTTCGAATCTCCACACTCATGACTGTGTAAGCCATTATCTTGTTATTAATTATGTTGCACTTTATATATTTCACAATGTATCATATCATCACGACTTATCACACAGGAAATTATGTACGAATGTAACTCCTACAAATTAGAGGAGATGAGACTTCTCCTTTATTCCTTCCGAGTGCAGATTGATAATATCAATTGTTGAAGCTGACATTTGTTAGGGACTGTCATATGTGAATAACATTCCTGATAGGGCCGACTGTCCAGGCCTATTATTACAGACGGTGCAGATTTCCCCGGACCAGATATTTCTCGTGTACTGTCCCGGCACAATTGCACAACAATTCTCATGTTTCTGTGAAGCTGTGTAGGCAAGTGCAGGTAAATAGGCACACCTGTTCCGAATATTATGCACATGTCTCAAACTTAAAGATGAACTACAGTAACTAGGCTCTGTTAATAAGTCTAAAATACTAATCCCCGTCCACCACGCCCGTGAGCGTGCGCAGAGCAGGGCTTAGAAGAACATTTCTCAACTGGGAGAGTGTAGTCCAGGTGGCCACTGCCCGCTAGGACCCCTTTGAGGCAGTGATCGTTAACGACAGCCCTGCTTCAATGCTAATCATCATCTAGGGACGTGTCGCAGGCTCCGTTCTGTGGGTATAAACCTGCCAGTCAATGTAGGGCAGTCAGACAAGCATGACACTGAGAAGAGTACAAACACAGCCGTGATTACTAGCTTTGATTACCATTACCAAGAAAACATGGTATGGAATACAACAATTGCTATATTTCTATCCATATCTGTCTCTGTGTATCCGTTGTGTCTTCTGTATCTTTCTATCTGTATACTATCAGGTACTGAACAAGTCATGTCAGCATAACTACAACTATAGATCATCATTCCTTTACTTGATAATCATGTCAAGCTAGATTTTACTCTGGTTGATGTCCCACCACTCCACACACTGATTATAACAGTTGCATTCACAGGTGTTCTCTCAGGGCTTAGTTTCTATGACCAACATCTAACTTGTTGCGATCCCAACAAATGGCCAGGGACCTGCTTCACTAGTTTCGTGACATGTCTAAATGGCATCTAGATGGTTTGTCCGATTTCATAAGAACTAGACATTATACTTTGTTTTGTCCGTTCCTGCTTGCACTGTTGGTGCCGCTTTTCATATCTGTCTAACACTTTTTCACGAGACTAGTCCATGACGTGTAGATTTGGCTAATTCTTATGTTTGGGGTCTGTCTTTTCCTAAGGGAAGCTACTTGTGTGGTCACGAAACTAGACAACCCCAATGTCTGTATGGTGTCACAGACATGTCACGAAATTAGTGAAACAGGTCCCAGGTCCACGATGTGTAGGTTTGTCTAATTCTCATGTTTGGGGTCTGTCGTTTCCTAAGGGCAGCTACTTGTGTTGTCATGACACTAGACAACCCAATCTGTCTGTATGGTGTCACAGACATGTCACGAAACTAGTGAAACAGGTCCCAGTTGTCTACCCAGTCAGTTGGCTTATTATAGTTATAAACCACCTGACTGGCCGGCCGATCGAACTGGTCGCTATGGCTGTTATGAACACAGGCCTTGACATAGAAACTGTGACCTATCTCATATCACATTTAAAAACCCTGTATCCATCTGTAGCTGCACAGGACCATTATATGTATGCTGACAACATCAACCCTTATAATGCACTTAACCATCAGGTTCACAGTATTTGGGTGGGATTTTCAAAACCTGCTAAATTACCAAAAACAGGGTTATTTAAGGCTGATGTTGTATTAACGTATCTCATCGATGTAAAAGTGGCATTTTTTGGTGCATCTTTTGATGGTCTTTAATTCTTTTTGTATAGCTCTGAGGAATATTTCCTTCCGAAAATCAACAAAAACAGTGTTTTTCATAATTTTCAGGTTTTTTTCAAAGTCTATGAGACACAATGTTAAGCCAATTGTTTGTATTAACCTGATTTAAACCATATGTCATGAGAAGTGTATACAATATAGGTTTTGAAAATTGGTAAAAATTTGAAAAAATATTAAAATGGTCAAAACTATCCAGGACCTTTAAATTTTCCAACAAAGAGACCTATAGAGCATGTTGTCTGACACTCCAATTTTGAGAGGATAATACAAATGAGATATGAAATGAGAAATTAGTTTTCCTTTATTGTGAGATGTTGAACAAAATCTCCACTGTGAAACCTGAAAGTTTCAATACAATGGGATTATCTATTCTGACATTAAAACATTGTGATTCCATTATGATATTTTTTCCCCAAAATGGGCTGTTGGACAATACACCTGTTAAAAGATATATAGAAGAAATAATAATCATAATAGAATAACAAATACCCCTGTATATGTTAAGTATCCCTATCACTTATAAATAACCAGTTTACCTATTTCCTAAATAAAAAAATGTACTTCTTGTGGTTAAAAAACTGAAGACACCCCGGGGTGTCGGACAACATGCCCAGATATAAGTCAAGAATTTGGGGTTGTTTCTTATCAATACTTGAGTGGTTTGCTTTGAAAAACGAAGATTTCTATCATTTGATTAAGAATATAAAGGATTATAGCCACAAATATTATTTTGTCCATTGTTCTGAGTGATTTAAAAACGTGTTGTCCGACACCCCTCGTGTTCTCCGACACCCCTGTGTGGCCCAACACCTAAATATGCTCATAGCTTTTGTTTTATATCTAATATGTGATAGAGATGTTTTGGGTCAAATATAACATATGTCACCATCTAATATCAGTTTTTCTCAAATTATAACCTTTTATAACGTTTCTTGAAATTTCAAATATTTTAGGGGGGTGGACAACATGCAGTATTTTAAACAATTTCAAAAGGCTCTCAAATCTGAACCATTTGTCTGATTTTGTTGGAATAATGTTTTTCTGGAAGGTACTTGGTAGGAGACTAATATAAAATATAAAAAGAAGTATTATTCTAAAACTATTTTTTCAGTGTCTGACCCCAGGAAGAAAGCGTAATATAGCAGGTTTCAAAAATCCGACCCATTTGACACTGCAGTTACTTTCTGTACATTCACTACAATACCAGCCCAATTACATTTGTATGTGGGATTCACACGATGGGATTCATGTACCTCACAGGGCTCAAAATCTCATGCGGGGAAACGTCTTGAACAATTACAGGGAGGTAAACATGTCTGAGGGAAATTAGGAATTATAAATCGTACGAAGAAGTTGTGTTCGAGTACAGAATCTCAGCATGATTTGTCTCAGAAAAACACCCTGCGAGGTACATGAATCCCATCGTGTGAATCCCACTTTAGGTCGACAGTGGAGGTCGCCAGTAGCCATGCGTGGGCGTACCCTGTCATGAGCTGCACGTTGGTGTCTTCCCAGTGGACTGACCTTTGACTTGGAACCCGAGGAGCATTGTTTACTTTGATTAGCATCTGGTGACTGGACCTCGGTAGTAAATAGAATGAGCTGCTCATAGACTGTGGGCGTTTTGCCCGTATCTATTCCCAGCTGTTCCCGACTGAAATAGGCGAGAAGATTTCCTGCCATCCAATGTACTGGACGTTCGTCATTGAGGGAGGGTTTCCCATTTCGTTATTTCTTCCACTTGTATGCAACACCTACTATAACATCTATACCCTTCACCCTCCTCCAATTGGCTTCGCGGCAGTGTGTTCTTCACTATTCTGTTGTACGACCAGAGAGAAATGAACTGGTCGAAGTGAGATCATTTATTGTACTAGCCCGTGGACTGAGACACTGTCTGTCTCACAAGAATCTAGAGATAACTGATACGGCATGAAATATTCACCTGCAGGGAAATATGTCATTGAGGCAACACGCCAAGGACAAGATGGCAAAAAGCAAATGGTTATGAAAAAGTCTTGCCTTTAAGTTATATCTATTTCTGGATTATCGTTTGTTCTCAGAGTGTAAAAAAGCTGCCATTTCTTCCTTCGTTTCTCCCTTTTTTGACTACTCCTCTTAAAATTGGATAAAATCTTTTGCTATGCTCTTTTGCTGTCTCCCATGTCACCGTGTCACAAAAGTGCCACGCCTTTCACCAGATCTATACTGAATGATGTGCGCATGAACAGCATTACTTCAAACACCAGAAGTGAAACCGAAAGAGAACACTTGAAGTGTGACTATAGAGTATCGCCACCAAAATGTAGTTCATTATTTTACGTATACAAATAATCAATGATGACAAATAAAAAAATACGTTATATTAGCAGATTCTGCAACAGAAATAACAAAACGGACCAATTTCCATTTTATTCCATCAAGGAATATGAAAGAATCTAAAACGGGATATTCACTGAAGTCCATGCCGTTGGGGGCAACATTTCTTGATTCAATCCTCTTATCTAGGTTTGCTGAGAGCTGCTTATGACAGGCTTTACCGTTTGTATGAATACAACTATGAACCCCAATCCGATTTTCACCAGGGCTGAAACTGCTGATCCAAAAAGAAATCAGAGGTTTGTCAGAGAACAAGTTCGCTTTTAGCCTAATGAATTTTACGAATACCTTAAAAGCCTCTACATTGAATGTAGTCCAGTCACTGTAGTTTGCAGTTCTTTTACGTGTTCTTTATATCCAAAACAGACTTTGCTGCGATGAACCAGCAGAATGTGCCACTTTACGATGATTTGATGGGAATAGTTAGAATGAGCAATATGTAGGATATTGTCAGAATGAGAGCTAGAACTTTTAATTCTAACAGTGCAAACGCTGTCTAGAGAGTTACTATCTCCATCTCCATCGTATCATGTTAGAGACCACTGCCTTTTTTCCATTTGATTAATTACCATGCGTTCTCAGGCTGGTTCAGAATGGCTGTCTCAGCATCCTTCGATTAAAACCCACACCTATCCACATCCACCAAAAATAACACCTACACTCTCCAACCCACTCCTAACTACACCTACCAACACCCATAAACATCAACACCAACACCCATGCCCACCATCACCAAAATTCACACCTGTTGTTGTAGGATAGACTGGGGTGTGGCTAAAGGACGGAATTGGACCCGTGTAGAACAGAGGATGACGTAAATATGGGACAGAGTGGGTGAAGGTATAGGACAGAATGGAGTGTGGGTGTAAGACAAAGTTGGATGTGGGTGTAGGACAGAGTAGGGTGTGGCTAAAGGACAGAACGGGGTCCAGGTGTGGGACAATCAGGTGAGTGTGTAGGGCGGAGTTGATTGTGCATATAGGACAGAGTGGGTTGTGGGTGCAGGGCAGAACTGGGTGTGGGTGTAGGGCAGACTGGGGTGTAATCGTTGCCGTAAAAGTAAGTACCATTTTTTTCCCTTTAAAATTTGATATGATTATCTAATTTTATAATTATAGTTCGGTTACTATTAACTTCTGATAATATGAACAACCCCCCTCCCCAAAACACATGGCATGCCCCAAGGATCCACCTTGGGGCCGTTGCTCTTTATCCTATATATAAACGACGCCGAATCCTCCCTAAACACAGCCCTATAGAACTATACGCGGATGATACCGTAATCTACATTGCAAATCCTAAGAACGACCCTGACATAGCAGTAAAATTACAACAAGACCTAAACAGATATAACAAGTGGTGCTCACAGAACAAACTCACAATAAATGTAAAAAAGACGAAAGCGATGATCTTTACCACAACAAGGAGCAGTAAGGACTTTAAAACCGACCCACTATTTTTGAACAAACAGCAAATTGATCATGTGCCTTCTTACTGCTACCTAGGGACTATACTTGACACAGGTCTAACTTTCAGGAAACACCTAAACAAACTGATACAAATACTCAATCATAAGACATCCCTACTTCATAAACTACACCCATACATAACGGATAGGGCAACACTTTGCATGTATAAACAAATGATACTCCCGTATAACGATTACGCAGATATTATTTACCAAGCTGGACCAAAAAACCTTATTGACAAATTACAGACAATCCAAAATAAGTGTCTCCGCCTGGCCTCCTCGAAATTCCCCAAACCCAGAACACAAGAATTGCATGACCTAGCCAAACTCGACAAACTAGATCTCCGAAGAAAAAAACACTACTTGCAGATAGCCTTAAGACGGACAAAAGATGTAGCGTATAGAGATGAAAGGATAATCAGAACACGCGCACACGATGAAAAACTACTAAAGCTGATAAAGCCTAACTGTGTAGCTTATACAAAGAGTGTGCGCCATAAATGCGCGCATTTATGGAACAGTGCACCCTTAAACATGAGAGCCCTAGACAGCCCAGCCTCACTAAAGAAATATCTGAAAAACAACACTTTAAACTGGAGTACGTAAAATACATAAGTCATCACCATCTGTCAGACACCTATAGGAGACGATCAGAGACAGTACAACCTGATAGAAACAAGTACCAAGAGTACATTAACTAATAAATGATTACAAATGAATATGTAATGCTCAACATCACCACTAACTCTCACACCATAGACATAACTAACATCACTATATATGAGCAATGCCTCAGGCGATTAATTTTGGGCAGTAAGCCCGCAGGGCACATAATATGTACCCTATATTATTACCACTACTATTATTATTGCTATTATTACTGTTACCCTACGTAAAGCCGAACCAAATTACTGTTTAACACAACATCTTACTGATGTATACGGAACACAAGCCAATATATCTGTTTCTGGCTGAAAAGGAAGACAGGCCACTTTGTAGAGCCTATTTCGACGTCAGACTAAATAAAAGAATTTAAAAAAATATATATATAACGATGAACAAACACGAATTGGGTTGTGAAAACGTGGGCATTGTGTCTTTCCTTGTTTATTAAGGTTGTGAAAAAGAAAAAGGCTTTCTCTCTGGCACCTCTGATGCGTTGGGTGGTTGGACAACAAGTGAGGTCCGATACTCCAGCTGCGCTGGTACCTGTATCTTCCTCTGGTAGCGAAACCTACCTGGGATTTAAGAAACATGTGAAGCATATGTGATACGTGCGGCGACACCTGCCTCTTAATTATAATCACTTCTCTCCACGCTTGGAAGAGAAGTCCCTATAAATATTTTTATTCCCGAATATAGCCGAAAGCGTGAATGCTCATGGACTTCAATGGTAAAGATTTCATAACTTCCAGAAACAACCAGCAGCTAGCAGAGAGGAACACTCCCCCAGCATATATCTCGCGCAATACATCCAGTGGCCGTACTACGAAAGATGTGCTGCAGAGCAGTCATAACTAATAGTGTGATAGGTATTTCTTTGAAGATTGGACAAAGCCTAAGGGTCCTCTAGAAAGTCCCTTATATAACATGCCATCTTAAACATTGAAGTGTATGGGCGTCTATATTTTCGACTATATCTTTGTTTTTCTTACTCGACCAATCTCGACTAAATCTCAGTCACATATTAATCATAATGTGTCCTTTCCATATCCATGTTGCAACTCCAACATTTCAGGGAAAAGGGATATTTAACCATTACTTAACTGTATCAAGGACGTTGAAATCGGGATTTTGAATGATTCCCCTTGCAAGTAAGGGCGAGGATTTCCAATCGTCCCTCTAAATAGAGACTAGCAATTGGTATAATCTAGTTGCTGTCTATCTTCATGACTGTCTATCTTCATGGTATGACAGTAGTTTCTGTCCATTTTTTGTGCTTCTTGGGGGATATTTGCTGTCAATTGTATATATACCCAATTTACCATACCAGCCATTCCGGTTATCATTGATCTCATTCAGGCTATGATTGGCTGATCTTTTTGTCGTAGCAATTCCTAATCTAGGTAATCTTGGCAATTGACTGGGACCACACCTTTCCTCAGGTGTGTGGTTTTGACGTTATCACATATTTGTCGCATGTTTTGTCACATGTTTTTTCTCCAATCTTTCTCTCTCTAATGGAGGTGTGAGAGGTCCGACCCAGCAAATTTACGTTTCTGAACTATGTTTAGAAGACTCCATATAAGGTATGTTGCCGTAATCGTATTAGGGTATGATAGCTATTTTATAAACATCAAACGCTGCATTTTGTGTTAAAAAAGTCTTTATTTTGTAAATGGATATATTCTAAATGCTATTCTACGTAGTGTAAATTATAATTTGATCTTCGGAACTCAACAGAGATATCTTATTGTGGGTACATAAACCCTAGCCCAGCTTACATGAAAATAACCTGCTAGTTGACTCGAAGGGGTGAATAGTATGTTCTTTGACTAAACATGCGGGCGGGAATAATGCGTAGGTGGCAGGTAGATGAAGATTGAAGGACCCATGGAAAACGGACTCGAACCGACCCATTCACAATACTTTGATGTATAGGTCTGCCAGGCTTGGCGTCAGTGAGGTAGGTAATTCATGGTGAGGTACTTTCAACTGGTGCTTGATTATTTATGATCTATCTTATTCATCAGTGCTTATCATCCAATAATGAGTTACTCCTTAGCCCGGAAAATACTGAAATAAGTACATATGGTCGAATCCCACGAAAGTGGTGTAATTTTGAGATTTTCTGTAAATCATTCATCTTACAAGTAGATCTTGAGTGCGGGAGCTAAAAGGACATTATGGATAAAAGTGCATTGGTGGCTGTATTTGATCACGTAGAGAAGTCCGAAGATTTGGGAGTGTTTTTTTTCAAATCTTTAAGCCAAAAACATATTCTTTTAAGAAAACCTGTCAGTCAACTGCCCATAAATGATTTTCAAAGCAGTAGTTATGAGTGTTAAGTGGTAACATTTAAAACTCGAACTGCTATCTCCATAAATATCTAAAAATCAACTGTTTAAATGGATTTTAGAAAAAAAACCCATGCTGGACCTTGTTTTTTAAGGTGCTTACAGGTATATATATATGTCAGTCTACGAAACGACACATTAAAATAGATGCATTATTTATATTTTTATTGATTAGTGAGAATTATCTGAAACATGCATGGCCACAGGTGATATCACAATGAATAAAAGTTAATTTTACATATTTCTGTGATACTCTTGTACAAAGCATTACCAAATGGCCTGAAAATATAGTGCCACTTTATGTCAGTCTAGGAAACAGCCAATATGTGGGGAGCCTAGTGCTGTTTTAAATATTTGATTTTATAAAAAATTAACTACAACATTTACTTTGAAGCCTTTTGGTGGAGGTAAGTCAGCAATGTTTACTATATATTTCATATCTTCTATGCTAGGCTAAATTCAGCCATCTCAAATATTGAAAATGACCTCCATGCACAACTATGTGGTAGAAAACAAAATATAGGGGAAATGTCTACACGTAGGTCTAGATCGTAGAACATATGCATCTCTGAACGAAAGTGTCTATGTATTTTCCAATTACCTACTCTTTGTTCCGTGTATTATAGATATATCATTTTATGTCAGTCTGTGTTACATCCGTTAATTATAAATCCAATATTCGCAGTTGTAGACATATTTTGCTGTCAGAATATGTGACGAATTTATAATGTATTGTAAAATAAAAACAAGAAAGAATAGCTAGAAATCTGAAGATGAAACAAACGGCATGTGTGGGCGAGTAACATTTGTAGTTATTGAGTTCCAGTGCATGATGGTAATTAGTTTGGGAGGTGAAAGATATCGGTAAATGAGATTGCTGATAGTTCGTTGTTTAATTTGGTAGATTGTATGTGAGATGTATCAACTAATGGGCACAGTGGTAATGAAGTAGAGAATTGGTACCATACTAAACCTATCAGATTGACCAGGGGATAAAACGCCATCACACAAAATACTGTATTAAAAATGACAGAAAATGTACGAAACAAAGGCAAACAAGTCCCGGATCATAACACATAAATCCCATCATTCTGGCATTGAGAGGCTTGTTTCTGATGGGCAGAATCAGAATAACTTGGTACATCGTAAATGAATTATCCTTTGGAAAAGATATCTTGACACATTTTCCAACCTAGGAACCCTTTCAATGGGACAGTTTGATCACCGTCGTTATAGTTTACCGGCGATCTTCCAAGTTGCACGTCCACAGATATGACCAGAAGTATCCCTTATATGCATTAACCCGCCAAGCCTCCACTTAATTAAGTCTTGTATTAAGGCTATAGTCCGCGCTTATTGCCTCATCCGAGCGTTCTAAAATATGCGCAGCGAACACGGGAGCTGAATTAGCGCCTGATATATCGTATGCATATCCGGTGCGGTGGTCAGCAGCCTACGTAATAGGAAGTCTAGTTTATGGTGGCATTGGGCGCGTACCATTGAGTGTCATACAAAGAGCCACTCCGGCAACAAACACCGACCCCTAGCGAGCGGGGTGCGAGCGGCTGGGTCACCTCTAACTATACACTAATGAGCTGCTCTATGTTGGCAATGCGGGTGGCCCACATTGGATGTAGATGACATGAGGTAGAAGAGGGAAGAAAGATGGGGGATTCTGGAAAAACATGGGAGACAATTTGCACGAGTTTAGTATGCATACCTTGCTTACACACCATTATCTTTTGGCACAGTATAAAAACATAACCATAATATATTCTTTTTTTACCACATCTGAACCGAACAAGACTATTCCACATTTAATGAAGTGAATGCCGACTTGTGATACTTGTTCGGGAGGACTCTACAATTGTAAAAATGGCAAGTATTATACACTACATTCACCGTTTTCAAGGGCATTCATGAGCATGTTTTAGGCATCTGAGCATGTTTTAGGCATGATCCGATTCTGTGTCAGATTTACTATACGGGTCTCATCGGTATGATCGAACTGCTCGAAACACACTACACTTGGCGAGATCGGGCGTGGCTGAAGTTCCATTACAATTTGAGTCTTTCACACTACCCAAACCACACATAACCTAGTAACCCCATTATCGAGTATGTGTCTGATCTGGTGTCCTTTGGTATCTGATAGCTACAACTTCAGACAAGGGTGACCTTGACCTCTGGCCTGTTTACTCAGATTTCGAAGGTAGGTGTTGCTTTTGTATGAATAAACGTTGTGGATCCTCTTGATTTTAAAGAAGAATGGGGTTGTAACTGTAACAATGTGATATCAATGTCTACAGAGCCCAAACTGTGTGTAATCGGACGGGATTACGATTTGGAAGAGTCGGAGGATTTACTCCTCTGCGAGGAGCGCAAAAGCCCGGACACCCTGTGACCTTCAGGTCCCATGGGTTGATTATGATTAAACTTCATTTTAATCGTTTAATTTTTTATGAAATCTTTACATATACTGGTATATGGCCCGTTTCCGTTGACCGATTTCCCGTCACCGATCTACAGTCAAGAACTACTGACGATCTTTGGCACTGCTGACCTAAAACCACCCAATTTTTGAAACGATTGACGACTTTTTCTGCATAGATTATGCAATGTGGCACCACCTACCACTGAGTACAAGCTTATTCACTGAGTCAAATCTACTACCCTCACCGATTTTTCACTATCGACGCACAGTCAGTGGCACAACCGACAGACTTTCTGGGTAACTCAAAAAATCTCTGCCGTTTTCGTCAGCAAATGGAAACGGGCCTATGGAAGATATGTCGATTTGATAGCCCGCATACTGCTGATGTCTCAACGTGTTCAGAAGTACAGTGTATGCACAGGGTTCAGTACACAATCTATACTACATAGGGAGCAGCAGCACGTAATTATATACTGCTCGGAAATATAATGAAAATAAGTTTATATCAAAGAAAAGCAGGCCTAGGTTCACTGCAGAAACACAAGCATACGTGAGCTAAAACACATGTTGATCCCAATAATTGAATATGGTTTATCAGCTGATGCAAATGGCAAATAGCGGTCGAGAGACCTAAAACTGTGACCAAGAAGAGAGACGTGAAACAATGTTTAGTGACATAATAGTAATTAAATCGAGTAAATTAAATAAGCAAGTCTTTCTTGCCATTGTGTATATGCTTTATCTCTAGACATATACATGTGCCCATATTGCAGTCACATGTATATCATATATACGCCTGATTCTGTTAGAATCAATACACCACTGTTCAATAATTCCGATTGCTGCATCTAGGGGACATCGCTGTTGTTTTATTTCATTTGCCATTACTCATCAAATTCTGTGGTATATAAAAAAGCCAATGTTGTATTGTCAATTTTGATTATAAAATCTTTCTAAAACCCTAATGAGTATCATTTTATAGATTATATTTTCAGAACACCATTGTTCTGTATTGTTCAGGATGAGTGTATAAATAGGCTACCAGAATCATCGGCGAGGGCTTCAGTGTTGGTGCAGGTACATCCTACCACCGCAACAGCTGCCACCACCAATACCACTGCCAATGCTGCCGCTGTTGCCGCTGTT
The DNA here is from genome assembly GCA_950022655.1 of Alentia gelatinosa. Classification (NCBI taxonomy): domain Eukaryota; kingdom Metazoa; phylum Annelida; class Polychaeta; order Phyllodocida; family Polynoidae; genus Alentia; species Alentia gelatinosa. The sequence goes on from OX465582.1 coordinate 40,633,928, forward strand.
GCCGCCACCAACACCTCTGCTGCTGATGCCGCTTTCACACCTACTGCTTACACATCCGTCTGCACACAGCCATGTGCCTCAGACAGTACTCTGACCATGTGTGTGGGCAGAGGACCTGGGGTCTGACCTGGGGTCATCCACCACACACACACAGGGTGAGGCTCTGGGGAGCCTGGGGTAGTCTGATAATGTGTGTAGGCAGAGGACCTGGGGTCATCCACCACACACACAGGGTGAGGCTCTGGGGAGCCTGGGGTAGTCTGATAATGTGTGGGCAGAGGACCTGGGGTCATCCACCCCACACACACAGGGTGAGGCTCTGGGGAGCCTGGGGTAGTCTGATAATGTGTGTAGGCAGAGGACCTGGGGTCATCCACACCACACACACAGGGTGAGGCTCTGGGGAGCCTGGGGTAGTCTGATAATGTGTGTAGGCAGAGGACCTGGGGTCATCCACCCCACACACACAGGGTGAGGCTCTGGGGAGCCTGGGGTAGTCTGATAAAGTGTGTAGGCAGAGGACCTTGGGTCATCCACCCCCCACACACAGGGTGAGGCTCTGGGGAGCCTGGGGTAGTCTGATAATGTGTGTAGGCAGAGGATCTGGGGTCATCCACCCCACACACACAGTGTGTGGCTCTGGGGAGACTGGGGTAGTCTGATAATGTGTTTAGGCAGAGGACCTGGGGTCATCCACCCCACACACACAGTGTGTGGCTCTGGGGAGACTGGGGTAGTCTGATAATGTGTTTAGGCAGAGGACCTGGGGTCATCCACCATACACACAGGGTGAGGCTCTGGGGAGCCTTGGGTAGTCTGATAATGTGTGTAGGCAGAGGAACTGGGGTAATCCATCCACACACAGGGGGGGAGGCTGTGGGGAGCCTGAGCGGGGAGTTGGGGAGCTCAATGGTCAGTGGTCAATGGTCAGAAATTTAAGGGGAGGGGGGGGGGGTACGGTAGCAGGGGCAGGGTGGTCGGGTGGCAAACCCTTTTTTATCAGTATACATACATTTCTTTACACCAAATGTATATAACATGTATAGGGCCAGTGGATATATATCGAGCACAGGATATTTCTTCTCATATACGCTTGGCGGCAAATACAGCCGTTACGCTTCCGCATACATGGAAAAACACATTTAAATACGCCTAATACACTTATGTGAAATATGGACGTATATATATATATATATATATATATATATATATATATATATATATAGGAACATGAAAATATACAATGGACACATGCATTTACGTGGTGGCGTATATATGAAATAACTTGGGGTTTTCACACAGTGCAGCTTGTGTCCAGGTCTTTGTCAATGCTGTCTCAAAGTGTATGGAATGAGATTACTCTCAAATAAAATCCTGAAGGGAATAACTGTACAAATGTTTCTCTTGCACATTTATCTTGCTTATATCGGTTATCACACAAATTAGTAGAAGGAGATTTCACAATGATAAACATAAAAAGGTCAATCATTCATCACCAGGGGTAATGCATGAAGGCATTATGGTAATGTTAAAACCTTTCCGTCTAATATAAGCGTCTAGTGCACAGTTCGTCTAAGGCACTAACACGATCGTAGTATCACCCGGGGGCAGTCTACAATAAACTCGACTATGATGATGATGAATTGTGTTGTAATTGAATTATTTCCACTCGGCAGGTTTCTTCTCTCAAGACACCCGTAAAATGTCCAAGAAATGGAATAGCTTGATAGTCAAGTGAATATGGATATATATATGGTCATGTGCGTCCTTGACAAACGCTCCGACGGATCACTTTAGACCATCAACTATCTGCACTTATGAGAGCAAATAATGCAATACTGGTGTTGAGAATGGATAAATGTTTTACCACTACCATGTTGGAAGCGTGATAAGACTATCACTGAAGGGGATTTACGCCAGCATATTCAGGTATCTCGGTATTTGGTTACGTTTGTGGGTATGTGTTAATTGTGGTTTCTGCCACTCCTTCGATATGTTGCCTTTTTCTAAATAACCAAAATGATAAGCATGGGGTGAATCACCCGTAAAAATCACTTTATAAAGAACATTTTAGTTTACACAATATTTGTGTAAATTAATGCTTTGGCATTCTACGTATGAGTAATACCTAACCTTTTATCCAGTCACAGAAAAGAGTTTGTTACCAATATATTCATTCGACGATCAAATTGAAAGAGCCTGTTAAAATGTCCTATGCTTATTGCACCTGTCAGTTACCAATATAAATCAAGTCAAATGACAAAATTATAGATTGGGCAATTTAAACGTTGTTTAAAGCATTTGCCGATGTTTTCGATTCTATTCTTTTTGCCTGTTTTTTTTGTCACTTGATCGCATGTGGAAGTAGCCTATTGCCTGTCTGTAGACCACTCATACAAAAACATTTTGATTCAATTTATTAGATGACGTTAGACGGCCAACTGAAATATTCAAGCCGTCTCAGGGCTCATGTTTAATAGGTTCTAAGAAAAGTAAAGATATATCGGCTGAAGACGACATATGCATCAGTTCGCGAAGACGAAGTTAATAATATCCCTTTCGCCAAAGGCTAAACCTTTGCAGTATGATATATCTAGCCGACATAATGATATTACAATGAACCCGACAAGACAATATGATCTACCATGCTGTCAGACACTTTGATTTCATGACGTCAAAGAACAGAGTTATACAAATAGGTGCAACCACTCTGCTCTCGGTGTAGAGGCGTTATATTCATATAGATAATTGTATACATACGTCAACGGGTTTGCTGTCCTAGGACAAGAATACGCGGTAAAATTGCCGACAGATAAACCGATGTCGAAGCCAGAGGTTTATCTGATCGAAAACTGCCTTTTCAAAAACGGTAAGAGACATTACCAGAATAATAGAAGCTGTGTTTTCATGAATTCCAATTGATCATTTTAGCTATTGGAATAAACATATATGAGGACTGATGGGAATATGGAAGTGGCTTCGATTTGCAGTGAGAAATATTCTAGGACTTTCAATAGATATATTTCATTCTCTGTGACAGAAAATGTTTGTTCTGTGCCATGAATAGTCTGATGAGGACAACCCGTACTTGACAGCTCATTGTTGAGATATTGATGAGACCCATGTGCTGACGATGAAGCCGTGGGAATTCCTCTCAAATGCAGTATTACTGTTATTACCTTGTAATTAGTCGTCATCGGCACCGAATCCCAGCGGAACCACCTTCTCTGTTAATTGTGGATTGACAAACGCAGTGAAAAATAATTCAGCTTGCAATTCGTGTTTCATATTACTCCCACTCTCTTAAATCTGGACTATAGGCCGTGAAACCACATTGAAAACTAGTCATTTTTGACTTGATAATCAAAGCTTCTCATAACGTAGGCTGTGAAAAAGATACAGAGGGTACCACATTAAACCAGAGATTATGGACTTAATTGTCAAATATATTTTTAATTCATTGAGATAATTCATCTGTTTTAACTTTTGACATATTTTGACTTCTACAATCTGAGTGAAGATTCCATAGAATTGCACAGGGAAGCAAAATCAAAACTCAGTTTGATCAAGTAGAGATTTCTTTTACAATCATTCTGATATCGTAACTCTTGTTGTATTCATAGTAAAAGTAAAAATGGACATTTTTGTTATCCAAATAGAAAAGTAGCAAAAATCCCCTTTTTATCTGCCAAATGTCAAAGCACTTTCATGGTAGGCAAGACATGTAGGAAAAAGACTTGGTTGGATATCATGCAATATTTGTACTTTCAGAGAATGTTTTTCCTTTAGTTTGATTAGTTACAAACATAAGCTTACTTGAACTAATCAGATATGGGTCTCTATTAATGGGGGAAGGTCAGCCTTTCACTAAGGCCAACATTTACGAATCCCGAGTCGTCATATACAAATAATTAGACGAGAGTAAACATATTATGAAGAAAAGTCCGTTGAAAGTTATTACAGATCAAAATAATGCAATGCTATCAACCTATATGGTATTTCTCCACTAGTGACACTAGATGTCGTGCATAGTCAAGAAGGAATGTAGCTCCGGTGTTTTTAATCATCTCTATATCCGACAGCCACCAATATTTACATGAACATAATAATGTTTTTCTAGAGGTAATTCAAAGGTCAATGTATTCAAGTAAACATGATACAGTTTATTGCATTCTTCACCTCATATCAGTATAATATGTACTCTACTTCTTTTTAGTTTTTATAATACAACGGCCAATATTAGAGCTGACCTAATGCTGTAGTGTTAACCCAGTCTATAACAAAACACATGACAATTTGTATGTGGTACATTAAGGTGAAAAACGTCCCCTGGTGATATATCGTAGGCAATAATTAAATTATTGAAGGCGAATTTAAGCTTCGTTCGATCCTAACTCAATTTGATTCCTATTTGTTGTCACGGTTTAGGAATGTGTTATTCATAAACCAGAGTGTTAATGGTCTCAGACCCCTGGTTTTGCTACCGTTGCGAAAAATTGAACTAAAAATATAACACATTTCGAATCATGGGTAAACAAGCTTAGAGGAGTCATGCAAATATCACGTGATGCTTGGCATCTCTCAGGAAGCGTTTCTAAACTCTACTATAAATGCATGAGTTACATTCTACTCAATAACATGTGATGTTGTTATATGATAAAAATTGAAGCCTATTTTAAGAAAAATTATATTTAGAGATGTCTAGTTACTTTCTTTGCATTTCTTTTGAGCAGACTCTCTGGTTATTAGAGTAGCATTAATAATGGAACTCAATTGTTATAAAAATGCAATAGTGAAAACATGTTTGAAGTATTTGCTAGAGGTAATAAAGGAATATAGAACTTGACGTCCTATATAGAATTCTTTCCCTGGTTCTCAGGACTCTCTCCTCGTCTTTTATAAAAGCTACAATATTACAGAGCAGAGTATACATTAGCCTTTTATAAGGGTATTTGTTCTTACGGCTTTTGATAACAATATCCAGTGACAGTCAATATGTTATTGGCCAGTAGCCACATGACCACAGCTTCCTATAGAGAAATAAAGTTGGATCAGACTAGCACAGTGAAGGTAGGGTACGTCTATTCATATCTGAGCAGTTATCTCAGTGGTAAACATCGTGCTGAAGCATCATTTGGGTAGAAACGTTGATCCAAAGTATAAATGGAGGTACTCCCAAATTTTGCGAAGAGAAAGGGAAATCTTACAAACGTACCAATGAGGTTTGTTTGACAGTTGTGTCTTGTCCGGGTTCTTTTTGTTTGATCTCCCTTCCGGAAGCATCGTCTTTGTAACGTGTTCGCGGAGAGCAGATCAGAACCACATAATAGTAGGCTTCGGGTTGTGTACTGCAGAGAATAAGGAAGGACTTCGACAAGCCCAAAATACAGTTATAGACTACCATCCAACACACATTTATCACAAAATTATTACGAAATTTTGCGCAACGCATATATTTGCGGAGTGAACAGAGAGAAATTCTGTGCATAGGCAAATAATACTCCCGATATAGTTAGTTACATAACTGTCTTTCCGGGACTGACCTCCCTCGCAAATATTCAATTGATATACCTGTACATGTATAAACTATGCAATTTCGTTAAGTGATGAAATCCGTAGGTGAGCTGTCCTGACTGACCAAGGTTATATCTCTACCCACCCCTGTACCAGAGCACGGAGTAGGTAAACACACGAGGTGGACTGTTTGCCCGGCTGCGCGCATACATGTATTCATGAGATATCCGTCCACGGTATTTGACTTGCAGGTCGCAGACGACATTTGTTCGTGCTGGTTCGACATGAAGTGGTCACCAATTGCATGTCGCGCTCTTCTAATACAGTGCAGAGCCTACTTTCCCTAAGAACTCCCAATAGTCTTAAAATTTGGTTTAATAGAATCGCTCTTTATCCTTGTTTTCGAAAATGATAGGATATCCGTCCTGTCTGATAATTTCTTTTTCTTGTTTGCGTTACGAGCTGGCGTACTAAGTGAGTTAATCTATGCATAATCTCCAAGGTGGTAATCAATCGCTTCCTCTATACCTTTTGAAAAATTTCTAGATAGACGACAACATTAAATGTAAGCAGTAGATGGTCTGTTCTTGGTGTGATATGCAGTTGCACTCGGTATCTAAGGCAGATACATACACAATATTACCATGATTTCGATCTGAGTGGCCGTATTCTCCGCGTTGTTGTCGCGTAGTAATACTCCGAGCGACAGTGAGGAGTATTGCGTAGCGTCAACTACAAGGAGAATACGGCCACTCAGATCGAAATTATGGTAATGTTGTATTTATTACTCACTTATTTTTAGATTTAAGCAATAAATATGATCGTTAGAAAACTTTTCAACGTAATTAAGAAGTTATGTTTGGGACTACTTTCATCTAAAAAATCTGTATCCTCCTAGGAGGGCACGGAGCTCCGTATCCTCCTCAGTAGCGATCTGTAATCTCCATAGTCTTAGTATGGAGACTCCGTATCAGGTGGGTAATAAATGAAAGAACGAGGATTCCGTTTTTGAAAATCTTTATTTGTGTTCAATGTTATTCCATTGCTCTTCCTGGCAGACATTTTTGGGAACAGGAAGAGAAATGTGAAAATTACATTGTCGTTAATAACATGTATTTTAAGAGAATAAATAAAGGTAGACTGTTATCGATCGATTAAGTTTATTGAAGTTCCTCGTTAGTAATGTCCATCAATTGATAGCCATGGATACTAGATGCGGTATACATTATTAATTAACAATGGCCTGTGATGTACGTTAATCATAACACACACAACACATTGCTAAACTGATTTATGTCGTAACCATAAAACCTATATCAGAATATTGCTCATTTATCGTCAACGTTTCTCTACAAACCTCAGTCAAATCTTTGCAAACAACGGAAAACAGAGCCCTTCGAATGGTTAATAAGTAATATGGTTTCTGTTGTATAGTACTGGAAGTATGCATCGGGAGTGCAAAATTAATTTCCTCGGTGTAAGGCGCAATATGCAACTCTAAAATGGCATGTGTAAGCAGTCACGAGATATCAATAAGCTTGACCTTGTGGCCATAAGAACCAGAAGTGATGATTGAAATTTCGATGTAAACGTATCACTTGTAGTAATTATAAGTGTTCACCAATCTACAGGGGTCAGATGTTTTGGAACAGTCTAAGTAGTATGGTGTAACGGAGTTAGACGTACAAACTTTTAAGAAAGAAGCGAAATCTATATTTTCTGTATACGACTGGATTGTATAACTATGGTCACCATCATCTATTTCATTTTTATGTGCATTATCCTTTAATCTTGTGAATTAAATATAATCCCACCAAGTTGATGAATAAAAGGAACATCTTACGGTGGAAGATCTAACCAAGTGTTAGAACTGCTCGTAGGCTAATAAATAAATATAAAAAACAACAACATGTAAATCGCATTACCTTATGGTCAGCGCCTGGTGTAGCCTCAGATGAAGTTATGGCCTAAATAGGCAGCACAGATGAAAAACATGAATCGGGCAGGTTTTTTTTTATCTGGGATGTGTTTCGAGTCAATCACCCTTAAATCTTGATAAAAATTCCAATTTTCTATTAAGACATTGAATTTATTCCATATCTGCCTGTACTCCGATTACACAATTTTTCTCGTGACCTTCTGTTAGCCATTTTTAACATAGTGCCAAAGATGGAAATACACACGGTCGAGTGATCCAAACAAAGATCGACACTAATGGATGCATGCAACGGGCCAACGTTAACCATAGGCATTCAGGAAACCACCAACAATCTTGAAATAGGAAATTAGTTGATGAGAAACATAAGGAAAGTATTAATAACTCTCCAGCTGTCATAGAGAGTGTAAACATTTTAATCAGGTAAGAATGAAAAATACCCTAGATCTGAACTGAGGAATAGAATACAAAGGCGTATACTGTTTGTATGGAAGTCAGCTGTTTGTTTTTTTATTAATGGATATAGACGTGATATTTTATAGCTAATCCTATATTCGATCATGTACGTAGCTCTGGCAAATGTTCCGTTGGGTGTTTTAGTGCCACCGTTGTAACTGCCATAGTCAAATCAATTATACTATATTGTTTTATGTGGTAGAAAATAATGAGATGCAGCAGAAGGACCATTGCCAGATCTTGAGATAATTCTTTGAATCTTAGACACGCATTCTCATTCGGGTGTTTGCAGTAACCTATGGTTGGTAATTACTTTCATATATCATGATACAAATGCATGTATCTGGAGGATACTCTACTATTATTTCAAGGCCCATTGTATGTAAAATAAGGTCATTTATTCTTTTCTATGATAACTTAAATCAGCAATAGTGAATAATAAATACATTCTAAATTGGTTTCAGATAAAAGCGGTCGTAATATCCTCGGACTAGACACTACGTAATACCCTTGCATCCGCTCGAATATTACTATGCGTCTAGTCCTTGGAGATTACACCCGCTTGTCTCTGAAACCAGTTTATGATAAGTATATCTACAAGTGTAACTGTTAAATTGTTCATGAAGAATAGGTTCATCTAATTAGCAGTCTTGTAGGTATAACTCTGTGGCATGGTAAAATACATCTAGTTTAGATGAAATAATTATCCAATGTTATTTGTTATTCTCAAATAGGAAGATGGCTGATCAAATAGTGTCTGACACCATTGAAAGGACTCCTCTACAACCAAACTCATAGCATATAAGGAAGAAGAGTTGTGTCGGGCTCAAAATCTGGAAGTCATATATATTCAGGTTGAATGCAATAGATATACGAAACAATATAGCATTCAGGACCAAATAATATCCATCTCATGAGACATACCTTGGAATGTTTACATTTGCTTTTGAAGTGAATCTTTTAGATAGAAAAGGCCAGTTTCATTGACACAAGTGACGACTGTATCGTATCAGTGTACAATAATTATTTTCTAACGAAAGTGTCAAGTAAAATGACTAGCTGCCATGTACTTGTTGAGTCACTTTAGAGCAATCAACTAAGGTTGTTGATATTATCAGCAGCTTTTGGGCACAGACCTGTCCAGTGTGATTAGGAACTTGGCTTCTATGCCATTCAACAGAAACGTCAATATCATACTACCTGCCTCGACGAAAGAGTGTGCAGAGCGTAACGTTCGTCAATACCAGCTCGTGGAGGTCACCCACACACAAGCTGCAATCACCACACTCTGAAGGCTGAGGGAAACCCATTTTGAATGTCCACTCTGGCCATGGCAATTTAGCAAAGGATTATAGCGCGGTATCAGCATATAACATTAGCAGCTTGTCCCCGAGCTCGTCATATCGTGAAATCCTACCCTGAAATGTTGAATGTGATTTTTGCATTTGAGCACCGACATTTTCTTGAATTGTGTTCTTGAGTCTCCACAAATCTGAAAATTGTCTACACTGTACTTTGTACATGTCCATTCGTGTAGTTGCATATTCGATTGGAATGGATCTGCAGAACCTCTTGAGCTGTAGCTAGAGGAAATAATTTCCTGTGTGAAGAATTTCTGAATCTCATCCGTCTGTATAGGTTTTATACTGTATTTTTGTGGGAAAGTGCACATGGGTATAAGGGTTATGAAAAATGATTATGTGTAGACTGTGTGAGGGTGCTTGGAATAGTTTCGTGATGTATTGGTGTCCTTGGACATGCCGAGTTTGAAGAACGTGGTACATTTAAACACATCAAAACTACGAGGAATATATTATTACATACATGAGTGCGAATGTCAGTGAAATATTACCCTCTCACGGGGGTGTCGTATATTTGGCGGCTACAGCCCACTATAGTGTGCTTTGTCTTACTAAACGTAATTTAATGTGCTATGGAAGAGAAACTGAGATTGACGTCATCGAGACCAATGTCAACATGGCGTATGATGTAGCTTCACGACTTAACTCGCGATACAAGCGCCCGGTAACTACAAAGGCGGAATGATCAAATATTGAGGTACCTAACGTGAGGTGTTCATGCTGTACACACTTGTATGGATTTGATCTAACCCGCATCCCAACCCAGCCCTTGCTGTGTAGGTATCGCTATGGATGGCTCCTGGCCTATTCCCGAAAAATACGAAATAAATAGTGATCGAATTCGAAAGAAGTCACAGACTTATATAGAACTGCATCGAGAATCGTATAAATAGACAATACTCCACAGGTTTGGATGGGCCACAATCGTCATCGAGGCGAAACCGAGTGATGATTATGGCACAACCAAACGAGGGGAGTATTGTGTATTTTACGATTCGAGTGCGGTTCTGGATTTATCTCACCCCTTTCTATGACATTAAATATCATCATAATTTCGGAATAATTAGAATATACTTAGCAAATCCATATGACATCATCTCAAATTCACTACGCCATGGCCGTGGCGTAGTATTGTCACTTTACTGGGGTGATCGTTGAGGGTTTTTTTTCTTATGTTATTTCTATGGCTAAACTTGTACCAGGGTTGAGATAAAGGCTGTCACTGAATGACCTAGCTTATTCATTCTGCTCACTCTTCCAAAACGTCAGGCAGAAACCATTCTGATGGCTCCCTATGGTTACATATACAGGAGGAATTATGGATATACCTGTAACATCACATATATTCCACGTACACGTATATTAGTTGGGATTCTTCTTATTTTCCAACCTCACCCATTGGGCTTTTGATCTGGTGACTAACATTCATCGTATCTAACATTCATCGGAAATATGTCGTCACCATTACAGATTATCTGATCTAGAAAATAAACATCTCTACCTCAGAGGACTTATCACTTAGACTGATTGCTCTAATATGCCGCCATATCAAAATGCCAGTAGCCCCGTATCTTTAATACCCACCTCACTGCTATGTGATAGGACACGGCTCCAGGGGAAGGATAGGTAATACTGGGGAAAGGAGTGGGTGGTTACTTATAAATATTACATCATACAAATGGGAGAAGCTGAGTCCTCATCAATCAGTGGCCCACCATGCATTAATAAAATCGTGGCAGTACCCATACAGCATATTGTTTGGTTCCATGAATATGTCATGCCTATGTCATCTATATACATAGAAACCTTCAAGAGATAGATGGCCGGGTAGAAACATGTTAGTCCCGACGTCGCGAATCTGTTACTAACTATGAATATATCTCGGGAGTATTGGGAACATCCCCATCCATCTTACCAACCACATCATTTTAGATTCCTCGTAAAGACAGAATTGTAAACAAATGAATACAATTCAATAGCAAAACTAGATTTCGTTTGCTTGCATCTCTTGCTTTCATTTGCATTTCATATTTTCCTCCATAATGTCGTAACATGTTGTAAAGTATTCATTCTCTTCTGTGCCTCGTCCTAGTAAAGATATATGCAAACAATATTGTCAGTCTACCACTTTCTGTGAGGTGTTTCGGAAGGACGGTGGTGTCTTTCTAAAATGTTCCGCTTCCTATAACAAACTCCCAGCAGACTAGAGCCATATAAGCGTCACGGTTGCACACAAAGAGAAGTCCTCCGAGAAAACCGTTCTTTGAAAGACTCTTCCAAACAGTGACAAAGGTGTGTAATTCTGTCTTAGGACTTGGCTTACTTTACTTGTCCCTCAGGAAACAGGACTTTGTCAGGTATTCTTACAGGTATATATGGGCTACAGAGCCTACATTGCCTAGCTATCCAGATGAATATTTCTACATATTCCCTGTCTTAATTGCATAGACATCTTATCTGGAAACATAAGCTTTTACCAAAGGGTTGATTTTCATATTCTGACAAATATATTGCAGACGGTGGCCACCCTGCACGTATTCTTTAATAAGATAAACATATATACGGAAGGCGATGTTTTGAATGTAAAACCAGTCACAAAAGATACAAGTTTTGGATTGCTAGAGGAAAGGGATTTTGAATCTCAACATATCAAACAAGTTGCAAGCCCAGCCACAATGATGTTACTATGTGCAACGTGATGAGCAGGTACATATTACCTATCATTTTCTGCCGATCGAGTTGCTCACTGTTTCAGCAGTGTTGACCAGGGATTTTAGCGAGTAACAGGATCCAGAGATAGGAGGGCTGGAAGTAAATTAGCTTTTTGAAATATTTGTATCCAATGAATTTGGTCTAATATTAATCCCCATTATCGTAATTCTAGTTGATGTTAAACATTACCATTTTAGCACATTAGTCCTGCAATCGTTGTGTGATTTAGACCCATTTTAATCATTGGAATGGGCCAAACTTTGAATACCCAGCCTCTCTTTAATAGCATGATAAGGGGAGATAAATGTCCAATCACGCGAGTCCAGATGGGGTGTTTTCGTGAGTAATAGGGAATAAACTGTTGCTCGTGAGATTTAGGTGAATCAGTCAATTTTCCACCTTAAAGGATGATGGGAAATACTAATTGTGGAAGTAATTCACCCATATGGGAATTGGGTAATTTCATAATTCTATGAAATTGCTGAATGTCATGTCACTGTTTGGTGGAGCCATGAAGGGTCTGAGTGGAAATCATATACGTTCATTGTGGCTTAAAGCCGAACAGTTTAATTTTAACAGTTTGATTTTAAAAGGAGCTGCTACTATAGAAAGCCCATCATTCCAGTACTACTATATTTTCACACTGCCCCGTGCGCTTGTACAATATTGTGCATCTCCAGCCCTATACAGACATCATTGCAAATTACGTTACTGACTGAAAGTGATGTATATAGATATGGCATATATTGTCAATCTCTGCAGAAAAACAGTATGAGTACCATCCTATACCCTTCCTATGTGTGTTATATAGAACTATCAATACGTTACAATTCTAACATGATCAGATTTGACGAGCCATATAGAACAACAGGTAGATGGAATGGAACTAAAGGCTGCTATGGGAAATCTCTCAGCAGGCATTTCCGGCAGACCTGTTATTAATACTATGCTTATCTTGTTTGGTCATGAATTATATCATGATTATATAATATCGGTTGTGCCATAATGAATCCGAGAAGGGATGTGTAAATCATGAAACCTGTGAGAAGTAGGAAACCTTGGTATGTTTTGTGATCTGATGGTTAGTTATAAAAGTTGACTGATTGGTAGCTTGGTTGTTTAGTTCATCCATGTTTACTTTTATAATATCATACAGTCAATAGCCATTACCATACCCTGTTTGTTCGGAGCTCCGATATCACAATACGTCACATTGTCGTCAGAAATATCACTTAACGTCAATTGGGTATCATTACAGTCTTGCTTGTATTACATTTATTGCTCTTCTGGTAGGGGTGGTCCTGCAGGAGGGGAAATGATTGAATGGAGACTGGCTATTTAACCCTTCCGGCCGATATTAGATATTATAGTGACCAGAAAGCCATTCAGGTCCAATACAGGCCTCGCCACACTGCTTAGTGTTTGCAGTGATGGGACTGGGCAGGGACAAGATGGGACAGGGCAGAGTGGCGGGTGATGTAGGGCCTTACATATGGGAGGCCTGTCCGCTGCTTACAATGGACACAAAGATGCGCAGTGTAACAAATGAGAAAAAGACAGGCAGAGGTTTTGGTGTGGTGTGTAAAGCATTCGCCTTTCCACCATGAATGAATAGTTCTGGACCACTGCTACAGGACAGTACGTGTTGAGAATTGATGCCCAAACTGCCATAGGGTCAGAATCAATCAGACCTTCTCTACCCAATGCATGAATAGTCTCGAGAACACCGTTTGAATTCGAGTACGCTAGCTGTGGTTATTAGTTGTGCGAAAGTGAAGGTTGATGTGGTAAATATATCACAGGTATGCGTGTGTCCTTAAATCCGCCCTCAAATCGGCTTCGGGTGATCAGACCCGTGAAAGAGAAATGCCGAGGACTTGGAGCTTAAAATCAGCCAGATTTAATTTGATTCAGTTCAATTTACATACTATTTCCAAACATCTCGTTCCAGTGCACTAACATCAAGTATTTTCTCTTTTTGATGTTAGAATGAAAGTTTGATTTGTATCCATCCTAGCTCTACTAGTCGTAGAAGCAATTTCTTATGAGCCACTAGAAGTTGTCCTAATTCTTCGCGTAGAAGGTAATTACCTATTCTGGTGTTGAATTTCATGGGACGCGCTCAGACTAGCTCTCAGGTTGTGCAGTTGAAGCCAGGCCAGGGTTCGTCCATTTTCCTTGAAACGTTAAGACCTGCTGTGGTACCACGTAGGAATGGCGTTTCATAAACGTGCACACGCATATAAAACACCAATAGTGTTGGGCAGAATATAAGCTAGTTACCGGGACTCTCGAGCCGCACCAGCGCTTACACTGAGGTCATAGAAGAGCACTTATGAGCAAGTTCTTTATGTTGAGCGATCCCTGGGCACCTATAACCTGTGGCGACCTGGTGAATGTCTAAAGCTGGCTTTAGTCTGTGTGTCATAGCGGAGTGGGTCTGATGGGGACTGAGCTCAGGGTTGTGAGCGTGTATGAGGTGCCAATAAGGGTATTATGTCCAGTGTGAGTCATTGGGGAGTTGCTCTGTAATGCAGTAATGTCACATTGTGGGCAAAGCTAATCTCAGGGAGGAAATGGGCATTTCGACGTAATATTAGAGGGTAGTCTACAGGCGTCTAAATGCTAGTCGGGTCTTGTGCTGCAGTCATGTGGTGAATATATGACCATGAATTTCTAGACGAAGGTTTTCATCCATCGTTTTCCCTTGTTGGTATGACCATCATTCATCATTTAATCAACGGGCCTTATGATACAAAATGTACCATTATGACACAAAAATACACTTTGCTTGTATCACTCAACCACTAGTGGTTTTTATTTTCTGGTAAGCTCTAAGATGAGTTTAGAATAGAGATTGCGATGGTCTCATGATTTATGAAAAATAATTGATATAGAAGAAATTAGAAAGATACGTCCCGCTAATTGATGATTGGTAATGTTGGGCTAGCTGTTATAATAGCTAAAGTAAAAGATGCTTGCAAAATTGAATCTTTCAAGTAGATGAGGGATCGGCTCACGCCGAATAAAAGGTGCCCCATTGAGGAGTATTTTGGTGTTTTCCCTCTAGACTGCCCACCGAAATGTGTTAGCTTTACAAGTGTAACCTAATATAGCAACGAATCCTATCATAATAACCCCCAGCGAATGGTAATGTTATTATAGCTAACAACACTGGACTATATCGTGTTGACGCAGCACAGGAGACCAATCCTACCATTGATTATCATTCCAGCGTGGCCACACAACACATTTGACGGTTCGGATCCCGCAATCTTTGTGTGTTGTGACCAAGCACGTGCTACTTTCTGGTAGTGGATCGTAAGGTAAGGTAAATGGCCAAGAAGATGGAGAAGAACTATGTTGAATGGATAAAAAAGCAAAGAGTTATAATTGAATAATAAACAACCTAATCTTCGCTGAGTATCCTCCTCTGCAAAGTAATATCGTTGATCATTTAGGATTTGTATTAGGTATATCATGTAAACAGTGAATACTTCCATAGATATTCTTTAATTGCATGTTAATTAAGATTTCAGCGTCTAAATATACTCTAAAAGGTAAG
Source organism: Alentia gelatinosa (assembly GCA_950022655.1). Lineage (NCBI taxonomy): Eukaryota > Metazoa > Annelida > Polychaeta > Phyllodocida > Polynoidae > Alentia > Alentia gelatinosa. The sequence continues at coordinate 40,649,472 of OX465582.1, forward strand.
ATGGCCTCTTAGTTGTAATAAAAACATTGACTTTCCTTCGTAATGTTTTGTGTAACATCATTTTATCTCTTTCAGCTAATATCATATTTTATACTTTACAACATCATTTTTACCATCGCTTGAAAATCATCGTTGGGATCGAACGTGTATACATCGCTGAGGACTTTCAATTACAAACCCGATAGGTTATGCTTTGAAAGCAAACAGCAAAAGCGCAGTTTCTACATAATAGATAATGATGCTTTCTTATTCAAACCCCAGGGAGTATTTCCACTGCCGCCAGTTGCCAAGCTGTAGCGATGCCAATCAGCACCCATGCAGTGAGTCTCGGTCCAGTGCTCGACGAAGCGTAGTTCTCTAATGTTTAGCTGCTCGAGATAGGAGATTAATAGAGAGCCGAGTTAATGAACCTCTGTTCGGCGCCAGCATGTGTATTATGATTAGATAAAAATATTTAGATTGGTTAATGCTGGGCGGCGCAACCATTAACATATCTAAATATCAGCTTTGCTTTAATGCATAAGACATAACTATTTCCATAGAATGCTTGAGAGTTCTAAATAGTAGTTAATGGTATGTCCTTCTGCAGTTATATGGTTAAGTTCCTGGGATTCCAAGACAAAAATAGGTTCGAAAATATAATTTGACAATTTCATTATCAATGGAAAGGTATTCTGTTTATAAGATGCGACTGGTAAAATCTTCAACTTCCGCAATATGAATTCTATGCGTACTATGAAATAGGAAAAATAATATCAGCATCGGGATTGCCATGTGTTCTGTGATCAGATTACTTTCTAGCGATTAGTATGTTCCATTGAAGCGTAACCGCCTCCTGGCTCTGCTGCCTGAGGTACAAGACAGAAGTACAACTGCCCCCAGGAGAAGGCTCTGTTATCGATTAAACTAGTCAGCTGCCAGACGGGACAAGTGCTATTCGGGGTCCTACTCCCTCCGGTATGGTTGTTACAACGGACCGTTACAACTACAGCAGCTGGTTTCCCCCGCCACTACTATAATTTCTGCTGCTAACGCTGTAAGTTCTGCTGCGACTACTCTGTTGTCTGCTGCTGCTACTTTGATTGCCACTGAGGTCTCCTTTCCCATTATTACTCTTCCAGTTCTACATTCCTGCTTCACTGTTGAAATATACTTTCATTCTGAAATATTTTTGTTCTGTTAGTTCAGTTCGAATTCTTGCTTTATTCTTTGATACCCAATTAGTTTCTGTTCTTATTCATTTGATTATTGTAGGTTCTGCATTTCTCCTAACCACATCGTGTATTACATTGTCTAATGTTACCTGATAAAAAATAAGGTTGTATACATTGCCAGCATGTTAATCGGTGTAATCACTCTAATCCCCAATGTATTAGTTACACCTACAGGTTCGTGGACAGTGGTATTAACCGTTAGATCACGGGGGGCGAGGAGTGAAATAGGTAAATAGACATACAAGTATATATAATGCCTGTGAAATCATGGTTAAGAAGGACCAATTCACAGCAGTCTTATGAGAGGAGGTCAGCATGTGGTCAGAAATGTGGTCCAACCAGTTTTGCACGAATAACAGCTTTTCAATTGGAAGTAGGGAAGGTGTAGGGTAAATTGATAGATAGCTTCTCTTTAGCGCTTACCACGTGAGATTACCGCTAAATCGCAAAATAAAACTCGCAGTGGTGAGAATTTATAGAGGTAAGGAACTGAACCTCGAGGACACAGGAGTCCGTTTAAAATCTCATCCTACCCCTAATATAAAATCCCATAGGCTTAATATTGAGTTTCCGTATGCCACGCTGACTGGCATACAAAATGTTATATGCCACTAGTGGCATACAGTTTTGATATCACGTAATATTCCAAAATCGAGGAGACGGGGTAGGATAAAATCAAAACCTGATTCGTTTTAATCTTGGCCACCATATGGCACGACTGGAGTTTGGCATTGTGACTTCGCCTCATGAAGTCACTATGCCAAACTCCAGTCGTGCCATATGATGGCCAAGATTAAAACTCATCCAGTTTTACGATACTGCGCACGATAATACTCAGGGGCCCGTTTGATAATCGAGGATCCTACATGCAAACGCTTTGCTGTATGCCATAGAGACCCAGAGGCGATGTGGGTCAACGTTATTCGACAGGAATGGACTACCTTATGTACAGCTAAGAGTGCCTTAGTGAATAACCTTAAACACTATCAAACGATATCCCTTGCACAAGGTACAGAAAAGGGTCTTCATGTACAAGTATATAGGTTATTCAACGGGCCCCAGTGTCGTTTGATTATCTTACAGAAGGTCTCGTTTACGTCTAAGAGAATCGTTCGTCCAACACCCCTGACGATGTCAGAGTAATAGGAGGCCTTAGTGTCGTTTGAGTAACAGGTGCCACGGCGCTCCTCCTATATAACATATGGCTGATGGCGGCTCTTGTGTATAGCTCGACATGGTTTATGAAAAGAGTGTTTTTGTTAGGGTTCTGTGTATGAGGGATCTGTACTGTGTCATATATATGAATCAAAAGAGCGGGATAGCAGTAATGTATATATACGCCTTGGCTTCACTGGTAGAATATATCTTTGACATTTTCCCGTTGTAGATTAACATGCCATGTATATATATATATGCTGTTATTCCTCTAAAATGATTGCACGTGCAAAATAGCGATATTTCAACAATACACATTCTGATTAAAATGAATATATTACAGTGCACTTCATCAAATGTACTATATTTATCCGTAAGGCAAGAGAACAAGTTAGGTAGGACGGTCCTGAGACCACCGAAAATGACAAATTAACACGAACGTTCTCTTTATAAACACTGATCTTTATGATCCAAATGTCAATATGGGACAGTATTGGTAACACCCTATCGTAGCTGCTTACAACAAGGGGCTGGGTAAATATTCTCATAAGAGCCATCGGTAACTGTCATAATGGTAGATAATAACAATAGTGAACATATCAACAAACTAGACAAATACAATTGGCAAATTCACGATATTTGGCAACCTTCTCCTTCATTACTCTGAGATATCATTATATATATACACGTGTGTATTTCCGAAACTCTTCTTTGAGTATGTATACAAGGATTATTTCATCTGCCGCTACCTTTCTCACATTGCTTACTCAATGTCATTGACCACCTATGGAATATTTGATTAATTTCATACAATGAATCTTGAAAGGAGAGTGAATATCTCATAAATGCTATCATATTATTATGATTTATACAAAGATCTAAATAGCGATTACTTACGGAAAGTCTTTATAAATAAGTTTCATCAAAGACACCAAATACACAACACCATGTACTCCAGTGGGAGGTAAATTGTCAGCCCAGCAGTTGGTAGCCCCCTGGACTGTCTATAAAAATATAATGATATATGTATGGCGTGTATACATACATAATGCTCATATATTCCTCCAGCGTGTTTTCTCGACCACCTCTATGAATCTTAATGACATAGGCTATAACATATACACATTCTCCCCCGAAACATTCATAATTCCCTTTTAGCTATAATCAATACAGGAATTATTCTCTGCCCAGTCGCAGACTGGACTCTCCTTTGGCTACTTACTTTTAAACTGAGATCGCTCACGTATTGCTGGAGACTGATTTCAGGAAAAGGTCCATCTTTTATTACAGTATCAGACAGCGCACTGCGCGTCGTGGAGACTGTCAAGTCCACACAACATAAACACTTTAACTACGTGAGTCAGCCCACGGGACCGGATCAATTGTGAACTAGATAATCCTCGTAATCTCACAGATCAAGTCGAGTACACACAGCCACGCCTAGTGTCTGAGCGCCGGTAAACTACCGGGTGGCACATGGTTAAGTCCAATGTTGTTATGCATTTCTGTGCCCTTCTGGCTTTGAATGCTGAGTTTTTCAAGTTCCCCTATGTTATTAGCATCGTCCTCAGTACCGCTAGGGCTTTTATGTCCGCCGCAACTGCCATTTTCCACTTGCGCGGGGTCACTTCCGGTCGGCGGCGATGACCGAGTGGTAGCGCTGACGATGTCATCGCTTTGGTCTTGGTCCTCTCGGAGGTCAGTGAGGTCACTTCGACGATTGAGATGCGGAGTGCCCACTAAATTGGTTCCCAAACCGCGCGCCGACGACGACTCGGACACCGACCCCCGCGGTGAGCTGTTCCTGCTTCCGGTGCCCAGAGGCGGCGGGGTAGGCGGGCGGTTGGACGCGGCGGCCTTGCGGCGGCGCCAGGCGCGGTTCTCCGGGCAGGTACTGGAGCGCTGCCGCTGGAAGGGCCGGAAGTAGAAACTATCAGCTTCTTCACCCGCCTCCTCGTTGCTGTGTTTGTCGGAGAGGTCGGAGATGGATCCCTGTGATGGCTGATGGGCGTCGCGCGGCAAGCGAACCGGCGACCGCGGCGGCGACAGGAAGGAGTGCAGGTCGCCGCGAATGATGCCGGAACCGGAAAAGGTGTTGGAACGCTGTCTCGTGTGAGGGACGGGGGAGAGACTGTGCGCGGAGAGTGTCGGCGACGGGGTACGGCTGTAGCGCCGGGTCGGAAGTGGCAGTGAGTCGACGGCATGCGTGACGTGTAGGTTGGGGTTGCTACTCGCACCTCGTGTGGGAGATATGGGCCGGAAGCTGTGCTCCGCTGGTACTGACGTAGATGATGTCACTGACGGATCCCCCAGTGCAGAACTGCGCGAAGATACCGGAAGTGGTGACAAACGCACCAACTCACGCCTGCGCGGTGCGTAGTGCGTCCCATGTGGAGTGAAAGCAGACGTAAATTTCACTGGTATGGGTCTGCCCGGTAGTTCCGGTGTCACCAGTCCTACTTCCGGTGCGCTGCTGCCGACGACGCTAAGTTTGCTGGCTGTAGGTCCCCCATCCACGGCCCCGCCGACGATCGTCGTCAGCCCGACCTCGCGCCCCCCGTCCGCGTGTAGCGCCGCGCCCCCTGTCGTCAGCTCAGTGTGGACGGCGTTCTTGATGATACCAAGATCTCGTTGGCGGAACGTGTGGTCGGGCACCGAGGACGATCTGTATTTACTGAACATGTTTATCCCGCAATGTCGGCCGCCGCTGGGACTGTGTGCAGCGTTGTGCGTGCGGCTAATTAAGTCTTCGCATGTCCCAGCAGCACATACGTGACTCCCACAACTGCCACCATCAAGAACACAACTACAGTTCCTGGGACAAGCGCCTGGTGAATCCGCTATCTCTCCTTCCTTCTTATCGCAATCATGGCACCATGAATCTACAGCCGGGTCATTGGGTGCATGTACGTTCTTCCTGGCAGACCCTTCGCACAAGTCCTCGACGGTGATATCCGGACCGGCCGCGCTACCGGCAGGCGCGGGTGAGTGCAGAAGTGTGTGCGGCCCGGCCACCGCCCAGCGCAGTCCGTTGCTGTCGGCGCCGTTGACGAGGCACGTGGCGGGCAGCGGGGCTCCTACTCCCTCACTAGTATCGCTAGCCGACCGAGTTTCCCGCCAGAGTTGGTGCACTTCACGGTCGAGTGGAGCCGGGCGCGCCGTGGAGTCTGCGGGATCACTGGCGCCGTCCAGTCGCACGGTGGAGTTTCCCACCTCCCCTGATAGAGTACCTGAGCCTAGCCGTGCGTCCCTCACATGTACAGCTCCACACACTGGAGAACTTCCCTCCTCCTCCTCCTGTTTATCTACTTCCTGCTGGTAGTCACTGGAAGGACGTATGTCGCTACGCGTGGAGTTGGGACTAGCTTCCTGCTGTTTAGGAGAACGCCTATTGGTAGGGGCGTACGCGTGGGGCCGCTGAGAGAGGGGGCAGCACGCTTCAGCACTGGAGGAAGTCTGTTTGTTGTGGTGATGGTGGTGGCGGTGCTGGTGGCGGCAGTTGGCAGCTCGGCTCGCGTTGGTCCGGCGCGCTCCGGCCGTGTCCAGCAGCTCCCCTCCTCCCACTGCTCCCGTCCTTCTTACACCAGGAGTTGTTACTGCTCCGCTGGTAGCACCACCTTTGGCACCACCAACAGCAGCACCACCACCCACACCCACCGCGTCCTCCTCGTCGATGCCGCTCAGTGAGCCACCTGGCGTGAGAACGCGGAACCCTTGGGACGTCATGCGGGTTTGGGACGTGAGCGTCCGAATATTGATTTTCATTGCCTGCTACTCGAGCGCCGGGGGTGTGTGAAAGGAGGTTGATGGGTTGTTTTGGGGTTAGTGCAGTGCTGAATAGGACTCGGTGCTTGGGAAGAGTCGGGCTGACCAGTGCTACAGTACTGCAATATCAATACAGAGTTGCAAGGCAGCCTCTGATCTTCAATACCAAAATATCAGGGTTTATGATAAAGCTATTTATGCACTGTTTTATTTGGGACCATGCTAAAGTTGTTTCTATTTCATAACACTGCTTGTGATACGTCAAACGTAAATCATGGGAGATTTTTAAAGGGTATCCTAAAATTGTTTAACCTCCCTTAACCTAGTCCTCGTGGCTGTGAATAATGAATTAGCACGGACATAGTTACCCTTTTACTACATGAAATAAATTGCGTCAACGCTTACTATAATGTTACGTTTTCACTGGGAAATATAACCTGTGATATTAGAAAAAAGATGATTATGTCTCCTCAGTTAAAATATCAGTCATTTCGAACAAAAGGAACAATTTTTAATCATGATACTCCGGGAGACTAATTTGTGAGAGAAGACACTATTTGAAAGGACTTGCAAGGTCGGGTGGGGTGGTTGAGCAGGTAAGAGTAGACTGTGTTCAATGACCTTTGGTCAGTGCATGTGACAAACTGGCCCAGGTATCTAGCATCGCTTGGGACGTATATTGCTGGTAAGCACTGGGGTCCCGACAGTCATGGTAACTCCCTCGATACATCACCAACTGCCTGTGCTGGTGTTGTTCCGTTGTTCTTGTCCCGCTGTTGACCGCTGAGAATTGTGCACCCAAACAGGCCACTGTCTAATAGAGGCGGGTGAAGGTCAAATGTCAAAGGTAAGTGATCAGTGATTTGTGGTCAGTGTTCCTTCCAGTGATCTCGTCCTCAGCCTCGTTGCCGTTTAACCTGGTTGCGCTCTCTGACGTCAAGGATCTGAAACAAACAAACAGAAATGGGTTCACCAATAGGCCTGAGTCCAGATTGCTTACTGAATCCACGCGGAGCAGTCCTCCCCAGGATTTTGAATCAAGGACAAATCCCCCAAGCCATTCTGCCCCAGATCACTCCTTTTTCAGACGCCAAATAATTGCCAGAAATCGTGTGAGGGTAGGATGTATTCACACCATTAATTATCTTTAGAAACATACCTCTATTTAGCAATAAAGCGAAAAATATATACGTGTTAGATTTGTTATTGATATTATATAGATTAATTTTCAGAATTCAGAGGGGTTCATATTTCTGGAACTAGCGACTCCATCGCTGCCTTGTGCGCCTCTAAGGGCCTATGATAGGGATAAAGTCCTCAGAACCCAACCGGGTGGGGAGGGAGGGCCACTTCATGTATTTCGAGCCCTGGGGAGGGGGAGCAGGGATGGTACTACAGAGAGATTAATTTGAAACCCTGGTGAGTCGGAATTGTACCACTGGTTTGAGCTGGTAATTGGTATTCACAACTACTTGATCCGCATAAAATCGATGCGAATGGCCTCTCAGGGGTTAAGATCAAAGTTAACAGCAGAAGCAAAACCTGTTAGGGGGTGATAGACTATCGGTAGGGGAGTATATGTGGTATAAGTGGGGAACGTTGTATATAAGAACTGTTGCCATGGCAACCTGTCAAAGTTGGGTACCATATATGCCCCATTTTAGCCTCTGTGGGCACCTGGACACCACTTGTTCATGCATTATAAGACATAGTTTACTATAGTCTAGTAGTCCAATCCAATGCTACATAAGAATTGCTAATGAGAGTATACTCAATCTACGATTCATAACAGTGAAATTCACCCATTGTAGAAAAATGTTACCTTCGTCACAGTTTTCATGGAAATAATCTGAAATAGTTGGGGTTTTTTTCGGGGGGGGGGGGGGGTATGTGTGTTTTTGGTGTGTTTTTTTGTCTTTTTTGGGGGGGGGGCTGTCTATGATTATTCACATGACATATTTTTCATCTTTGTCATTCCATGCATAACCTTCCAAACCTATTGATGGTTGCAAAGCAATATTTGACTGTTTAACAACCATAGATATCCATGGATCCTAAATAATATCAAAAGTAGCTTGGCTATATATATGTTTGAATTTACCATATATAGAACTTAAGGATATAAAGCAATATATCTGTAATCCACATGGAATAACTGAATATTGGTTTAATATCCATTCCAAACTGAATCTGTTACTTTGCAACCAGTGGAGGACTCACTGGCCAGTACTCACTGACTGGTATCAACTGACCAGTAGTCACTGACCAGTACTCACTGACCAGTACCTACTGACTGATACCGACTGACCAGTACTCTGACCGGTGTCTCCAGTGCAGTGTTGTGCAGTCAACTATCCGGTGCCGTGGAAAAATACAACATTCACCCCATACCGAAAAGCGGATATAACGCAAAAATCGATACCCATTAGCTTACTACCATTCCCCTGTGGGTTTTGGTATTGATGGTCATTGATATGGACGTTGGTATTGATGGTCATTGATATGGGCGTTGGTATTGATGGTCATTGGTATGGGTGTTGGTATTAATGGTCATTGGTATGGGTGGATTTTGCTGTGGCTGTTGACATGGGGGTTGGGGTTGATGGGTATTCGTATCAGTGGGAGTTGATCGTTGAGGCTTTTGGTGTTGATTGGTGTATACCAAACCATACTTTGCCACACTACACCATACTCTACCACCTCACACTACACCATGTGACACTACACCATACTACACCACTTCACACCAAACCACACCACCTCATACTACACATTGTGACACTACACCATACTACAACACCTCACACCACCTCGCACTGCACCATATCACACTGGACCATATGACACCATACTACACTACACTAGTCATACAATGATACATTACATCACACTACACCATGCCACACTACACCGCACCGTCTTACAATCAGGAGTGCGCACACAGTGAGGGACGCACACATTTAACGTTTTCTGCTTATATCGTTTTTGTAAATTGGATTTAGATAATAATTTTCTCAATATTCTTGCTATGTATATATGCTGAATAATGTTAATAAAAAGTCCTTAAATAGGAAAAGGCTATGTATAAAATCGGAAAATCGGCGATGTGGGGCGCGCACAGAGAAAGTTCCCCCTACCCCATAGATTTCAGTTTGGCCATACATAGAGAATACTAAATATAGCACCAATCTTTTAAGTGTCTATTACAACCAGCCATAGAGTTAATCAAGGACTATGTTTTATGTAGTGATATGATATTGGAATTTGTACAGGGCTAGGGAATCTTTTTTTCTTTTCTTTAGAAAAAAGCCTATTTCTTCATGGATTTTGATCTCTCAAGAAGATAATGGTCGCAGGGTAGCAGAAATATACGACCAGATGTCACGGATCGTCGTCAAATGACCATTATTGCTTCTCCAATCAATAAAAAGCCAAATTTAATAGATACCTAGGATTTTCTTGTGTATTCAGGTCGGGCCTGCTAAGATCTTGAAGGGGAACCATAGTTTTGCCTATGTGGGATCATAAATAACGGAGTTAGAAGGCCCAAACTACCCAAAAAGAGGGTTTTTTCATAATAAAATACTAATACCATTCCTGCAATTGTCAGCATTAGTGGGAAAAGATAATAATATTGACAATTATCGTTCTTAACTGAGACCCCATAGTCTAAGAAATTTTTTGGGACCATTTAGGCATTTATGGGCAAGCTAGTATACTCTTTGCATGGCAAAATGTTCATGTGTAGTTTTAGTGTGGAAACGATTGACTCCCTAAAGAAGGAGTCCTCCTAATATTTACATATAGCACAAACAGGAATAAAATGTATCCTGGTAAGCCTTAACATGTGCCTATGTGTATATGAAAAAAAAGATTTCTAACTATATTATGATAGCATTGGGAGCCTATTCACTTAGTTTGTGTAGTTTTTGTGTGGTAACGATTGACTCCCACCCTACAGTGATAGCTAACATGTATGTTATATTTAACTATTGCCCATTTCATATAAATACCCCCTTATATCAATGTAACTTCACATGGTACAAGCTTTCTTGTACTCCTTCTCTGTACATAATCATGACCCCATACCTTAGAATGTGGAAACGATTGACTCCCTGTGGAAACGATTGACCCCCTAGCTGATATTACCCTTAGCAAGGTTTAAAACAAAAAGAAAAAATACCTACTCAAACTAGTCATGGAGTTTAAAGATATATTGGACAATTAGCCCTCAAAATTGTATTTATCAGTATTATCTCAGCAGTGTACAGAAAGAGGGAGTCAATCGTTTCCACATAGTAAATGTACTACCAAACTTTGGCTCTGTGGTGTATGTTTATTATATGTATTTAACCTACCCTCATACATTCAACATATTCCCCACCCACTGTACTATTCACACACAAAAGGTTTTAACCATACTCCTAACTTTATCTTTGACCCCAGTCCCTACCCATTTGACGACGATCCGTGACATCTGGCCATATGGCCCGCGCTAGCTCTCAACAATATCTCTGTGAAACATATACACAATAAATTACATTCACCGTTTACTTCAATGTATTCAATGATACAATGATTCAATGATACAAAGTATCCAGTTGCATCGATCTCATGTAAAACGGCACTGTAGCCTACTGTATTCGCTCTCCCAGCGAAAGGCCTGTCGTTGTGAAAGTCCCGAAATGCTGCTCTCTAGAATACTAATATTTTGGTGAATAGCTAGAAATGTTCCGTACATCTGAGTGCATCTGAGTCTAAATAAATACCAGTTTTGTGGTTCAGCGGGTATCTATGTAGGAGTGCAGATTAGGTCAAAATCGATATACACATGTACAACCAAGAGATTAAGAGTAACACGGAAAAATTCTAAGGAAGTACCATCCTTAAATCTCCCGGGGCTGGTAGGAGGCAAAGAGATGCATGTACTTTCGGGGAGGGTGCTTGGGTGGCATTGAATACTTCGAGAGTAAAACAATGAAATATGTTAGAATGCAGAAAGAAGGAAAGATAAGGTGACACATCTTTGAGTGATCGCCATAGTGGTGATGATATTCTTTTTAGTAAATATCCCTAGGGTCTCACTAAAGATCATAACTTAGTTGTGGAAGGTTAAACAAGTCTATTCATGCATTTTATCAATGTCGCCCACAATGTTATCTTTATTTCCAATAATAGAAAGATTAGATTCAGTCTGGAGGAAACACTGGGAGTACCTTGAATGCAAAAGTTCCGCAGGCAAAGAACAACATGGGATTACTCAACATTCAAATATGATATTCGAATATAGTTTTCAATATCAACCATATAAAATGATTTATCAGATATGACCTTGAAATGCCACAATGTGACCTGTAACGCTAGAACATAAGATGAAGAAATAGCATGTCTTTAAGATATGAACATACATATCTAAAACGTCAGTTCGAATGATTATCTGTTTGCATTGCATTGCTCTATCACAAGGGAGGCCACTGGACATGATTACATAAGACCATGTGACCAGACGCAGCAGCCATGTAGGACCAGGCACTCACCAACCCATGCCCGCGAAAAATGTTGGCCTGAAAAGGAAAGAGCTCTACAGAGACATTATACAGCGAAAGTTTCACAGACTTTGAGGTGACAGAGCAGGATTTTAAGGAACTATTGGTGCCACAAGGGCAAGCACATAGACTACAGCAGGGGCTTGCAAGGCTCAGAAATACAAACTTCATGAGTGACGGCAACCAGTTACAGGAACCAGAGCAGAAAGAAGAAGAGAAGCAGGAGAGTAATAATGATATGGCCAGTGGGTATTGACCAGGGCATTGGAGACAAGGACACAGGACACGTAGGTGCCTTGGCTGCCGGGCCGTCAGGTAGTTATAACCCAAGTGTGCTGTAAACGATCTTTGCCAGTGACGAGAAGGCAATAAAGATCACAGATTTTGTAACAAAGAATCTGAAGCTCCAGATAGCCAAAGGGAAAAGAAACACTATGAAATTCACAGAATCTGAGGATGGGACCTTAGTACTGGTTCATGATGAACAGGTCCCAGTGTACATATCCCAGGCAGTATCGTGTATCAACTTCTATGGTCAGGGTACCTAGCTAGGCGCAATATTGAAGACTCTCTGTCATACACAGTATATATGTTACTGGCAAGTAAGTACAACTGGCAATCAGTACTATCTCTGGATGCTAGATATTGTGATCTTCATTGTATCCACCCTAGCAGCAGTCCCTAAGTCGTTGGGGGCATCCGCCTAATCCATGATGGGAGCAGACTGGCGGGCTCATCCCTATGCAGTGAACGATACCTTCAGATACCAAAACTTAGAGGAAGCAGCATGATTCATTGAGAGAGGTGGCTATATTGCTAAACTATATTTATCATATGCTTATTGCAGTGTCCATATTCATGAAGAAGATGTACCCCTAGCAGGGCTCCAATGGCAGTTTGAGCCAGGTGTGACCACATACATGTATGTATGACACTTGTTTAATTTTTAGTGCTCATTTAAGTGCATCTATTTTTAACTGCTTGACACAGTGTGTCTGCAGAATTATGGCCAGTCTTGGTTTTTCAGATATATGTGCTTACCTAGATGACTTCCTAGTAAGAGGGAAAACAAAGGAGGACTGCCTAACAGCACTTAACATTCTAGTTAGGGTGCTGAGAGAACTTGGAGTCAGCATTAATTACAACAAGGTCATTATGCTGACCTCATTCCTCACCTTCTTCAGAGTGGAATTAGATACCCAGCTGCATGTGTTTAGGCTATCCGGCAATAAAGTGTTGCAACTAAAGGCCATGCTCCATTGCACTGATACAATGGAGAATGATGGTCACCAAGCAATCTTAACCCTATCTCCTACCATTCTCAGATAGTTCTTGCCACTTGGTTCTTCCCTTGTTCTTACCTCGGACAGCACCGCTGCTTCACTACGGCTACCGGCAGGAGACTGGGGGGGGGGGGGGGGGGATCGGGCCTCCACTACAGCTCCACTATTGGTGACTGGAGCCCATCGGTCGGGGACCAAATGGATCGGTGCAATGGAGCACGGCCTTAAGACAGTGTGTACAGGATGAATCAGTATATCCCCCTATCTTCTGCATCGGAACATATATGATTCATAATTTCACAGCGCATTTCTAACATACGACGAGAGAAAGCCAGTTACCATATAAATATGTTATAATTCATTTAAACCACTACTAGGCATTAATTACAATATTGTAATTATAAAGGAACATTAAAGATTCATAAAATGGCACTGAAGCTCAAAAACAACAGAGTACTCATGGGGTGAAACAATAACGGAGGAACATGTAAATGTGTTTGTAATACGGTGTACTTTGGTGTATCCTTGTTACCAGAAGTCTCGCGTCCTTGTCATCAAAGGTATTGTAGAAAACTGGAACTGTCTCATGTAAACTCTCTTTTTAAGACGGACAGTCTTATATTACCAAATATTTCTTTTCCTTGTTAACAGAGGTCTCTTAGAAAATGGAAATGTCTCAAGTCTAACTGTGCCTAACAGTAATACAAATTCTTGAATACATTATTCTTATACAAATACTTCAATCAACCTTTTATACATTAGAGCTTAAAAAAACTAAAATCGAAAAAGCAGCAGGTAACAAAAGAATGCCAATAAACACGATGTTGCTGAAGCCCCACATCCACCAAAGTTGGTTATGAATCCGTCCGGCCTATTATCAATCCGTCCGTCGCAAAATTCGACGGATTGGCTGAATGTTTGTCGACGGTTACCCTACGGACGGCTAAACCAGCTTCCACCAACCATCCGTCCGTCAAATTATTGAAGCCCGTCCGTCGTCAGCGACGGATTTGTAGCGGAAAGGAACCCCTGTCTCCCTGCCTGCCCACCTCCCTGCCTACCTGCCTGCCTCCTTCCCTCCCTGTCCCCCTGCCTGCCTCCCTCCCTGCCTCGCTGCCCGTCTGCCTGCCTCCCTGCCTCCCCCCTCCCTTCCTGCCTCCCTGTCTCCCTGCCACCAAACATCCGATCCACCGACCTACCGACCCACGCACCGACCCATCCCCCGACCTATCCACCCACACATCCTCAAACCAACCAACCAACAAACCGACCCACTGACCTACGGAACCACCAACTCACCAACCCACCATTGACGCTTTGACCGATTGACCAACCTACCGATCATCCTACCGACTGATTGTACCACCTATTGATTGACCCACTGACCTATTGACCAACCCACCGCTCGACCTACCCACTAATCGACCCACCTACAGATTGACCCTGCTACCAACTGATCAACCCACTGACCCAACCAATAAATGATGGATCGACCAACTGACTGATTGTGCCACCGACCAATCGCCCCACTGACCGATCGTCCCACTGACCGATCGTCCCATCGACAGATCGTCCCACCGACAGATCGTCCCACCGACAGATCGTCCCACCGACAGATCGTCCCACCGACAGATCGTCCCACCGACAGATCGTCCCACCGACAGATCGTCCCACCGACAGATCGTCCCACCGACAGATCGTCCCACCGACAGATCGTCCCACCGACAGATCGTCCCACCGACAGATCGTCCAACCGACAGATCGTCCCACCGACAGATCGTCCCACCGACAGATCGTCCCACCGACAGATCGTCCCACTGACAGATCTTCCCACAGACAGATCGTCCCACAGACAGATCGTCCCACCGACAGATTGTCCTATTGACCGATCATCCCATTGACTGATTGACCCACCGACTGACCCACCAAACAATCAATCGACTCATTGACTGATTAACCAACCGACAGATTGTCCCACTGACCAATTGACCCACCGATCGATTGACCCACTGACTGATTTACCCACCAACCGATTGACCCACCGACTAATAGACCCACTGACTGATCAACTCATCTACTGACCAACCTTCCCAATGACAGATCGACCCACATACCGATCAACCCACTGACTGATTGACCAACCCACCAATCGACCCATTGACAGATTGACCCACCGACCTTCCCAATGACCAATCGATCGACTATTTGACTGATCTTCCCATAGACTGATTGTCCCACCGACTGATTGACCCACCAACTGATTGACCCACCGACAGATCAACCCACCAACCAATCAACCGATCGACCCACTGACCGTTCGACCCATCGACCAACCAACCAACCCATTTATCGACTTATTGACAGATTGACCAACCGACCGATTGTCCCACTGACTGATTGTACCCACTGACCTATTGACCCACAGACCAATTGGCCTACCCACAAATCAACCCACCAACACAATGACCTAACAACCAATCGACTGATCGATCCACTGACCCAACCAATAACTAATGGATGGACTGACTGACTGATCGACCAACTGACTGATTGTGCCACCAACAAATCATCCCACTTACCGATCGTCCCACCGACAGATCATCCCAACGACAGATCGTCCCATAGATTGATTTACCCACCGACTGACCCACCAAATGATCATTCGACTCATTGACTGATTGATCAAGCGACCGATCATCCCACTGACCAATTAATCCACTGCTTGATTCACCCACTGACTGACTTACCCATCAACCGATCGACCCACTGACCAATCAACCCACTGACCTATCCACTGAGCGACTGACCAACCTTCCCAATGACCGATTGACCCACTGACCGATCGACCCACTGACTGATTGTCCCACCCACCAATTGACCCACTGATAGATTGACCCATCAACCTTCCCAATGACCAATCGATCGACTGATTGACTGATCCCGTTTGATCCCGGGCCCGGTTTGATCCCGGGATCAACCCGGTCCCAGTTTGATCCCGGGCCCGGTCCGATCCCAGGCCCGGTTCGACCCCAGGCCCGCTTCGATCTCGGCCCGGTTCGATCTCGGCCCGACCCGGCCGCACCCGACCCGGCCCGGCCGCACCCGACCCGGCCCGGCCCGGCCGCACCCGACACGGCCCGGCCCGGCCCGGCCCGGCCTGGTTTGAGCCCGGTTTGATCCCGGGCCCGGTTTGATCCCGGGCCCGGTTTGATCCCGGGCCCGGTCCGGCCCGGTTTGAGCGCTGGCCCGGCCGCACCCGGCCCGGCCGCACCCGGCCCGGCCCGGTTTGAACGCTGGCCCGGCCGCACCCGGCCCGGCCGCACCCGGCCCGGCCCGGTTTGAGCCCCGGCCCCGCCTGGTTTGAGCCCCAAACTTTTGAGTCAACAAACGAACCATAACACAACGATGTGTTTTGTGCAACACAATGAAAAATGTTATGTTGTATTTTCGTTGTACTTTCGTTCTTTACCTAAATTCACATGTATTTTCGTTCCCGGTTTATGCAACGCCCCCCTAGGCAGGGAGAGCTGACTCCATGTCTCCCTCTCTGCCTCTTAGAGGGAAGGAGGCAGCGTGCCTGCCTGCCTGCCTGCCTGCATGCCTACCTGACTGCCACCCTGCCTGCCTGCCTGCCTGCCTACCTGACTGCCACCCTGCCTGCCTGCCTGCATGCCTGCACGCTACCTGACTGTCACCCTGCCTGCCTGCATGCCTACCTGACTGCCATCCTGCCTGCCTGCCTGCATGCCTACCTGACTGCCACCCTACCTGCCTGCCTGCCTGCTTGCCTACCTGCCTCCCTGCCTGACTGCATGCCTACCTGACTGCCACCCTGCCTGCCTGCCTGCCTGCATGCCTACCTTACTGCCACCCTGCCAGCCTGCCTGCCTGCCTGCCTGCCGGCCTGCCTGCCTGCCTGCCTGCCTTCCTGCATGCCTCCCTGCCTGCCTTCATACCTACCTGACTGCCACCCTGCCTGCCTGCCTGCCTGCCTGCATGCATGCCTACCTGACTGCCACCCTGCCTGCCTGCCTGCCTGCCTGCATGCATGCCTACCTGCCTCCCTGCCTGCCTGCATGCCTACCTGACTGCCACCCTGCCTGCCTGCCTGCCTGCATGCATGCCTACCTGACTGCCACCCTGCCTGCCTGCCTGCATGCCTACCTGCCCTCCTGCCTGCCTGCATGCCTACCTGACTGCCACCCTGCCTGCCTGCCTGCCTGCCTGCATGCCTGCATGCCTGCCTGACTGCCTCCCTGCCTCCCTGTCTCCCTGCCTGCCGACTCCATGTCTTCCTGTCTGCCTCTTGGAGGGGATCGGACCGGGCCCGGGGATCCAACCGGGCCCGGGGATCCAACCGGGCCCGGGGATCCAACCGGGCCCGGGGATCCAACCGGGCCCGGGGATCCAACCGGGCCCGGGGATCCAACCGGGCCCGTGACCAGACCGGGCCCGGGACCAGACCGGGCCCGGGACCAGACCGGGCCCGGGACCAGACCGGGCCCGGGACCAGACCGGGCCCGGGACCAGACCGGGCCCGGGACCAGACCGGGCCCGGGACCAGACCGGGCCCGGGACCAGACCGGGCCCGGGACCAGACCGGGCCCGGGACCAGACCGGGCCCGGGACCAGACCGGGCCCGGGACCAGACCGGGCCCGGGACCAGACCGGGCCCGGGACCAGACCGGGCCCGGGACCAGACCGGGCCCGGGACCAGACCGGGCCCGGGACCAGACCGGGCCCGGGACCAGACCGGGCCCGGGACCAGACCGGGCCCGGGACCAGACCGGGCCCGGGACCAGACCGGGCCCGGGACCAGACCGGGCCCGGGACCAGACCGGGCCCGGGACCAGACCGGGCCCGGGACCAGACCGGGCCCGGGACCAGACCGGGCCCGGGACCAGACCGGGCCCGGGACCAGACCGGGCCCGGGACCAGACCGGGCCCGGGACCAGACCGGGCCCGGGACCAGACCGGGCCCGGGACCAGACCGGGCCCGGGACCAGACCGGGCCCGGGACCAGACCGGGCCCGGGACCAGACCGGGCCCGGGACCAGACCGGGCCCGGGACCAGACCGGGCCCGGGACCAGACCGGGCCCGGGACCAGACCGGGCCCGGGACCAGACCGGGCCCGGGACCAGACCGGGCCCGGGACCAGACCGGGCCCGGGACCAGACCGGGCCCGGGACCAGACCGGGCCCGGGACCAGACCGGGCCCGGGACCAGACCGGGCCCGGGACCAGACCGGGCCCGGGACCAGACCGGGCCCGGGACCAGACCGGGCCCGGGACCAGACCGGGCCCGGGACCAGACCGGGCCCGGGACCAGACCGGGCCCGGGACCAGACCGGGCCCGGGACCAGACCGGGCCCGGGACCAGACCGGGCCCGGGACCAGACCGGGCCCGGGACCAGACCGGGCCCGGGACCAGACCGGGCCCGGGACCAGACCGGGCCCGGGACCAGACCGGGCCCGGGACCAAACCCGGCCCGGGATCAAACAGGGCCCGGGATCAAACAGGGCCCGGGATCAAACAGGGCCCGGGATCAAACCGGTCCGGCCGCACCCGGGATCAAACCGGGATCAAACCGGGCCGGGATCAAACCGGGCCAAGGCCAAACCGAGCCCGGGATCAAACCGGGCGCCGGTGCGGCCGGGCCCGGGCCAAACCGAGCCCGTGACCAAACCGGGCCCGTGACTAAACCGGGCCCGTTTATGCAACGACCCCCAGGCAGGGAGGGCAGATAGCATTTTTGGACGGACGGAGTAGGTATCCATTGACGGGGAAAAATATCAAACATGGTTTGATATTGGATCCGTCCGTTGGAATTTAAAATTTGTGGGTATTCCGTTGGTATTTCACAGACTAAACAGGGACGGTGAACGGAAAAAATGACTTCCACCAAAATCCGTACAGCTAATTATATACAAAGGCTGACGGATTGCAGACTTTTTGGCTAGGTGGAAGAGAGAATGAAGGATCCGTACAAGTTTACCCGACGGAATAGTGAAACGTCGACGGAGAATTACTCTTCCACTGCTGACGGATACTGAAATCCGTCAACTTTAGTCGACTTTTTTTGACGGACGGATTTATCAACTTTGGTGGATGTAGGCCTTAATGTAAAGATACAAACGGTTACGGATAAACAACGAAATACAACAAAGGAGATCTCGATGTAGTTATAGCATTTGATAAACTGGTTATAAACAAATTATGGAGGGACATATGGGAGCTTTGACAATCAGGTCGGTGCTGATTAGAGGATGTTTATATTTGGGAGTGCACTCAATGGTATGTCTCGTGGAACATGGGAGGG
Organism: Alentia gelatinosa; assembly: GCA_950022655.1. NCBI lineage: Eukaryota > Metazoa > Annelida > Polychaeta > Phyllodocida > Polynoidae > Alentia > Alentia gelatinosa. Next base: position 40,668,755 of record OX465582.1, read on the forward strand.
TGTGTGGGTGTCACATGGGACAATATAGATATCATCACAAATTACTCATAAGAGCTTCGCGTTCACACTGTCATTACGGTGTAAATGTGTATCTCACGGAATGTCTTGCAATCATAAAGAACAGCTGTCGGTGCTAGTTTGTCATATACTTTAGAAATCGACATTGGTTTATATCTGTATTTCTTGTAAATAGAAGGGGTCGTGGGAATCTTTTACATTAAAGATTAAATTCGAAACAGTCATTTCCCCCGAACCTGTGACATTTAAGTGTGATGCCTTCTCATCCTATCTTATACACTTGCCATCAAATGATGTTCCTCCTTTACCAGAGGAAATTGGAAGGACTTATTGCAAATGTTTTGGGTCTACAAAGTGCCCATATAAAAGCTCGTTCAATTTCCATGAAGTTTGCATTGCTAATGTATTAACTCATACAAAGACCCACATTATAATTTGATAACATGAATAGTGAAACATTCTGACTTCTCTGGACAACTTTTCAGAGCATTATAGTTGACATATTCATGGCGCAATAGTGTTTAAGTCTACGACACTCTTGGAGGGGAGAGGGGTAGCCGAAAAGTTACAGATGACACAAATAAAATCTAAACAGTGGTGCTAGTGTCGTGGTGTTCACAAAACAACCTAATTGACGCGACCTTGGGTTAAATAGATCGCATCTGTAGAACCTGATTTCTGTGGGAACATTACCAGATGGCAAGAGGCCATGTGAATATCTTTCTTCTGAGAACTGATAATTGATTATTTATGACGAGAACTGGGTTTTAAGGATAGATGAAGTCAGGCTGTGTCTTTCACATGATGCTTACATAGACAAGGCTAAAACTAGGTCTACGACCATTGTACATAATTCATCACTCCACACTGGTCGCGCCCCGGAAAACTAAACAATATTTATTGAAGAGAGATGGCTAATCCAGTCGCAGTGAGTTCTGCCTTTATATGAGAACCCTGTTTTACCCAGACGATTTATAATCTCATTAGTCAACGTTGTTATCCCCATCCTGACCACCCCAGTAGATGACCTATGTGGAGAAGAGCTGGTATCCTTACTTTTATGGGTGTCCTACACTGACATTTCACCAATAGCTACTTGAGAAATAGAATTCGATCAATAGGTTACACTAAATTTCCTCAGTGTACATGCATGCCGATTAGGCAATACGTATATCACAAAGGCTATTCTCACAAAAACCGACCCTGACGCTGTTAATACCGTTTCAGACGATCACACAATCATGATACCTATCTGCAGCATTTAAGATATGGTTGAGTCATACTGGAAATGACTTGGTTGGGAAAAAGATAATTAACCCTTTAAGGGTGGATGATGCCTTAAAAGGCATCATTTGCTGGATATTTATGAAATTGTTTTGAAAAGGAAATTTTTAACAATAAACTTGAAATTTGCACAGGATGTAGGTGTAACACCATATTTTTGAATTCTAAATGATAGAAATAAAAATATTAAGGATAACAAATTATATTACGTAATAAACCTTCGAATTTGAGTTCAGAGGATAATTCCCCGTCTCCTAGAACTGTACATAGTCACGAGTAGCCGTCCTCAAGTGTGTAGTTCTGCCATAGGCGGTCGTCTTTAAAGGGTTAAATTACTTATATATTTAAGGAAGGAGAATAAATTAGAATTTGATTCCACCAGCTCTTCTTACTTTAGCCAAGTGTATAGCATTATTAAAATACCACGATGCTCTCCACGCCAAACACCACACTACTTTCATCGCTACAGGAAAAATACCCCAAACAAATTCATCGAACAATGAAAACTTCTTGAAATACATGTTTTGGAAACCGTGTTCTCCCTTGCCTGGGATGCGATAAGGCAATGTTGATTAAACTAAGATAAATAGCAGGTGATCAAATAGATCAGATCGCATTGTTTTATCTGCTCCAAATATAGCGTGTTTTGATTTTGCCAAACGATAATACTTCAGAAAGAGGACGCATGCTTTTCAGTTCCTTCTTTGTTCTAGTTTAGTTGCTCACAACTCACTTTGTTCTATATTAGTTACTCAAAACTACATCAGGTAAAATCTACATTGGTTGACCTACCTGATTTTCTTCCTTTCCTAGCAAACCCTCATAACGAAGATCTTGATGATAACACAGTCAGAGGATGTTGTATGCAGATCGTGTCTGACTGTTCAGACCAAAAGCATGCGCTTACTTAAATATCATTTGAGGGGAATTTCCCATTGTATGTGGCTGTGAAATATGGGATGACGTTATGGGCTTTTAAACCGTACATCAAGGCGAGAAAGTCATAAATCAGGACATAAATCAGTCCTAATTAGATTGGATCCACGGATCTCATGTGGGAGGGTGGAGGTCAGAAGGGGTCATGGATATATATACATGTTCGTGTGTGTATAAATGAATATATATATATATATATATATATATATATATATATATATATATATATATATATATATATATATATATATATATATATATATATATATATATATACACACACATAGCTGACACTACCGGCACTTTATTGTTGTCACATAGTGGACTTGACTACTTAAAACAAGTGCAAAATGTAATCAATGACGTCAATAAAAAAATCTTTTGGGGGAAAAAAATTCTGGTGTGTTGGTCCCCTTTCCCTGCAGGCTGCGACACGCAAATTGAGACTTTGACCCACTTGAAAACATTGAATACATATAATAAGTCATTGTTGTGATTCAGCTTTAATATTTACTTCCGTATATTGTTGGCAACTGTCTCCTGACCAGTATGATTCACAATGAAAAAACATTCTGGACAACAGTGTTGGCGATATCGTGGATTTCTCAATGAATTTGAAGGTACAGGTGTTCAATAAAATAGAAGAAAGTGCAAGATGAAGACAGCTCAGGCGGTTCACTGTGGTATGTCCTGAATTATGACAGTATGCAATGGCAGTACTCTGAGTACAGTTGTATATTAGTACATAAGTGTGAGTTCTCACCCCGTGTGAACCATGGATCATGCGAGGGTTGGGTGCTAAGATTATGATTGGGAGCATCGCTTGCTCCAGTGTGAGGTTTGTCGGTCCAGCAGCTTTTGTAGCGCAGACAACCTGACTAGACTAGTCAAACCTGGTCTCTGCCATGTATACTCTTCTCTTATACCATAGAGGTTTTACTATATACCCATGCCGTATATACTGTATATACGCACCGTTTCGGCATATGACGTAAAAATACTGTACGGACCAGCGGTCCGTACACTAAAATACGGACCACCTTGCCATATACATTTATTAAAATTTTGGTTGTTAAGAAAAATGAAATTGATTTTTTTTTAAATTTCGGATATATAGTAAATATATAACGTCCAACCATGCTTGTACAAGTCACAGAACTCGATGATAATTTACGGTTTGTACGGAACTCGGCGTAAACGCCTCGGTCCGTACAAACCGTAAATTACCATCTCGTTCTGTGAATTGTACAGCATGGTCAGGACGTTCTATATAAATACATCAGGCACTCAAAATATCATTTCAAACACACCACTTGTGCGAGACCAGTTATAGCCAACACGATGACTACTCCAATACCTAATGTGGAGAAACTTTCATCGGGAGGATTCTCGGTTGAGAATGAGGTTCATTTGTAGGACTACACATTTAAGTATTTAAATTTTTGGATCACCACCCTTGTCATTGAATGATTTGAAGAAAAAACTTTTTGGTACATTTTCTATTTAAATCAAACAAAAATAAACAGCAATTTATTACATAATTGGAGAGGACAATGGACAAAATTGTATATATGATCTTATCAATATTTTTAATTCATACGATAGCATGACTGTGAATTGTATGGTATGGCTTTAAGAGATTGCTATATATATTTGAGGCATATTTTTCGGTACTTCCTTCAGTCTCTTATTACATTTTTTTTTTTTTTTTTATTTCATTGTACAAAAGAGGTACAAAAGTGACCTCTGCCGAAGCAGGTATTCTGGTCACTCTATAAACGCAAACATAAGTTGACAATAACAAACATTGTCGTTTGATCATGATATAAACAAATGTACAAGGATGAATGATGAGATTCTCGTAGTTGGGCGGGAAACCAATTCGATTACAAGATAACTCGCTGTTTATGCAAGGGCTGCACAATCAATAACTTTGTCTCGACTACCAAGCATGCAACAATATAGATCTTAGAGATCTTCCTTTACCTCAGAGAAACATTTTAGTCTAACAAATTTCTTATAACTATACAGAGAAGTGTCTTGTACAGATACCGGAAGATTATTCCATGCATCTTTGTTTCTATACAACGGGCTTCGTTTAAAGAACGAGGTTGATGGTCGTCGTGTTTTTATCAGCCTCTTACACTGCCCCCTTGTTTTTGTGCCTTCCGGTTCAATATTCAATGCTGTCTTGCGCATATATAACAAATCGAGATAATTACGTCTACTCTCCAGAGTTTGGACATTACATAGCTCGTGGTGCAACTTAGTTGAATACTCTCTGACGTTCGACCGGGTGCAGATTCGCAAGGCCCTATTTTGTGATCTCTGTAGTTTCTGCCATTGCAACTTGTTGGCCCCTCCCACGAAATAACCTGAATAGTCAAAGACTGGTGCAATCATGGTTCTGTAAATTGTGATACTTAACTCCCTCAAAATATGCCTTCTAATCTTTGATAACATAAAGAGCCTGTAATTTACTCGCTTTAAAGTATCGTTGATACTTTTCTCCCAAGAAAACGTTTCGTCTAGTGTGATGCCCAGATAATTATAGCTAGCACATTGTGGGAGTGGTTCAGATCTTAGAAGAAGTTTGTTTGAAGCCAAACTTGGGTCTATTTTATTTAATTTTTGCTTAGGGCCGAAAACACATAACTTGGTCTTCTTTACATTTATCTGCATTTGATTAGCAGCACACCACTCATCGAGTTTTATCAGATCATGCTGAAGTCTATTTATTTCAGAAACATGATCAGTGTCTGATGTAAAAAGGACCAAGTCGTCCGCATAAAAGTTATGATAACAGGTGAATCCGAGGGCCTTAATGTCATTGATATAACAGTTAAATAAAAGGGGGCCTAAAGTGCTACCCTGTGGGACTCCTGACCTGACCATTGAGTAGTTAGACAAGGCATTGCCTATCCGTACTACATAGTATGGCCTAAACTTTTAAATGCACATCCTGCCTACATGCGCATGTATATCTAGCACACATCTATGATCATAATTGCATACACAATAATTTCTCATCTCTATTGTTGTCTATACCCTGATCCTTTAAGTTTTAACTGCTGTAAGCAGCAACATTTTATCTCAAATCCAAATTATCATCCCTGAAGTTTAGACAACTCATCCTAGTTTGTCTAGTAATCTCACTTGTTCTAACACTCCTATCTTGAAGAAAACAACACCTATGTGCTCATATCCGCCAGTTACGCCCTATGTGTAAATGCATAGACAGTCTAGTATTGTTGGCCGAACGGCCGCGTTGCCATGCAACTTGACCGCATGGTGGTGTTGAACGGGGAAACTACGACCCACTTAAGCCTGAATCCCACTTGGTGATTCTTGCCCCGGAGACTGGTGCCCCGCATGGTGGCTAGGAAACGCCAGTCACACAGCGGTTGGGTGGGCATATTCGGTGACTAGTGGCCAAAAGATTTCAAACATGTTTGAAATTAAATTGCAAGAGACCATTGTCCTTTTTTAATGGAGTTGAGTCGGCGACTCATGCCTACATCAAGGGTGGGGGTAGGGTAAAAAATTGCTGACAATTTAGCATTTTTTCCTTCCCACTAATGCTGGGGACAGACCAAGCGAATCAAGGCGGCGATCTACGGAATCGCCAACACAAAATGGCATACATGTATACATGTGAAATATCATTTCATAGTAATATCTCCAACCAATAAACTAGCGTCTCGAAGGCAATAATTCGGTGAAGTATGAAATAATAGCTCACATACACACCATTTTGTGTCAGCGATTCCGGAAATCGCTGCGTTTCTCGTTTGGTGTGTCTCCGGCTTTAGCGACATGGGGAGATTCCTAGAAATCTGTGCTCATAGTCACCGAATGAAGCCCCCACACATACCCCAAACTCGCCTAGTGGGAATGGGGCATAAAATCTGTTATCATGTTATTACACAATATGGGCTTTATCCCAGACTAACTACATGCCTTACTGACATTATCCACATCATCTTGTATGTCATACGACTAACATGTCTCTATATTGTCCTACTTTTGGTATCACATGCAATGAATTGTGTGGGCAATCATCGTTTTTGTAGCCTACATATATACGAACTAAACATGCCTTCGTACATAATTGAAGACACCATATCCCATATGTATTCCGTTAGATGTGTAGTCATAAAATCACATATTTGTTTTTCTGTGTGGGCTGAGGGACAGATGGACCTTCATCCTAAACAAGACGTGTTTGTCCCGTTTTCCGGGGACCATGATAAACAACGCGCTTTAAACAGCTGTCACCGGAACTGTTTTTAATCTTGGTTGCCTAGACCAATCAGAGCCGGCAAATGTATCAACCTGAGTTCTACGTTTTACAAATAGTGAGTTGAGACGAGTATTGGTCTTGAGTCTCCAAGCACTATGGACTAGGTCTACTCAATTGGTGCAAAGTACAAGGCCCGGTGCCTACTGAGCTTCCGATACCCTACAATGGACCTTGCGCGCATCGGAATGCATCCTCGGGTGTATCGGCCACAGATTAAAGTGGACTTCCCAACACGATATCGATTTTGTGTCTGAAGATGCATCATATGGGCTATCGTAGTATATGAGAAGCTTGAGCAATGGACAACGGGTCTTAAGCCAAGTTAAGGGCCTACAATCCATATCAACTTAATAATTGTAGTTTGTTGCTAGGGGCTTTTCTATTTAGGTTGGAGTGTCCCCTAGGGTATTGCAAACCCTATTTTCAGTGGGCTTCAGTTGCCGATACAGTACAGCAAGTTACAAATGAAATGAAATATGTGGCTTTTTCCATTGACACCGACGCTGCATGAGAGACACATGGTCATTGAAACTTCTCTGACAAACAGTAAGAGCGTTTTCCTATTTGTATGTGTTTTATATATAATATCCTGTTTTTAGGAGCTCATCACTCACTCACTCGCTCGCTCGCTCGCTCGCTCGCTTTCTTTCTTTCTTTCTTTCTTTCTTTCTTTCTTTCTTTCTTTCTTTCTTTCTTTCTTTCCACACATATGAAATCTATCTCTTTCCCTTCTTTTCTCCAATTGGGGTGAGAGGCATATGGAGAATGAACGGATGGCAGAAGCCACGGTTAGTGTCTCAGATTCGCTGTTACACCTGCTCTCTTCAACATTGGCCATCTAACAATACGATTGATATTCATGATTTTCAGGGACCGGTCCACTTCGCTTTTCAGTATCAGACTAGTGATGGTCTAAATTTATGAAATCAGCAATATTATATAATACACAAACTTAGGGTATCTCTATACGTTATGGATAATCTTAGACGATAATCAAATACTCAAGTCATGTTTTCTGACATAATAGTATAAGAAAGTGTCTTAATGGCATCAAAAAGACTTGAAATTTTGATGTAAGCAGAGCCACCCATCACTGTCATAATAGCATCTACTTCAGGCGTACCTCTTCAGACTAACCAAACGTTTGTTTTGTCTCAGTTTTAAAAGAAGCTGTTTATGAAACGCTTTAACAAGTAGAATGTTAGGCAACAATTTCATTGGCAATTTGGTATATTGAAAAAATATCGATTTCGTAAATTGCACAGAAGAGCATCGTTTGTCTTATGACACACTCTACATATAGAATTGGGTCTCAGTAATAAAATCATATCGATTTTGTACTCTCATTTGGGGAACTTTTCATCTAATAACCAATGTTAACTCATATTCTAGATGGTGAATTGTGTTAGACTTGGGTTTTTCCATATCTTTTTATCAGCAAATTTTATGTCCTTAGATTATATCATACTTTTAAGGATTTGTTCAGCCTTCTCAATATCATTACAGCACGGTAGTAAACAAATGTAATTGAGCTGAGATCCACATTTCATCAATACTGTATTGTAATTCTATATCATCGTCCTAATTGACCAAAAGAGGCGCTATTGATTTTGACACCCTTTGTTTCCGACTTCTGTCATCGCATACCGTTTTCTGTAGATGACTGAGGACTAGATTATTGAGGGGGTTGGTCCCCCTCCTCCAACTCACATCCCTTCCCGTATATCCACCCCGAGGAACATTTAATGATATCAGAACTTGGGGGAGGGTCGGGTCGGTTGTTTCTAAAACAAGAAGATATACTGTACAACATTCAAAACGATTTTCTAAGGTCAATAGCTAGCAAATCAACCTCGTGCATGAACATGTAGCAGATAAAGGTCACTCACCTTAGTAAAGAGTATCGACTGATGATGTGACCTCTAAATGTGACAAAATCGAAGAGCTCCGTATGAGTATGCGGCATTACCAAGAGACACGCGTTTGGTATGATCGTCACTTAGTGTGGACGCGTGTTGATGTCCCGGGGCCTCCCGCTAGTCTGACCGGGAGCTCGATGCCCACACAGGCCGGAGAGAGTGTTTCTGACCGACTACCCCAAATGTCGCTCCTCCATGCGCTACCAGCGTGTAATCTCTGACTGTGGATGTACATAAAGATAAGCGGAGCCTAGCTGGCTATCTTTATTTATTCAATATTTCATAAAGGTCAAATATGCATTGATAACATCGTGTTATAACCGCAAGGCTTTAAACCATGTAAGTATGAAGGATGAATGGAGGTTGCGTTGTACACTCAGGAATTAATATTTCATCGTTTATTTTACGGGTCCCTTTAGGAGAAAATAATATGGACATTTTTAACATATATTGTACATGTACATATATATGATCACAAATTCCTTTTAGGAGGTACATTTTCCTATTCTTATTCAAGATATAGAACAATCCAAATGTTAGTTTATCTTTCGGCTTATTTCAGTTATCGCTTTCTTTTTGTGTGCATTATAAACAGTCCCAGAGAATGTTCCTGTTATCATTATGTTGATATCATAGCTCTTCGTTATAGCCTTAGTTATCAGTATCCTGATAACAATAGTGTTGTTATAGACATATATCTGCAATTGCATGTTAACCAACCGAGAATACAATTGGTAACTGTGATACTATAGCTTTAATCTTATCATATATTTCAGATTAAAATGCTCTGGTTGGTAACAGAAGATATCACAGTTTGTGGATTCGGTATATTTTACTTTAAAAACCACAATAGGTTTAACTGTATTTTTCTGACCAACCTCACAAAGCAGTTATTCACCTCTGCCTGTATGCTTGTGTGTTGGGCATGCCCGGTCGAGAGGTCGGATAATAAATCTAAAATCCGAGCCATCTGGATCTACCATGTATGTTAGTGGCGTCTGTTTTTTTCTTTTGAGGAGGAGGGGGCAACGACTAGAAAAGAGATAGACTGACTTGGCAGGCAATTTTTTAACATGTGAGAATGTCTAATTAGACTGACTTCTTAGCGTGTAATATTAACAATGTTTGAGTTTTAGGTATGTCAGAATGCCGAAGTTTTGTTTAGCATGTAACTGCATCAAAGTCTGACTCTATTATGTGTAAGAATGTTCAAGTCTGGGTTTTTAGCATCTAACAATGACAAAGTCTTGAATTTTCAGCGTATACAAAAATGCCAAAATGTTTGAATTGAATTGAATGATAAGACTTTTCTAGAAAGAAAAGAAAAGGAACAGAAATATTTGCCTCCCACCTTTAGAAATGTTCTAACACCACTGTATGTACATAATGTATGTATGCATGGATGTATCCCCATATGCGTAGTTAATAGCATGTAATGATAATACACTTTGTATACATTTATAGAACGCACTGTATACAATCGCGCATTTTAGTGCACGATGAACGAGAAGCATTGATCAGAACTTTTGTGAGAGAGTGTGGCTCTGAGAAGAGCCAAGTCGTGTGAAGACACAGTTAGCAGACAAACAGTCTAGGCGGACAGGGGTTGCCCCCCTGCCCGGTAGAGGGTGTTCTCAAGCAGCGCCAGCTTGTAGGCTTGACCGGCCGTATAGGTGTAGAAGGCGGCGTAGAGTCCTTCATAGACGCTCAACTGTAGCTGCAGATTCTTACAGAACGGACGCTGGCCCCGCTGTGTAGCCCTCTGGTGGCGAACCCGCAAAGCGCTGATTTTGCGGTCTAACATCTCCAGCTGGTCACATGACTTATGGACACGTCCTTCAAGGATGCTGTACTTGGCGATGCAAGTGGGGGATCTCTTGTTCTGTGTCTTGACCTTCATGGTAGAGTAGTATTGTAGACGTTGGTATGTTCAGTCGGAGAGGGTTGCTTGTGGTTGTATGGTCAGGATGCACACTGATGTCCACCACTGTAGACCGTGCGCTATTATACCCGTCCCCGTGTGACATACGCGGCTCTTCGGGGGAGTGCCACAGCGACGTGTCACGCGCACGTGCCGGCCGCACGCGCCCCACGCGGCCCGCTGACTGTGGACGCGATCCGCTCACTGCCCGGTCATCGGCGCGGCATTCACTGGAGTCGCGGGCATCGTGGTATTCACACCTTGTCAGGTAGGCCGCTGTGTCGCATTGTTGGAGTCGGAATGATAGAGGTGAGCATGGACTCTGCATACATCGTAATGGCGTTGTGACTGATTTGCATGGAGCAGGATATTAAGAGCAGAAATCAAATCACGTCAAAAGATCGAGCTACCAACTGTTCTCTCTTAACGTGATTAATTCACATGGGAGAGATATATGCTCTCAAATTACCTGGACATATCCTTTTCTAAGTTTCTGAAAATAATATTTTACATGTATACTTATAGTACGCATACATAATTGACGATATGTATCTTATATCATCGAAACACATGAAACGTATGGACGTAAGGAAGTTATATAGAAACTTAGGGTAAGATTACGATCTGCTAGCGAAGTGAATTAATATATGTGGCATAATATCAAGATAAATTATATCAACAATAAGAAACGAAAAGAATATTGATGTCATACAGGTACAAATCACAATTGATCAACTTAAGTTCTACATAGTTGTGATCACTTATGCATCAGGTAGTGTTTATTAACTTGATGTCCTCAAGCACACAACCAGAGGGCATTAGAGAGCCGCACTTCTTCACACCTTGGAAACACATCCTCTAAAAACCTAAGCCGTGAAAAACTTGAGGCGAAGCCCGTTGATTGCCAATAGCCTGCGCTACAGGTGTCGATGCAGTCCTGCGTCGGCGGAGGTAGAATATCTTATGACACCTTGCTTGTCTCACCTGAAACCACGCTGATTAAGATTTGTTTTAGATTTTATTTTGTCTAACGCACCTGCTGAACAGAGTTTTCTGTTATTATTGTCCGCAAGTAATCCAACATTTACTCCTGGTCATAAAACACGCATCTTATGAGAAAAATACAAACCATGATGATGGTGGTACGGACTTGGATTCAAGTCCGTGATATACTTAGAGATGAATGGGAACCGTTTTTTTATGTCTCCCTGAATCGAAGTCGGAAGAAAACCACATGGACGATGGAAGGTTATCACCATTTATGAAGATTTCCCTCTTATAATCATACACTTTCTTTGACATTTAATCCTTTCCTTACCAATGCTACCTCAAGGCACGTTGCTAGTGCAAATGATGCCTCAGGGCATCATTTTCCTATTCTTGTTTGAATGTCATTTATCTGAGCTGGTTCAACATGGTTCTTTATAATTTTTTTTTAGAGATTATGTAAAACTCCTTTATAGTGATAACTGATAGATAAGTCTATATCTATCACCATTGAAAATTGAAAGACAACATTGAATATGGTGGAAAACAATCCATTCAACAATATTAACAAAGCCCTGCACTACAGAGGTGGTCAGGTGTTAGGTGTGTGGCATCTAACAACGCGCACCTGTTCCCAGGTCCAGTAAGGAAATGGTTAAGCATCATCCCTCACCAGCTCCTTTCAAGGAATTCCCTTCCATGTAAGATCTTTGTTTTGACAATAAATGGTCTGCGCATATATGTGTCAACCTAAATACAGGGACATAATTGGGACATCTGCACAGAAGTGGCGTTTCTTCGTTTTATTGGTCATGGGCTGAACTGTAGACCTGGGACATTTTGTGGCTGTGGTCCTTATATTTTCTTGACTTCATCCAAGGACTCGGATAGTGTAAAGGTCCGTGCTTGATCTATTAACAATCCCATTATACTTAAAGGAATGGGGATTGTGTTTTCTGTGTATGGGATGTTCTACTATTTATCCCACCAGGTGGTAGCAGTTTGCTGCTTCTCATACTCATCATGCGGTATCCCACCTTGTTTTTATAACATAGAAAGTGTCGCTCCCGAGCGGAAAACGGCGTAACTAAAATATCCAGGTAAAATTTACCCGAATTTAATCTACAATCTCCGTAATGGCCTATCTTTAATTAAGCAAAAATATATTAACCTACATATAGGCCCATATAACGTTTAACATGCACTCAACAAGTCTGAATGCAGAAATATGTTGCAGATCTAGACAACAGTTTTACATGTTCATGTAAAGAGAATTTTCAGAAGTGGTAAAAACTTCAGACGGCAATGCAACTTTAATATCTACTATATACATGTAAGGTGGGTTGCCGAATTGTTCATAGCTTTGTAACCACGAAATCTCCAATTGTTACAAAAGTAACATGCTGATATTGATGCCATATTTTCAATTTAGCAGTGAGTGATGCCAATATTATCACACTTAACTACCCTGCATTCCTCAACCGTAAGTTACGTGGTAAATCCAAGGAAGAAAGCTCACATTCAGGCGATTGTACTGACGTTATGGCAATTGAAAAACCTATAATAGATGAAGATACAATTTTTTTTGCTTGGACTTTTATTTCTATCAATGTACTCCTGAAAAATTAAAAATACCTCTTCTTTTACAACAGTAACTGCAGGGGGTTACCCTTTGTTATGACAACAGGGATAATACCTGTGAGGAGGTCAATGCTACGATTCATCGCAAAACTATTAAAATTCTCCAATACCCGTCTCTTATATATACATGGTTTATCAACTGTATAGCAGACATCATAATGGTGATTATAGGCATCACAGCAGGTACTCTGAAAAATACCCCACAAATATCAGAAAAGTATTAATTTCTTCCTGGTATTACAGAATAAAGGCACCAATTAATCCTTTCCCTCTCTATTGATGTGGTGTGACTTCAAAACTCATTAAAGGTCGGTAAAAAGGCGATATAGGGAATTTTCGGGTCTGCTATGATACCATATAAAATGCATGGTTAACGTAGTTGCATGACGTACATATAAAATAAAAGCGTAGAATAGCAATCATTAAAAGTCTTCATCTAAAAGCTGTATAAACTAACAACGTCCTATAGAGAATGGTTGGACTTTATCACAGTTGCACTACTAACTTCTCGTTATACAAACGCAGCTTCTACATGAATTACACATTTGTATCTTGATATCTTGATATAAAACCCCATCATCACATAACAAAGATCAAATACATTACTGTATTGCTTTATGTGATTTAAGACATAAAAAAATAAATTAAATTTACTACTGAGTAGGTCATGAAGATTTGAGAAAAAGGAGATATAAAGTATCTACCAATAATATTGAGTATTAATAAAAAAAAACATGAAACAATTACAAGAGTATGTATTCAAATAACTTCAGCATGATTAAATCAAATGCATATTGATATGAGGGTGTATTCAATTGAAAGAGTTCGACAGTACAAAATACAAAGTTCAGATTTTTTTAGTCGGAATACATATAGATCTAGATAGTGTTTTGTAGCCTTCGAATAAAAATAGATTAAGGAAATGACGTTTTATGTAGAAATGAATTCATCACTGAAAAAAAGACCCAGGCTAAGTCTCCTTCCCTAGTTTACACATAACGGAAATCAATGTAATAAATAACAACATAGGCAAATAGAAAACAATTTATGATTTTGTAAAAATAACAACAGGCTATAAATAACAAAATTATTCAAGCGAATATCGTAATCATATTTTAGTAAACCATCACAAGTAGCTTTTAGTTTGCCTTAAAGATTCTTCACATACATTGTGACAGTATCTCATAGAGTATTTGAATACTTTTCTACAGATTCACTGAGTAAAAGCACAAGGATAAGAAGAGCACTTAGTTCTAAGTGATAAAGTAAATATGTTCTCAAAAGTGAGTTTAGAATTCGAGGCACAAAGGATCAATGCCTTGATTATCACAAAATCTGCATGAGAATATAGTTCCTCCTATATCTCACGATATATGCAGCTGTCACCGATTTCTGAGATTCGAATAAAAACTTCTGGCGACACCAGTATAAATTTGAATGTGTGATCACTGCTATAAACGTGATATCTGTTTTCTCTGATTCTATTTTTAAAAGTGAATAAAAGAAACCGTTGATATTCTCAGCAGTACTGCACAAGCACTTATAATCGTCTTATTTTTGTACATTATAGAGTAAAACAAAATTTTGTACACACAAATCTTTGTAAAATACCCAACAAACACAACTAGCTAACAATAAGAGCACTTGTCCCCCTTTTCTATAGGGACTATATTATACACACACATAGTAAAATATAGGCAGGTATATAGTATCATCTATAAGTCTACAAAGCTGGTTAATCATCACAGTATTTCCTCAGGCCTGCTCAGGGTGGTGGGAACTGTAGGTTACGCCTATAAGGCGGAGTCTCGAGCGTGGTTCTGTTCCGTAAGCCACCGCGACTATTGAATAGGTCAGCAGCGTAGTTCGCCGTCTCGACGACAGGTGGCGTGGCGGGGGTGGCGGACATACTGCGGTTAAAGATGGAGTTCCTCAACATCGTCTCTATGCTGTTCAGCGAGCGGGAGGTGGTCGACTCCAGCTGGCCCAGTTTCTCCTCCATGCACTGGAGGCGCTCGGCGAAGGCGGCGTTGGATTCGGCCATGAGCTCGACCTGCCTGACGTCGGCGACCGGGGCGGCCACCTGCTCGCGCCGTGCCCGGGCCGTGTCCTCGTTCTCCTCCTCGGACGACGAGCCCCGCCTCCAGCTGGGCCGCCGCGCCGCCTGCCGCACGCCGCTGTCCACGTCCGACGTGTCCGCCTCCTCCAGGAACTGCCGCCGCTTCTTCTTGCTCTTGCGGCGGCGCAGGGCACGCGGCAGCGGTTCCTGGCCGGCGAGCTGCTCGCTGGCCGAGCTGCTCGGGGGGCGGGGCGGGGCGGTGACGGGACGTGCGCGGCCCGCCTCCGTCAGTGCCCCCGCCGTAACGCCGGGCTCGGAGGCGGGCATCACGATGTTCTGCTTCTTGACGTCGTCTCGCTCCGAGTCGCTGGGCAGACGGGCTCGAATATTGTACTCAGACGCGAAGTCGGTGGTGCTCTCTACGCCAGTCTCTGAGCCATAACCCTGGAATATTGTACCTCCACCGTCTGAAGTCTGGTCCTCTTTGATGGACTGTCAAAGAAATGCATTGAAATATTTTCAGGGTCTACACATTACATACACATTACAGTGGGGAATCAAGGGACAGCTCAAGTTTTTACATGGGCCAGTGGGGAGGTTGAGTGGGGGTCATGGGCTATGGTTGAATTGGGTACTTTAGCAGTTGGTATATATCAATATTACACGAGGAATTATTTTTCTATTCTAAAAATGAAATCACGAATTTCAATGGAAACATTGGAAACGGGCATCCCCGTAATAGAAACGTTTTAGTTATGCATTATTTTTCCATACGCACTATTTTTCCGTATACGCCACCAACAAACAAGTGCAAAACTAACACTTCCGCAGGTTACTAGAAGAACTGTGGATGCATGAAGATGGAAGATTGGAGCCTTAATTACCATCTCTTTTTCTATCGGACCAGAGAGTAATTACTATGGTTTGAAACCCCATGGCGTTAAATACCTACTACATTATTTTGTTGTTTTAAACTCTTTACACATTTTATAAACAATATAAATACATGTATTACCTGATGACAGAAACATGCAAACAATATTTCTTTTAGGCTAAAACATTTAAGTGAGACATGCAGCTATACTATGAAAATTGTTCATCTACATGTAGGCCTATCTAGAACGAAAGTTAGATCGTGGAATAGTGTCACTAGCTGCCAGTCAAACCTACACTACGCCTATGTACTAGTGTTCTTTCATCATATAGAGTGGGTGGTGCAGTAATAAGTTACCTCGAGATTGCTATACAATCTATTCCAATCGTCATGGCAATCCAGCTGTTAAAATACCAGTGTAGGTAAGTGAATGCCAAGAGAAGTAACATCTGCCCCCAAACTGTCATTATGCCAATCTTTTAAGATTATACTAAGTACTAAACTCGGTCGGAACGGTTAGAAAATAAAAGCACCAATAAAAAGAGAGATATCTAAATTCTCCATTTTAATACAACCTATGCAGGTGTTTGGTGTCTCTATGAGATAATAACTCTCACGATGTTAATGTTTTTCTTTGTTATATAACCCTACATGACACATGACACTCTACATGACACATTTACTACATATTCTTACTATCTACTGCCAATACTAGAAACATTTCACCAGATTAATGTAAAAGGGTACTAACTGTGAAAGACCTATCAATGAGCGAACCGCCTGCATTCTAATGTTTAAGTCGTTTGAGTAAGAGATATTTTTGACTTTTTGGTGGGCACAGAGCAACACAGCCGTCTCCTTCGATAGCTCCATCCAAAATCAGAGATATTTTTGCCGTTTTGAAGTTCACACACTCACCCCGAGTAATCGAAGCTGACGAAGTTTGTCCAGAGAAGGCCATCTAGAGTATCTACCGATGGTAGGAGTGGTTGATTTACATTCAGCGTCCAGGATGTTGGTGCTAGCACATGATGACACGCTGGAATATTCTCTCTTGTGCACTTTCAGAGCCAGATTCTGCTCAACTAGTCTCTCTTCTTCTTTCTCCCGGAGAAGTTTCTCGTCTTCCAGATACTTTGTGACCTCGTTTACCCTTCAGGAAATATATATGAACGGATTCAATACAGAGACACATGTATGGCAAAACTGTTTCGTTTACTAGATTTTCCCTTTTAATTAATCTAATTTCAATAATAAATCCCTTTTCAAATTATTCAAACACAAACAAAAACAGTAAGGAAACAGTCAAGTTTGCAAGCGGAGATTCGGTAGATTTTGCCATTACCATCACTACACTGTTAATCAACATTACGAACGGTGGATAAGAAAGATTCATATAATAATCTAGTTCGTTTAAACCATTATATCGCCTAGTCAACGATATATTGTTATAAGAATCCTCTGTAATTACAACCAAACACAAGGTACAAGTGTCAGATGGAGGGGATTATGCTCGGGATTAATTTAAATGATTATTAATAAGTATATCTATTGACAAAAAAACACTCCAAATATCTATTAAGGACATTAAAACTTGCATTTCCTTTGGTACGTACCCGTGCATGATCTTGACCACCGTTTTGTCTGAAGATTCGATGCTTTCTTTCTTGTATCGTTGACGGATGTAGGCGCGCGTCATTTCCTTCTCAAACACCTCTAATAACTGTAACTGGCGCTCAGCATATTGGTGTTCTGTGTGGGAATAAACAATACTCATCAATCTATAACAGTTATTGGGATTTCTCACGTTTCCCTTTACAGAATCCTTATGAATATATCTAATACATGAAGAGTCAAACATGATTTAAAAAACATCGTTTTATTCAAGTTATTGCAAATACAATCACTTAATATTAGGTGTTCTTCCTTGTATACAACCATTTCTAATCGTGCTAGTTATTTAATCATTTTCAGGACATTTTCCAGTAATACGTTACATTAATAACGGAAAGGAAATTCTTCGTAAAGCTCATTGATAAGTGATTGTATGTCCAATATCATTGTGTACATGCAGGAATACTAGATTATAGACTTCACTGCGTAATCGGCACCATATAAACTTGGAGCATATACATTGCAATCTACATACACACGTTACATATGATATTGAAGGGAAAAGATATTGGCAATATATCAGGAAACATTTTACTGTTGTCTTTGCACTATTTTCTATGCACTATTGGTATAGGAAGGCAAAATCGATGCTGTCATCATAATTCATAGCTCACCTCGCGTCAACATTGTACATGTGATTTCTTCCCCCTCATCCCTTTCCTTGTTTACACTATTAATAGTACAATAAGATGTCTGATGAGCCACTACCGGAAAAACCTTTACCAATTTCCCAGGTTTAGTCTTCACTAATCCTTTATTACCAAAGTTTTGTATCAAAACACAGGTTCCTGCTGAGGAATGGTATCTACGAATAACCGTAAAAACCATGGGGATACAGTTGTTGACATTCATGTCACAATGACAAGTGCACCATAGTTACAGTGGTTAGGGGCAGTTCCTAACTGCCAGTTAAGGTAGCATCACACAGGGGATAGAACTCTGCCTCGTCCTCTTTACAGTAATATTTTACATGTGCACGAGCGATCAACCTTACGCCTATAAACTACTGGTTTACTAGTTGTTAATGAAATTATTTAAATTTGTTATTACTGTTATTAATTTGACATGTCTAATCCCAATATTGACCTCATATGTAGTATTCCAAAACAGAACTCAAGACGGGTTAAGGAAATCTACATGCATTCATCCATAAAATGAAATGAGCGCTGCTCATGAATAAAAACAGGACTTAGTGAAAAAATAAAAAATTACTCACCTTCCACATGCTTAACACAGCAGGTTCTCCGTGAGAGCCACTTCATAAGGAGGTAGATATGGTTGAACACGATGAATGGTGGCGCAAGGCAGGGTTTGTTGTCGTATGCCACAACTAGGAAGTACATGCCGTATTTCCAGATTTGGATGGAGTTTGTTTCAACCTCCTCAAATACGTGACTGCAATATGGGACGTTTAACCATATAAGATATGTAATCTATTATCCATGGTATATTAAGTACCCTTTGGGAATGTATGGGTACTCGGTAAACCACTACCCATTATTTAAATACTGTCAGATACCATAACTATGGAATACGGATATCAAATCCGTGGTATATACAGACTTTAAAAAAGTTGTATACGGAAAATACCTATTAATCAGATATCTGTGTATTTGTTTGCATTTACATCACTATGCCTATGGTTGAGAGTAAAAAAATCTAAATGATATACCATATGATATGTCAATTACTGAGGCTAATTTATTTGATAACATAGAAAATAAATAAAAGATGGTTTTGTTGACATGCAGCTCTTCAAACTACTCAAGGTTGACCTCGTAATACACTCTATATATAACGCTCGTGCATTACTGCGCGTCAACCTTTCGTGGTTTTAGTGAAGCACCCATTTTAGAAGTTGTATAATCAAATCCCTCATCTCATTTTATCATCATCCTACACTCTGCATATAACACTTGACTGAAGAAATGTAATGCTTTTCGGAAAGTTATGTATGTATGTATTATATATAGAAAAACAAAACAACTTGTGAGACAATTTATCTCGGGTCACCAGAATCCGCTGAGGACCAAACACCACAACAAAATTTAGTGAATATAGATAGTAAACATAGGTTTTAGAACAATGGGTTCTCCATAGTTTTGGTAGCAGTTGGCAAAGAACACTTCCCCATTTTGAGGAAGTTATCTGAGACAATTTGGGAGCTTGACAGCTACGTCACAGTTTGAAATAATATAATACAAATACAATTATCTGAATTAAAAAAGAAATTGAGTATCACCTCGGATTTAATGGCTTGAAGAGATGCGGAGGTTGACACACATTGCTACAATACAGTCTTTCTAGATTTGTCTATGATTTTAAGTAATAGTGACAATTAAAAGAGCCTGAGCAGCTATCTTCAGTACTGCGATCAAGAACATTCCATAGTTTCGACTGGTTGCCGAGTCTTCTAGTTGGAAAACTCACGTGAAAATGGCGATGAGTAGATTAAGCAGAAGGACATTGGCCATAAGCAGGTAGCAAGCAGTGAGGAATGGGACAAGCATGTTATACTCTGGGCAGATTTCTCCATTGGGCTTGTATCGAGTCCCATTGATTGGCTGACAATCCGAGGATGTTCCTACAATTGATAACATGTAGTAGAGATATATAACAAATATGCCTGTGTATTCAACGTTAACATGCACGAATTAAAGCTAGACGTGACTGCTCTAAAAATCCAACATTAACCGTACTCATTAGATAAAGTTAGCATGACGGTAGACCTCATCTAATAAAGGTTACACTTATTTAACACGCATATCAAAACATGTGGATGTAAGTCATAGAATACTACAACCTAGTATAGTCATGCTCTGTTTTTCCCTCATTTAATCTTTCCTTCTTGCTTATCACATCTTTTTCATACAGCTTAATTCAATAAGACGTCTTTGCTCTCATGCGAGGACTCTGAATTATCAAATAATGATATGATACATTTCAAATTGCAGGGCGTTTTTTTAATCTACAAAAACACAAGCATTTTCCGACCTCAGAATCATTAGAACGAATTCTCTTATGTGCATTATAGAATACTGTATCTTTACCTTCTATTTCCTCGAGATAAAGTTCACCAGATATTTGCCAGAAGGGGTAGTACAAGATGTCGCGCAAGATCAGTATGTAGAAGTCACGTATGGGGAACATAACTGCATGAATGGCGATCCCGTACGCCAGGAGGAAAATGGCGATGATCATGATGTATAAGCCTAGTTCCTTCATCTACAAATGCGAAGAAAATTAGACTATCATGATACTTGTAATGTCCTCGCCTGATGTACATGGTATGGTTTGGTATTCTAAGATACATTTCTCCTTTTTGAAAAGGCTTGAGCTGCTAGTGCTTATTCATTTGGCAATCATTTTGACAACAACATCTCTTTTTTCCCTTCAAGGTAGCATCGGTTGATGACAGAAGTGCTATAGCCACGTTTCATAAATCTAAACATTTCATATTTTATACAGATTATCGTATTGGTATCTATCTGCAAGACAATATATTTCTCTGCAAGAACTAAACCTGTACCAAGAAAAAAAGGTGTTGCCCAATTCGGCAATTTACTCATTACCCTTATGACATCGATAAGATATTCCTTGATAACCAAACCCATATCATGGTTTTTTTAAACTTTATTTGCAGTCAATGTTAATGTAGTCTTCTTCCAAATTGTCATCTTAAAGTGAAAAATCCTTCACTTTCTATAACATCCTTAACGGAATCTGATAAACAGGAAAAAAAGGTAATTTGAAATAGCATCATTCTTCAACTCATTCAAGTTACATTCAAGGTATCTATAGGAGAGGAGTTGAATTGACAAACCATTTTTGTTATCATGACGAGTTTAGGTCCCAGGTAGGAGCTGGCGGTGTAGTCGCGAAGCAACCGCACGAAAATGAGTACACAGTTGATGGCGTAGAAGGTTTTCGCCAAGATGAAGTGGTCTGGCAAAAGCCTCAGGATGACAGCGACGATCCCGACAAGGATCACCGCCATGTCGACACGGTTGAAGAATGAAAAGCGCCACCAGTCGTGAATGCGATCCAGTAACCTGTCTGCTGAGGAGTCAAAGAACATCTGAAAAATGTGGAGACACATTCATAAATAATATGTGAGATACATGTATTAGATGAAATATGTCAGTCTTAGATAGATGTTTGAAAAAATATACAAAACAGCTAGTTTCATCGGAGTAAGCTGCACGAACGCAAGTTCGACGGCAAAGAAAGAATTACGCGGATAATTTCACTAGTGTGTTTACAGATCAAGAACAAGATAATTAAATACTTTTAGCAACGAAATTTCAAAAGCGTGTAGATCAATCCCCAAGACAAAAACCAAATAATTGTGCTTGATGGGAGAGAATCGCACTTAAATTCTTACTGGTAATAAAGTACTGCAAACAACCCAAAATACACATTTAAATAATTGTGAGGATCTTCAAAAAGTGTTAAAAACACAACAGTTGATACACTTGGCAATTATATAGATACAATGACTTAATATCGCACTAAAGGAATAAATGCATCGCAGCGTTATGATATAAATCAGTCAACAAAAAAGTAGGGGTTTGCTCCATATCGCCTATGCTATCATATGACCTTATCAGTTAAATACGACACATTTCGATACAAAATGATATAAGATAAAACGGCTCTGGTGCTTCTTTCCAAAACAACATCTTGCAGTGTTGAACATCTTCACTTTGTGACAAAATCATCTTAGTTTAAAAGACGAGGTTAAAAACATCTGTTGCAAGCCCATGCTACTTTGAAAATGACAACTTCCAGTCACATTTGAACCATTCTGCTCTTGAGTCTCCAGGTGACTTGTTTCGAGAAATGATACACATTCTAACAATGGAAAGGGATCTTAGATCCAGCACTCACCTGTGGGCTTTGGGGAAAGCATTAAAGAAGTTTACTTGGTTTAGATCCTAGTAAAGGGTTTAATCTGATTCGGACTTGTCATTCATCTTAGTTTCTGCCTAAAGCAAACCATTTAACATTGTCACCTCTTTGGGAAGGTAAAATTACACTTTCACCCATCCCAATTCATTAATTGATAGAAAGGTTTATGAGGACTCAGCAACAACCGACTACACAGGGTGTCACTGTGCAAATGAAATATTTCTCATGTTGAATTTACTCCTCAGAGAGATTGAGAAAACATATCGTCATTAGTCATGAGGTGGGGCTTGGGTGTGTGGGGAGGTTTGACCCACTGTTTATTGGTGTGAATCCGACCCAATGTATTCTCTCTTTCTTTTACAATCCTACTGCAATCTCTGACAGAAGGCCTGAACTGAATGAACTGATCTGGGCTTTCCTATTACAAAAAACACAAATCTTTGATTGAATGGAAGTGTCGGGAAGAGGAAAACACCGATTTCATGTAAAGAGAACTAAAAACTTACCATCCTCAGTTCTTCCATTAGAAATGTTGCCATCCACAGCAGGACAACCATTTCCAAAGGCCTCATTTGAGGACGGAATTCGAACAGGATCATGTACGAGTACAGAAGGAGAAATACCAGGTACATCATCTACAAAATAGTAACATATATCAATACAGACAGAGAAACATCAGTTACTTTCTGTACAAAATAGTAGCATATTTTAGTACATTCAATAGAACAACAGTTATCTACAAACCAGTATCATATATTGGCACCATCAGAGAAATACCAGGAACATCATATCTGATATAGTATCAGGAGTTAGTACCGACAGAATGATAAAATACACGTTATCTCCAAAATAGAAGCATATATATCAACCAGTACCGAAAGAGGAATACCACGTACATAATTTACAAAACAATATCTGAATACTTCAAGCTAGATCTCGGGAAGACTAGATTTGGCGTATAAAAACTCGTGTTTGCAGCAAAATGTGAACCACATCAAAAGCAGTGATTCCTACATTGGATGTCCTGGGTACATCGAAACGTTTGTTCAACGCATGCTTTTCAGCGAAGGAAACAATGATAACATAAGGTAAGTGAAGAAATTCCAGGAAGTGACTTACCACGTTGGAGGTGAATTTGACACTAGGAGCGCTGTAAAAGTCATGGACTTTTTGAAACAAGGTGCGCTCCTTCTTATGGTCGTCTAGCTTATGAAACCTCACCAGACCGAAGATGAGCGGGCAGAATAGGATGGACATGATGGTCTGAAAGAACAGGATATGAAAAACCAACCGTTTGATGATAACCTGGAAAAAGTCCCTGTGTCTATTACACATACATACTGCATTCATTTGATTAATTACACACACTTTTCTGTAATGTTATGCGCCTTTGGCCAGCTAACAGACAATTTGATGTGATGATCTGATGTCATGAAAATTGTCTCTTCTTTTTGTCTTTTTCTTTTTTTAGCAGATATGTTTATTAACACCAAAAAATATTCGCCTATAGAAACAGGTGATCTTTCACATTTGTATATCTTTATGGACTATGACAATTAACATGAGGACTCCAACAGGACATAATTACCTTATGACATGACACAATTCATGACATATACACGAACATTCTTCCGAATACGCATATCATATACACATTCATTAAATTGCAGAGATCCTAATAATACATACTACCTCAGTTCTTACCTTGAATGAATTGGCAGAGACTCCCTTTTTCCACATTATATCGAGAATGTTTTGACAACATACGGTAGATAGAAAAGCCTGAAACACATCATGAATATCAAGTTAAATGAGCATTCATTTATTACCGAATCATTTCTTTCTTATATTTTGCATTTGCATTTCGTGTGAAGTGGAAGTGTTACATGATTTGATTTCTAACTATTTTAGGCGTATGGTCATTCTTTTCTTGATGTGCAGATTAGTATTTATGTCGTCAGTGTTGAACAGTACCATAATGGATTCACTAGATGTAAGACGAGGCTAAGTCTGTCCCCTAGCTTGATGCTACCTTGAAAAACAGTTTAGAACTGTACCTAACCACCGTAACTATGTACACAGGTGGGCGTGACCTCATGAGGTGATGTCACACCAATGCCCCTATGGTTGCCTGGCAAGAAGCGCAGCAACCCTGTGTCTCATCAACGAATGTTGGGTTATGGACAGGAAGCTCACTCTGGATGAGTGATAGGACAGAACAAATCTGTGGGTGGGGTATTTATGTCAAGGTTTCGCCAGGATCGGCTCACCAGGCATCTTAGAAAGCTTAGTAGGGTAAACAAGGTGATCAAGGGAACTTTAACTTAGGAAAGAGATAAATTGGGTTGAACCAAAATAGGTTACCAGTGAAGTGTGAAGAGTGTACAGCTACAAACCAACCCGCATAGATTAGTCGATCTATTTTGGTGGGTGCAAGGAGTTTTGACTAATCTTGACTTCCCGTCGCCCGAAGTTAGGCACCAAACCGGTACATGTAAAAAAAACAACCCAAAAAAAACCCCCAAAAAACCCATAATGGTTTCACTGAAAACACCATGTGGATGCATCAGAAGATACTGACTTTACGAGGTGTGGTATATTGATGAATGCTTCTATTGAAAATGCTATGACATGGGAGATTGCGTGATATCTAAATGATCGCTGACGAGAACTCACCTTGTCATCGGCTGCTGCTGCCATCTCCAGGCAGTTCACGTCACCCCACGTGTGGCACTTGCGACGAACCAACATGGCGGCTTTCTCAGGGTCGGTATTCTGACACTCATCTAGCACCTTGATGGCCAGTTCCTCAAACTCCCTTAACAAAAATAAAGATAGAGGAGAGATCATTTCAGTTGGAAATTTGACAGAATATATATGTACGATATATATCCGATTCTGATTTCTACCATTGAAATTATGTCACAACTGAATAGTTTCATGCAGAGAATCCCGACGTCCGCTATGCCTCCCCCTAACAAACAATTTGAGAACTAGTCTGAGGCTCACCCAGTACTGACACCTGGTTGAGGAGCCTAGCATCACACATGCAGATGTCCGTTACCCACTATAAAATGCTCAAATAGAAACAATGCTCTGTGTCCAAAGCCATGGCGGACCGCTATTGTCGACTTTTTCAGTTCTTTCAATTCGTACTATAAGTTATATCTACTGTTATTAACCAGTTATAGAATAAAACTCAATGTATGGCCCGAGAGCGTATTTGGACTCATGTGGATATATGGTAGTTTTAACGGGCATCGAAGGGAGGCGCGCTTGGCAGGGCCATGCCTTTGAGCTACAGCGTAACTCGTTTAAGTCCACCAAAGTAGTACCTAACTGACTATAATACCAACATATACTGGACCTCCCATCCATTCATATTCTGGGAGATCTGGTAAGTTTTTTTCAATTATTGATTTTATTATTTTCAAATTAGCTTTATTGCATCTCTTGAACATTCATTTGAGTTTTTCTGATATGAGGATATGTTCCGCCATCACTTACATTTTCTTGTTCTTGTAGCTCAAGAGCAGGTCTGAGTCATATTGGGCGACCAGGTTAGCGAGTGAGTTGTAGATCCGGCTAGCTGCGATAGCCCCAGGGATGGCCTCGTCACATCTCTCCCACAGGAATACAGCCAGGTCCTTCCTAGAACATAAACAAATAGCTGAAATCCCAGGATTCATCAAATTGAAGACTCACATATTACAATCTCATTAATCAGGACTACTGATCGAGGAAAAGTTAATTGCATTTGATAGGATTTGAAACACAGCTTAAAATCTGTTTCATTGATAAAAAAATTCTTAGCTTAGTAGTAAAAAGTGATAATCATCGCATTAAAACCATGTGACAATGCTACCTTCTCTGTCCATACTTTAGCGGCTATTTTTTTTTTTACATTAATTTTAGCTGATAACATAATTTTCTTTCATAAGAAGTAAAACAAAATCAATTTAATATCGCTGTCCTCCAGGGTAGAGGAGCGGCAACTAATATGAGGTAAGAAAAAAACGTAGTATTTACCTGGGTACATCTGTATGCGCTAAAAAGTTGCTATTAAAACTCACCTGTTCATGAGCACTGCCCACACGAAGAGCTCCCTGAAGGGTTTGGGGAATTGGAGTTGATCAGAAGGTCCGGTGTACGCCTCCTCATCCAGCATGACAGCACGCACATCATTGTCGTTATTGTAATGTTCGTCGATGTGCTTACTCATCAGCTTACGTAACAACTTGTCCACATCCTGCAGCAGGAAGATAGGGTAGCGCGTGCGCCTGTTCAGGAGCATGCGCAGATGGCTCATCTTGGGCGCGGCGTTGTAGAGTTTGCGCAGGCGCGGCACGGTGAGGTACTCGTGCATGACGACGTCACCGTTCTGCAGTAGCAGCCTGATGAAGTTGACCTTGTTTTCTATGAGCGCCTGTGTCATGATATCGTCCAGATAGCCTGCAGTAGAGTTATAAACTTATTATGGTAACTGAATGATATCTACCACTCACCCATCACAAAATGGCCATTGGCTCATTTATAAACGTATGGTAACGCGTAAACCACCACCTATCTTTTTTTAAAGGGGTGTTCCATTGGGCCGACAGCAGGACAACAATAGAGCATCACACTCAACCTGCACAGCAACCACTCGGTGGCCATGTATCAGGTGCTTGTAGCAATAAGTGTAGTGGAGGAGGCAATACACTCATCGCCGGCGACCTTTGGAGTCCCCTATGGATTTGTACACTATTTTAAAGTAGGTTTGGCAGCCATCTGACGGCGTCTGATTCCCAGCTAGCCCAATTGAATACCCCCTTTAACTAGAAGAAACTACTCAATAGTTAATGGCTTCAAACCCATTTATTATTGGGCACAAACCCCTTTGTTTAATGGAAAATACACTCTCCAAACTGAATTTCAGTCCCTTTGTTAAAATAGGATAGCATGACTTGACAAAACTCTTTCAAGCCCAAAGTGAATAAATGAACAGTGTAAATGACGGGGGAGGTGTTGTCTACCTGGTGGCCAGGCGATCTGGTTGTTGAAGATCTTGTCCTCGGCGACGTCAGACCGGTTCCACGTCAGCGCCAGTTTGAGCTGGTCATACAGCTGGGTCAGGTTGGAGGCGCCTTGCGCTGTGAAACACAACGACCAAGTGTCATTCTACGGTCTATGGTAGTGCAAATCATGAAACATATTGTCTCAGTCGTCATGCTCACTTCAATACATCCACATGTTTATTTTGCTACATTTTGACTGGCTCTGAAGGTTGAATATGTACGCACTTATTACAAGCTTGGGTGGTGTTTTTCAGTTGTGACACTCATTAATAGTGACCAGTTGGCAACTATTTTGAGGGCATTGCGTTCCCCAGACAAATGATCCTGACAGCTAGGAGGTCTTGGTCACTGTTTTGCATTCAAGAGTCATGATCATTTGTTGACCATTTAGCCAAAATGATCTCCAAAACAATGACAGGGTCAGACTTGTCACACAGGTATGATAATCATACTAAAACTTATCAAAACTAAAAGATATTTGCAGTGGAGAATTCTATATGGATGTCATACCTTTAATCCAAATTACATGATTTTGAAATGATTATTTCATTCATAAGAATTGTTTCACCAAAGCCAGTGACAACTACTGACACTGCTCTGCTTGACTACCTTGTTCACAACCTACTGCAGTACTCGACTTTAAGTTGGAGTGATAGTCTCATACTTCTGATTGGAATATTTCATTTTATACATTTCCACTTTATCAAATGAAACAATATTTACTGTAATGAATTCTCCACGTCCATTATATCTAATTCCAAAATTTCATAATTTTCTGTTGAGCAATATACATGCGAGACATTTTCTTGTTTTGAATGGGTCTTGGACCAACAGTGATTATAACAGCCCAATAGTGATCGGGTCTGTGTAACGCTTTGCTGTCATGATCGCTATATTGGTCGCCCAAACGGTCACTCTTTTTCGATCACAACTAATAAACATGTGGCTGTCTGAAAAACATCGCCCAGCTTTCAAGTTGAGACATATGGGATGCTTTCGAACAAATCCTTTCAAAAAGCACAATGTTTTTCAATGGTGCTCAATTTGGATCTATTCTTGACAATACAGAAGCTCGAAGTGGGCATACCAAACTGGTTATTTACTTGTTGACTTGATCAGGAATTTGTGGGTGTTCAACACTTTTATCGTCAGTAAAGAGTAATAATGAATTCAAACAGAGTTAGGAAAAGTCATATGGGAATTAAAATAAATGTAGAGACGTGTGGTCAGCTTGAGCGACTCATCATTTTTATCTCTAACCCTTTAAGGACGCATGATGCCTGGAGGCATCACCGTGCTAAAGACGCATGATGCCTGGAGGTATCACCGTGCTAAAGACGCATGATGCCTGGAGGCATCACCGCACTAAAGACGCATGATGCCTTGAGGCATCATTGTCCCAATATTAACAAAAAAAATTTAGCAAAGAAATAATAGAGCAATATTCATTAAATCTTCAGAAAATGTAGATATAACATCATATTTAGTATTTCTATTAAAAAGAAATAAAATATTTATGATTATGTATCATATTGCACGATTACAAACTTGGATATCAGTTTTAGCTATTATGTGCCTGTCTTCTAGCCAGACACACTGCAACGAGCACCCGTCCTTATGGGAGTAGCTCAGCCCAAGGCAGCCGTCCTTAAAGGGCTAAAGATATGCTAACATTCCTACACCCCTAGAGGAACAGGAAGGGGAATATCACTGGGGAATTTAAAGAATTGTTAAGTTCATCGACCAATCACGCTTCAACACGCACACAAATAACATGGACAGTGTATGCTCTAGAGTTTTATGTCCATGCTAATAGCACTAGATTTATATAACTAAACACGGTAAAGTCCCTATTACAACTACGAAGCTGCACATTTAGTATGTTTAATCGATGTTGAATTTCAGGTTTTAGACAAGGTTATTTTCATTACACTCATAAACCACTGAGAAACTGAGGCTTTGGAAGAATGAACGTATATATGTGGGAATCTAAAGTACGAAAATCCTTTCTTATAGCATCGATCCAACAAGTTTCCTTCGGTTATTGGGCTATTACGCCGTAGCAACAGCCAAGTTTATATCACAGAGAGATTAGAAAAAAATCAAAGTTCAGACAAACAGGAAACACTGTAGTACGGCCGAGATTCAATCCCGCGACTTTACGATTCCAAGATCAGCGGTCTCAGTTGTTCTCCTTTGGTTTCATCTACATTAAGCACACACAATTGAGCAGTAATTGATAAATTGGGGTTTAATTTACTGGCACGACACCTGCCGGCTTATCTGGTCCCTACTCGTGATGACGTCACACCTCGCCCTTCTCGGGTGCCGCCATCAAAGAACTTCAAACGCCTTTTGACCACCACCCGCCCCACAACTCAGAACTTTTAAAAGAACTCTGTGCCTTCATCTGACTTGAATTTTAATAATCTCACCAGTTTGCGATTACCCTGTTAGTCCAGACTTAGTAATAAAATTGTTAAACTGCCGTTGCTCGTGTCTGAGTTAATTAATGATTTCAGAAAGATTTTGACCCTAGTCTGTGATGAAAAGTTATGGAAAAATACATTTTGATATTTTAATATATCTGCCCTGCCCATATGCGTTAGACTTCAGTAAGGAGGACCACCAGGACACTGATGATTACTGTAAGTTTCAAAACTCCTCGTGAATCGAAAAATATTGTTATTCCAACGTACCCAAATAAGGAAGGTTATAATACCAATCAATTATCACGTATCAACCAAACATAGCCAGACAAATAGGACAGGTAAACACGAATTAATGGTGGCTGATTGACTTCTTACTCTGGACGTAACCGCACTGCCGCCCTAGTCAACCAGAACAAAAACAGCAATTCAACACTCAAGGTATGATTGTAATAAAAAAAAGGGGGGATAATCCCGTAAAATAAATAGATCAATGAAATTAGTATCTAGTATCCAAAACTGTCATGCGATTACCCTAGATCTAAATCAGTCCGGGGTTTGTTCACTTTGTTTGACGCTAGAAATGGAGCCAATAAAAACTTCAATCATCTTCCCCATCTGAGCCTAGTCACACGATGATCAATGCCAAAATAATTATGAACAGACACTATACATAACCTAATATGTGCGTCTAGAGATGATGCGTAACCAAATCATGTATTCCACAACCGTATGTAGGACGCAGCATGCAATTTATTTTAGCATGTTTAGAATTCCCATATCCGACAACGGTTATTTCTAAATGCTGCACAATTTCTTTGTTGATTCAGTTTTGTAGTATTAAAGTAAATAAATGGGACACCACCTGTCCGAAAAACCGGATTCTCCTCCAAGTGAAGGGTTAATGATTTATCAGGTTAATGTATTAGTATAATCATACGCATACATGCCTGGCTCTTGCAATATTTAGCTCCGTTTCTTATAAATGATGCAGTGTTGTAAAATACAGGTCATCATAACCATCCATACTCATTTCCTAGACTATGAGAACATAGAGAGACGTATTATAGAGAAACAGGCTTACTGTCCCCGTACGGATAAAATACGCGGTAAAATCGGCGATCAGATGAACCGATGCCGGAGGCAGAGGTTTATCTGATCGCCGATTTTACCAAGTATTTTATCCGTACGGAGACAGTCAGCCTGTTTCTCTATTATTATATACCTTAAAATATCGAATTTTTAACTTTGCTACTGGGGGAATATTTGGATTTTGCCGCTGTACATGCCCCGTACGCCACATACATACCCCGTACGTCACCTAGGTGTCGTACGGGTATAAATACGACATGGGTAGGAGCGGGCAGTATGTGTAGGATATACTACCACAGGTATATAATAATATTGTTTTTAATCTACCTGTCAAAGTTTAAAGTCTGTCCATTACAAAGCGGCAAGTTCTATACCAATATCACTGACTCCTAGACGCAAATCAGTGTTGATGCTTAAAGTGTAACACAAGAATATTCTTGCAGGAATCTAATCTAGTTATATGTAAGGTACCACTCACCCTTGAGAAGAGCAGAGAGAATGGCCAAGTCCAGATCCTCGTGTTTATTCATGTCGAACACCGTAATCTGAGGGAGAAAGGGAATATTCATATTCATAACTTCATAAAACGAAAACATTTAACTAAGAGGTTCTTAATAGTTGACATATTTTATGTTACAGTAGAAAATATGTGTTCACTTCAGAGGGTGTTCCATGATGGCTGGCAATGAATCTGACACTGTCGGGTGTCTGCCAAATAAAATATATTTATTGTGTATAAACCAACAGGTGAGTTCAGTGGCTAATGTCAAATGGCGCCCATGGTAGTTACGTTTTAATACAGGCACCTGACAAAAGCTAATTCATTAGGTTTTATGGACTGTTGCCCATTACACTGTCGTGCGGTGGCCGTCGTTGAGCTGATGTTCTGATCCAGTGTATGGATTACTATAACCGCCTGACATATGGTGGCCCCGCGGCGGTCACACGATTATCTTTTGTAGTCATACAGTCATATACCTTTAATGTACATGCACATGAAAATACACTAATGAAAATAAATTTGTTTTATCATTTGTCTCTTGCGGTAATTCTATATCATCACTTATCAGGATTTCTAATTTTATCACCAGTAGCATTCCTGGTTATTTTCATCAACAGCACAGCTATTTTGCATGAAGAACTTTAACTATGATAAATTATATGAAAATGCATAGAAATAGTCATAGTGAGTGGAACTTACCAGCTTGTCATCTTGGCAGCACTCGATCACGATGTTGAGGAATTTCTCCGTTTCCTTCTGTTCGTCACTACGAGAGGCCCAAGTCTTGCCAAAAGCTGTACGCAGTTTGTCCTCCAGGACACGCTTGTGTCTCTCCTTCATCATGCGACCATCACTACTGAATGCGCAAGATATAAAACTTCAATCACAGTACAAAAATGTCTTTTATCAAAAGAAACCTGTTAGAAAAAGCCTTGAAATTAATAACTAGGTAAGCACAGTTGTGCTCAGTGGAAAAATTCTTTTGCATGAAAAATGTCTATTTTTTCATCGAAGATTTTTTTCTATCACGACTTCAACCGTTCATCATTGTGAGGAAAGCACATCCTATATATCTCTGTTGAATGGCAGGTGCATCTCTGTAGGTATGCTTCAGAATCTATAACGTGCATTCCTCCTTTTTTAATGTTAATCCAGGAATGTGTATTATCTAAGTGATAGTATAATACACATATTATACATCTACAATGAAAAAGTCAAAATAATAGTTATAAATGTGGTCAGGTCGATATCGAAGTATATTTACTGTGGATATTTATGATAATGAGATTTTGTTCTCTATAATCAAGTTTTTCAATTTGGCTCTAATACACGTTTATTTTTGCTTACTGTCTGGTGGTTGTGGTGTTGCCGAAGGCGTAGGCAATGATGTCGGCAGCGCGACCAGTCCCCTCACACAGCACAACAGGAATGTGCTCCTTGAGCGACTTCCTGACGTCTAAGATGGCGTCATATCCGCCTTCCACAACGACCAGCACAACAGGAATGCCCAGACCTGTCTCTGTAAATCAACACACCAACCGCCGGTTATGGGTTCACTAAGGAAGGGCACATAGAATTTAAATCCAAAGTTGCCATAAATCTAAAAATATTGCCCATAGATTTCTAAGGGTATGATTCTTATGAGAGCTATAATGTAGGAATTATACTGGAATACAATTATGTCAAAAATGGCACTGGTACCCTTCATTATGTTTATCAATATCATTATCAACGCTAAAGATAGTGGGCGAAGTTGCCATATGATGCATAAGCGATAGGCTTGTGCAAATTATGTAAAGTTTGAAGAAAACAGAGAGACAACTCAAAACTGGTACAAATGGCATGATGCTGCCAAATAATTAGCATGACACATATATAACGCTGACAGACTGATTTGAATTAACATAAAAATCTAAGCCAGTATGGCAACATTTAAATGGCTGTTTGTCCGTAAATTCTAAATTGTTTTATAGAATTTTCCCCTCAAATAGGGAAATGTAAAATAGGATTGTAATGGAAGATCAGTATAACTACAGAATGAATAAAGTCTAATAAAAATAGAATGTGTGTGTCAATCTTACCTCCGCCGGTCTCAGACTCAATGGGCAGGGAGATTTTCCTCTCTAGTTTGGCGCGGAAGTCGGCGACACCGCCGTACCTGTTTCTGTTGCCATCGTCCACCATCAGGAAGTGAGTGTGGTCCGGGTTCAGCGACACCGGGTGGCCGTGACGAATCACGTTATTGATCCGGTACGTCGCGTTCCACGATCCCTGTAACACAGACGCAAACGTCATTCAATTCGAGCTTCTCATATTTTTTCAAGGTTTAACAAATAAAATTATTTCATAAGGATGCCATTTTCCATGTGGAATATTTTGCATCTGCGATACCGAGAAAATGTGGAAAACACATCGGTATCGGTAAGGACACAGACCTGAGTGCATGTGGGGCGGTTCAACCCCCTGCTCTGATGGAATGCATGAAGCTCAATGTATATTATCTTTGTTCAATGCAAGGAAAGGGAATTTTAAATACTGAAATGAAAAGGTGGATTTCCTTGAAAAAGTAGAAATCTGTCATCTCTGTATGCAGTATGTTAAAATTTAGCCGTAGATTATAAAATTCTGAATTACGATAACATTTATTATGGTCTAAACCTTTATAAGTGTAATATAGATACAAAAAATATATCAGATATAATAGATTTTACAGAAGAAAAAAGATGTATCAAAAATTAGCAAAGGAGGGGGGTGATATCTCAAATGCATCCTCTATGAGTTTAGATTATATTGAAAAGACTACTTACCAATTTGTCTTTGGATACCAGAGCTTCTCGCCTCTCCACGTAGCCCCATGGAGCGATGCCGATACAGCGGAGGGAGTGGGTCATACCCAGCTTGTCCCAGTTGTAACTTTGTCCCTCGGCCACCGCCTCGCCGACAGCTTTCATCACTCCCATGTTGAACCCGGAAGTGAGGATCCAGGCGGAAGTCGTCTGCGCCGCCTGGTGACAGTTAACAAAGTGTTTGATATGCGCTGTTAACTTGATATATATCTAACACTGGTAAAATAAGATTTACTGAGTATATTCGTAGTGAAAACCTCAAAAGTTTCAAAAAGCAGAAATCATAATAACCACAATTTCTACAGTTTCATTCGCAATTGAATGTCATTATTGTCAAGCTTATTGGATAAGATAATAAGTACAAGTAATACATGTCAAAAGCCTGCATGATTCTCGGCATTCTACTCTATTAGGTAATATCATGAAACCTCACGAAATTTCATAAGATCAATTAAATGACATGAGTTGTCTTCGCAGCATGATATCACAACGCGGAGCTGAGTGATATCTGTAGCGGAAGACAACGAACGGCATATAAACAATTATATGAAATTGAGTGATGTTTTGATTTTACCCTACCCTGTTACATGTTTTTAACTTCATATGTCACCAGTGGCATATAAATATTTTATGCCATAACCGTGGCATACAGTCACACCATGTTAAGTCTATGGAGATTTATATGAGAGGTAGGATAAAGGTAGTGAGGTAGAACATATTTGATAAATGTGGTGAATTAATTTGATAATCTATGAGAACCAACGATTGATGAATGTAGTGGGTGAAGTAAATGAGAAATTAGAACATACGTTGACTAGACCACGGTTGAACACCTCCTTCTTCTTGCCGTCCAGTTTGAAGTTCTTGGCGCCGCCGATCACACTGATGACCAGGTGGGCCGGTGACGGTTGCATGATGCGCCAGTGGTCAACCAGCAGGTCAATCGTCAACTCTGTGGGCGTGTTGTCCGCCAGCCGAATGAACTACAACAATAACATTTATTAACGAAACGATATTCTCAAAACACGTACAGAAAAATACACGATTCAAAACATATATTTTAGAATATATCTTTAAGTCTCCTTGGCAATTAAGTACTTCCTGGTTACCTTGACCACCTTAGAGTATATAAGGAGGAACTCATCAAGACCTAATCATTATCACTTCTACCCTGATGAAGGCCACACCTCCCTCTTGCCGAAACATATGTATGAAAAAATTGTCCACATAGAGATAGAACAACTTCATGTTGATAAGTACTTGTTGGTCATTTCCCTTAGTCTTTATAAATGTGAAAGGTTATGTTTAAGAATTTTTTTTTCTCAGCCTTGTACACAAAACATGTTTAAGAATAAAGTTCGATTACATTATAATGTATATACGAGGATATCCATTACAAAAGAATCAATTCATGACACCACCTTTTTTTTCAATTCAACCAACTCAGATCTTCCACTGGTCAACATTTTTATCTTCCATGCAAAGATTGTTCAATTAATCATGCATTAGTATCAGGTGTGTAATTAATCATTTCACGCGATGAAGGAAATCTATACCCTTGTATTGTGATATCGTCATTTTTGCCACCAAAACTTAATGCCTGGGGTCTTCCTTACTGAATAAACTTTCAGCATGCAATATGTATATGAACAAGTTTTACTCCTGGGCTTATATAAGCAGTGCACCCAGGTCATAGAGCAATGGAGAAGTCACCTAACACGAAGTTCTCGTTCGACTAATACCCTCATCCTGACACTTTCCATTGGCCAATCTTGATATTTCTTACATGGAATGGACATTTTCCCTCACACATAAAATTTTCTGAACATCTCTAATTGAAGGTAATATGTATACCCATGATTCTTATCCCTGATTATGACAAGCCTGGGCTTAATCATATACCCATTTCAAAGGCTTGATAGAATTTAGCCGAATTTGATGCCGCTTACCACGTGGGCCCTAATCGGGGGGATTCTTTTACCCTGATACGAAGAAGGACCGAACATGACCCGAGCAGGCTCGGGACATAATTCAGATAAATGGAATAAAGCCATTATATAATCAGTGGCCTGGTATCTGAACAAAATGGTGTATCAGAAACGCTGTGTACGAAGCTGGTGTATCGATCCAGCCATAGTGTAAGATCTGCTGATAGCAAAGCTGTATGTTGCTATATGTTAAATGAATACAAAATGTATCTTCGTATATTTCTTACTTGGATGAACGAATTGTAAATTCAAATGTGAGAAATGAAAACCGTTAAAAAATTTACTAAAACACACTCGACCAATCACCCTCTGTAATATACATACCCACCAATCCACCCACACCCACTCTCAATTTACATGTACTCACCTTGCATGGTTTGTGGCCGCCCAGACCTTCATTGATAAAGGCGATCTTGCCATAAGCATTAGTCTTAAACTCCTGGATGTCTGACGCCGCCTTCCATTCTGCGTTGGAGCCCAGGTCTGCTTCACTGAATTTGTTTGGATCAGCTCCTGGCATATAAAAATCGTTGAGATGATATAAAGTACATAAACTTCAAGTCGATATAATTAAGATATTAGAAACTTCCCTCCATCACATCAACATATTGTCTTCCCTTGAGGGTTTGCCTTGACAATGAGTTAATATCATGGTAATGCAAAATGTTTGCACTCAGGAAAATGGCTAGGCTGTATCTAATTAACTTGATGGTTGTATGCTTTTAATTTTCTATGGAGTACATCATTAGAAGGAATTATAGCTGAATTAAAAAATATATATATTCAGGAAAAAACACACATACAATTCGCCAGCATTAGGCGTTTTTAAATGTTTGTCCGGCAAAAAGTAGGGAACCTCAGCGAAAGATTGAAGTCTTACCTGAGTTGAGAAGTTGCAGTCCAGTGGTGGCCCTGGCTTGGAAAAATTCCCGTACTCCATCTGCCCCCTTGACATGATTCTCAGCGATGTCCCCGCAGTGACAACTGACAAAAAAATACATCAGTGACTTAGGTCATCATTAACAGACTTTAACTGACGCTTGATCTAAAGGCAGCGACATTGACTATAATTCATATTGTTCCTTTAAGATAATATTTAGTTCAATAGCAAAATTGTTTCATTGGAACAGAATTGTAGTGCATATATGCGCATACCAGTATGTCAAGCTTGGTAACAGTATCTGGTAGTTCTTTGATCTTGTGTATTTTCATCAGCTCTTCAATTCTAGCATTTTAAGTACAATAAGTATCAAAACCCATTTTGAAATACAAAAGGATTCAGTGATCATAGCCTGGAACGAACATATAATACCAGTCCATGGAAGATTTGCTATCAGTGGTATGTACACCTTCCGGTAGATTTCTATTCAACTTACAAAGGGTGCAGATTTATTATTAAGATGAAACTCACACAACAGGATCATCCGGTTTTCGCTTCGGGTCTTTCTTTGGGACAAAGTGAACACACTCTTTTCTGCGGATGTACTCCTGAATGAAGTGTGTCATCGCCAGATGACGTTGCTTTTGGAGAGAAACACGGTGTTTAAACACAACTATTTGACATTTGACATGAATCACACATACATAATATCAAATTGCTGTTGGTCAGTATCATATGGTCATAAAGCAATCTTTAATTTATTTTTTTAAACAACAACAACAAATCTTTAAAGTGAAACTGCTGACCAAGAATCCATTCAGTCTAATAAAGGATTATTGATTGACTTATTCTTTTAAAGAATTCGCTAACCTAATCATATCGTCATATATACATTTGAAAGTCTAGAACAATACTTATAATTAGATCACAGAAATTCTCCTTTTATGTATATCATTCCATATCCTCAATATTTTGTTTTAATATGGGAAAGAATGAACTTAATTTAGTTTATATAGTTAAGGAAGACGTGGAGCAAATTATGATTGTTAGTGATAGAATCTTTTTCTTATGATTTAATATCTCAAGTTCTCTCGGTGAATTATTGACATGTTTTCATGTGAAAAATTACAATTGTTACATTAACCAAAGAGAAAATGAATAAAGTTGATTACTTAACCACACAGTTCAAGGGGAGAATAGTTATGTAATCTTTCCTAAATATGAAGATAATACATGAAATATAACATGTCAATGTTCCTGCTTCATATACAGAGAGACCACTATATTGGTTTGATTCCTTTTGAATGGTCACTATGTAGCATCAGAAACGACTCACTTCACGCGCTTTGTGCTCAAGCGCATCGCTGAGCTTGTCATGCTTGAGGAGAGAGGTGCCTCCAATTATAAGGTCCTCCAGCATGGGCAGATGGGGTGCAGGGTCGACATTAGCCATCTCGTAACTGCGAGCGGAGCCCGTCTGAGGGGCAGGCGACACGCGGTTTGACATGTCACACACGGTCACGCACTACATGGTCTGAGGGGTTAAACACACAACAGAGAGAGATACTGAGACAAGGGTTAGTAGAAAGACAATGTTATTTACAAAAGTGGAGTGCGAGATACTCTACAGAATCTAATATCATATATATATAAGAGAAAATGTCTGATAGTCTGGAAAATATGATAGATTAGCTTTGTTGTGAACAGAGAGGCTACTTTCATATGAAAGGTTTCTTCTGTTAAGGCTTATGACAACATTAAGTTTGGAATTTTCCCTTCTGCAGTTAGAAGGCTTATGCTTCGTTTGTAATAAGACAACTCATTAATAACATTCACTTTGGAGGTTCGCACATCCAGAACCATACTTTCAACATGCCATCTACCTAATGATTACTAAGGACATTAACAGAGTCTGAAATATTACAGGACTTTTCTAAACGGTAACTATCTGGTGTCGCTGGGACACTGTGACATGCTTTCAGTATGGAGACATATACGCGAGATATAGAGTTGACTTAGTGACTGAGTACTCAACGCATGTACCTCCCCCGACAGCTCACTTAGAACAAACGGCACTACTGTGCATGGTGTGGCAAGGACTCAAATTCAAATCGATCCAACTCGTTCAGTCTCTTGGTACTTAGCTTGTTGAAAGCTTGGCTAGGATGACCAACGGTTTGTTTTACCAATGAAGGTAATATACATCCAATGTATTAAAACTTCAAAGTTTCAAAGCTAATTATCTAGATTCTAATAGAGTTCAGTAGTCATGAAAACTGGTCTTTTTTCCTTAAATCCTGGGCCAAATTTTACACTTTGATAAAAATATGGGGAAAGAGACAAAAATATTGATGGGGGAGGTAATGAAGCAGAAAGAATGATGAATGTAGAGGAAATGAGTAAAATTAAGAGAGAGGAAATTGAAAGTCAAGAAAGGTTAATCAAAAGAACAGTGGAGCGTAGTGGTAGGCCGATAGCAACAAGAGGTATAGGAGAGGGGAGGAATGATTTCTTACACATACTTAGAATTTCCATTATCGTAACACTCTAAGGGAAAATCTACAACTTATTTAGTATTAGTATTATATCTATTTAATCGTTTAGATATTTTGGGAAAAGAGAATTAGTTTTCACGACCACTATGGAGAAGGTAAGTACAGAAGAGGAAATGACCTTGCCCAACTTCTAGATCTAGTGTGATAGATTTTAACTGCCTTACTTTTACATCGCCCATGTAGTCAGAAAGCATGTTCTGGCTATATTCTACAGGGTATTCGTTCATGAGAGTGTGCCTCCTGCGCAACCATTCCTTGGAAGATAGTCCCTTCATCGGCAATATGTCTAGATCTTCAGAGAGTCGCACGTGGTGGGTGGGAACTACTTTGGAAGTCTCCATCTTTTCAAAATTCTAACTTTGTCGGCTTGTCATGCAGAGAGTACTTTATGAGCTGACGAGGGAAAACAAATGCAAACTAGAGTAAATCATAAATGGATAGACATGAGTATCATTTGTGTTAGTTATATCAGATATGAATAAATCAAACCACACAGTTATCACCGTACATATATATATACACACACTGTCAGGAATGCCACATAACTACACATGATTCACCAGGTGTATTTAAAGCCTATAGGACCTTCTGATCAATGGGACAAAAGTTTACAGAAGGCACTACGGTCATTCCTGATTCTTACTTTTCCTGTTTCTAGGTCATCGGATAACTGTCTGCTGTTCTGTTGCAGAGTAGGGTAGGACAGCTTCTTCCTGTGATTCAACCATTCCTCACGGGTCAGGGGCACTTCTGTATGGCCTATGAGCGAACGCCGGTTCTCACCCTTGACCGGGGTGATCTTTACCGGGGCGATCTTTACCGACTCCATGGCTGTTAGGGAATGAATAAGTAAGATTTGGGCAAGCTTAACTAGCCGGGGACTCAGGATAGTTCAACGAGGATTGAGCCAGAGACTTAGTCACTGATCTTCACGCTTCATGTCGTGTTAGACAAACTGGCAGGCATTGGAGAACACTGCCGCCGTCTGTATTCTACAATAAGTCCTACTCATCTACTACTAACTAATTACTCTGTTGATCTATTGTTCAGAAGAATAGTATGGTGATTTTTTTCGCCGCACGAATTGAACCTTCCACATCCCCACCAGGAACGCGAAGACAGTCTGGGAGGCAATAAGTTTTTTGACCAATATTGTTCAGAAGAATATACAATAGATTAAAAAAAAAAACACCCTTGAAGCCGTACGTCTGTTGTGACCTCAGATGATACGGCAGCTTATCTAAACAGAGAGATCACCATTATATTTGATTACTTGCAACATGGTACCGTAATGGTGGCTACACATGTTATCATTCATTAGCTTTCATCCGCCTTATATCAGATCAATATCGATAACAGAATGATGCTTTCTACTGGAATGAACGCGCGGAAATAATTTAAGAAATCTAACTTAATGAGATAAATAAGAACCCATGGCAAATTTCCCATTATTTGTTCAAAACTTTATAGATAATGATCCGAATTGTATAACTGGAAAATACTTGACAATAAGACATCACAGTGATATCTATTCGTCCTTCTTTCCTCTACATTATCATCCTCTAGAATCATATGACTGTCTGGGAATAGAATCAGTTGTACATATCTGGGATTTTTTAAACAAGAATCTTTTAACTTGACTCTTCTGAAGTCTATAGCTGGAGATAATTACAGACAATTCATAGCAAAGAGGCGTGGTGTTGCGGTTGATAAGCAGCTCAGTAGATGGGATCATATGCCACTCACTATTCAGCCACGCAAAGAAAGTAATTATAAGGACTGCATAACACCTCATAGCAGAATATGACACGCCCTGCACTTACACGGAAAAACTGATTTTAAGAGTCCAGTTTGATATTACTGCCGTTCTTGCCGGACTCTGTGCAGTTTTGAAGGTCACTCGTATGGGGTTCCAAGTCACCAATAAGACTTGCGCAACTGGTACTCAAAAAAAGACCAAATGAATGCTGCCTTTTCAGTTTAGTGGCTGTCCTGGTCATGCCGGACGCGCCAGCAAAGTCTTCCTGATAGTTCAAAGGGCTGATTTTATTTGACGACATAACGCGTGAGTATTACAATACACAGTGGTTTGAGAAGATCGTCTACTATTTGCTTGAATTAGAATCAAGGTAGAATCTTCTTATTCTCATATACTAGGTACTCTTTAGATGATATGATATTTTTCTGAAAATGAAACATGAATCACCAGTAACATGAGCTCAGACTCTGAAATTTAACAAGGTCAACAGGAACGACACAAACAATGAGATTAACATGAAATTTTTTGCTCCGCCTATATGCAAGGTATATATTTGGCTTATATTTGTGTCATTTTGATTAACAAAACTTTGGGAAGGCAGATGAACTGTAACTCAAAGTAAGTAAAGTCGTCCTCAAGTACAATATATTTCATACATATTACTTCGGCTTTGGAAACGGGTGTGTCCAATGAGCTAGTCAACTTACTCGTAACCCATTCTCAAATTGTAGGCATGTTTACGATTTCTCATTTCCTTAAATTATCTTTGTTGGGCTTGAT
This sequence comes from Alentia gelatinosa, assembly GCA_950022655.1. Classification (NCBI taxonomy): domain Eukaryota; kingdom Metazoa; phylum Annelida; class Polychaeta; order Phyllodocida; family Polynoidae; genus Alentia; species Alentia gelatinosa. The sequence goes on from OX465582.1 coordinate 40,711,170, forward strand.
AGAACAATATTTCAATGAAAATACATAGCCACAGATATGTGAAAATTATAGCAAAACAGACAATAAAAGGAGGGTTCATTTTCTATGGCAGGGAAAGGTGGGGGTGGGGGGACGAGCTATTCAAGCGTGAGGGTGGGGTTGGACACGGCAGTTGATATGAGGGTATTTACCTGGGGTGGGGGCATTTCATTTTGGGGCATTTGCCTGGGGGTGGGGGTATCTATCAAATTTCAAGTACATGTATTCATGTTTTTTGTAATTCACGCATATCCGAGAAACATGCGTTTTAGAACTGTGTATTTGGATAATCTATACAATTCTAAGGACAATAGTGTCTGCTTTCTACCACTGATAGAATTAAGAAATATAGGGTAGCAATTGTAGGGCAGCAGATAATGAGGGGTGTAATGTGACACCTGGCGATCTGCAATATTTTTTTGTTTGCAATGTCTGCTGTGCAATGTTTTTATAATTATTATATCGCGGTTGATACACCTCTATCACAAGCCGATGCTACCTTGAAAGTGAAAGTTTCCTGTCAATTTGAACCAATTTGTTGCTATAGCGTCTCCAGGAGTGCCATCATATGCTGTCATACTCGTGGTTCATTTCCAGGTGGACATGTATGATATCCCCATTCGATCTTTGCTTTCATTCCTATTCCTATGGGATGTTAGCAGCCCTTGAAGAAAATCCCTGAAGTCATTTACAGTAGCGACAGCCACCGCCATCCCTGCCTATGCTGAAATAACTTACTGGGAACTCAAAAAACGATAATAACGGTGAGTAGGACTGGTACTGCCGTGCTACAGTGTATATGTGTTCTATATATATATCCAGAACCCTATCTCTTATGCCCTGTTCAGGCTGTTGATGCTATATTAAATATCTGCATGTGAATGTGGAGCAGGAAGCTAGTTCATTGAGTTAGATATGCATTTAAAGTGGTTGGTATGATAATAACCCAATGATTTCAGGAATTCTTTTCCATGGTTTAGCTACTGGCTGCTTCTTGGGAAAAACCTAGTACATCATGGAAGTAACAAAACACATAGAGGGAAGTTAGGTACCTTTACATGGGGTTCCAGAATTAATATGGGGTTTACATACGCAAGTTTTATGAAAGGCAATATTTCTATATTTGATAAAAAAACAAAACAACCCTGATTTCAGGAATTTCCCTGAACTTTGACATCCCTGTATACGGTGCATGCCTACACAAACCAGTTAGCAGTAATCAAGCAAGGGCTGGAAAGCTAGACGACAATCCTTTTATTACACGATTTTATTAGTCTTGTGTGCATTTAAGGGACGGAATCAATTTAACTTTAACTTAAGGGGGGTGGGTGATGGATATGGTTATTACTATTAGGGTATTTGTCGAGGGGGGAGAGGGGTGTTTCATTTCGAGGAATTCGCCAGGAGTGTGTGTGGGGGGGGGGGGGGGGGAGGGGGGCATCATTTTCAAGGATTTGCAATTGCAGAGGAAAACCCTCACCCCCACCATAAATAATGAACGTTCCCTATTGATCCAAACCCAAGTCTGAAGTGTCTAGGTGTGGCTCACAACCCAAACATATTCCTACCCTCACTTTGCTGTTTGAAACGGATATAGTTTTCGCCATAATACCATGAAGCCGCATGATATTAATGTTTAAACTATCGGAACTCTATGGGTGTCAACTTGGTTTGGATATGGAACCCTATGTCTAGTCATAGTTACAACCATACACACTGATAGCGTTTTTGAATAGGTGTGATTGCTATAGTACTAGTAGTGGTTGCAATGCTTCGTACCGTGCTGATGTTTTGGTTGGATGAAACTGCATTCCGTCTGACTACACCGGTCTACACGGTTTCGTCTACACTACTCACAATGTCACACTGGCGATGTTGATCGAAGGCTGAAGTTATATAAAGAAACACTCACCATTCATTAAGATGTGATCCAAAAGCAGACTACCAGAAATGGCATTGAAGTAAAATTACGTTCATTGTTGCGTAGAAATGCCCTTGCTACATATTCTGGTGCCTAGATAAAAACTTTACGGCAAACCAGCCCGGCAAGCACCTGCACGCACGTTGCCCCGTTACGTTGTAAACAACCGTCACTCAAAACGAGGCTACATGGGGCGAAAACCCAGGGGAAAACAATTTAGACGTATATTTTAGCTTAAGATCGTCAGATAATATTTTAAACTCTTTTATCAAACAAGGCAAAGTGTTGTGAAGTCATAGTTTAGACACATACTCTGGTTTAGACACGAGGTTTGGGACCAAGACGAAATGCGACACAGAATATTAGCTCGGGTAATATTCCCGGCAGGACGTACGCCTGGAAAACAAACAACATGGTCTCGGGACTGAAAAGAAAGTCGGAGAGTACAGATGAATTTTGTCATGCACATGACGACCCAACGTTACAATGGGTACGTAGAAGATATGTTATATAATATGTGGTTTAGTTTAGAAAGGCTTGAGCTTTCAATTCAGCGCCACATGACATTATATTCTCAGTGTAGGGTGGCCTACTTTGGACAAGTTTGGTCTTGCGCGCTGGATTCAAACTGCCATTTTCCTTGGTCCCACACTGCCACAGTAAACATTAACGCCAAAGAAGATTTCATTCAAAATAATATACTAGTGTCTTAAGGGTTGTGGAATAAAGCGGATGGATAATTAGAAAAGCGGTATATTATTAAAAGATTAACTTTGATTACATTGGTCGGACGACGCATGGACGTGAGCGATATTAGGGGTTACTATGTAGTGCACACTGTCGTGTTTGGCAACGTAACCGGGGTAGGGACGGTACACTTGATGATTCCTAGTCTTACCGGCCCCTAGGCTGTTCCGGCCCCTGAGCGTTACCGGCCTCTAGGCGCGACCGGCCCCCAGGCGTTACCGCCCCCCCCCCCCCCCCCCGCATTTTTCGCGCACCCGCTCACGCATTCACAGCTTTTTATCCACGATTGTAAATGCATAGAGGAGCTATTTCTAGCTTCAATAGTTCATGAAAAAAAGGCATTTTAAGTAATTGAATGACTCTTGATACCAGCTTGGTTGATCACAAAATTTGGATCACAATTAAAATCTTAACTATGGTTAATTGTGGCAGAACGATAGGCTGAATTCCAGGTCTTTGAATAGCCATAACTTTGCTTTAAATTAGCATATAGACTTCATTCAAAAAAAAAATCAATCAGTTTTGCAAGATCTATCCATAGATCACTAGCTAGAGTGCATAGAACCAAGTCCTAAAAATTAGGTAAGTGCCTACATTAGTGTAATATGTCTACAAGTGTAATATTAATGCAAGTCTATATATTTATCCCACCCCTAATATAAAATCCCATAGGCTTAACATTGAGATTCCGTATGCCACGCTGACTGGCATACTTGGCCACCACATGCCACTCCTGGTGTATGGCTCCTGACTTCATTCGGCTTCGCCTCTTAAAGTCACTTTGCTAAACTCCAGTCGTGGCATATGGTGGCTAAGATTAAAACTCATCCAGTTTTACGATAGTATTGTTGTAAATAAAAGTGTTTGGTGAAATGTATGTGTGTGTTTGTTGCTTTTAGGCACAATATCTACCAAATGCACTACTTAACTTTTAGGATTACACTAAAAAATTGAAATATTGAAAAGGAAAACAACCTAGATGTGTGCGCCAGTGCGGGGGGTTGAAACCTATCCTCTGTCTTTTATTTCGTATATTTACGACCATTATTAACGTAGTTATCACCCGAAATGTGTTTGGGGGCCGGATGCGCCGAGGCCGGACCCGCCGAGGGGCCGGACACGCCAACACGGCCGGGGGCCGGACGCGCCTAGGGGCCGGAACAACCTGGTACCCACTTGATACCGTGCGAATTTGCTACTGGCAAAATTTGATACCGCGGTACGCCCGCCTGTATGGCCCTCAGCCTCAGGTCGCCAGTGTGTCTACGTTAGGGTAGGGTTCGCGCTAGCCAGCATACCCGGCCCTTTCTCCAGACAGACAGGGCCGGATGTTGACTTCATACACCCTAACCCTGTCTTGTCGATCTACACTGTAGCGAAGTGCATGGCGCATCAATGCGGTCGCCTGTCGTTCTGTCACTATAGTAAAATGACCAACTTTCAAAAGTTCCCGTTTTGAGAAGATATTTATGGCTCAGTCACATCGGGAAACGGAAGAGTTTCGGAAGAGTACGGACGTGTCGAGCGCGAAAAAGTGCCATCCGTTGGCATCCGTAGGCGAAAGTTGAACGGATGGAAGACCCTAGACTTGCTCAAGTCTTTGATTATGAACATTCATTAAATGATTAAAGAAAATCGAAATACAATTCATTATAGCATGTGTCCTTATCTGACTGGCCCATGAATCTAAGACTTGTCCACTCTGACTAGAATCTCCTGTTTATGACCCCAAGCCACTCCCTGTAACCCTATACCTCCCTCTACCCCTCCCCCTCCCTCCTCCTGTTCCCTGGCCGCCTGTGTTGTCATAGCAATATATTTCGCCTACTCCTGACTATGTCTCAATTGAGATCAAAGTGAGAGGGTATCAATCTCCCAGCAGATATCCTGACCAGTAGCCAGACCTTTGCTTGGGGAGTGTGGTGCAAAATCGTGTCAGTCTACAGGGCCGATTACGGATGAGACCACTCCCTGTGTCACTCAGAAGGGGTTGAGGGGTAGGATACAGGGACTGAGGCCAGTCTAGGAGGACCCCAATGCAATGCAGCAGAAGAGAAACGGTCAAGTTGCAGACAAATGCGGAAGAGTTACGGACAATTACGGATGTATAACGGAAGCACCTGCAAGTCGTACGGAACAGTTACAGACGTAATTGGAAGATTAACGTAAAATTGCAGAAGAGTTACAGATATTTATGGAAAGCTTGCAGAAGCGTATATCCTACATCCCTACATTCTACATCCATATCCATATATCCATATATCCCTACATCCTACATCACTACATCCTTCATCCCTACATCACTACATCCTACATCATTATATATCCTAAATCCCGACATCCTACATCACTATGTGGAGGTAGTGATGTAGGGTGTAGTGATGTGGGGATGTAAGATGTTGGGATGTAGGGAAGTACCTACCTGTATATTATAGTGAGAAAGCTCTCCGTAATGCTTCCGTAACACAAGAAATACCTCCGGAACTCTTCTGTTCCTTTACCATAATATTTCCGTAGACATCCGCTGGTCTCCGCAAGTCTTATGTTTCTCTTCCGTTATACATCCGCAATGCTTCCGCTAACATCCGTAACGCTTCCGTAGGCATCCGTAACGTGTCCGTTGGCAAAAAAGCTCTCCTGGATGTCTAAGGATGTGTGCGAATGAGAACGGAGGGATACAGAGGTTTTATGGCTCAGTCACACCGGGAAACGGAAGAGTTACGTAAGAGAACGGACGTGTCGAGCGTGATCCGGTGGCCTCCGTAGGCAAAAGTTGAACGGAAGGAGGCCCCCGATGCAATGCACCGGAAGAGAAACAGTCAAGTAACATACAAACACGGAAGAGTTGCGGAAGAGTTACGAACAATCACGGACAATTACGGATGTCAAACGTAAGAGTAACGGACGCCAACGGAGGATTAACGTAAAATTGCGGAAGAGTTACGGATATTTACGGAAGAGTAATGGAAAGCTTGCGGAAACTTTACGGAAGCATATATCCTACATCCCTACACCCTACATCCCTACATCCATATCCATAGATCCCTTCATCCATATATCCCTATATCCTACATCCCTACATCACTACATCACTACATCCTACATCCCAACATCCTACATCACTACATCCCAACATCCTACATCACTACATCACTACATTCCTACATCACTACATCCTACATCACTACATCCTACATCACTACATCCTACATCACTACATCCCAACATCCTACATCACTACATCCTATATCACTACATCACTACATCCTACATCACTACATCCTACATCACTACATCCTACATCACTACATCCCCCACATCCTACATCCTACATCACTACATCCTACATCACTACATCCCAACATACTACATCCTACATCCCTACATCCTTCATCACTACATCCTACATCACTCCATCCTATATCACTAGGCTACATCCTACATCATTACATCACTGCATCACTACATCCAACATCCACACATCCTACCTCCTACATCATTACATCCTACATCACTACATCCTACATCACTACATTCTACATCACTATGTGGATGTAGTGATGTAGTTATGTAGGATGTGGGGATGTATTGATGTAGGATGTAGGGTGTGGGGATGTAAGGATGTAGGATGTAGGGAAGTAGGATGTAGGATGTAGCACATCCCTACCTGTATATCTAGTGAGAAAGCTCTCCGTAATGCTTCCGTAACACAACCGTAACACAAGAAATACCTCTGTTCCTTTACCGTTATTCTTCCGTTTATATCCGCTGGTCTCCGCAAATCTTACTTTTCTCTTTCGTTATACATCCGCAATGCTTCCGTAAACATCCGTAAGGCTTCCGTAGACATCCGTAGCCATCCGTATACATCCGTAATGTGTCCGTTGTCAAAATAATTACATCATTACATCACTGCATCACTACATCCAACATCCACACATCCTACCTCCTACATCATTACATCCTACATCACTACATCCTACATCACTACATCCTACATCACTATGTGGATGTAGTGATGTAGTTATGTAGGATGTGGGGATGTATCGATGTAGGATGTGGGGATGTAGGGATGTGGGGATGTAGGATGTAGTGGCTCAGTCACACCGGGGTTACGGAAGCCTACCGGAAAGAAACGGAAGAAAAAAATGGTCATCTGTTGACGTCCGCTTTCTTACGCAACTCCTTTGTTAGACCTCCGTATCGCTCCGTTCGCATCCGTACACATCCGTAGGGGTCCGGAAGAGGTCTGTCAAAGTTTTCAACATGTTGAAAACTTTGAACGGAGAGGTTACGGAAGAACACTGATACATTTTCCGTTACTCTTCCGTTTTCTTCCGTTTCTTTCCGTTTTCTTTCCTTTTTCTTCCGTTTCTCTTCCGTTGCTCTTCCGTTTCTCAGCCGTGGTTTTTTATTCAAACGGACACGTTACGGATGTATACGGATGTGTACGGATGGCAACGTATGTCAACGGAAGCCTAACGGATGCTTACGGAAGCATTGCGGATGTATAACGGAAGAGAAACGTAAGACTTGCGGATACAAACGGATATAAATGGCAGAATAACGGTAAAGGAACGGAGGTATTTCTTGTGTTACGGTTGTGTTACGGAAGCATTACGGAGAGCTTTCTCACTAGATATATAGGTAGGGATGTGCTACCTCCTACATCCTACATCACTACATCCTACTTCCCTACATCCTACATCACTACATCCTACATACCCACATCACTACATCCTACATACCCACATCCTACATCCCACATCCTACATTCCTACATCCCTACATCTTACATCCCCACAACCTACATCCCTAAATTCTACATCACTACATCCTACATCCCCACATCCTACATCCCTACATCCTACATCCCTACATCCCCACATCCTACATCCTACATCACTACATTACTACATCCTACATCCTTACATCCCCACATCCTACATCCCTACATCTTACATCCCCACATCCTACATCACTAAATCCTACATCACTACATCCTACATCCCTACATCCTACATCACTACATCCTACATCACTAAATCCTACATCCTACATCCCTACATCCCCACATCCTACATCCCCACATCCTACATCCTACATCACTAAATCCTACATCCTACATCCCTACATCCCCACATCCTACATCCTACATCACTACATCCTACATCACTACATCCCTACATCCTTACATCCCCACATCCTACAACTCTACATCCCCGCATCCCTACATCTTACATCCCCACATCCTACATCACTAAATCCTACATCACTACATCCTACATCACTAAATCCTACATCACTACATCATACATCACTATATCCTACATCCCCACATCCTACATCACTACATCCTATATCACTACATCCTACATCACTAGGCTACATCCTACATCATTACATCACTGCATCACTACATCCAACATCCACACATCCTACATCACTACATCCTACATCCCTACATCCCCACATCCTACATCACTACATCCACATAGTGATGTAGGATGTAGTGATGTAGGATGTAGGAGGTAGAATGTAGGATGTGTGGATGTTGGATGTAGTGATGCAGTGATGTAACGATGTAGGATGTAGCCTAGTGATGTAGGATGAAGTGATGTAGGATGTAGTGATGTAGTGATGTAGGATGTAGGATGTAGTGATGTAGGAGGTAGTGATGTAGGAGGTAGGATGTGTGGATGTTGGATGTAGTGATGCAGTGATGTAATGATGTAGGATGTAGCCTTGTGATGTAGGATGTAGTGATGTAGGATGGAGTGATGTAGGATGTAGGGATGTCATGATGTAGGATGTTGGGATGTAGTGATGTAGGATGTTGGGATGTAGGATGTAGTGATGTAGGGGTGTATGATGTAGGGATATACATATGTAGGGGTGTAGGATGTAGGGATGTAGGGTGTAGGGATGTAGGATATATGCTTCCGTAAAGTTTCCGCAAGCTTTCCGTTACTCTTCCGTAAATATCCGTAACTCTTCCGCAATTTTACGTTAAACCTCCGTTGGCGTCCGTTACTCTTCCGTACCACTTTCCGTAATTGTCCGTTACTCTTCCGCAACTCTTCCGCAACTCATCCGTATTTGTACGCAACTTGACCATTTCTCCTCCGGTGCGTTGCATAGGGGGCCTCCTTCCGTTCAACTTTTGCCTACGGAGGCCACCGGATCACGCTCGAGACGTCTGTTTTCTTCCGTAACTCTTCCGTTTCCCGGTGTGACTGAGCCATAAGGATGTAGGGAAGTAGGATGTAAGGATGTAGGATGTAGCACATCCCTAAATTCTACATCACTACATCCTACATCCCCACATCCTACATCCTACATCCCTACATCCTACATCCCTACATCCCCACATCCTACATCCTACATCACTACATTACTACATCCTACATCCTTACATCCCCACATCCTACATCCCTACATCTTACATCCCCACATCCTACATCACTAAATCCTACATCACTACATCCTACATCCCTACATCCTACATCACTACATCCTACATCACTAAATCCTACATCCTACATCCCTACATCCCCACATCCTACATCCCCACATCCTACATCCTACATCACTAAATCCTACATCCCTACATCCCCACATCCTACATCCTACATCACTACATCCTACATCACTACATCCCTACATCCTTACATCCCCACATCCTACAACTCTACATCCCCGCATCCCTACATCTTACATCCCCACATCCTACATCACTAAATCCTACATCACTACATCCTACATCACTAAATCCTACATCACTACATCATACATCACTATATCCTACATCCCCACATCCTACATCACTACATCCTATATCACTACATCCTACATCACTAGGCTACATCCTACATCATTACATCACTGCATCACTACATCCAACATCCACACATCCTACATCACTACATCCTACATCCCTACATCCCCACATCCTACATCACTACATCCACATAGTGATGTAGGATGTAGTGATGTAGGATGTAGGAGGTAGAATGTAGGATGTGTGGATGTTGGATGTAGTGATGCAGTGATGTAACGATGTAGGATGTAGCCTAGTGATGTAGGATGAAGTGATGTAGGATGTAGTGATGTAGGATGTAGTGATGTAGGATGTAGTGATGTAGAAGGTAGGATGTAGTGATGTAGGATGTAGTGATGTAGGATGTAGGATGTAGTGATGTAGGAGGTAGTGATGTAGGAGGTAGGATGTGTGGATGTTGGATGTAGTGATGCAGTGATGTAATGATGTAGGATGTAGCCTTGTGATGTAGTGATGTAGGATGGAGTGATGTAGGATGTAGGGATGTCATGATGTAGGATGTAGTGATGTAGGATGTTGGGATGTAGGATGTAGTGATGTAGGGGTGTATGATGTAGGGATATACATATGTAGGGGTGTAGGATGTAGGGATGTAGGGTGTAGGGATGTAGGATATATGCTTCCGTAAAGTTTCCGCAAGCTTTCCGTTACTCTTCCGTAAATATCCGTAACTCTTCCGCAATTTTACGTTAAACCTCCGTTGGCGTCCGTTACTCTTCCGTACCACTTTCCGTAATTGTCCGTTACTCTTCCGCAACTCTTCCGCAACTCATCCGTATTTGTACGCAACTTGACCGTTTCTCCTCCGGTGCGTTGCATAGGGGGCCTCCTTCCGTTCAACTTTTGCCTACGGAGGCCACCGGATCACGCTCGAGACGTCCGTTTTCTTCCGTAACTCTTCCGTTTCCCGGTGTGACTGAGCCATAAGGATGTAGGGAAGTAGGATGTAAGGATGTAGGATGTAGCACATCCCTACCTGTATATCTAGTGAGAAAGCTCTCCGTAATGCTTCCGTAACACAACCGTAACACAAGAAATACCTCCGTTCCTTTACCGTTATTCTTCCGTTTATATCCGCTGGTCTCCGCAAATCTTACTTTTCTCTTCCGTTATACATCCGCAATGCTTCCGTAAACATCCGTAAGGCTTCCGTAGCCATCCGTATACATCCGTAATGTGTCCGTAAGCAAAATAAAACCACGGCTGAGAAACGGAAGAGAAACGCTAGAAAAACGGAAGAAAACGGAAAGAAACGGAAGAGTAACGGAAGAATTACGGAAAATGTATCAGTGTTCTTCCGTAATCTTTCCGTTCAAAGTTTTCAACATGTTGAAAACTTTGACGGAGCTCTTCCGGACCCCTGCGGATGTGTAAGGATGCCAACGGAGGGATACGGAGCTTTAACGAAGGAGTTGCGGAAGAAAGCGGACGTCTACGGATGACCATTTTTTTCTTCCGTTACTTTCCGGTAGGCTTCCGTAATCCCGGTGTGACTGAGCCATTACGAAGGAGTTGTGTAAGAAAGCGGACGTCTACGGATGGCCATTTTTTTAAATCTTGACACACTGGGGTTGCTCTGCAATAATAAGTTTCAATTCAGCCCGTGTGAATTAGGTGAAGTGGCTTGTCAACATGGCAGAAAAGCAAGGGGATAAGGCAAACAAACCCAAATCTCCTGCAGTTGAGGAGGTGTTGGTAGCTGTTAACAACAAACCTGAACTGACTGTCCAATGCTGCAGTACATCACAAATGGACCGATTTGGAGAGTTAATCTAAGCTTTTCTGGATTATAGGGAAAAGAAATGTGCTACTCCAATTTAAGCTCAGATGATGAGTTGAAGTGTGCACCAGCACTGATGACAAAACCGGCACCACGGTCTCAGAAATGGTGGTCAAAGCACTCTCACATATTGTGAGGGGCTCATGGACGCCTTGAGCCCTGGACGCCTTGAGCTTTTCTGTGGACGCCTTGAGCCTACCCTGTGGCTGCCTTGAGCCTACCCCATTTTAGTTCCGATTGGCGGGTTAGGGTTAGAAAGGGGAAGGGTTAGGGTTGAGTATATAATTTAGATATGACTATAAACCATTTTAAGTGCACTTTTCAAAGTTTTTACAGCTAGATGCTCAATGTCACCAAAACGGGGTCCACGTTTTCGCGCTGACAGGAGGCTTAAACGGTAAAAGGCTCAAGACGTCCAAATCCCTTGTGAGGTAGCCATTGCAAAAAGACATTCTAAAGGAGTTCTTAAGTGTGACCACTTCCCTGGGCCTGACAAACAATCCTATGTTGCAAGTGCCTAAGTTGTATACAATTTTCAACAGTGTCATCCCAGGAGTGCTATCTATAGATGGATAAGTACCTCTTCAAGGCACAGGAAAATGTTATTGCAGCTATGTTGATGTCGTGCACTAGCCATAAGCCTTGTATGATCTGAAGCAGTGGGCAAAAATAAACGAAGAATTTGAGATCAGAGAAAAGGCAGCTGTGCTTGCCAATGCCTATGTTGATGGGTTCAAGCATCATTTTATCCAGAACCATGTCTGATATAACACAAACCCAAAGGTACCTGTTTAAGCAAAACCTTGATTAAAAAATGGGAAAACCTGTTGTCTAGTTACGACCCCACAACACAGGAAAGGCTTGGGGGAGAAGATCTTAATGGGGCCAGTGCATTTTGAACAACCTAGACCTTTTGCTTTGTCCTAAAAAGTTAGGACTAACCTTGATGTTGTAATTAAGGAACTGCACCTCAATAGTATTGTGGAGGAATGTATCAGGATTAATGGTCAGTTCATATCCCATGTCTTCCTGCATCCCATACCTAATGGTAAGTTCAGAATGATCATAGACCTTTCGGATCTAATTGACAGTGATTGTGAAGGGATAGGAAGAACTGCAGGTATCAATGGAGGGCACAATTATACCAGTTTATCTGTCCACCTAATGTTCTGGCACAAGCACAAGACAATTCACCAGTGTTTTGAAAGCAGGGTTTGCCGACTTGAAAAGGCAGGGGCACTTGGTTTTCGGGTTTTCAAGCGTTATTGTCATTGCTGGTTAAGCTAGGCTTCAAAATACACCTTAGTTAATAAACATACTTACGTTCTTGGGTTATGTCAATGATACACATGAGATGAAAGTCTCCCCATTGAGGCGGAGGTCCTCAAGTTTCAGGGTCAGGTGAAAGTTTTAGTCACGGGCTGATCCTTGATTTCTCTAAAAGAATTGAGTATGGTGAAGCCCATTTCAGGAGACTGGAAAGACAAGATTCAAGCTCTAAAAAGAGGAGGGACATGAACTGGCGGCTAAAAAACATCAGGTCAGGCTCTAAATGTAATCCAGTTCAATCACCTAAACTTACCTTAACAATAGGCCCAACCTTTACAAGCTGGGGTGTGGTCTTGGATAGTGAAGAATCCACTAAAGAAAGCTGAGTTTTAGCCGAACAAGAATTACATATCAATGTAAAGTTAACTGGCGGTAATCAGGATTTTGAAAGAGACACATCGTTTTTATTGTTTATGAAATATTTGAAAGCATTGAAAAGAATTGATTGAAATAAGTCTACGATAGAGAAAAAAAAGGGTTTTAAATTCCCGATATATCTTTTTTATCAGTCCCGACTTTCATCACTAATCACAAAGATTTACTAGTCCATGACGATATGCACAATACGTGCTATCTATATAATGTGTAATAAATAGTTGGTTATTTCATATAGGTTTATTCTTGTCGTAGGTTTTTCATTAGCAGAATTAGTCGGCCACCTTACTAAAAGTTTTCACTGAATTTTGACATGGCTGATACAAAGATAAAATGTATCCATACTGCGGTGTGCCCAATGATTTAGATCATTCAGATACTCAAGAGATGAACGCATGTAGCCCTCAGATGGCGCACTATGCATATTCACTGCGGGCTAAACTGCAAACCATTGTTTTATTTTAAAATCTTTAGGCATATACTTATAACATAGGATTTTGAAATTTGTGCAATATGCGGCTAAGCGGTTCAGAACATTGTCGGTTAGTTCAAAGAAGTCCTACACTTCCTTGGTTTGATCTGTAGTTTTGGTTGGACCTAAACTAAGCACGGCCCAGTATTTGTGCTGTCACCTGGTGTATTCTCAGGGAAACTCATAAAAGGCTTTGGATACGCTGCACTGCATATGTTGTAACTGTAGTCATGCTACAAGTTTGATGCATCGCCTATATCGCCTCTTGGAGGCTGAGAGAGTTATTAAAGGAAACACGAGTGGTACGATCAATGGCACGACGCGATTAAATAAACGATTGTCGTTATTTGACATGAGCAGTGATTTGAGATACTACGATCATTGACGGACAATCATCCCTCGTTCATAACTGTCAGAATTTACAATGACTTACTTAATGATAATTCACGATTATAGCACTATTTCCGAATAATAGGAAAACTAAGATAGCAGCTTTTCTCTTTTTCTCCATTCAATTCCACTTTTTTTCATTTGCAGTAGACACATTTTCTCCAATAGTGCCACTTTTATTTCTGAGCCCATCTGACAACCTATCAGGGATGCAAGTTTTCCGAAAAATGACGTAACTCCGACATTTCATATAGATCGGCAACACTCGACTTGAAACGTACAGTGATTGATAGTCATTCTGTTCCAAAATAATGTTATAAATGATTCTTTTTTATAAGCTTTTTAAATTTCCGAATCTTTCCTCAGTCCCGACTTTCATCCCTGTCCTATCATTAAAAAGAAAAATTATTAGAAATTTAGAAACAATTGATTTGCCTATCCTGACAAGTTGTTGCAACAAGTTGGGACATCTGTTCAGTTGGTCTCTGAATTAGATTCTTTCTTACCCAAGTGTCCCCATTGAAAATGTGTGGGGCCATAGTAAACCAGTACCCATGGTTTATATGTGGCCGTAAACCACACCCATGGTTTACGGCTTTTCCAAACCTATTATCGAATTCCTTGGAATATAAATCATAATTAATGACCATGGGTAAGAGATACAACCATGGTTGAGGGACGGTCGGCTCTGTAAACCACTCGACGTCGATGACGTAATACACTCGCTATTACTCATGTATTACCTCGCCTCAACACTTCTTGGTTTACGGCCGTCCGTCCGAAATTCATTGATTATTAGAAGGAAACCCACGAGATGAAAATAGCTTGGTTCGTACTCCACCAAGTTTGATTACTCTGCAGTCAAACGAAGTGGAGTATGGACTAAGTTATTTTCATCGAGTGAGTTTCTGATTTTATCTCGCCCCATATAACATTATTTATTGATAAAATGAATCACCCAATTAGCCATTGAGTATTGGATACATGGACTTCACGGCCGTGAAGTACGAGTTCCTAATGTTAAGCCTATGGAGAAAAATACCGGGGTGATATAATTGTCTATCAACAAATCATTGACGTTTTAGCCGACCAGTTCCTACAATACTTACACGAAAAAAGGGCTACAGTAACCTTACATTCACCTAAGATGTTGTCCACTCAGTGGTTCACTTATCAAAATGATAGTGCAAGCAAACAGCGTACTACGGAAATATGGCTCTGATAGGTTATGACCTGAGATGAGGTCACATCATTAATCTCCACAGTAAAAGTGTAGTGTAGTAAAGAGTCATTAGATGACGCAAATGATAAAATTAACGATGAAATACCCCTCAAGAACCTTTGCATAAATATGCAGATCGGAAAATGTACGTTTTGATTAAAACGAAAAAAAACCAACGTTTTCTGATAGAAATTCATAGGAAAAAATTAAACAAAATTGTTGAATAACATTATTTTGAAGTAAGACAGTCATCTACTTGAAAAGAACAGCAACAAAGCGTAGATCTATATGGAGTTTCTGTCGATAACTATAGCGTATAAAAGGACAATGCCGTTGACCTTATTAGATAGGATCTCTAAAAGAGGTTATGCTATGGAAGACCCTACATCGTCAGGCAAACAATGACCAAAGTAACTGTATTTGTATCGTTATCTCATAATGTAACTTAATAACTTCACTCTTTTCTGTTAAAAGCAACTTAATTTTGAACTAAAACTTTCGTATGGAAATGAAAAGGACCACACGGTAAATTGCTATTGTTACTATCTCTGGAATCTGTTTTCCAATAAATGTTCTGGCGGAAGCTGATAATATTTTTGAAATTTATTTTTGAAATGCCCTTGTAAAATGATTTGGTTTTATTTGTACTATTAATATTTTGTATCGATCTATATTATGATAAGTATTCCAATGCTTCTAACGATCAGCATATCTGGTGTATCTTAAAACAGGGTTGTGGCTTGATAGT
Source organism: Alentia gelatinosa (assembly GCA_950022655.1). Classification (NCBI taxonomy): domain Eukaryota; kingdom Metazoa; phylum Annelida; class Polychaeta; order Phyllodocida; family Polynoidae; genus Alentia; species Alentia gelatinosa. The sequence continues at coordinate 40,727,013 of OX465582.1, forward strand.
AAGATATATATAGGAAATGAGTCTTGTTGTTATATCATGCTAGAATGAGAGAGCTACATTTATTAGTGAGTAGATGAGATATTCCCCTTTTTTATAAGGACATCTAATACTTGTCCCAAGTGGAGTGGCATACTTATATCCTAGGTCTTTCAGGTTACAATACAATATGCCCCAAATTCTTTTTTGAAAAACTTTTATCTCTGACACAAATCATAATGACAAATCATAATGACACAACAGGCGACGAAGGGGTTGCATATCTGTGGACGAACTAGTTGTAGGAAACACTGAGAACAGGCCAGATGTAGAGTTGTGGACATAGTGCCTCGTATCTCAGTACAGATAAGTCACACGCGGCCGCCACGTGAGTATTCACTGATATCATCCGGCTCCAGCACCGCAAGCACAACCGTAATACGCAGAAAATAGACCTACTTTCTCCGAATAACCGCAACGCTGATGAACAGCAAAGTGGAAAGATATAATGTGTGGGAATACCAAAAAAACTATGCTCACTAACGGGACATCGGTACAATGTGTCGTTCTCCCCCATAATGCATGTACCGGTAGTTTCTTTTCTTTTTTTTTGTCATGAACGTGAACAAACTTACCTGATACAAATTGCACACAGTAATAAACGTTAAAGGCTAGTGTTTAATTTCCGGTAATACTAGGTGGCAATTACCTAACTGTCCATAGATACATAGATGACTTGCATGTATTGCAAGCTCTCATTGGTTGGGTGTCTGGCCGACCTGGTTCCTGGACCCAGTATAACTGTTGCACACCTATCTGCTATCAGTGGTCATTGTCACACTACACCCCGACACATTCGTAGTTTTCGGTTAGTCCACAGAGTGGCGTGGTGAGAAGCATATACCGTTTTAGCCAAGATTCGAGGCAGACGACATTAGACTGAACGTAGTAGGGGTACAATATCGACAGCACAGAGTATAAGGCTATTGTGTACTTGATAACAATGGGGCGAAGGAAGTCAGAGTGTGAGATGTCAACTGATGACAGTGTTCTGGTGAGTTTATCAATTATGCAGTACTTTTAATGAAAACCACTTTTACTTTTATTCATTTCTTTGGGACTGGGCAGGGAACTGTCTCTTGAAATGTCACTGTAACGAATCTTTTTACCGCTCATCACCACATACATACCTCATTGTACATACAACTGACTTCATTTCCTTTCTTTGCATGAATTAAAACATACATGATCTGATATATGTTTGTAGACTAGGGGTTAGATCTGAAAAGGTACATTCAGAGACTTAGACCTATAGATGTTTAGTGTTACGAAGCGTTTGCGTAACCAGAAGGAACTTAAAATCTATATATGTGTTTCAAATACTTCCATAAACTTGAAGAGTTTGAACCAAGGGTAGTCTAATATAACATGACCACATGACATTATACTCAAACAGGCACACGTGACATAGTCAAGTATTATGCACTTCCTATTGCTTCCATATGACCAGGACAAATCAGAATATTCTGTTGATGCATGAACTAGCCCGGATGTGAGTCACTATCTTGAGCACACAACGTGGTAAATTATAATAAAGAACAATACAAAAGAATCCGCGTTAAAAGGCTGGCCTCTTTGAAGTACTTTGAAAGTACGACCTGATAAGGTCAGTAGTGCAGCAATTGAGGTTAGTGGCTGATAACACATAGAGTTAGACATTTAGCTTATCCATGGCTCCTTTGTGTGACGAAGAAAAAGGGCGGACATTTGAATGGTATTTTCATGATCTGAATGGAACTTAAAAGCAATTTCCAAAGTTCCAATCTTGGGGAAGATCAATACCATTACCGACAACCCTAGATTAAAAGAAATTACCATTATGCCATTTTCACATATATACATGTAATCCTTAGTGTTAATGTTCATATTATAATACAGTTAAATGTCAGTTGTGTCTTCTATTGTAGAATATTTGTAATAACCATTCACTGTCTAGTCACATTACAGAGATAATAATTATAATGTATATAACGATCTTCATTTGATTCAATAAATTTTACTTTGTTCTTTCATACAAATATTGGATCCGGGCATAACATAACTATTATTATTAGCACATTTCGTCTGCTATTTGACCCAAGCAGCCTTGCTGGTCTTGTTGTTTTTGACAGAAGCGGCCCTGTGACGGTGTGTCGACGCTGGCGCCGGCGCACGAGCCAATGGAGCAGCAGCATCCGGAACAGCAGATGTGGAGTCAGTTGTCCGGCGAGTTCCGGACCCAGATGACACTCCCCAAGCACATCGTCCCCTCCCAGCGCAAACGCTGCATCCGCTGCCTGACGGGTGAAGGGGTACGATCCGATTTCTTTCTTTGTATTTTCTCTTAGATCTCTCCTCACTGAGGGGTAGATCTTAAAGGCATATCAGACAATTTGACTTGAAAATTAAAACCCATGTCAATTTCCTGCAAATTGAAGAAGATGACCCCCAAGTGTTGTGGAACACATATCTAACTTAAAAATCGGGGGTCATCATGCTAGTTTTTGATTAATAGATCAATGTTATGATAAGTTTATATTGGAATATATAGAAATTCTAAAAAGTATGTCATATTCCTCAAACTTTCAGAGAATATAGTACATATATAGTACTACTTATCTAGGTTTTAAAAACCATAGGTCACCATCCTTGATTTTTAAATAATTGAAGAAAACCATATTTTTCAGTATATTACCTATGTAAATCAAGCAAATGAAAATTGGTCTAATTTACCTATTAAGATTTGATTAACTAGACAAAATGTTAAATTTACTAATGTAGAATTAGAATGAATCCCAAGAAACCAGTTTTGACTAATAATTGACATTATTTAAAAATCACCAGGTGGCGCCACTGAATTGTAGGATATGCCTTTAACTATGTATTATTATGAAGGGACTTTCAAAACCCATGTGACTACTCGTATGCCTTTATGTATTCAAAATAGTGTGTAAGTGTTAGATCTGATCATTTGTCCAGCAATCGCTTTTATATAAAGCTATTGCGTGTTACAATCAATATATTTCCAGCGCTTCTACCACTGAGGACTATTAATTATATCAAGTTCAGTATCTTATATTATCTCATCCCAGTATTTTTCTCCATAGGCTTACCATTAGGAACTCGTACTCAACGGCCGTGAGGTTCGTGTACCCAATACTCAATGGTTAATTTGGTGATTCTTTTCATCAATAAATAGTGTTATACGGGGTGAGATAAAATCAGAAACCCACTCGACGAAAATAACTTGGTCTGCACTCCACCTCGTTTGACCACAGAGTAATTCACTCAGCTTCGCTTCGTGAATTACTCTGCAGTCAAACTCGGTGGAGTACGGACCAAGCTATTTCTATTTCGTGGGTTTCCTTCTAAATACGAATTTAACAATGATTTAGTCCATATATAGTACAATTTATGACATTTTCTCGCGCTTGTTTTTCAGGGTCACATCAATCACATCCTGCAGTAGCCACTGGCCTGATGTCATGACAAGCTATCCATGTTTGAACCACCTCCTGGTATTTTTGACAGCTCAGCATTTTCTCATATAAACAGCCGATTAATTACGTCACTTATTCAATGCAAATCATGCCCTCCGCCTTTTCATATTCAGATGAAGGTAGTGGCTACTCAAGAGTGTTTACTCATTGAAAAACAAAAACAATGTAAAGGATCACTATCCTTGCTTTGATAAAAAAAAAGTACTTCGGGAATCTGGATATATATTATCTAAATATGCAACAGCAGCAATGTGATCCATGTAAACGAGTCAATTGTAATTCGATAAATATGCGTATTAAAGTTCAAGGATATTTTATCATGAATTAACGAGATATTGGTTACTACAAGATACGGATTCACGGTAAATATTGCAGGTGAGTGTCTCAGCAAGTCAGTTGTTGCTATACGGAAGCCTACTGTTTTGTGACTGGAATCTCGATGTCATGTCATACTACGTTGAGCCAAACATTGATATATATTCTACACACTCGTGGTAAATGTGCATTAACATGTCATATTTCAATGAGCCGTTGGCTAATACAGGATGAACTGTTTTCTCATGCCGCAATGAACCATTGAATGATATAAATAATGACGGTGAACATGTTCTCGTGATTACACTCTCAATGGATAGTGTTCCAATCTAAACGGAGTCGATATTTTGTGACGGTTTGCTCCCCTACTACTAATAGGAATGAATAATACGAATTACGATCTTCCAAACATTTGGCATACAGTTGGAGGTTTTAAGAGTGACTATATCATTTAACCACTGAAGGCATGAGTCATAGGAAACATTTGATTTCATTGTTATGGGTATTTCAGGAATTAGGTTGTTATAGAGGGGGGAGGGCAAATTGCATTAGTCGTTAGGATTCATATTGTACCTGTGCATTGTGCGTCAGGTATTATTTTGTAATCTTAGCAAAACTCTTCTTGTTCTCAGATATTGGACAGCGTTCACAAAATGTATATCCACTTGGACTGTTCTGAACCTATTTATTAAATGTAAATGCTATTATAGACATAATTGTAATCAATATCCACATTTTTCACGTTGGTCCAGTTTCAATATATTTAGACAGACCTTCCAAATCGGACTGGATCTTTGCAAGCTGTATGCCTTTGAAAATGATATGCAGAAAAGGATAGTCATAGTTTAAGAAGAATTATTTAGATTATTTAGATTAAGTGTTGAGTGTTCATTAGACTATATCCTATTTTTATCAATTAGTAAAGCTGCGGTTTATGTAGCCTTATCATTTAACCCCCACCCGTGACCTGTTGGTAACGGTCAAGTTCTATTTTATTTATTACATAAGGAAAGTGTATACGAACATTATGTAACTCTGCCAAAAAATGTATATATTAAAGAGACAAGTGTTCATTGGCCTTTTGATACTAGAATGTTTCATATTCCATTCGGAAAGGCAGTATGTTGTCAAAGGTAAACTTTGCATCTTAAACATAATGGTCAAAGAATAGGGAAGATTCAGATGATGTGTATAATTAAGTATACTACACGTATCATGGCTTTATTTACTAGGTTTATATTTGTATGTAGAATGTTATAACTCACGGTTGTTTGGAATATCCCATCTTAGATCTCAATTAAACAGAAAAACATTTGCAGCTGAATGGTTGTGTGTAAATGTATATACTATGTAAGTACCTGTATGTGTTTGTGTGAGACATTAAAAGAAACAACAGGAGATATGCTGTGTCTTATTTGTTGTGCTTTCTATTTGTGTTGATGGCCTATGGCAATATTCAGACATTGGTATAGTTTATGTTATTCAGGTACTAGCAAAAGCCTATGAAGTACAGCGTTTTTATTTCTCAGCCGAAGCGTTCATGCTTTCTGACAATCATAATGGTGTGACGATAGAAAAATAGTGCTTATGAAAAAATAGTGCGCGCCTAAATTAACTATTATCAGAACCACACTTGTCAGAAAAAGGTGGATAATAAATACAATAGACTGGTTTCAGATAAAAGCAGTTGTATACTCATTGGAGTTGCCTCTGTGCAATATACTCGCATGTACTAGGATATTACTATGCGTCAGCTCCTCGGAGTATACAACTGCTTGTATCTCAAGCCAGTCAATAATGTGTATTTATCCTACCCCTAATATAAAATTCCAAAGGCTTATCATTGAGCGTATGTATCTCAAGGTGACTCGTATATGTATATGTATTGTATGCTCCTAGTAGCATGCGAGGCATTAAACACATGTCACTAGTATTAACCAACCAGCTACCAGTACATGAGCTACGAAGTCTGGAAAGGACCTGCAATGGTTGACCGAACGTAAAATCACCCAAACAAACAAACGAAGACACAATTCCGGTTCCATTCATAAAGCACCCATTCATATGTTTTCTAGCATGTGTAGGGGTTGGGTAAGTCGAGTCGTGATGTGTTTGTTCTTCACTAGAGGATGCAGGGCGCCAGTCCCTGCTGAGTGGTGATTCGGCTGAGCCTGTGCACAGAAGTGCCACGGGTGCACCTAGATGATGTAGCTTGGCCTGTAAATAAAGCCGAGTTCGCTGCAGGTCGACAGATTCTTCTGAGTGTTCCTCAGAATGAGCCCCTTGGAGCTTCAGTGGTAGTAGGTTTTTCCGGACCCTTTTGGTGGTTGAGTAAATTCATTTGCTTCAGCTTACAAACTTGCTCCCCCTGCCTTACCTGAAATCTGTGTCAGGGTACTGTACAGGATTACGACTGTAAGCAGACAGCGCAGCTTCCTCTGTTGTTAAGAACTGTACTCAATCTTTGTTTTATTTAAGTTGTCAGTCTGGTTTTGTGTGATTAGGCTATATAGTCATCTGGCTAATATATACCGAAAATCAATGGCACTGACCTCTGTAATTGTCCATAGGGTAACAATGCTATCGCCGGATTAGATACAATCTATCAGAAGGTTGGGTTACTAACCCAGAGGCCAAGGCCAGCGACCGCTACACATGCTACAGGATATTACAAGTGATTCAAACACCATTCTGATATCAACAACGTACATATATTAAAGAAAAAACCAACAAGTTTTGGTCAAAGTCGTCGTTCTCCACGAGTTTGATGTGGAGTGATATGAAAGAGGCGACAGCCGAGTGAATATCACATAGCAGTTGGAGAATGACTTCTTTGACCAAAACGAGTTGCTTTCTGTATTTATCTCACCCCTGTACACATTAAAAGAATGGATGACAAACAGGATATAGACCATGGAGAACGGACTACAATACGCGTAGGGGCATGGAGAACGAGTTCTTAATGTTAAGCCTATGGACGTTTATTCCAGGGGTGAGATAAAGTGTGGGGAGTATGGGTTGCCGGGCTGGTGGTGAAGAAGGACTGCAGCTACTGCACGGCTTCAGGGGCCCTACATCTCTTCCCCCGGAGAATGGTCCTCCGGTGGATGCAGACCTACACCGGAGTACGGTGCTCAGGTGGATGCACGTGGTACATCGGAGTAGGCTCCTTCTGTGGATGCCCCTGACCTTGGGGGCTCCACCTGGAGGGGATGCTGGTGGGCACGACTACACCGGAGTGTGGTCCTCCGGTGGATGCGGACCTGCACCGGAGTACAGGCCTCTGGTGGATGCACATGGTACACTGGAGTAAATTCCTCTGGTGAATGCCCCTTACCTGGGGGCTCCACCTGAGGGGGATGCTGGTGGGCACCATTCTGATATCAACAACGTACATATATAGTGTGGGGAGCATGGGTTGCCGGGCTGGTGGTGAAGAAGGACTGCAGCTACTGCACGGCTTCAGGGGCCCTACATCTCTTCCCCCGGAGAATGGTCCTCCGGTGGATGCAGACCTACACCGGAGTACGGTGCTCAGGTGGATGCACGTGGTACATCGGAGTAGGCTCCTTCTGTGGATGCCCCTTACCTGGGGGGCTCCACCTGGAGGGGATGCTGGTGGGCACGGCTACACCGGAGTGTGGTCCTCCGGTGGATGCGGACCTGCACCGGAGTACAGGCCTCTGGTGGATGCACATGGTACACTGGAGTAAATTCCTCTGGTGGATGCCCCTTACCTGGGGGCTCCACCTGAGGGGGATGCTGGTGGGCACGGCTACACCACCACAGTGTGGTCCTCCAGTGGATACGGACCTACACTGGAGTATGGTCCTCCGGCGGACCATGTCAACCAGAGTAGGTTCCTCCAATGGTTCCTAGTCTTAGGGGCCATGAGAGTTAGCAAGACCAAAAGAGATGATGTCATGCGCGCCTATATAAGGCACCTGAGCATCTGGGGGCATTCTGGCAATCCAGCTCTTGAGGTGCAGACGTCCCTTCACCACCCGGCCTAAGCACACCCTAAAGCCTACATTCCCGGACCAGAAGTCTAATAGATAGGAGTAAAAGATACGAGAGAAACCTTAGCTGGTGTGAGGAGGCTTATGAAATAAAACCCAAGGCATTAACCTTGTGCAACTTTATTCACTCGTTGTGTCATCGCTACAATACATGTATACTCAATGAAATTAAGTTATAATTGCATCATTTCCCATTTAGTTGACACCCGCCGAACCGTGTGCTGGTGGCAGCATCTTGGATTTCACTGTTATACAATTAAGACGACCTGACACCATACGATTATGATTTAAAATGGCGTGTCGCAACCTCATGCATGGTAAACGCCATTAGAATATTAGAAAATGTGTAGGTACTCCAGAAACTCAGATATGATCATCCTTTTCACCACCTTGAAGTGGGCCTGTCACTGAAACAAAACGACTTGTCAGTGAAACATGCTAGTTCAACGATGAAGAATGGTGGCAGAGATCATCTCCACAGTGAACATAGCCTTAGCAGTTGAATGCGGCAGTTATTATTGATAATTGATGAAGTGATTTCTAATATATAAATCCAAACGTAAGGTGTGCTTACTTGCCTTTATGCAGGCCAAGCCTAAGTCTGGACATTGTGATTTCTTTTATCGGGATGTATCAAGCCTAATACTGCTTTCAAGGTCAATGTAAATATTGGTTATATTATGTTTTTCAGTTTCAAATAGGTTAGCAGATTGGCATGACTGTTTAGATTGAATAATCCAGTGTGCTTGTATGAGAGTTGTGGCTTCCTCTCATAGACGACCTGACACAGGACAATTATGATTTAAGATGACTGTTTAGATTGAATAATCCAGTGTGATTCGTTTTGGTATAGCCGCCGAATGCCACTCATGGAGTTTTGGCTAGATATTTTACTCTGCCCAAACTCAATTCGTGGCATACGGCAGCATATATATTAAAGGTTGTCCCATATCGTTCCAGAGGCAATTACTTATCGCTAGTTCTTGATGGGCTTGTCCACAAATTGATATATCTGCTATCCACACATTACATAGTAAACGATTATTGAATAAATACAGATAAGACATTGAACATCGGAAATATTATGTAGTGTAGTATACAGACCTTTCACTACATATTATGTGCTGCCATCTAGTGACTTATTGTTATGTGTTTTACCCTGCCATCTAGTGGTAATAAACAGAGATCAGGACTTGCAAAACAATGCCTAGTTCCTGCCTAGATCATCTCACCAACTAGAGCCAATTACTCTACACACCCACATCATTAAAATGGCGATGAGGATGGGATGGAATGAACAAAGACTCTGTAGGTACCAGCCCGGCTGTTCAATAAGGCCGCCTTCTCTCAAAATTTGACCATCCAAATCTGTGAGTGATAATAGAGGAAAGGGAGGGTCCCAACCAAAGAGAAAGCAATTGACCCTTTCCCTGCAGCACCCAGTTTAGGCACTTACCTAATTTTAAAGACTTAGTTCTATGCACTCTCGTTCTATGGAAAGATCTTGCAAAACTGATTGATTTTGCTTTTTGAATGAAGTCTTTATGCCAATTTAAAGCAAAGTTATGGCCATTCAAAGACCTGGAATTCAGCCTATCGTTCTGCCACAATTAACCATAGTTAAGAGTTTAATTGTGATTCAAATTTTGTGATCCACCAAGTTGGTATCAAGAGTCATTTAATAACTTAAAATGCCTATTTCTCATAAACTATTGAAGCTAGAAATATGATTTAAAAAGTGGATTGAAGGTCATGACAAGGTGGATGTGACCATGCATGAGATGACCTTTTCCAAGGTCAAGGTCATTTTAAGGTCAAAGGTCAATTTTGGTATGGTATATGTGAGGATGTTGGGGCTGCTTATAAAACATAGTGGGCCATGTCTAAATTGAAATGTTAAGGCATATTCTATACCATTTTTAACCGTAGAACATGTGCAAACTAGTTATTTTTATGAGCAACTTGATCTTCGTACCATAAAATGCCTCTAAAGTTGGGCTTTAATTTCACTTGACCAAACCCTTATTTTTTTCTCAACTAATCATTGATATCTTATATGCATGTGATAGATCTCATCAAGCCCTTTAATATGACACCCTAATTGCCTTGATATTCCAATAAATAGCTACAGAATCGACCTTTGAAGATAGGTGAGGTAAAAGGTTTCCTTCAAAGGGTTGATCACAATATGAGCGGCCGCGGCGGCCAGACCCGCGAACGGGAGTTATGTAAGTGCCTACCCAGTTCCCCTTTTCAGCATTACGTGGCAGGCATTGCCTGCCCAAACAACCTTGCTATGGCAGGCACCTATTTTATGAAATAGCAATATCATGTGATGTGTCATGTGATTTAAGTAATTTACAAAACTCTCTACCAATATGTGATGAGACTGCATAAATTGTGGGCAGCATGTGATTTGCCAACCAAACTTTGGATGAAAGGGCTCGCTGATCTTACCATGACATTGGATGAACTCATAAAAATGGGAAATGCAATGGATCATGCCATGGAGTATGCTAAGGGCATCAAAGGCAAAACCGAAACAACCATCAACAAAATGACAACCAGAGGGTGCAACAATCACAACCAGAGAGGCAACTACCGCAGATGATCCCGAACACCAGAGTAACAAGTGCAGCCAACCAGCCAGCAACAACACGGAACTGAAGACAACCTGAACCTGAAGCTCAACAAAGAGGCCGTTATAGCGAATGGTGTCACTGACTCTGCAACCAAATCGATCGAGGAGGAATTTGAAGACAGATTCAGTGGACTAGGAAAGGTCAGAGGAGTACAGGTTCAACTACACCTTCATCTCACCAACTAGAGCCAATTACTCCACAATTACCACACGCTCACATCATTACAATATACAACTGCTTTTTAAATTTCATCAAATCAAAAGAAATTCTATGTGTATTGTAAACAGAACATTGCATCTATCAACTTGAATTCTATATATGCATTGGTGAGTTACATGCTGATGCCATTGTTTTAAAGTATGATGGTGTGGTAATGTCGTACGTGAGAATGCGACAACTTGGCCATAGCACTGACCCATATTGCTTAATTTGGATAGATGTGTTTGTATCATATAGGCAACATGTTTCTTGTATTAATACATGCTGGTGCCGCTAGCTGATATGTCAGTTTTTCTACATGGGATGAATCATCTCATGGGATTAATCATCTAAACAATTGACATACGCTTAATGCGGCTATTCCACCAAAAAGGCTCTCAGCAGGTGGGTTTTTGCACTCCAGCCGACATCTGGCTTGATGTTATGAAAGTGTATGGCACGCTCTGTGGCAAAGATTGCTCCCAGAGAGCCAAAACTGTCAGAATTTTCGGTCTCTGGCGCTTACCGTGGCCGGGCATTCCATGTTGACGGTGTGTGTCGCGGTTTATACGGGCGAGCGGTCAACGCGCCCCCGGGAAACAGCTCTCGGCGTGCTCTCGGCTTCACTCTCAGTGTAGTTCTTGGCACACCAGTGGCCTGCCGGGAGCTTAAAATCAAATGAAACAGTTTTCCGCCAGTTGCGCTTTGCGTGGGAGGTTGCGCTTATAACGCCCGGCCGTCCGGTCGACCTTCATGGTGGTTATCACTATATTTTGGTGGAACATCTCCAAAATGGACTATTGGCCAGCGCCTGGCGACCACCAACAGGTCAGCCGATTCTGCCCAGCGACAGGGTTTTGCAGGCACAGGGAGAGGACGGCCCTTGGTGGCGGCCGGCCGTGAGGGGCCTATGAGCTCTCATAGGCCTGTATGGACGTTGCTGGCCCATTTTGCGCATTGGCGGTGATGATTTGCTTGGTAGAAGAGCAAAGAAAGTCTGCCTGGCCAGCGGCTGGTGGTGCTGGGTCCTCATCCCCTTGCCAGCTGGCCGGCCATGCCTACAGCCTACTTTGCCACTCCTTCACCATGATGGCTGGCAGCTTAAAGGTTTAATTGTACAAGGCCAGCCAGGAACTGTTTCAACTAATTCATAGCACAGGCCGGCCGGTGTGACGCAAGATTTTGTTATTATTGCCCACTCAATACGCACATGCTCTTCTGGTCAGATAGACTATTGGACGTACTAGTTTTACAACATACAAGTTAGTAGGAAATATGTTTTATTTCTCCTATAATAGGCTCTTAAATGTTGTGAAATTATGTTATTATGTTCATTATGATGTTCTTAATTTCGGCAAATTGCACTAAAACTTCTAACAGAGATTACACTAAATCCTGACAACCTAGGGAGTCGAGCGCCGATGAATTTCTCACTATCCAATCGTGGACTTCAACACTGCACATGTTCGCACATGCTCACCAGATACTAGTGGGCGATAAATATAGAATCTTGCAGGGTAACCAAATTTCACATCACACAAGCAATTTCGCATCACACCAGCAATTTCGCATCACACCGGCAACGAGCTGTTCAGCCTCTTGGTCGCCTAGCCTCCTCATGGTGCAGACCGGATATGCTAGCATTCAAGCATAATGAAAGTGACCGGGGTGGGGAGTTCAGTGGTAAAGAGCACTGGACTATGTTGATTTGAGTCCCACTGCAGCCACTTTTCTCCTTCACCCCAAGCAGTAGTAGATTTACAAGGCCAGCTATATCAAAAGGCAATCCTTTGCATACCATGTCTATGTAGTGTGGGAAGTAAAAGAACTCTCACCTCGGTAAATGTGTAGGGGTGAAATTTCCACCTACATTCATCTCATAGATTTGGTCAAACCCAAAGTAAGTCTAATTGAACAAATTGGACAATAAACTACCCAAACAAACAAACACCAGCAACGCCGGGAGCTTTGCCAGCACCAGCATTGACATATTGCCACCTATACCACAACAGATGGTGTCAACATGAATGGGCGGCCGCTAACCTGCAACCAGAGACCGAAAGTTCAGACATTTTTTTAATTTTTAGCAGGATTCTAGCACCAGAGTGTGCTATACTCATTCATAACATCATCATTTATCTTTATGTACCTTCATTGTGAATTAATTAAAAATTGATTGTTAATTTTCGAGGCAACCACAGAACTACTATTGCGAGGCAAGCACGGTGCGGTCTTATATAAGCGCCACTTCTACAAGCGTCACCACTTTCACTCATGCAGTGACCGACGCACGCAGACTTTCACACACCTTCCTACCATGAGTAGCGACAGCAGAGGACGAAGGGCAAAGACCCGGCACCGTGAAGAAGATAGCGAAAGGCCGATAATGGCGTCAGGCACACAGGAAAATAAATCCACACTATCCGCAATCACAAATTACTTAAATTATATCTACCAACATGTAAATGAAAATAGTATTACCTCACTATTCCTGGACTTCTCCAAAGCCTTCGACACTATCTCCCACAAAATACTCCTCCACAAACTATATAATACCGGACTAAATAATATGACTTGCTCATGGTTTGCAAGTTATCTACAAAATCGACAACAACAAACTAACCTAAATGACAAGCTATCCTCAATACTCCCCCTAACCTATGGTGTCCCCCAAGGGTCCGTTTTGGGCCCGACCTTGTTTATATTGTATATAAATGATATACTTAATGGTTTACAACATATTGAATGTGAAACAGTACTTTATCCTACCCCTAATATAAAATCCCATAGGTTTAACATTGGGTTTCCGTATGCCACGCTGACTGGCATACGGAGTTTTATATGCCACTAGTGGCATACAGCATTGTTATCACGTAATATTCCAAAATCGAGGAGATAGGGTAGGATAAAATCAAAACCTGATTCGTTTTAATCTTGACCATCGCATTCCACTCCTGAACTTTTGGCTCCGGACTTCACTCGGCTTCGCCTCATGAAGTCACTTTGCCAAACTCCAGTCGTGGAATACGGTGGCCAAGATTAAACCTCATCCAGTTTTACGATAGTATGCGGATGACGCAGTTATTTCAACAAAAACTAAACAAGATATGCAAAAAGTTATCCCTATAGTGACAACTTGGTGTGCTAACAATCTGCTAACCTTGAATGAAAAAAAGACCCAATGGATGAACTTTAAATGTAATCTAAATGCCCCAACAGACAATCTCATTATTAATAATAACCCCCTAGAGCAAGTCAACAAATTCAAATATTTAGGCCTAACCATTGACACTAGGCTGAATTTTGTGGCACACAGGAAAGCTATGATATTAAAAGTCAAACATAAAATATACCTTTTAAACAAAATAAGAAACCTAATAGACCAAAACACAGCTTTACAAATCTATAAGACAACAATACTCCCTTATCTGGACTACGGAGACTTCCTATATGATAATAGCACCCGATCAATGGAGGACGAATTGCAAAAACTACAAAATAGGATTCTCAGAATTGTTTATAAAGTAAAACTAGAGCCCAACCCTAAGTTTACTACAGAACAAATGCACATAAATGCTAAATTATTTACCCTTAAGCAAAGAAGGGACATACACTTGTTAAATTATGCATTTACCTTAACCAAAAAAGCCGACATGGTTGATACTCGTAATCTACCACTCAGGAGGAAACATGGACTCCTACTCATACAACCACCCTTAAAAGGCCCAGTCTTCAATTCCTCATTTCATGTTCGCAGTATCTCATCTTGGAACAATCTAAAGGAAGTCTATACGACCATAACAGATAAAAATAAATTTAAAATACATATTAAACGTAATTACACTGACTGCTTCATGGACTAGTCAGCTTGTGTTGCAACTGACTACACAGTACGAACTCCATAACGAACTAGTAAGCACATCCCTTCCCCTACTCTATCACAATACTTCTCCACTCCATTGACACAGAATATTCTGGTACCTTAAAAAACTTTAGAGGTAGATTGTGTTTCAACTACCAATATGAAGTGGCTTGCGTTGCAACTACTTACCTCTGGATCATATTAAACAGTGGATTGTGTTGCAACCACTGACATTGGTGACCACATGTATATACCTGAGGTAGAAATAAAGCCAACCTTTTTTGGTGCTGGTTTATCCAGGCTGCCATTGTGATAAGAGCTAAAACTGTTTACTCACTTGAGTCTGTATAATGCAGGATTTTAGTCCAACAGAGAAAATAGAAACCATTTCATCCCATCACATTACTAAGAATCCCTTGAGACCTGTGGTCAACTACTCAGTCAACAATCATATAAATCTCGTTTTCTACTTCTGAACCTGAGGGACCAGGCGGAAGAACGGCTACGCCGAGCCTGGACATCATGCAAATGTATTTGATGAAAACCCTAATAAACTTGACCAAAAAAAAAAAAAAAAAAGCTCACAGCCAAAGAAAAAGGTAACGATGGCGAGTAATGCGAAGGACATTGCGGATCTGCGAGAGCAGATAGGCGAGGTGGTGGCATTACTCAAAGAAAGCTGGGAGGCGCGAAAAAACGAACAAAGCAAAGAAAAACGACTCAGTCGTCAGCGGGAGCGGTCAACCAGCAGAAGCGTCAGCCGTGCAAGCCGGAGGGGGAGCTCAGGTAGCTCACACGGTTCGCGGCACTCCGACCAGAGCAGCGAGGGCTCGGGCGGGCACTCACCACGGTCAAGCACTCAGCAGAGAGGGCGACGGCGGCAGGCGTCTTCAACTTCCAACACGGGCAGTCATTCGCGCAGCCGGAGGGAGCGAAGCAGGCCCCACGGAACGCGGCCACGCAGCGAGACAAGGCAGCACACAGACGCCCGGTCGTTATTACGCGATGGGGACCTCACCGACCGAGTCGCTAAGTTTCTGGCAGAAACAAAGATCAGTGGACATGACCAAGGTAAAAAATTGTTTTTTCCCCATGCTTACATGCAGAGAGGTAGAAAGAAGGATAAAGTATCGTTGGGCGAGGTTGTACTCCCAGAGCTCATTTGGGGCCTCTTACAGGTTAAAAAGAGTAACAAAGGTGATAAACGAGTGTGTAAAGCCATTGATGTTCACATTGAAGAGGTTGTGGAAGATGCCATGATGTATCCCTATGACAATGTACGCACCTTTTCAGAGGAGGTATGCTCGAGGGTCAATGATGGCCGCATAGCATGGTATGACAGGTATGAGATTGATAAACTTCGCTTAAGAATATCCCAGAAAGGTGAAGCACCACAACAAAGTCACAAAGAAAGTAGAAATGACGCCTTTAAACTGTCGCCAGAACTCGCTAACGCGAAACCGGCCCCACCATGCCGGCAGTTCAACGACAGCAGCTGTACAGAAAATGGCGACCACGTGAGCAATGGCTACCGCCACCTCCACGTGTGTAGCCATTGTATTTGGGCAAAATGTACGCCGTTAGGCCATAGCGAGAGAGAGTGTAGGATAAAGAAGGCTAAGCAGGAGAGAAAAGGAAGGCAGGAGAAGGAAGTAACAAAAAAGGATTTTTAGATGCACTTTTACCGTTGGGTTCGCCCAGTGCATCAGAAATCAAGGTTAAAAGGCAAGAAAGCCAAAGAAAAAGGTACGCTGCAAGCAGCAAAGGTATGGCGGTCGTAGCAACCGCCCAGGTACACTATGGTGAAGGTGCGCAAAACAGCACCGGTAACGCAAAAGCACACGGTGACGCTAACAAACATGCCGGAAGCGACCGGGGCGCTGAGGCAAGCGCCTCTCGGCACGCACCGTTCATAAAAGAAAAATGGCCCTGACCGACCGAGTCGGCAAAAATCGCGGCACACGAGGTAATGACAAGGTATGAGGAGGTTAAAAAGTTTAATCGCCCGAATTATCTAGGAGTGAGAGTTCCCATTCCGTCAGGAATGATTTGCGATAATTGGGACAAAATGCTGAAGAATACAACGATAACGAGGTTGCGACGTTCATCCGGTATGGCTGGCCGATAGCCTTTACCGGTGAATTTGTCCCTACCAGCACAGAACATAACCACCCCTCTGGGAGGGCCTATTCGAGTCAGGTCGCGGAATTCATAGCGAAAGAACGCGATCTCGGCGCGATTATCGGCCCCTTCAGAGAGAAACCTTTGTCCCCTGGACCCAGGTCAGTCCCATCATGACAAGACCCAAAAAGGCGGAAGGGGAAAGGAGGGTTATCGTTGACTTCTCCTACCCCAAAGACCGCTCGGTCAACGACGGCATACCCAAAGGTGTTTTTGAAGGCAAGGATATGGCGTTATAAACTACCCACAGTCCCCGATATGACTCGTGAGGTAGAAAAGGCCGGTCCAGGTTGCTACCTTTGGAAGTGCGATCTTGAAAGAGCGTATAGGCAACTCAGAACAGACCCCCTAGCCTATCCCCTCACCGGTATAAAGCACGAAAATCGCTACTATATCGACATATGCATCGCCTGGGGCTGCAGAGCATCAGGAATGATCCAACAGAGAGTCTCTGAAGCGATATGTTACTTGGTAAAAAAGAAAGATCATCATGTAATCGCTTACGTGGACGATTTTGGGGGAGTTGAGAGAACGCACACGAAAGCGACCGCGGCTTATGACGAGTTCCATAATGTCTGCGATTGCCTGGGTGTCACAATTGCCCCGAAAAAATCAGTACGTCCCACCCAGTGTATCGAATGGTTAGGCTATACGATTGATACCCAGGCTATGGTGGTCTCGATACCCAAGAAAAAGCTAGACGAAGTAATCGCCATATGTGAAAACTGGACCGACAAAGAAACGGCCACTAAAAAAGACCTGCAAAGTCTGGTCGGTAAATTAGCTCACATTAGGGTCCTTGACACGTTACGTCTGGCTCACAAGGTTGCAAAGGTCAAGGTCAGCAAAGACCTAATCAAAGATGTACAATGGTTCTCTGAATTCGCTCACATTTTCAACGGCACGCTTCTCTTACGGCCACTTCTAAATCAGTAACATGATCTACAAACGTGACCCAATTTATTATAGTTATGCGAGCTGCAGAAATGGGGTTGCAGGGTAAAACCTGTATAGGGAATTTGAGTTTCTGACTGATTCTTTTAATACATAATGAAGGAAATGTGTCAATGTAGCACGTTTAATAAGATTTGAAAAAATAGATAGATCACTTACAGGAGGGATACCGATTTATACATGGGCTCTATGGAAAGGTATTGAGCTGCTCTATACCATAATTACCTACTATATCTAAAATGGTAGAATTTCGTCGAATCCGCTTGAAGTTGCTCCCGTACATAGAGACATAGCGAACCCGACCTCGGCCTGGAGATTGAAGGGCCACGAGAGTGAGATTCTCGTGCAGTTTTAAACTGTAAACTGCTACTCTTTTTTGTATTTCTATACTCAAACATACGTTTTCTCTTATGATTCATTTTGAGCGATGCCGAAATAAAAGTTTAGTATTGTAGTTTTCTGATTAGACTGGTTCCCTGCCCATATGAATAAGGGGCAGGTAACGGGTTCCACAGGCATGACCTTCAACCTTGGCTGGTGCCCGCCTGTGACTAGGGGATACCCCAGGAACCAGCCAAGTGGTTTGGCTGGTATCCGCTTTTTATACACCTATAGCTCCGCCGAGCCCTCTAGTGGACTACCGGGGAACCAGGAGGCGTTACCAATAATGCACTATAAAAATGGAACCCGTTACCTGGCCTATAGTCTAACTAGGCCAGGCTTCCAGGCTATTTTCTGATCTACTTTTCTCGTGAGAAACCAATGAGATCGCAAGATTTCGCTGGTAGCCCTTTCGCAACACTGCTGGCTCCCCCACCCACCACCAGCCTAAGTATTTGTCTGGATCTGTGGAGCAGTCGGCAGAGTGTCAGGCTGGAAATGCGGGTGATAGGGGTTCGAACCCCGCTATTGGCTGTTGGGTAAATCATTTTTCAAATTTTTCACCTCTAACTCGGACTTACACTGGCCACCAGACCAGACGTTTGCTACGCACGTTAAGTCATAGCTCAGCGCAGACAGGGGTTGGTCACAGAGTAAATAGATCTCTCTACTCTGTGGGTTGGTTGCCAATACAACTCAGACTCGACGAAGTCGCTAGTAGCTAACTAAAATCTGTGATTTCTGATATAAGTTCCACTATGATAAATTGGGTCACAAGTTCTTTTTCTGCAATTCACCTCTTGCATATAAGTGTGGCGCGGCAGTCACCGTGAGGACGGGTTGCGCTGGTTCTTTGTTACATAATCTACACCGCCCAAGTATCCCTGAAAGGTGCCGGATTCACCAGGGTCAGGAACTACCTTCATAGGCCCGGTGTACTTACTGGTGTTGATGTTGTATACATATCATGTGGGATTACAGAAATAACGACCAAGTATATGCATATAGGTCTTGTTTCACTTCGCCGTGAATCATCTTCGGAATTCCTGGAAAGGGTAACTCAAGTGTGTCTTGCCATACAGAGGGACGTCAGTGACATGTCTCCTAATACGAAGGTAGTTTTCACAACTTGTTATGCAATGGATGTCACTGTGTATAATAGAGGAAATTGAATATATACTCGTCAGCAGCAGGAAATAATTGACAGATGTCTAGATCTCTCTGCAGAACTGGGGAGAATCAATGACAGGTTGAACCTGTATACACCCCGTATTCACCACGCCCTGCACAGGTTCAGAAGTTCTACGCGCACGTACACACATTCACTGTACCGTCTGAGAGATGGATGTCACCCAACAGGTCAATTAGTGAGCAAGTGATTTTGATTCTGATTTTGATTTAGATTTAGATTTAGATTTTGACTTTGATTTTGTATGTTAATATTGATTTTTGTTTTTTGGTACATTATTATGTAGAGCTGTGTGGAGCGGCACGCAAATAATTTGCTTAAACCTAATATGGTTCACCACCTGGGGTTAGCGAGACATAGCATCTCAAAGGCTAACCTCGGTGTCTTAATTCTCTGGCTAGCCTAGTTTATGCTCGCCCGTGAATTCATAAATACATCCATTATCATTATCATTTCTAACATTGTTTACGGTATTGTATCTGCTTATACTGGTATTATATGTAAAATGTGGATTATTTACTGCAAAAACTTATTATTTTATAATGGAGACCGGAAAAATACGTCATAAACTGAGGTTTGGGTTCCTGAATGTAAGAAGTATACTAAAACATCTAGATCAAATTAGACTGTTATACACTGATGTGAATATAATGTGTTTTGGGGAAACATGGTTATCTGAAAATGTTACAAACGACATGATATACCTGCCCGGGAAAACAATTTTTAGGCTAGACTGTAATTTGGGGGTGGGAGGTGGATTATGTTGTTTCATGAATAATTCAATTGCTAAATATTGTAGGATGAGCACTATACATTGCGTAACAAACCGAGAATATGAATTATTAGTTCTAGAAATAGAGAAACCAAGTTGTAAGAAAATGTTAGTAATTGTTTACTATAAACATCCAAAAACGTCCGCAACAGTTTTCTTTAATGTAATTCAAAATGTACTAAATGATCCCCAGTTTAAGAACATGGAAAATGGCTATTGGGAGATGATAATCTAAACACAATTAGTAGAAGTAGTAAAGATTAAAGTGAGCATTTAAGAAATGTTTGTCATGAAAATGGATTTAAGAACCTTATATCAGGGGTAACGAGACCATGTTCGAAAACCTGTCTGGATCATATACTGACTAATTCTTTTGATGTACTGACTCAAAACATAGATGATAATTTACTGAGTGATCATTTAGCTGTCTTAGTTACACGATCGTTTAAGGAGGTATTGAAACCAAAATGTGAATTTAAAGGGAGGTCATATCGTAAGTTTTGTTTGAACGATTTTCAGGAACATTTATTGAAATATGATTGGACTACATTCTACAGTACCGCCGACCCCAATTGCCAATGGCAGATCATGCTTGACAATATTACGTCGTACTTGGACTCTGTATGCCCGGTATCACACATGAAATTTAAAAAGACCAAGGAACCTTGGATGACAGATTACATATTGGATCTTATGATTCAACGTAGGGACTCTGTAAAATTGTTAAAAAAACATGATACCAGTGTATTGCTCAGTAGAGTAAAGGAGATAAAAAGGAGAATAGATGTAGAAATTCGAAAGGCGAAAGCCTGTTATTGGGAAGATTTAATAGAAGACACTAGATCATGTCCGAGGAAATTTTGGAGGAATGTGAAAGGTATATATGAGCCGAAAGTAACGAATAGTCCAGATGGTTTATTAGATGACAATAACACTCCTATGTATGGCCTGGACCTAGCTAACAAAATGAATGCTTTTTATGTATCGATCGGCGATTCTTCGTCGGAAAGTAATGGTATTACTGATCATAATGAGGGTAAGGACAATAATCGGTATAATGCTGAGCAAATTAATATTGTTAATCGAAATGATGTACCTGTTTTAATGAAACCTGATGTCGACTTGGGATATTTATTTAAATTGTTGAAAGAGGTTAATATACATAAATCAAGTGGTATTGAGTTTATAAATTCAAAAACTTTAAAAGAAGCTTTTATGATTCTGATACATCAGATGTTATGCCTGTTCCAAAACTGTATTACACGAAGTTGTTTCCCTAAGGCATGGGCATTGGCAGAAGTTGTCCCAATCCCTAAAGGACCAACACAGACTGAGATGGGTGACTGGCGGCCAATATCATTATTGCCACTACCAGGCAAATTATTAGAGCGTATTCTACACAAAACAGTTAGTACACATTTGGAAAATGAAAAATTATTGAATCCAGCTCAGTATGGGTTTCGGTCCAAACTTGGAACCACCGATGCGGTTATAAATCTGACTCAAGATCTTTATGAGCATAGAGACCTTGGTCAGATAACGGTCTGTGCCTTTGTGGACTTCAGCAAAGCCTTTAACAGAGTCGATCATAGAATCCTCTGTCGTAAATTGGAGCATTTGTATTTGGGGGTGGGTCTCGTAGACTGGTTTAAATCTTACCTGAAATTTAGAACGCAAAGGGTACGTATAGACAATTCGTTGTCTGACAGCTTAAGTATTAGTGCGGGTGTACCGCAAGGCAGCATCCTGGGACCTCTGCTATTTAATTGTTACATAAATGACATTATGTATGAACCGTTCGTCTCCAAACAGATTTTCTATGCGGATGATTTAGTCCTTTATCATTCAACACAAAATGTAAATGAGTCAGTAAAAATTCTACAAAGTGATCTGGAAAAGTTGGAGCAGTGGTGTACAAGAAATAATATGAAAATTAATACAGGGAAAACGAAAATTTGTTTATATGGTTCGAAATTAGCGTTAGGTAAAGTGGCAGTAGAGCCAAAGGTATTGGTGGGGGGAAATATTTTACCAGTATGTAAGAATTTTAATTACCTGGGTATACAGATAGATAGTGAGTTAAGTTGGGAGAACTGCGTAAAAGGCACCATTAAGCGAGTAAATTATAGATTATTTAGATTAGCAAGAATACGAAGCTTAATTAACCGTAACATTGCTCTTGAAATTTATAAAAAATTAATAGCCCCCTTATTTGACTACGGAAGTTACTTTGTTCTAGGAGCTAATAAATCTTATCGATCAAAATTACAAAGACTACAAAACAGGGGTCTCAGGATCTGCACGAAAACAACTGTCAGGGAAAAAGGTATTCAGGCCCTACACAGGGAATGTAGTGTACAGTTCCTGGAAGAGAGAATGAAATATCTGATGTATGTCTACATGTACAAGTTCACTAGGTGTTTAGTATCGACTGACAACCCACGCACACGTAATGAGCACAAGGTTTGTATAAAAATGAGGAGGCCGAACACGAGTTTCTTTAGAAAGAGCCCGATTTACAGAGGAATGATTTCCTGGAATGAGCTGGGAGAAAACTTACATCGTAGTAGTGTTGGCACGTTTAAGAAAGAGATAAAACATCTGTTGTACTAGTAGTATGGGACAAACAATGATCATTTCATGATTCATGTCGATCGTTATCACCCTGCCTTCTAGGCATGTATATATTTGTATTTTTTGAACCAGACCTGTTGTAGTTCTCAAACTATGTAAAATGGTTATAGAGGTGTACGTTACCTGTCAACACAGTTGTCACCTATGCTTTCTTATGGCGCAAATAAAAAAAGTAATAAAAAAAAAAGTATCAGCTCAGCCCGGAGACTCCAAATCGAGGCAAGCGCTGCGGAAGTGAGGCCAGTAACGTGGCGTGGGTACTAAAATTATATAGCAGGGGTCGTGCAGGAGCCTTTAAAACATTTATTTTGGGAATTGAGCCTTTAAAACTTTCATTAACGATATTGAGCCTTTAAAAGCCTTTATCGTCAGGTCTGAACCTTTATTCTATTTAACATAGAACTATTCTGTTATGAAACCAGTATTCTTTTCACTTGAATCCTTCATGAAATGAAAACTGAAAGGAAATGAGAGGCCAAGTTCAGTTTTCTCCAAGTTTTAAATTAAATTAAATCACTGTGAAGACAGGAAGGTAATATGTTTAAATATTTTTTACCTAACAAATTCCGATGTTCAAGCTATCACAGAAAATCTTAGCAAAGGTATAGGTATATTGATAGGTATACCAAGAAATAGACCAGAGTCTTTGCTTTCTAACAATGTTTTATTTATAAAGATCAGTCTGTTATTCACAACACAAGAACAATTTTCATTTTCCAGGTTAGAAAAAATAGGTTTTTCCATATCAAACGCTCAGGAGTTAGGTTGCAAGCCTCTTTTTTGTGTGACCTACTTTGGCGGCCATTACAAGAGGGCGCTAGTGTGCAAGTCCTGAATCCAGGGGGCCGTTTCACTAGAAGCCTCACTGTTGGCAACAGTGCCACCACAGCGACAGTGTGCGTTTCATAAGAAGGTGGAGTCAAGTGTGAACGCGAGCCAGGTAAGGAGTGAGACCAACAGTGAGAGAGTGCGTTTCACTAGAAAATTAGGTCTCACTGTACCTATCACTGTTGGGGCACTATTAGCGACAGGGTAGACCATGTCGTTGTTGGTTTAAAGCTTTGTTTATGTCAGAGGAGGGCATGGTTTCACCCAAGTTAGTAAGAGTTAGGCAATGAAATTTTTACACGAGTAAGGTATACATATAACCTATTATCATACCAAATATGGAGAAAATCGGCTGCACCGGTCCGAAGATATCGGCGTTTGAATTTTGTCATAGCAAATACTGCTCTGGTGGCCAGTGTAGAGAACTTTCCGCCAGCCTCCGAGGAGAGACAAAAAGAACAGCCGAAACCCAGCCGCACTACGGAGGGAGTGAAAAAGAACAGCGACCAATGCAAACGCACGGAGGGAGTGAAAAATTCAAACGCTGATATCTTCGGAACGGTCCAATGGGAAGCCTGGGAAATCCTCTATATACACACAGTGAGGTTTGACAGCACAGCGAGACCCTGTGCTCACTAAGTGCACTATGCTGTAAAAGATGCCAACAGTGAGAGTTTGTGCCACCTCAACAGTGAGAGCACTGATGAAACAGGATCTTGTCATTGTCACAGTTGGTATCGCTGTTGCTGGCACTGTTGCAGTCCTAGCTCTTGCTTTTACTACCCCACTAGTGAAACGGCCCCCAGAGTCTCGATCATCAGAATTATTTATATTAGTCTGTCATTTTATTTTGCACGCCCGTAAATCCACATTAGTTTGTAATTGTATTTCCTCAGAAAATACTAGTATACTCGAACAAATTTGTTAAAACCATAAAAAAATGTAAATTGTAGACATATTCTGTTTAAATATTGTACTCGGATACTGTTTAACTTTTCATCATATATGTTGTTTTCTTGTTTGTTTAATTCACACATAGCCTCATCATGAGTTCCTGTCCGTTGGCTGATTATGACAGTAACATTAAATTATGTCACGTACATTAAATTCTGATATAAACTCGCACACAATCTGACCATAATCCAAGGCATATTTGGTAAAAACCCTTGTCTATTTCCATTAGAATCTAGTAAGGTATCTGGAACATAGAAATACTGTTAGAATTATGCAAAAGAGGTTTCATTCCATCACTCCTTGATTCGAGGGGGAAAACAGCTTATTCTTTCTTTTATATTTTCACCATCTTTATGAAAACCAGCATCATTATATTGTAAAAGATTAAGCTGCACGAAGAAACAGTTGGAGGAACCGAAGATATTAGGCGGTCGTGAGTGTATGTGAAATTCTGGTTGGTATCAATCCACACACCATCTTCCAAGGAAACAGAAACACTAACTGAAAAAGATCCATCTGAAGCCTGATCTTGGGCAGGTGCCTCGCATACCAAATGACTATTAGATATGTAAACTACATCACTCTCCTTCTCTCCGAACTTGCACTTGGCCTTTTTGTTTTGACACAGGAGGGAAATAGTTTTGTCAAACATCCTTCCAAATACATGCACTTTGGTTCCTCCACTCTTTAGTCCTTCCCTGGGTAAGAGTCTTCCAACGAAAGGAATTTCGCTATAGGTCTTACCACAAGCAATGGTTTTAGTGTCGGCAATATATTTGTTCCAAGCATCTCCGAATTTCGTCATCGCTGCTGCCTTCTCATCATTGGACATACCACTGTAGTTGAGGGCACGCATAGATAGTTGTTTCATCTCATTCAGATCCAATCCCCAAGCCATGAAAATAGCGTACCAGTCTAACGTGAAGTGGTCATATCCAAAGGTTCCCGGGTCGTCAGATCCTAACACAACGGGGACACCGTTTCGGATATAGTTAATAGCTGGATGGTTTCTCAGGTCTGCAATATAACCAAGGATCTGATTGCTAAGTGGACAGATCTCTACAGCCACATCTTGTTTTTTCAGTAATTGTATTAGGTAGGGATGCTTGATATATCCAAGTCCATGTCCAACTCTCTTCGAGCCGAGGAGTATTGCTTCGTATGCGTTTTGGATGGTAGCCACAGGGTCCTCCTCGAACGTGCTAGCAATTAGATCTTTCGGCCAGTTGGTTTCTGCAGTGTGTTGGTAGAATGGTATCTTGCTTTCTTTGGTGTTTTCATCATACTGGTTCATAAATTCCTTCAGGAAGAAGATATGGGATTTTCCAGCATCCTCTTCACCAACCATGTCAAAGCCCAAAAGGTGGTCAGGATATTTCTTGTGCAGCCTTATTGCGTTTTCCATATTTGTTTCCATTGCATCTTCGCTAACCTTTCGTGAGCTGTATGTGATACGCTTATGTCCAATAAATGAAGGGTTATCTTCAATAAACTTAGCAACAACTTCCAATGTTATGTTAATCTCCAGTTCACCAAGTTCATGTTCGTTTTCTAGTTTCACGATGCCGTTGTTTTCAGTGACGTTTGGATCCACCCTGTACATGCTATATCCACCCACACCCTTTCTTGTTTCCAGGTACTGGACCCCTTCGTCAAGGTTCTTCTGATACATTGCCTTCAGATATTCCTTTTTGATCTCAATATTGTCAATCAGTACACTCGCCCTGCCCCACAAAGGGCCCATCTCAAGCCATCGCTGACCACTGTTTGTTGGATTAGCACGGGCAAAGTCTGACATAACACCTAGCAGGGTCTGATGCTGAAGAATATCTTCTAGCGTGTAGTTTGAACCTTTGACCTTGATCCACCTATCACCGTCTGGAGATTCCTTGCCAAACTGTAGTTTCCATGAATATCTAGGCGTATTTTTCTCTGGATCTGACAGCCATAAGTATTGAAAGTCTGTTGAATTGAAGACTATTTCAAGCAGCTTCCTTTTGCCGAGTTCATGATCTGAAACGTAAGTATATATTGTAAACATTGCCGTTTGATTCATTGAACGTAAGGCTTAGACCTTTCAGTATAAAGTAGTTTTAGACAAAAAGTCTTATATTCCAATCTGTCATATGCAATATTTTTCTGAGAAAAAACTATCAAATTCAATCCCAAACCCCAAATAGCCTAGGCACTGATGTTGTCCCCAAGAGTAATGTATTTTGAACGAATATCTACCATTTCAGCAGGTTTATTGAAAAACTTCAATTGGAGTTGTACTTACTTTCATGACTGTGCATACTGCCACCTTTTGGCAATTTGTGTAGAGCTCTATAGACCTCAGAGTTTGTTGTATCTTCAATGGTGGTTTCATTTATCGATATTGATGGCAGAAAGCGAGATTTAGTTTTTTCAAACTCATCCCATTTCAGATGCTGAAGGTAGTGGTCAACCAACTGCTCATCCTGTAATCAAGAGATACCATTTGATTACAATACTTCGGAGAGTACATAGATCATGATTGGGAGGTGAAAAGTAAGTTCTCGTCTTACTCGATTACCGGGATACTCTTCAGATTTTTTAGAATTGCTTATTCATAAATATTTTACGAGAAATCTCATCGTTCATCTGTTTCCAGACGATCTTCAACATGAGTGTCACATTTACCTACATAATGTATATGTACAGGACATCACGATACAATTCAACAATATCGATAATTCCCACACCACCACCATTTATACAGTTAATTTTTCCATCATTCTTTCTTCTTTATTTTTGTGGTCTTTTGACTAACCTAGATTCTGGGATATATCTCTCTCACTCAGTTCGTTATTACATGATATATTTCTCCTCTGATCCTATTAGTAAAATTATCCCCTGATGGTAAATGTTGTGTTTCTCTCTTTAACTTACTCCATAATATTCCAGCAATATATGTCGGCTTTGTTAAAACATAATATAGCACTGCGTTAATTGAGATGTGGACCCTCTAGAGATAATATATGTGTTGATTTATCAAACGTAGGCAAATCTGTAAATGGCGTGTAACGCTAGTTGAATGATGGGTATGATGAACTCTTTAGAATATAATATTATGTTAATTAACAGATCATTTGTATAATACCTTTATCCAGTTTAATAATTTCTCTTTCTTCTTGTTTATACCTTTTTGTTTATTTTGTTCATATATTATCATAAATCTAGCTTGGCGAAAACTATGATGTGAATATTGTGCTATTATTGATTACTTGTGGGCATCGCTGGAATTGAAACGTATCCATGTTTCGTTCATTTGAATGCACGTATAGCCATGTAATCATGTAATATTGGCATAACTGCAATTATGTGGCTATCGAAGGTGTTCCGTATCGGTGACAATTTATATGGTATCAGTGTATCTAATGTGATAACGGCGTGTTGTGTATACTCTATGATGATATCTCTTGCATCGTCAGTCATGTATATATATATAGTCTACTACCCAAGCCTTTTATACCATTCACAAGAGGGTCTGCCTTCTCCCATATTTTTCTTATATTTGTCTTATATTTAAAACAACATACAGTACACTTAACCATCTATGAGGAAATAGTGCCATTGATTATGGGCCTGAGATACAGATTGAGAGACACAAGCACTAAATGATCGGGCACATGACTGTCTGATGAATAAGCAATAAGAGTGACGTTTTCTCTCTCTATGAAGGGCCTGACTACATGTAAGACGTTATGAGCCTCATGCGTGTGTCTTGTTTTCCTGTGAGTGGAATTTTGAGACGTGTTTTTAGTTTTGGACACGCCATTAACGTTTAGACTTTTCCATCATGCAACACTCCGATAGTAGATAATGTCTGAGATGTCCCGAGGTATCCATCCACCTGTTCGTTATTTACGGTTGCAGTATGGATTAAGGAAATGGAAGGTTCAAATTGGTATTCAATCTTTACTCTTTCCCTTTTCATTTGGTTCCTCTCAGATATCCTTTCTTGTGCTTTACAGAGTTTAAAAAAAAAAATCATAATTGAAATATATCTTTCTTTCTCAAATACCCATATATCGTTGACTTGTTTAGAATGTTTTATTTTACCATATCCATTGAAGGTAAACCGAAGGCATGTGCATATATATATATATCTACTTTAGATTATGACCATGAATGTGTCCATACTTGGTATATACATGAAGAATGTTTTAATATTCAGGAAGATGGAGGGCCCAGCATGACACCTCAATAAAAACAACCTATGTATCAGTTGAGTGACTCCAAAAACGGATATGGCTCGTTCTTCCGCCTATTTCATACTTGGGACGCACCCTTATTCCTTATCCCACGGTCTAATGCAACACTCTAGCGGTTAAATCTTGCTATACACAACATGTTACAGCGATATCGATTTTAGAGGATATACTGTATGTGTTCCTAGGTACAAGAATATCACTTGTATAGTTGAGATTATCAAATATCTGTTTCTGTAATGTAAACCCATCATGTGCTCCTTAATGAAAGGACAAACTCGCCCATGAAAACATGTGAAACATAAGAAATAAACTCAGTATATAAATATATGTATATAAAATATATTATATATATTATATATATTGTATGTATATATATATATATATATATATATATATATATATATATATATATATATATATATATATATATATATATTAAAGATAATCACTGAAATTCGCCAATAAAGGTATGTCCAGGGAAAGGTGAATTTCTAAATGGAATATAAAAATGTGATAATTGTTAGAAACAAGTATTACACACAGTAAGTAACGTGCATCCCTTCAAACTATTTCAATCAGTAGCTACCCTCTAGAAGCTGAATACACATCGTCATTATGTATACAATTCAAAATACAATCAAAGGTATCCGGGTGTCCGAAACATACATTGCAGACATCTCTATATAAATATCCCCATAATGACATGTGACAAGGTACTATTTGGCGGAAATTCTATTTCATTCCACATATTGTATGGTCGACAACTGACTGACAAGTAATGCTTGCAATTGCTAAAAGAACGATTTCCTTACGTTATATGATAATTATTTCCCCTTTATGGGATCCAGGAGAGTCTTTCTGTAAGTTGCAAAAATGTATTCATGAGAAATGAAAGTTAATTGTGTGTTAGGCTGCAATGGAGTTAAGGTACTGAAAGAAGGTTTGGTTCTTAAAGTCATATCGGACAATTTGGCTTGAAAATTAAAACCAATGTCAATTTCCTGAAAAATTAATATGATGATCTCCAAGTGTTGTGGAACACATATCTAACATAAAATTCGGGGGTCACCGTGCTAGTTTTTGATTTATAGATCAGTATTGTGATAATATTATACTAGAATGTATAGAAATTCTAAAAAGTATTTTTTTAACATAGTAGAACCCATTTCATTTTCCTCAGACTTTCACAGAATATAGAACATATATATAGTACTTCTTATCTAGGTTTTAAAAATCATAGGTCACAGTCCTTGTTTTTGAAATAATTGAAGAAAACCATATTTTCCAGTACATTTCCTATGTAAATCCAAGAAATGTAAATTGGCTTATTTTACCTATTGGAATAGGGAAAAAAACTGGACAAAACATTAAATTTACTCACATAGAACTAGAATGAATCCCAAGAAACCAGTTTTGACTAGTATTTGACATTATTCAAAAATCACTTGGTGGCGCCACTGTGGATTGTAGGATATGCCTTTAAATCCTTTTACTTGACATTAATGCGTTTGACAGGATCATGTTGATATACATTGTAGATTATCGTGTTGTGATAACTAATTCGAGATCGTAGAATGCAACTGTAGATAAGCAGACAAGTGGTAAATTCCCACAGAGATAATAAGTCCGGTTGTCAATCATACATACACCGGATCCGAATGCATGTCTGTAAACGAAGAGTTTAATGCAATATGACTTAAACAAATAGCGTTTAGTGCCCTTTGGCGTTAGAGGCGAATATATTATATATAGAAGGGTTCATTTTGAACATAGTTGTACTCTGTTACCCAAGTGACAAGACAGCTTATTATGAGCCTTGTTGTGAACGGTAATCCTTAATAAAATGAGCAACAATAATTCCGATGTAAAGATAATGTCGCACTGCTCATCAAAGGAGCAGCATGTGTCATCCGCATGTTGAAACATTTAGCTCAGCTGTGTACAATTTACTCCACATGTGACACTTTATACACGGATACTTTGTGTCACACCTCTGACGGGTACGGAAGGGAAAGTTAGAAGCTGCCACTACTATGTGACATCATGCGGATACTCTTCACCACAAGGAACATATTTTTATACCGACTCCAACTGAAACCATCTCCAGAATTCTTGGTCTAGGATGTTTGAACTCTTTCCTGGACTCGGTATTTAATAATAACTAATGGATAAAATAAGGTTTTATAGTTTTTTCAAAAGATATCTTGATTTTGATTGTTCACATGTGACGGCCTTACTTGGCATGTTATATCCTTTTGTATACATAAACAAAGTCTGTGATACCATTAAACACTTGAAAGGGTCATCTGTATAGTCATGAAACCATTTTGTGTATTAGGATGTATACGACTAAAAGGGACATCTCAAATAACCGGACCATTCTAGTCTAAACAAATAGCCACTGGGCAAACACTCCCGGACGACATACAGAGCAGACAGAGAATAAATAGGTCAGAATCTGAAGGTATCTTATGAGTTTTTTGTAGGTAAGTCTCCTTACCGTATAATTATGATAAATATTCATAATTTGAACAGAGGTATTTCTCAGATACAACTTAAACCATTGGTATAACAATGTCCATATCATTAGCTAAAGTAGCGCGTCTCAATGAAGTTGGCATTGAACAACCTTTTAACATAATTTGTTGTTTATATTATTCAGTGGTTGAAGAAGGTATACAAAGTACAGATGTACATTCAATATATGAGGGGAAGTATTGAAGGTAAGATACAATACGAAACATTGAGGATGGAACACAGTCAAGGGCACGGGGGGTTGTTTTAAACTGTTTATAACCTAACTATGTTTACGTGAGAACAATGATTGTAATTTTTATCATTAAAAGTACTCTTGAGTTGGACTGCAGACCAAAATCGCAACTTGATGATTTTCTTTCATTTTGTTTGTGTGTCTGATCTACCTGTGATTTAGGTGTGAATGAGTAAACAGTTCAAGTTGCTCACCTGTGAGAGATCATTCTTCTTGCCTTCATAGGCGAGCTCGGCCTCGAAAAGCTGTTCGCGCCTCAGTGAGTACACATACTCGTTGGCTGGATAGTCCCCTGATGAGAACATCGGGCAACACGCCAAAAGGAGCACTGTCCATCGCAACATTTCGGCAGGCGAAACCAGACACAACTACAGAGGTGGTCAGAGTACAAGGCCACTAGTTGGTATCAGTGTCAGCACAGAGTTCGCGTTAATAGAGACAATATCAGCACTGTAACTGGTGAGTAAGTAGCACAGGATAACTAAATAAACACCATGGCTTGGGAGCTAGCTGTCGTCAGTAGCAGAGATTAGATGTTGCTTGTTCCTAGTGGTGCTCACTATGGACTAGGACGGAGAAGTCCCTGTGTTTATCTCAGTGTACCATGGACTATGAGTGGCAGCTTTAAATCTACCGTATCCGGTCACGATCAATGATACCATATATACATAGAGGACCCCCATTTTGCTACATTGGCAGTGAGATTTAATTCCACATTCACCTTACATTCACTTTCCTGCCTTGTATAAATTATATCAAATCATTCCCGTTAGTAAAAACGCTGACCCTCACCACAAAGACTAGTCTACCAAATCTGTCACATTTAACACAAAACTGTACCTATATCAAGAAAATATTTGTAATGCAGAACAAAATATAGATATAGTATATTGGACCAATCTGGAAACATATATATATATATATATATATATATATATATATATATATATATATATATATATATATATATATATGTAGATGTCTCAAATCCAACCAAACATATCCCACTACATCGTGTTACAAAGCAAGAGATACGTTTGTATTTTAGTACGAATCCGATCCTAAAACTTTCATGCAATCATGTTACGATATCAAAGGCACAACAACATAACCATGCGACAACTGATATCACCACTAGGATCAATCGGACCACATACTCCACCTACACGTAAGTCATCATTATGTAACTCGGTCACCTACATTATCAGATTATAGAGTGGATCTTTAATATAAACATTCAGTTATAACTGGATAATATTTGAAATTAATTCTAAGGAGAGCAAAACGAATGTTACTTCAACACACTTTCTGTATCATATAATGAATCCCGTTTCAGTTTAGCAGCAATTGCAGCAAACAGAATTAAACATTACCAGGGACCTGTTTCAGTAGTTTCGTGACATGTCTAGATGGCGTCTGTGACACCATGCGGACAGACCAACACAAGTTGCGGCACTTGGGACAAGACAGACCCCAAACATAGTGTGTCCGGTTTCAAAAGTATTAGACAATCTCACTTCCCGTAGGAATTAAGCAATGAAACTTTAACATGAGTAAGGGATACATATAACCTATAATCATTCCAAATATGTAGAAAATTGGCCACTCCAATCTGCTGATATCTGACATCAACTGTGAAATGTGTTTTGGAACCTGACAAGATTTTTTCCGCTGTTGATTGCACTGTTGGTGCCGCTGTTGATGTCTGTCTAGGCCTAATGTCACGATACAACTGAAACAGGTCCCTGAACTTTACATTTGAAGGAATGCCTACATAATGCAGAGGTGATGTGCGATGAACAGTGTTCTGGTATTCACAAAATGTATTATAGTGCTTAAAAATTCGTGATATATTCTCTAAGGCATACGATGTTGTGTTGGGTTGATAATAGCTTATCTTTCTCCAGTATCGATCTCAAGAAGCTTACATGCGTATTAGGACAAGACGATTAAAGATTATCAATAAAGATAAAACGTACACTGTACAGCTATATAGTTGCTTACCCACAACGAAGAGTAGCTATAACATATTGATCATTGTTTATCCACAAGGTAGAGTAGCTATAGCATGATTTCATTAGAGTGATAGCCTATTAGATGTCATGAACGGTTATCTTTTCAGTTAGACATGTATTATCTTCAAGATAGTAAGTGCTTTCTAGTTCTCTTCTCAAGATCTAAGACGATTCATTGTTGTCCTTATCTACAGCACTTGATGGTTATACATTGTACTAGATGGATTATTGTCCACTGTCGTTAGATAATGGTACTTTTAGAAACGGTCAAGTGTTCATATATTATCGATCAGTGTTACATATGACTCTTCCTTAATATGATTCGAGTAAATGACTCTTTATATGCAGGGCGTCAGAACATTGAAAGTGCGGGAGGCGAACTGAAAAATTGCTGACTTTTTCCACAGTAAAAATCAGACCTTGACATTGGCCTTTTTCACTGGATTTACTGCAAATCTGTGAAAATCTGTGAAAAGTCAGGGCTTAGCCTTCATTATACGCGAAAAAGTCAGACTTTGACATTTTTCCACAGTAAAAAGGTTAGGTTTTAGCCATCATTGTATGCTAAAGAGTCAGACCTTGACATTTTTCCATGATGAAAAGTCAAGGCTTAGCCATCATTGTATGCTAAAAAGTCAGACTTTGACATTTTTCCATGGTGAAAAGTGAGGGCTTAGCCATCATTGCATGCTAACAAGTCAGACCTTGACATTTTTCCATGGTGAAAAAACAGGGCTTAGCCATCATCGCATGCTAAAAAGTCTGACTTTGACATTTTTCCACGGTGAAGAGTCAGGGCTTAGCCATCATTGCAAGGTAAAAGGTCAGACTTTGACATTTTTCCACGGTGAAAAGTCAGGCCTTAGCCATCATTCTAAAAAGTCAAACTTTGATATTTTTCTGTGTTGGAAAGTCAATGATACACACTAAAAAGTCCGACTTTGACAGTCAAGGCTTAGCCATAGTTGCATGCTAAAAAGTTAGATTTTGCCATTTTTCGATGTTGAACAATCAAGACAGTTTTTACGCTTGATTGAGTTAAATTTGAAGGTGCTGACTTTTTTGGGGCTGGCAAAAAAGTGGGAGGTGCAGCCGCCCCCGCCCCCGCCCCCGCCCCTGCCTCCCCCCCCCCTATTCTGATGCCACTGATTTTTGTTGTTGATGTTGACTCCATTTCTATGATTCTGATTGGCTTTGATTGGTATACGATTGCTTTCCATATATTGCTGAACAACACTAATCACTCTTTGTGCTTTGTATTACGTAGTTTCGTGTCCCCTTTTGACCTTTTTTTTTACCAAATGCATATACAACAGATGTGCAATTTCCTTTCCCTGCCTTTGCAGGTATAGGTAAGCATGAATAAACCATTTTGAAGACAACTTCTATAGATGTTTGTAGATTGAGAAACTGCAGCTGATTATTGATCGCGAGCCAACAAATCCTGCATCAATTTCAAAAGGTTATTATTGTTTAGATGGGCCTTGCTGGAAATTGAAAAGCTGTTTAGAATATACATTGAGAGGGAGGATCAAGCCTGGGGGTCCTCTCTGTTCACCCACATTTAAGAGGTTTGAAATGCTCGCCATATTATTAATCAGATGAATCAGCAAGTCTATTAAGTGGCAGAATGAGAGGAACTCCTGTCATTGACACAGAGCAAAGATCAACCGATTGTCCATGGCCTAAATGACAGTGCATACCACACTATGTGATCAATCAGTACATGCGCACTCAACACCGCTCTAATCACACGGGCACTGGACGTCCTTCACCTACTAACAAGGAGCCGATAGATTTACGTTGTAGACGGGGAAGCTGAGAAAGTTTACGTTAGTTTGAAAGCACTTGAGCAGTCATATCTAGTATTGAGGAGTTTCAGTAATGGTCTCACAAAGTGAGATAAAATCTGACACTCATTCGAATCATAACAGCAGAAATCCTTCAGCTGTTTAAGAACTACGTCATCAAAAGACTTTGGCCGTCCTCCTTAACCTCTCATAGGAATGCTCGAAATTCACATCATTTCAATGACCACCAGCGCAGAATCCAAATTCCACGCTAGTGGTGTATTCAGTTTCGGTGTTCCTGTGTTATCTAAGTTATATCTAAAGTAATATTGAGGTGATATGCATGTATGACACACCAAATTGGAGCTGGAATACCATGTAATACGATGTAATCGCTCTTATATCTATGGACATAGATGCGACACCGGCCTGTGGAAAAGGGTCTCGTTGGACCGTTTGGTGGCGCCAGCTCCTGGGGAACGAACAAGACAAAAGATAGCATCCATACATCTGGGCACTCACCACTCTCTGAGATGACGTGGCTGCTTTTGAACCCCATCCTCCCTCCCACCCACCCATCATGAGACAAGTCCACACATCTTCTATCGAGTGCAACATTTTATAGAAATTAACCCAAGAAGGGAATAAATGTTCTTCAAGAGAATGAAATACGAGTAGCCGGTTTTTGATCATTGCGTTGCCTCAATAACGTTGTTAATTTCAATCTCTGAAATATGGTCTGAAATAAAAGAGCTGTTTTCGTCTGTCAAATTTTATCTGCGTGTTTCATTTCATAATTGAAGCTTCTCACCTAGTGGTACTTCCGTTGGTGTGATCGCGTCCAAACTTTATGGGTTGCCATAGTATTTTATCTTCAAAGTTTTTTCTCTAAGAGCTTCGTAGGCAAAATGAGAAACGCAGGCATGTTACCGAGCCCCTAAATAAGTATTTACATTCAGTTCCACACTTTTAGTCGGGATGTAAATATCTACTTGTGAGAATTTATGGTCACTGCCTCAAATTTCATTAGGTTTCCTCAGCATTGAAAAAGTTTCCCTTCAGGGGTTTCTACATCTCACTTTTTCTCCATGAAATTTTCGCCATCAACGCTTGCTACAAAGAGCACAATGGTCGGGTGACGGATTCTCAGCTTCTCAGTTTACAAAACGGCGGCGATTTTCTTTAATGTGTAAGCATATGATAATATGTTATCCTTTAAAGATAGTTAAAAGGTCAAAATTTCTGCACCCTCGATCTCGCCAATATCTATTGTCATCATGAAACCACAACATCAGATTCTCCATACTCGTAATTCACCTGCGTTTGTCATGTATGTAATGAAGTTTGCATTTGGAGCCTTTGAGAAGCACCTGAAAGTAAATGGGATGCACCATGTGAATAGATTTTGATATATAGTTATAGCAAACACGGAATTATTAATCGTTGCGTAGCAATCATATTCGGAGTTCATCTTTGGAGAACCGATGCATACCAAATTTGTGCAATGAATTGACTGACTAAAAAGGTTTAAACTCATATTTACTTTGTCATGAGAGATAAGGTAACCTTACGCGTGTCATTTCATAAACCACTATCGGTACGGCATATGGGCTGTTATATGGTAACAACAAAATGCTATTGCGAGGCCATACTCAAGGATGTATTTCCCTGTATTAACTTCAAGTGTTTTGTAATAAAACTCGTATTTGTATACCTGTCTATCCTCTTTTTACCAGGCAGGCCAAGTTAGTCTTGATACCAGGTGTCCTTTCGAATTCCCAACATAATCAATGTTCATCTCTGCAAACCTCACCCCCTCCCCAACGGGAGCCAACGTTATCAACCGAATGCACAAATCCCACATAACACAATAAACACTGCCCGCCCGCCTCCAAACCCTCCAAAGCCTCACTCAGCGACTAATGGCATTTCTACCAGACAAAGCACACCCCGCTCTCTAAAATGCCTTACCGGCGTAAGTAAATTGAATAGACACCACCTTGATGTGGAGTGGGGATAGACTTTGCTGATTTAAGTGGATCAGGCATTAATGTGTAGGTGGCGCTTGCTCCGTCGGTGAGGTTCACAAGAGATGCATGGTTCAACAAGTCTGGATATTCCCCATCATAGCTCGTTATGTAAAAGGATGATGGAGTACACTTTGTTGACGAGGAGAGGATCAAGTCTTGCTAAGTAGTGTGAAGAATATATCTGAGGTATCATTTAAAAAAGAACTATGTGTACATTGCTGCTGTGATATAATACATATGTCTTCCTTCAATCCATGCATATATAAACTCTCTCTCTCTCTGTTTTTGTACGATTTCTTTATTGGGTATTATAGTATCACAATGGTTGTCTCAGAATGCATATCAATATATTTGGCCAAGTAAACTGACTGAATATACCCGGATGCGGGTATATTTCATATTATGTGCTTCATTATAATTGATGTGACTAAAACAGATCAATCTAAATCATAAGGAAAGATGGTTAACCTGGTGACAATGGGCATATCAATAATGATATTTCACTATGTTCATAGTATATTACAGAGCAACCATTACAAAGCCTTATGATAAGGCCCTGCACCCACCAATGCCGATGGTCTACGATAGACCTCCCGATAGACTACGGTCGCAAATGGCAAAATCGTAGCCAATCAGAAGGTCGCCAATAATTCTAATTATGGACATGGGTGTATATCGTAAACTGTCAGAACGGCTTTGGAGGAGGAAAAAGGTAAACCATGGTCACTATTGGCTCACGATTCAATCACTGTAGGTCCCAGGCACAACTTTAATATCGAAATATACTATAATTTCTTAAATATTGAGTGGATCTGAATAATCTTCTAGAGGTATTTACAACATATATTTCGATATTGTTTATAGACACCAAAACAATCAAAATAAAAAAATACAACTGTGGTAGAATCATAATAATGAGACGGAAAAGTTAATTTTGTGTTGGAATGCTTGTCGAAAGGCTAGCGTAGCGTGTATGAAACATGTATTGTAGGACATGTAGTTAGCGCCCAACTTAAGATTCCTTTAGCCAGGCTCCCACTACTATGATATAACTACGATCATCTTTCCAACAAAAGTTCTAACACAGAAATCTTTTTCTGTCAGAACAAACAGGTTTCTCATAGCAGTGGATCCTGTGTTTAGACGCGGTTTCCGACACACTCTGGCAGGGTTCCGACAGAATGTCTATAGGCATGTTTCCATTGCCCGACGAAAATGGTGGAGATTTTTTGAGTTACATAGTAAGTCTGTCGGTGGTGACCGACTATGCGTCGGTATAAAAAAATTGGGGAGGATAGATCGGTAGATTTCACTCAGTGACCAAGCTTTCACTCAATGGTGAGTGGTGCCACATTGCTTGATATCAACAATAAATGTGTTGACAATCTAAATCTTAACTTTATTAACTAATATTTTGTACTAGTACGCCGAATCCCTGTCTGAGAACCATTGAAATCATAAATTCAGTTTTAGGTTATATTTTCAAGTAAACCAGACAAGTATATCGAGCAAGAAGAAAATGGTAATGATATTTTCCTGAAAGTTGAATCGGCACACCTCTTATGTCGTGGCGTGTGTCGGTACCGTGGTCACCTTTTTATTTCCGCAAAACCCGTTCCGACACACTGCGACATATTCTGAGAGACTCCTACCGATAGGCCTACGATTTGGCAATTTCTATCGTAGCAAAATCGTAGCACTTTTGGAGTGTGTTGGAACCCGCCTTTATACGGCGTTGTAGTTAGGTTTAATATGATTTCACGTTTTTGTAAGGGTTTGATGAACCAGAAACATGCAAGAGATGAGAAAGGTCAGCCATAATCTGTAGATATGGAACGGTGGACTAATCTCCAAAGATGTGGTCATAACTAGCATATAGAACACCCCGGTATAGAAACTACTGTCCAGGCGGGATCTATGACAGGAGGGCATTAAGGAATTCAGTATTCCTGAAAGATATGATGATATCAATATTTCGTAGTGAATGCTTTTAGATAGAATTTTAAGTCCAAAAAAGTTGTAACAGCAATGGAATTCAAAGCCACCACGCCACCAATTAGATGACCAATTGCTTAAACCTCTCCTGCCTTTATAATAGTGCCTCTGATTTATCGGATTTATATCGACACCTTTCAGCCTATAGCCTACAGACCATCTCATTTTGAGTCTCCACGGGCTTCGTAGAACTGATGCGTTATGAGCAGCATATATCACTGACATGCAATATATGTGTGCTTCATAAGACCCGTATGTCAATACACTCCGAGGTGTCACATGTTAAGTAGCATACAGCTGTAAGCAAGACTTCCAATTCCCAAGCGTTAGCCCAGTTTGTACACATATAGACATAAAACCGTAGCTAAGAGCAACTCCGGAAATTTTTGCAGTAGAAGTCTCAATTTGAATTCAATGGTCTTAGGCCCGACGTCCACCTACTACGATATGGCACCGATATGGTCTACGATGCACCTCCCGATAAAAAATCAAAATCGCGTCGGAAGGTTACCTGATATCGGGGCAGTTGACCACGTTTCTGCGATTAGACACTGTTAAAACCCCATACAACGCATGGTGGATTGGCTTGTCTAGACATATGTCTACGATTTTGCACCTTCCCGATATGGCACCGACTTTGACATTTTGTATCGGTGCCATATCGGGAGGTCTACGATTCTATCGTAGTAGATGGACGCCGGGCCTTAAATCTCAACAGGAAGACAAATTGATTCCATGTAGCCTTTCCTTACCGGGCCGGTATCACGGGCACACCATTAACTGCCACACACCTGACAGCTAACGACTTCTGTAGTGCAAGCCTTCAGTATGATTAAAGAGAAAATGAATTGTTTTCCATTATATCTAAAGTTGTCTGTCAAAGTTTCAATGGTGACAAATATGAAATCGCGAGAACACCTCGCTTACATGTGTACCATAATATCCATGTATATATTTATGACTTTGATTATTGTTTATCCACCCATTCCTGGTTGTTGATATTGACCACGAAATATTAAACGGAGTAACAAAATAGTTGACATAATAGTGCATAATCCAGTTGTACATACTCTTGAGTGTATTTTCTGCCTGTTAGGAATCATTCATAGCTGATGATCTTGATATCATGGATTAACTCATGCTAAGAGATTGATACAAGATGATCTAACTTTGTGAAGCTTCAACTGCTTAATTTTCTTATACACAATATTCACTACCTTTCACAAATAATCTGTGTCTTTAATCAGAAGAATGGATTGTCTTGTCATATGTAATGTCCTCTGTTTGTGGCCTATCCGGGTAAGACGTCTTTGGACGACAGAAAGTGCCCTTTGTTGTAATTGAATTAAAAACAAAACAAACAAAAAACGAGGCCTAATTTATTGGCAGAGATGGTAGCGGATTGGTAAAGTGTTTCGTTTTCGTAAACGTTCCATGTTTATTATTCATAAAGTGCCCGGGGTGAAGTGATGGACCAATATGATGCAATGGTTTGGCATGTTTTATTCATAAAGAGCTTGGGGCGAAATGACTTGCTATGTGGAGTGATATTTTGGCGGTTTATGTTAGGTGATGGCTTTATGTGACGTCATGCGCAATGAACGCTGGGTCAAGTGTAAGTAATAGTTATTGAGAGCTATAACAAATGGCCCATCCTGGATAAACTTCGGCTACATTTTCATTTAATATGAAGTAGATTATTACTGCCCTGCAGTGATGGCACTCTGGCTGGTTGATGCTGCAATACGTAACTATAATTGTAAAAAAACTAATCACGGTAATGATTAAATCTGCCGTTGTTTCTTCTTGATCACTTCGAGTGGACTGATCTGATGTCAGTACCAGTATTCGCCATTGCCTGAGGACTATTGACAGTTGACAGCTTTCTGCAGTCAGGCGAAAGGTCAGGTGAGCCTGGGTAGAGGGGGTGACATTGTCTGGTCTCGTGCATCAGGATTAACCCAGGCCCTCTGCCCTACAGGTGTTGAAGAAGCCTTTAGTCCCTTACTGAGTCTGCAGCCTCATCTTGTGGAATAGGCCTGTGGTGCGGTCGGCTCACACCAACACTTTACACGCCGTGGATGAGCTTAGAGTGGCCGGGCCGTCCCGTGGGGGGCGAGCACGAGCGCCATACGTCTTAGTTTGCCGGCGAGCAGCTCGCTGCAGCAGCTATGGGCGGGCCATTAGGCGTGGACAGGGGATGACCTCTTCCCGCGTGAACTGCTCACCAGAAGGGCCGAATCATTGCTCCTTTACGCGCCTTTAGTGTAGGAAGGTTATTAGGGATTTATGGATGGGCTGAGCAACTGTCAGCTGCTCCTAGCAATGTCTGATGAGCTGCTCCGTTCTGCTTCAACGACTCCCATAAAGTCTGCTTTGCTCAGAGTAAGCACGCGTCCGACATTTACTTTATGTGTGTGAATGTGTGGGTTCACTTTACAGTAGAGATATATACGGAGATTGGCTTACTCTCTTTGTACGTCAACAATATATGCGGTACAATTATTGATCAGATATACATCCCCATGCCATAGGTAGAGGGATATCTCCGATTAATATTTTTTCAAGTATTTTGACATATGAAGGCAGTCAGCCTGTTTTCGTATGATTATAATATCTAAAAAAAGTCTTTACTGCATTCAATATATTACAGCCGTTCTTACTTGAAATTTGAAATAGTAGAATTCAGCAAGTTTACACCAAATGGCCCATTAATATGCATACCCCATAAACATTCTTACTGTGGGTCTCTAGAACCGTTTTATGTTAGATATGTCTAGTATCTTAATATAATTGTGATTACCTTATCAATATGATTGATCATTGCTAGATCATTGTTAGTTCAGTATATCACAGGAGTATTGATTAGAATCTTGACCTGGTTTCATTTCATATGGTAGGAGAAGGTCAATTCTAGTTATGTTTTAGAAATGTCCCATGAGCGTGGTGTTTAATCCTCAGAATGTAATAATATCAATTAAACTTGAGAACCAATATGTCTTAAATGGCAGACACTCTGCAGAGATAAATAAATATCTATTACATGTTGTCGTTAATTTAACTTCTGGATTTTCGTCACTACTTAGATGGTCTGCTGACCATAGAATGATTCTAAGTGTATCTAATGTAGGCCCTATCCCTATTTACTGTTTGATACTGTAGACTGATTGTAGATTGGGTGGTTTAGAGTACTGAATACATTTACGGTACAATGCCATTTTCTGATACCATATATACGGTATGAAACTGTAAATTCTTTACAGTGTAGGCCAACGTCACCCGACTACACATCACATAAAACATAGAACATATTGCCTCAATATAGAGATATTCATGAGATATACAAGAGGTAAGGTCTTAATACTAATAGGTCCAGAGAGGCCATCTGGAGTATGGATACACCCTGAAATAGTTACAACAATAGAAAATAAGGAACCAGAGATTAGAGTTAGAATTCTCAGTATGGCTGTCGAGAGACGACCAAGAAACAGAGAGCTGATATGAC
The DNA here is from genome assembly GCA_950022655.1 of Alentia gelatinosa. Lineage (NCBI taxonomy): Eukaryota > Metazoa > Annelida > Polychaeta > Phyllodocida > Polynoidae > Alentia > Alentia gelatinosa. The sequence continues at coordinate 40,769,797 of OX465582.1, forward strand.
ATTCAAAACTGCTACTGAATTCCATTGGTGTTGCTTGAATACAGGACGCGCCCCTAAAGAAACCTTGATCGAATTACCTGCGGGGGTGGCTAGCCCACAAGCCACCCATGCCCCTGGGGCACTATAGACAAAACATGGGTTCTCAGTACCAAAGGCCGCATGTCATTGACATTAATTTACTCATGGTCACTGCCTTCGGTCTTGCATGCTAAATGCATATGCTAAACCAAGGTGAAGCGTTGACTAAGACAGGAATATAGAAAGACATGGTTAGTGTGGCCGAATGGAATCTGTTCAGAGATATTTTGGTCAGAAATATTCACAGAAGTCGAAGACTGAGGTGAATATTTCTGACCAAAATATCGAGGAACAGATGGAATTCGGCCACACTCACTATGTCTTTTTATTATTATATACCGATATTCGATTTAAATGCCATTTTTGTACTTACATTATCAACCTATTTCAACCTCCGAAATAAGTCACGTGGTACGGTGTGGCGTAAAAATATTTTACGCCACAGTGCGGCCGAACGGAATCTTTTCTGCTATCGCGTAAAAGTGAGACATTCGTGCACCGGTATATAATAATAGAGGGAAACTGCTACCCTGTGAAAATAAGTCAAAGCTACGAGGTAAGGCTAGGAAAATCACTTTCAGAGCCTTACATCGTAACTTTGACTTAATCTCTCCGGGGATTCGTTTCCCTATTACTACATATCATACAAATGGAGATTTCTTTACCTGCAAAAGTCCAAGAAGCTAAGGCGACCCTTATCGAGTAACTACAACCGCCATGTTTTCGTCACACCAGTTTTCCAGCGGTTTCATAGCAATTACAAGTGTTGCTACACGTGTTGCTATGCCCAACATCACAGCAACTTCATAGCCGCATCGATGTAGTATGTTTTCTTTCTTATAGGCTTCAAAATCGCGACGATTGCAACCTTGATGTTTATTCTTATTCATCCTTTATTTTTGAAATATCATGCTTGTCTTCCTTTTACACCATTCACAATCCTTATAATATCTTTCTAGGTTAATTGTGATTATTGGACAGAGTGGGTGATTTTTGTTTTTGCCATATTGAACCATATAGTGTATTTCAATGGTACACAGATATGCATTTATAACCTACAACCATAATATACAGTTACATAACAATTCTCAATAACATACAATCACATTTGCTTCCCTGAAGTTGATATGATATAAGTTGGTATCAGTTCTCCTGATACTCCTTTCAGTAATAGCCTAATGTCTCTTTAACTTGTGGATAGATCTGATTCATAACCGATGAGATATAGTGGTAGCAGTCATCAATCCCTATTCCCTGTTTTTGTCAGTACTGGGATGATAGGAGCTTGTGGTGAAGTCCTACCCATAATATAGGGCTCTGTTCTTTTATAGCCCAGAGTCCTATGGTGTTCCAGCCTCCTCACTGTAGTGGTGGCAGTTCTCAGCAGTCATGGAGATGTTGATGTCTCAGTATCTGGGTGAAGAGTGACTGCTGTGTGCACATCTAGCTGCTTATATACCTCAAACACTCCAGAGCACCTACCTATTACGAAAGACCCTGTCTTATTCTTAATCACATTAACTTAATGCTATGTCACAGCAGCATGGCAAGATGACAGTGGTAGGCCTACCCCTATCGCTTCACAGACCCGCTTAGCACATGACCATGCCATCTGCCAGATAACATAGTCATGTCAGTCGGGACAATCGTTAATAACGACCGTTTCCAGGCGTCAGTACGATCTTAGAGGATTGATCAACGATTGTTGGGCTACAACACATAGGAAGGTTTGAGGTATCCTATAGTCATGACAATTGTTGGGTATCGTAGGTGAATTTGTTGACCAAAGTGTCTCAATCAACGATAATGTTGGACATGTCATACAGTTATAATGGGTGGTTGTAACTTTTTTTTCAGATGCTAAAATATATTGAAATTAGGAAATATTTTGGGAGAATTTTTTGTTTATATCTGGTGTACCTATACTCGAAATTTCCTAATTATCCTTTTGGTGTTTCGATCGTGAGAAATGTTTTTCTAAACCACCAAGTTTCAGTTGATACATGCAGGCAATGCACAACTCGGCAACTTTCGCAAAAGCTACATTTCCCAATCTGTAAGCATCGCTTATTTAAACAGTTGTCACACTGAAAAACACCATGCATACTTTTATGGTTTTTCTAAGACAATCGTTCTGTAACGACTATTTTGGCGTTGATCTCCCGTGGCACACTACGATCATGTTCATAGGACACCTGCCATCTTTTCTCTTCCAAACTGTCGCACATTCACTGGGCGATCTTAGAGTATCGGTACTAACGATTGCCGTGACTGAAAAACAGGGCAGGCTCCTACCCTGACCTGTGACCGCTCTCCCTTTGACGGCCCTGCTACTCACCATCCAGAAATGACAGAAATTCTACAAGTTGGGCTCCATCTTACTGTCATTCGTCTAACTAGTAGTAAATTATCATATACCTGTGTGCGAATGTCTATGAAATACTGCCAGCTGCTAGGGGTGCAGTAATAATAATGTTCGTGCCCCAAAGACTGACCTCGAACAGGAACCGTTTCGTCCACAGTAAGGACGTTTCCTAATATTACTACTAGTTATAATTGTTCAAACGACAACTCTGACGTCTTGAATAAATCTTCTCATTTTTCTCTCCAGTAAAGCATCCGTTTGGCCATTCTGCCCAAACTTGTGAGGAGTAGTGGCCTATGCGCGGGATGGCGCCACAACAGTGGCGCCTCCTATCGCTTCATGGACCAACCTCGCATAGCATATAACCATGCCATCTGCCAGATCTGCTGGTTCCAAAAACGATTTGAACTTGACACCACCCACCCAATTTCTGCGATTCCGTCTACAATACCTCATGATTGGCTGCGATAGAAAACGCCAATGTTAGAGCTCCCGATGAAATCCAACATGTTGGAATTTTCGTAGCATGTCGTAGAGTATTGTGTGTGATTTATCAGGAAGATATCTCTTGCAGGCGAAATACTTAGCAGTAAATGATCAAATCGTGCTATTAGCGGGAGCGCATGATGATATATAATTGCTGTAAATATGGTATCGATTGGCTAGGTCTAAGGTTCGGAAAATAATAGTTTCATAACGGAATTATGATTCTACCACAGTTATAAATATTTTTCAATTTGATTGTTTTAGTGTCTGGAAAATAATATCATAGTTGTAAATGTTGTAAATACCTCTAAGGGATTATTCAGATTCATTAGATATTTCTAAAATTATAGTATATTTCATTATTAAAATTCTGCCTGGGATCTCAATTGATACACCGATTGTATCGTGAGGCAATCGTGACCATGGTTTATGTTTTTGGTCCTCCAAAGGCGTTTCTATGCTCTACTATTTCAAACCATGTCCATGATTTGAAACTATCGGGGACCTCCCCATAGGACACGATTTGGGCATTTCAAATGCTATCGGGAGGTATGTCGTAGACCATCTTGGTAGGTGGGGGCTGGCCTTAAGCGTAAATACACCTACAAACACGGCTGTGCAGCACCGGCATGAAATCCAGTACAATAATTAGAGATGGAACTTTGTTCATTGGCGGAATAGTTCACATTGAAGCCACAGGATTTTTGTACAACATTTCACATCATTGATAGATACAGGGTAATATCCAGTGATGTACATAGTACAAATAGAGAATCGTATAAAACAGTCCTAGAAAGGATATTAAGAAATGTTGGCCCCAAGACTTGTGTTTTACCGATATCGGCTTACATTGGTACAAATTAAACATGTATCAAGTAGTATATTATCTATGCATTAAGTACATTGAAATGATGGGGAGAAATCTATCCATAAATGTGCAGTATCACCGAGAAGTGTTGGCAAGGATTTAAAATGCAGACTATTTGTCACATTATGGAACTCAGGCTGCAAGCAATTCCATAATTGTACCTCGTGATAAAGGGGATATTTCTTGAAAGAAATCAGTCCGCGGGCGTTTTACCTGGAATTACTTCTAGTTCTCAGACCTTGAGAAGTTTCGCAAGGGTTTTCAACATTGTCAGGGTCATGTGACCACCAATACACATAAGACAATATGTGCCTAGAGTGCCTAAGCGAAGGTTTCCCAAGATTCGCTCCCATACGCAGTATATTTCAACTTATATTGTCTATCAGCATAACCTTGTAGCATATTCCTATTGCCGTATTTATCATTGCCTACAGCTCTGACCTTTGGGTAGTTGTGAAGACTACAGACATAAAGTCACAGTATTCCAGTTTGCTTAGCCAGATTGTTTTAACAATAGCCACTGCAGTATTTGTGTCAAAAGAGGAACCTAGCTTTCGTAACTTGAATAAGCGCACTGGCACATTGTTACATATTTTCCCATAGAAGAGGTTGAAATGTAAGTTTTGGTCTATTGTGACACCTAGATAATTGAAGAATGGAACACATTCCAAAGCCCGACCATCCACTTTGCATGCAGGCGGCAAATGCTGGTTCATGGCGTACTTAGGAGAGTACCATGTACATAAGCTTACTCTTTTTCGCATTTAGTTTTAGGTGGTGGTTATCAAACCATGTTATAAGCATCTCAAAGTCATCCTGCATTAGGCGCATTAGAATTTAAAGGTCATTACCACTAATGACTAAGGCAATGTGATCGGCCTACAACAGGAATCTTGTATTTTTGATGAATCTAAGGCAGCCCTTCAAGTAGAGTATGAAAAGATTAACCCTTGGATTGACCCTTCAGGAACTACTTTTGTGACTGCAATCGGGTCGGAAATTATAATGTTCACTTTAGTAGTTTGTCTGCACTGAGATAGATAGGATCTAAAGATCTGAACTCTCTGCATCTTCTTTGTCTTGATACCCAGTAGTTTTAACAGAATGCCATGTTCCAAGCAGTTGAAAGCATTCTGGAGGTCCAAAAAAAGGCAGAGACTAGTATGGTGATAATCATGTACTTCAAAACACCAGGAAACCAGCTGAATAAGAGCCTGACCAGTCGAGCAACCGGGAAGAAAACCATAAATTCTGATTTCTAAAAACATTCTTCACATAGCCAGCAGGATAGCAATCAGTTTTGTATCTCACACTCCAGTATTTTTGACACGATAGATTGACCAGATATTGGAACCAAATTTGCATATTTCTGTTCGGGGACCAACTTGATAAAACATTCTCAATTGTGAATATCACGGCATTTTTTGGTGGACGGCCAAAAAGGAGTTTAAACTGGTAATTCTGTCTGAGGAAATCCAAACTACCGTTTGACAACTATTTTACATGATAACAGATTATCATGTCCAAGAAATGGGACAGTTGGACCACAGACTTGGATGATATACGTCCGTGTTTGGACTCACCAATTAATTCAGTGATCGCTTTCATCAAATCCCAACACATGCCTACCGGCATAAAGAGGCCGTAACGGACTGGACGGGACATGGTGATCTGCTATAGCGTCTGGCAAGATGGGCGCAATAATAGAGGAAATGACAGAGTCCGACTGGGCGATAATTGATTGATAATTCCTACAATTCCGCTAGATGGCGCTAGGAGGCTGCCTGACGCAGGGTCTGTCGGGAAGTCCGGGATAATTAGAGCGCCATCTGTCTCCATAGCTGCTTCTCTTTCGCCTACACTCCCCAAGCATTACCTTGATGGTAAACCCACCGAAGGATTCTGAATGCAGAATACTATTTCTCATGTATTCTCCGTCTGAATTGTATTTCATAAGCGACACAAAAGGAATATTCAACTTCGACCCAAGTTATTTCAGTAGATAGGAAGCCAATATGGAAATGGCCATTCTAAAGGATTCACGTCTGTAGAAGCCCAAGGAACATGTACTATTGCAACACCATTAGATTCCCATGCACCCTTTTTTGTAAATTACTTTATTGATATTTTTCTACATCGGTACAGATAAAGGATTAAGTTCTCATAATTCCTCCTGGAGTCCAATGCAATAACGAGATGGTCTCCAGCATATTGAATGACCATAGACCCCTTAAATAAAATACAATGGCCAAATTTGTTGGTAAGAATAATCGTATTATAAAAAGCATTCCAAAGTCCAATTATCACTGGGCTACCTCCATTGCAATTTTGGTTCATCATTGATGATGGTATATGATTACTATATCTATTCTCATTCTCTCACTTCTGGATGGAAACCATATTATGATATGCATGCGTCAAAGCAGTTCCGGAATTGGTCATACATTACAATATAGGATATAAACCGTACCAGCAGTTTTCGATAGAACGAGTTTACGGATCCTTCATTAGCCATTTATTGTCAATCTATATTCACAATAAAAGATCTGTACGCTCTGACTTATAGTTCCACTTTATCAATGCATTTGGGACCTTAGGTCACTTCTGCTCGCACGTTAATGGAGGTTATATTTAACTTCTGCCATCCATTTCAATTGAATCAAATATTTAAATACCCCTTTCTATCCGCAACCACCGTATGATACTTTCGATTTAAAAAGACAGGTGGGTGGAAACAATCCTGAAGTTTATCCTTTGCACTCTCATACAGTTTACCCTGAGTAGAAACGCTGTTAATTATGTAGACCCAATGTCGTCTGCTTCCCCCACGGTGCATGGGGGACGCAGCCGGAAGTTCAGTATAATTGGTCACGTGGGACGTAGACGCAGGACGAACCAACCGATCACTGCGATTCCCTGGAGTGTGGAGATGACTAGAGGCAGGAACTGACCACCCGATCACTGCCTCGTGCGGCCGAGCACACATGTGTCACGTGATGGTGCCAGACTACGGTGAGGAGTCATCCGTCTCTTTGTTTTGTTGGCTTCATGATTGATAGGAGTGAATGACCTGCTGCCTCTGGTTCTTTGGTGATGACGCGTATGAAGCCGCCGGTCTAAAGGAAACTTGACATATCACTGTCTTGACCATTTAGTGTCAACCTTGCCCCTGGTACTGAGTAATCTACCTATGCCAGGACAATGCATGCTGTGTTGAATATCGAGTAACAAGAATCTTTTCACTGAGTGGATCTTCACTCGTAAGTGTGTATTTCCCCACACGCATTACTGGTGTTTGAAACAGATACATTCATCGTCTCGGTAATTCCAAGAGTACATCCGGTCTATGAAATGAATGTTGATTTGCTGGTTTAGTAATCAATAGACAAATCAAAATTAAAGGGCACCATTCTTTCCAAAGAACAAAGGGATGACCTCGGAACGAATGTAATACATATGGTATTGCTGTACAATGTACATGTACTTCTTTTCTTTGTTGTTAAAAAGCGTAAAATCGGCTAGCACTTTCTAATTGTTAGTTATCATGGTTGTTTAATCCCTCTAATCACCCATGTAGATTACTTGCAGTAACACCGTTGCTAATATCCCAGACAGTGAAATAAACTGTTCTTTAAATAAGTCATCAATCTTACCTTCTTATCTAAATTTCTCACTGTATATTTGTCTTGTCTGAGTGTCTATTCGACCAGCAACGGAACCAGATGTTATAAACCGGTGTTTAACTGTGCCCCCATACCATATTCAGGGAAATAACAGTGATAGTGGCACCATCTGGTGAGAAGCTGAAGGGTGATCCATCCAGCTTGGGTAGCAACACAAAAGGTTGCCTTGGAAATTACTTCCGATGGTTTCTTGGGACTTGTAGGGCAACAATCTGCGGATACCTTTCCATCATCGGGTATTTACCATTCCCTGATCACAGTTCCACTTTTTATGTCTTGAGTGTGATATCATGATGAATAATTCATATGATATGACATTCTCTGTAAGGTAATTGTGTATACAGTTGTCTGTTAGCCATATCGTTTTATTGACATCAAAGACTGGTATGCACTTGTGCTGGGTATAAGAGAGAGTAATTCTTAAGGGTGGCGTCCACCAAACACGACAAGGCTACGACAAGCGCCGGCAAGAAAGTTCCAATCAGCGCTTGTCGCAGCCTTGTCGTAAGAAGGGCAGCTCTGCGACAGCATTGTCGGGGCGTGTCGTAGACATCGCTGGTTGCCGTAAAAAAGGCGTCCATGGTACCAACACACTACGACAGTGATAACGAGGAAACCACAACACTCCATGTCAAGAGTCCAGTCGTGGCAAAAATCGAACATGTTCGATTTTGTCATAACCTTGTCGTAAGGCCCCCAAGAGGCCCCCGACAAGCTTCCAGTCGCAGCCTGTCTTGGCCTTGTTGTAGACTCTTGTCGGGAACTAGGGTCCACCAACCACGACAAGGCTATGACAAGCCTTCTAATAGTAGGCCTGTCGTGGACCTTGTCGGAAAGCCATTGTCATAGCTTTGTTGTGGTTGGTGGACGCCACCCTTTAGATAACTCAAGTGCATAACTACAACTGTAGTGTTTCATTGTGGCCTATTTTCATTTGTGAATAATCCAATTGAATACACTAGCCTTAATGGCACAAGATACTCTTTGCCTCCAATTATAAATTCATATACAATAATTTTACATTAATTAGCAGCAAAAAATGTATGACTGATACATGTATATGTAGTAATAACGGAATATCGTTTCTCTCTCAAATATGACATCTAAGGAGTAACTTGAACAGGATATTATTATAGGGTATCATCAATTTCTGAAGTTTATTTGGCATTACTTAACCTATCAGAAAAAGAATCCTTGAACATATACTTTTCAGTATCAGTAGAGGACAGTATTTTGGTGAGAATTGATGCGAAACCTAGTTAAATGTTAGTTGGTCCTTCCTTTTCTTCATCATATCACGGAGGGGTTACATATCCATATAAACATAGACCTGCCTTTTTTGGGGCAAAGTTTACCCCATTTTTCATGTATCCTAAATTCTGAACACTTTGAGGAGTACTTTGTGTTTTACTTGTAAATAGAGATGCACATATTCATATGGTAAATAACATACACTCGTCACTGTTATTTGTTATGTCAAACCAGACAGAGTCTTAGGGATCACTCTCTTCAGTGGAAAGTACCTCACGTGTTGCAGGGTTTTGTTTGTCAATATGACACATGTACTCACACGAAGGGGCAGTCTAATCAACTGTGGATTCACATTATAAAGTTGTTAAGAGCTAGAAAATAAACAGCTGGATTGTCTAAGAAAGTCATTTAACAATTAGAGTATTTCCCAATTCATAATATATGAGTTCTTTGAGTTTTATGACTTTTGACAGTTACTTTGTTTTGAATCCGATATGTAGGCTGGTTCCCCCTGGGTTTTATAAGTGGATACCTGGGGAACCCGTGTTCAGTCCAGGCAGAGATTAGTAAGCGCTAGTGCAGCGAAAGATCTGCTGGGAGAATGCAACCAATGTGGCATTACCCCAGATCCCCAATGAAACAAAGCGGAAGCCATAGTGGGCTTATAAAATTTTATTTAATTTTATGAGTCTTAATGATATGAATAAGATAAGTACATGAATATCAATAATAAGACAAATATTAAAAATTGACATATGTATGTGGTTGTCAATTGTTATAAGTTTGTGATAACATAATGAAGATATTATGAAATATTACATAGTTATAAAGAACATGTAATAATAAAAATATAGGAATATAGCCCTACGAGTGTAAAGGAGTAGAAGAGAAAAGCAGTGGGTGGGTGGGTAGAAAAATATGTGTAGAGTGTAGGAGACCTGAGAAGCGAATGAGACAGAGTGCAGTGTCGGCCTAGCGCACTTTGATGTTTAGTGCGGCCTACAGTGGAGAGGTGGCGCAGGGGTGCGCTAGTGCAGAGTGGTTTCACTAGGGGGGGCAATGACCACCCCTGACCATAGGCCATGGGCAACCCATTACCCCAGATCCCCAATGAAACAAAGCGGAAGCCATAGTGGGCTTTTAAAATTTTATTTAATTTTATGAGTCTTATTGATATGAATAAGATAAGTACATGAATATCAATAATAAGACAAATATTAAAAATTGACATATGTATGTGGTTGTCAATTATTATAAGTTTGTGATAACATAATGAAGATATTATGAAATATTACATAGTTATAAAGAACATGTAATGATAAAGATATAGGAATATAGCCAAGAAGCCAATAGTTATGGGTAGAGGAGGGTGGGAAAGTTTTTATAGTCACTTTTTGTAAGATAGAGACTGAATGAGAGACTTGTTGACAGTCTCTTTGTCTGTGACCTTGATGTATGCCCTGTGAGCTTGTGACCTCCACCCTCCATACCTCTGAATGTTGAGTTCAGGTATGCCGGCCTCGAATGCCTGAGTCGCAGCGGCCTTCCTGAGGCTGTGGAGGGTGTAGGTCTTCACAGTTTGGCCTGTGGCCTGTAGGAGGCGGTCCCATTCCTTCGTCATTACCCGTGAAGTAATGGTCGTCCCATCGGGCAGCGTCAGGAACGGGTCCCGCAGTGAAGCCGTAGGTGCCGCCCGTAGTAGACCTCGAACCGCGTCGACAGGGCATACTCTGGTATCCTCCGCGGCCTCTAGGCGCATTACTTTCTGTTCTCCCACGTGCTGGAGGTTTTTGGCCGCCTTGATGGTGATTGTCACGTGTCGGCGTCCGAGGACCACGTCCCCCCGCGTGAGATGCCGTGCCGGATCGAATGTGGGAGCGGATGACGGCGCCACCTCTCCCTGCCGTAGGGCCGCGTAATACATTAGAAGCAGGCCCGCTCTCATCGCCGTATGTAGGGGCGATACCCCGAGGCCATCGAGAACTGCTCGGAAGACCTCCATCGGGATAGGGGGCTTCACATTTGGGACGTAGTCCTTGTTCCTTCTCATGCCCTCGAGGGCACGCTTCACCCGATGATCCTCGGTTGGTCGCACGTCTCCTCCCGTCAGTTGGAGATGTGCCCGGACGTGCGATAGCTGGTTGGCAACCGTAGCCGGCGAGGGGGCGTGGTCGGCCACGTATTCCAGGTAGCACGTGATCAGGCTCACGGTCGGTGCCCCGGGGTCCACTCTCATCCGGTTCCAGAATGCCAGGTAAGTGGTGACTGCGGATCGCTGGTTGGCGAGCGTACCTGGGGCACGCGCCTCTGACTGCCTCGCAGATGCCTTCGCCTGGAGTAAGAGAAGCGCCCGATCTGCAGAAGAGACGGAGTACGGGTACAAATGAAGCATGGGTACATGGCACGATAGGGTACAGCTCATGGAGTTGAATGAGGGAGTTGGCCCTATCGTATTCCGTCCTCGACAGATGGGCTCTGCTCAAGGCATCTGCGATCATGTTTTGCACCCCAGGGATATGACTGAGTTCTACCTGCAGACGTGCCTGGACCATCCATGCCTGGCGGGCACACTCCGCCAGGACTCGGTTTCGGGCACGCCCACTGTTGAGGGTCTGTACTGTGCCAAGGTTATCACAGAACACCTCTATCCGTGATCCTCGATCCCTCTCCGTGATGAACGTGTGGAGTGCGTATATGGTGTTCAGAGCCTCCAGCTCTGAGATGCACTCCACGGGGTCGAGGACGGGGCACACCTGGCCGGAATAGGTGAAGCGGCCGTCAGTGCCTCCCACCCCCGACAGGCAGGCATCCACGGTGATCCTCCTAGTCGGCGGGCCTCGAGGGATGAGGGCGCGGCCATTCCATCCTTCCGCAAACTGTACGAACCAATCCAGATCCTGGCGCATCTCGGAATTGATGTTCATGTAGAAACCTCTCATCCCTCTGAGGGCCTCTAGCAACTTTGAGACGAATGCCCGCGCCGGTCATATACACCTCGCCACGTGTAATATCCTGCCCAGCACCGACTGGAGCTGCCGTTTCGTCAGCGTCCAGCGCTTCGCTATGGCCGACACGTGACCTCGGATATCCTCTAGCTTGGCCGTGGGGATGGAGAGAGTCATGGTGCGGGCGTCGATCTCTATCCCCAACCACGTGACGTTCTGGCTGGGCTCCTGAGCCTTATCGTAGGCCTCGGGGAGGCCCAGTTCAGCAAACAGATCACGTGCAATCCTGAAGTCCACGGCCGCCTTACCTCGGTCCTCGGAGAGGATGATAAGGTCGTCGAGGTACATCGCGGCCGTGACTCCCTTCGATCCCAGGATACCCACGATGGCCTCCGCCACACACTGCATGTGGTAGGAGGAGGAACGGGCACCAAACGGCATGGCCGTATCGCAGTAGTGCCCGTCCTCCCACGTGAAACATAGCAGAGGCCAGTCGAGGGGATTGCACCTAAAGTTCTTGTAGGCACGTGACACGTCGATGGACGACATGTACGACGACATGCCTGCCTTAACGAGTTTGGACACAAACTCGTCAACCGTTGGGAGGCCGTGATCTCGCTCCAGTCCGTAGACCGAGTTCTTAATGACGAACGAGTTCACGCTGCACTCCCGCGGGAAAGTCATGTCCGTGATAATCGGTCTGTCGTCCGATCCACTTTTTTCCCGTGTCATTAGTGGCGACACGTGACACCACGGGCTGAACGGCAGTTCGACAAAAGGACCCATCATGTTGGAGAAGCCTGCCTCCTTCCTCAGAAACTTCTCTACCTGCACGGGGTGAGCGGTTGCGCTGGGGTGGTTGGCCACGCCCCTCGTATCGCTCTCCGGCCCGAGGTATCCTAGGGGGAAGCCGTAGTGCAGGAATCCTAGGAGCTCCTGCGCCCCCTCCACGGACCCCAGGTAATGGTCCCACGCCGCTAAGTTAAGGTCAGAAGGAACCTCAATCCTTGCGCCGAGAGCGTTGGGGATTCCCGTGTCGCGCACGGCCCGGTAGATCTCCGCGTGCCTGGCGGGCCCCACGGCCGTGAAGTCCGGCCACGTCTCCCGGCGATGTTCCCGGAAGGCGAACGGGTCCGTCCTCACTCCTTCCCGGTGAACCCCGGTCTCACAGACCTCCTTAAGAGCCTTGAAATCCGGAGTGTTAGATTCCTCACATACCCGCGGCGCAGTAACACTAACACTGGCCACGTAGGTGGGGATGGCCGGCACTGGGGAAAGCGGGCGTACCTCCTCCAGGAGTGTATTCCCCGCGCCTTTGTTGTTGTTTACCACTACCCCTCGGCCATGTGCTGAGGGGGTCACGTGAGCGGTGACGTCACGTGTGGGAGCCGGCTTGTCATCATAACACTCCGTGTCGCCGGCCCCCCTTTCATCCATGTTTCGTGCCTCGTCTACTGGCGGGGCACGGCCTGTCCGTTTTTTTAACTCGGCTGGGGTTGTTGTAGCACACTCTGTGGTGCCGCCGGCCTCGTGGTCGCCTGGAGTTGGTATCCCGCCTGTGGTACCCGCCGTGGTGTGGGTACAGGGGGAGCCGCAGTGTTGTCATAACCGTGACCGTACGTGAGCTTTCGGTTGCAGGCGTGCACCGAGTGACCGCACTTCCTGCCCACGGAGTCGCAAAAGGTGCACACGTGCAACCACCGGATGCCCCCCTCTGTGTGGTCGTTGCGGTGGCGGCACCCCCTCTCGCCATTGAAGTCCCGGCACGGGGCCTCGCTCCCCCGGGTACGTCCGGTCTCCGTGTTGTTGCTGCCGTTGGACGTGTGGGCGGAGGTCATTGCGAGCCGGACATGTTCTTCCTGTATCCGGCCGTGCTCCGACCACCGCATCCTTCCTGATTCGACCTGATCGAATACGTAATTTGACCAATGTCTCACGCCGGCCCACGGGCGTGCCTGAACGTCGACCGTTACCTGGTACAAGTGCTTAAACATGTGGTCCTTATCCTCGGGGTGCAAGGCGCGCTCATCGCTTAACAGGGCCACAAAACAACTAATGTACTCGAGTGGCCCGAGGCTCCAATTTCTGATGCAGCGTGTACACGCCGTCCCGGTCCATGAACATGTATGGCTTCGCTGTCGGCCTGCGGGCATTAAGATCAGAAAGTAGGGAGCTCTTATCCGTCGTCCGGTCGTGGCGCATGGCCTCACGGCCGAATTCCCGCTGTAGGTGTTCTTCACTCGTATAGGCTTCTCTGAGTGCCCGGGGCGGGGGAAGGAGAAGATCGGCCTGCTCCTGGGCCCAGTCCCGTGTCCGTTCGGCCACTGACGACGCCCGTGAGCCGCTCCTCCGCGATGCCGGCCGGGAGATTTGCATGATCGCGTCCATCATGCCGTCCATTTGCCTGGATATTTTCGTAACATCGGTCCTGACTTCGCCGACATCCGTCCTGACCTTGTTCACGTCCGTCCTTACTCCCTCGAGGTTTGCCTCCAGGGCAGTTATCCGTGAGGCCCGAGACCGTCCACTTGTGCTCGTGCCTTGCTGAGATACCGACTCCACGTGGTGCAGCAATTAGATTTTCCATGAGTAGACTCTTGCTGTGTTAGTCATTAGGGAATATTGATTCACATTGGTTAAAGAAGGCACCAAAGTTCGGATATAAAGAGTACCATCTATCTAGATATCGATTATATGTCGTGAATCATAAGCGTATTGATGGTTTACCATTCAAGTTCAGCAGATAGCTAAATACGTCAGTGAGAGGAAGAATCTTATCCACAGCCTCTACATAACATCAATGGGCAGCGGTTATTCACATCCAGATATGTCCTAGCACATCACCTTTTTGATTAAGCTGCAGGTTTCTATAGAAAGTTGCCCACTGTCACAGTAATTGTATACATTGTAACCTCGTTCAGTGAAGACCTAGCGTGCTGCGCCACAGAAAGTACTGAAAAGTTATGCATCATCTTTTCATCTCTTTGGATAATCTGATAACAATTTGTACTCATTAAAACCTAGATTTCCGTGAGAGCCTCAGGAGATGTGAGTTATTTATGTCGATAAGCAGTACAAGGATGGAAGTCCGGCGTTACGAACATGACTACAAGGGAAGAAATGTCAACGCTCCACAGCTCCACTGCTTCCCTGCAGAAGAAACCATTTCCGTCTTATTGCCTTTCTGGGTTGCCTTTCACATGATGGCGGCACGTTAAGACCTATTAAATGTCACAGAGCAGGATGGGGAAGTGGGGACGGGGCCGGCTGTGCTGTGGGGCCGGCAACGTACCGGTTAACGTTCCTCTGTCGGTCAAGCAAGGCGTCATGTTTTGTTAAGCTTTAGGTGTGTGGATTATTGGCAGAGAGATATGTTCTTGAAATTGGGTACATTTATTTATCAGAAACTGTTACATAGGCTATGATAACAATAGTATTGCGAACTCTATAAGGAAAACACACATGATGACAGAAAATCATGCCAGTAGGTTCTATAGCCGTCTATAAAAATAGATATGAATTGAACAATAGAACCCAACTACAACTATGCACTTAAAGATGAAGCAATGAAATATAAATTCAATGACAAATGCTGAATCACAAGATGATGTTCATAAAATCATAATTATAGAAAGGAGGTTCTATGCAAACAACGAAAAATGAACACTAACAAAATGCATAGGCATTGAGCACTGGAACAATACAAGCGCCCATTTTCGTGGTTGCATCAGATAAAAGAAAAATATTTTGTTCCTGGCTAGTGCCACATAACCCCCAAGTCACCAGACAGTAAAGTACTTTTTAATTTTGAAATTACGCCTTCACTTTGTCAATACTTTCAGCCATTTTCTGTATTATGTTTAGGCATAGCTTTGTGTTTATAAAGGAGAGAATCGCGCCTAGAGTATAGAATCTGTTTGAGGGAAAGAGAAAAGAATGCTAAGACATTAGTGCCTGAATAATGTCAAAGGCAGGTAAATACTATGCCAGAGTGTGGCCTGTTGACAGAAAAGCAGACGCGGATCAAACGCTAAGCCTACTCAGTAGCCTCTCCTACCACTAAATTCCCCTTTTCACCTGACACACTAGTGACATGACACTCTGCCCTGTAACGTACATGGCATGTTGACATGGGCCGAAGACACATGTCATAATGACGTCACACGCACTACTCACCTCGTCATATCTCTGACAGCTGGTTGTCGCCAAGCGTCGTGCTCTGTCATTCGACTTGTCAAACAGAATGGCCGCCCTCGTCTGACTTGGTCATGACTCGGCCAATACCTTTCTACGGCAGGCTAGATTAATGGTAGTTAGGACAGTTGCCGGATGACACGATATGCCGACTGCCTCAACCAAAGGGAACAAAACAAGGTGCTGCATCGGGGCTCTTTCTGCAGACCATATTTAGGTTATTTAGGTGTCGTTGCTCAAGGGCAAAAGCTCCTGATGTTACAATTTCAGCCATTCATAATCATACCTGGAAAACAAAAGGCATATCAACATTAATTCTTGGCTAGCATTCGGCACTTACACATTGGAGCATCAGGCTACGTTTACACCATCACCCCAACAGTCCCGGCAGCCAATTTAGCTCAAAATGTAACTGAACGTGGACTTATTATGACCTTCTTATGGCCTTTGCTCTGCTCGGTCCCAAATATCCAAGCGAATTAAGGCACACCGCGGTCATTTAAGGTTGTCGCAGGTCGCCGTGGTGTCGTCTTGGTGTTGCCGTGCCTCTGTACGTGTGCGGCAACTTACCTTGTAAGCCCGATAGATTACAGATCATTCCCCGGTGACTTGCAGTGATTTGCAGTGAATTGCAGTGCATTGCAGTGAATTGCATAAGTCCTTGTAAGGTCCTGGTGTCACAAGGCCAACTACGGCTTTTTCACCGATGCAGTCCCAGTTTGGTGCTGGTGCAGTCCTTGCATGCTTTGGGTATACACATCACACAAAGATGCTTAGGTATGTATGTGTATATGATATAGAATTTACTTGTATTCCTTCCCATAATTCACCGTTCTATAACAGAAGTGAATAGAGTTTATAGAAAAAAATCATCAAATATATATATGTTCACAACCGTTTACCCTTGTTCACCTTCTCTGGTGGTTTGCATGTATCTCTTGTTGGTTTTTTAAGTGTTTATTGCCTTCGATTCATAACAAATAGCTCTTCCAAGCAACGTGGTATACAACAATAGAACATGGATGATATTTACAATGAATGATGTGTGCACTGTTGAGGTTGAATGAATATTCTGGTGGACCACGGCCCCATAGGCCTAGTGCTATCCAGAAGCCCGATCTCCTAGCCTGGTGACCTTCGGAGAAGTACGGTGACGTACAACAATCCCGATTGTCATAAGCCATCGGGGTAGGGTTGGGGGCTGCCAGGACTCGTCGTGGCTGCTGTGCTGAATTTTTTTGACATAACTAAAGTTCCCCAGCAGCTCCCCCACAGCTCCCGACAACTAAGTCAACTTAAGTTTCGCAAATACGGTGACCCAGCACGTGCTAGATTGACTGCCGGGACTGTCGGGGTGATGATGTAAACGTAGCATTACATTAGTGGCTAACTGGAGGTTGGTGGTAATGCGAGACAGAAGAGACTGAATAACTAAGGACGCTTTACGTGCTCGCATGGTCATGTGCACCCACCGCTCATTACCCTACCTCCGGATAAAAGTAGACAAGCAGTGGCTTGGGAGAATAAAATTTTATTTAATTTTATGGAATAATATGGAATAATAGTAAGTAAAATTATGTCGACCTTACTGGACGAGCATATTAATGATAAGATAATATGAAGGTAAGTAAATGATAATTGACAGGTAGAATAGAAGTCAATTATGATAAGTAAAATATGAAATACAATACACATGATAATTGTATGAAATACAATACAGGTAATTGTATAAATAATAAAAAGGTCTACGTGAGTAGGGAGAGAAGAGAGAAGGTTGTGGGTGGGTGGGACGAAAAAGTACTGTAGTACGTGTGTACTGCAGGGAGGTTGAAGGAGAAGTGAGGCCGGGGTCCGGACCGGGCTGTACCACGTGACCTCGTGGTGGGTGAGAGAGCCGCGAGGGGGCAGGAGGGGCGCCCGGGAGGCGCGGTAGAGGGGGACACCGGAGGAGGCAATGACTCCCCCTGAGCAGAGCCCATGAGAATACCATTACCCTACCCCCGGATAAAAGTAGACAAGCAGTGGCTTGGGAGAATAAAATTTTATTTAATTTTATGGAATAATATGGAATAATAGTAAGTAAAATTATGTCGACCTTACTGGACGAGCATATTAATGATAAGATAATATGAAGGTAAGTAAATGATAATTGACAGGTAGAATAGAAGTCAATTATGATAAGTAAAATATGAAATACAATACACATGATAATTGTATGAAATACAATACAGGTAATTGTATAAATAATAAAAAGCCAAAAAGGCAAGATAAGGAGAGGGGGGGTGGGAAATGTTTTCAGTCTTTGTGTAGTGACCTGATCAAGGCTCGATTGACGGCCTTTGCATCGTTGGCCTTGATGTATGCCCGGTGGGCATTGGATTTCCAGCCCCCGTAGCGCTGGATGGACAACTCAGGCAGGCCCGCCTGGTATGCCTGAGTTGCGGCGGCCTTACGTAGGCTGTGGAGGGTGTACGTGGAAGGCTGTCCTGCTGCCTTCAGCAGGGCCTTCCATTCTCGGGTGAGAAGTCTCGTGGTGACCACGTCCCCGGCCGCGAGGGTGAGGAACGGGGCCTCGGGGCTGGTCGTAGGGACGGCCGCGATCATATCGGTGATAGCGCGTACCGGACACGCTGCGACCTCGGGGGACGCCTGGATTACCACAGTTTTTTCCTCCCCCACCAGTTGTAGGTTCTTGGCCGCCTTGATACGGACGGTCACTTCCGTCGGCGTGACCACCACGTCGCGGCGCGACAGGTGTCGCGCAGGGTCGAACTTGGCGGCCGACGGTGGGGCGACCTCGCTCTGCCGCAGGGCCGCGTAGTATATGATGAGTATCCCAGCCCGCAACACCAGGTGGGTCGGCGAGTGTGTGAGGGCCGCGAGGGCCGCCCTGAGGACCTTCATGGGGACCGGAGGCTTGATATTTGGGACGTACGATTTGTTGCGCCTCATTGCCTCCAGGGCGCGCTTCACTCGGTAGTCCTCTGTCGGCGCGACGTCCCCTCCCGTCAGTCGCAGATGCGACCGCACATGGGATAGTTGATTCGCGACCGTCGCCGGGGAGGGGGCGTGGTCCGAGACGTATTCGAGGTACGCCGTGATGAAGCTGGTAGTGGGTTTCTGGGCGTCGGCACCCATCCGCCGGCAGAATGCGAGGTATGTCGCGACGGCACTCCGCTGGTTCGCGACCGTTCCGGGGGCACGCGCCTCGCATTGCCGCGCAGATGCCCTCGTCTGGAGTAAGAGCAGCTCCGGATCTGCAGACGAGACGGAAGACAGGGTTAAAACACACGTGGGTGCAGGGAAAGACCTCGAGGAGGGAATGGAAATTTCTGAACATCGAAGCCGTATCGAAGTCCCTCGAGGTCAGGTGTGCCCGACTGAGGGCATCCGCGACGGTGTTGAGTTTTCCCGGGACATGCGTGTAGATGAAGTCTACCTGCATTTTGGCCTGAACCATCCAGGCCTGGCGGGCACACTCGGCCAGAACGGGGTTCCTGGCACGCCCCGATGTGAGTGCCTGGACGGTTCCCATATTGTCGCAGTAGACTTCCACGCGAGACCCCCTGTCCCGGTCTGTGATGAACGTGCACATCGCGAACACCGTGTTTAGGGCCTCCAACTCAGCGATGCAGCCGAACGGGTCGTTGACCGGACAGACCTGTCCGGAGTAGCAGTACGTGCCGTCCGTACCTCCGATGCCCGAGAGACACGCGTCCACGATGAGGCACTTGGTCGGGGGTCCTCGCGGGATAATGGCGTGGCCATTCCATCCCTCGGCAAAGCGAAGGAACCAACCGAGGTCCTGTCTCATATCGGAGTTAATGTTCAGGTAATACCCACTCATGCCTCGGAGGGCCTCGAGGAGTTTACTGACGAATGGGCGTGCCGCCCTGATGCACTTTGACACGTGTAGTACCCGCCCGAGGACGGATTGAAGCTGGCGTTTCGTCAGGGACCGCTTCATGGACACGGCCCTCACGTGTTCTCGGACCTCGTGAAGCTTGTCCTCGGGCACGGTAAGTGACATCTCGGCGGCGTTGATCACTATGCCCAGCCACGTCACGACCTGGCTTGGGGGCTGGGCTTTACTACGGGCCTCGGGGAGCCCGAGTTCCGTCAGCAGTTCTCGGGCCGTCCGGAAGTCGGCCTCGGATTTCTCTCTGTTGGGTGAGAGGATTATGACGTCGTCGAGGTACATGCAGGCCTCGACCCCCTTCTGTGCGAGTATCGCGACGACTGCCTCCGCGACACACTGCATATGGTACGAGGAGGCACGGGCACCAAAGGGCATCGCCGTATCACAGAAGTACCCGTCCCTCCACGCGAAACACAGAAGGGGCCAGTCCAGGGGGTCGCACCGGAAGTTTTTATACGCCCTCGCGATGTCGATCGAGCACATATAACTTCCGGTCCCCGAGGCCACCAGGCGGCCGACGAAGCTGTCGACGGTCGGGAGGCCATGCTCTCTCTCCTCGCCGTACACCGAATTCTTCACCACAAAGCTGTTGACGCTGTCGTTTTTAGGGTACGTCATGTCGGTAATGACACGACGGTCGTCGGTCCCCCTTTTCTCGCGTGTCATCAACGGCGACACGTGACACCAGGGTTCAAAGGGGGGAGCCTCGTACGGCCCTAGGAGGTTGCTGAACCCTCGCTCCTTGTTGATGAAACTGTCCAGCTGATCAGGGTATCCCGTAGCACTGGGGTGATTGGGCACGCCCCTCGTATCGCTAACGGGGCCGGTGTATCCCAGGGGAAAACCGTATCTGATGAAGCCCAGGAGCTCCTCCCTCCCGGGGAGGCCCGTGAGGTACCGCTCCCACGCCGGGATACACAAGTCTGTGGGGAGGTCGATGCGCGCCGCGAGCGCGTTGGGTAAGCCCGTACGCCGCACCTCCTCGTAGATGTAGGCGTGGCCCGGGGGCCCGGGGGCCGAGAAGGAGGGCCAGTGAGTCCGCCGGTGTCCGGCGAACCTCTCGGGGTCCGTCCGGACTCCGGGGGAGGGAACCCCGGTCTCGCATACCTCCCTCACAGCGGCGAAGTCAATATCCATTCCAGTGTTCACCTCCTCCCGGGGCAATTGCCGAGCCAATTGCTCCTGCTCCCCGCCAACACGCATAACCACGGGAGTGGAGTCGTTGGTGGGCGGGGTCCTGTGTTTGCTACGATCCCCCACGTGGGCGGCACGTGTTGTTGTTGTCACGTGGGGTGTTGCGTCATCCTGCGTGCACTCGCTCCCTGGTACCCCCTCCCCGAGTGCAGGCGTCCTGAGGGTAGGGGGTGTACGACGCGCCACGCTCACTCGCGGGACGCGTCCGGGCCGTTTTTTGACCCCTGTTGTTTCAGCGGTTGAGGATCACTGGTGCGGAGCGAGTGTCCGGCGTGCGGCATCCGGTGTGTCGGGGGTGCGGATGTTTGGGCAGCACTCTCATACCCGCCACCGTACATCAGCTTCCTGTTGCACGCGTGTATGGAGTGCGTGCACATCCGGCCAACGGAATCACAGAAGGAGCATATGTGAACCCACTTGATGTTTCCGTCCTGATGCCCGTTCCGTTGCCGACACCCCCGCTCTGAGTTGTAGGCTCGGCAGGGGAGCTCCCGCCCCCCGGTCTTGCCGCCGTCGTGGCCGTTGGTCGTGGTGGTCGTAGCCGTCATAGCCAGGCGCACACGTTCATCCTGGATCCGCACGTGATCCGACCAGTAAATCCGCCCAGCCTCGACTTGGTCGAATACAAAGTCGGACCAACGGCGGACCCCGGCCCACGGTCGAGACTGCGCATCCACCGATACTTGTGAGAGATGCCTGTACATATCCCTCCTGTGTTCCTCGGGGACCGCTCTGTGGTCCTCCATCATCACGAGGAACGCACTGACGTATTCCATAGGTCCGAGGGTGCCCCTGACCTCGAGTTTCTGCGCGAGGGTGTACAGACCCTCGCGCTCAACATACATATACGGCTTCGAAATACTCTTAGAATGAAAGTCAGTAGTACTCTTACCGGCCGTACGGTCGTGGGGCATGGCCTCTCGGTCTATCTCTCGCTGCAGGTGGTGTTCCGGTAGGTAACGGTCACGGAGGGCCCGTGGGGCGGGGAGGCGCGAGGCCTGGTCCTCGGCCCATTCCCGCGTCCGATCCTCAGCCGGGGTGCGTGCCTCGCGCACGGTCGGCGGGTGATGAGAGACCCGGCTGGGCGACCGTTGTCTGGACATCGCTGCTAGGGTGGCCATCATGGTGTCCATCTTCGCTTCCAGTGCGGTCATACGAGACGTCTTGACCGTTGATCCTCGTTCCGAGACGGATTCGATCTGATCGTTTGCCGCCTCGCTCCCTCTCGGCGTTCCATCCGACTGTACCTGAACAGAAACCTCCGGTGCCCTCGAGGTGCTGGCCACGGGAGTATTTCTTGTCGTGGGACCCATTCTCCTATAGTCGTAGAAGTACTTTCACGTGTGTATGGTGTGCTGGCCTATACTCGTGGAGTATGAGGCTGCGAGCACGTGGCCAAGAATAACGAAAAAGTACTGTAGTACGTGTGTACTGCAGGGAGGTTGAAGGAGAAGTGAGGCCGGGGTCCGGACCGGGCTGTACCACGTGACCTCGTGGTGGGTGAGAGAGCCGCGAGGGGGCAGGAGGGGCGCCCGGGAGGCGCGGTAGAGGGGGACACCGGAGGAGGCAATGACTCCCCCTGAGCAGAGCCCATGAGAATACCATTTGACCACCTGCATTTCAAATCACCTTCCTTATACTCACCCTCACTCTCTACTGGAACGCCAACGAACTCGGATCCACTCACCCACCCTACAAAAACTCTGTTTCTCTTTCTATTAAACTATCCTACTCTGTCGGGCTCTTTCTGTAGCTCGTGACATTATTTCCTAACCACTCAATAAATTCTATAGTAAGAAATCTTCTGTGTTAGTCATTATGTATACAAGTATGTTTGAATCTCTACCACAGTGGAAATGCATATAGTCATGTGCAATCCTCCGCATAATGTATCAAAATTTGCAAATTGCATCACTCTTGCGCAGAACCTTTACAATCTTGGATATGATATACAATAATGCTGGACTAGAGGAGAGGGATGTTTTTCGTCCTAGCGTATAATATTCGTTATAATTATAATATTTATTACGTCGTAATATTCTCACAAGTCCTGAAGTTGTCATCATTGTCATTCCCATTCAAAGTCCCTAATGGAGACCACCTTGTATTAGTTATGAGAAAATCTTTTCACGTTGAAACGAAAATTGAATAATGTTCATTTCTTGGGGAATTGTTTTTTGTTCATTGTTCAGACCACCTCGTATTTGATTTGTGTCATCTAGTGTTTGTGTGACAGTCCTGTGCAAATAGCTGTCCTCTGTAATCGCGATTTCTTATATAACCAATATCTTTCTTATTCAGATAGATGAAAAAAAAAAGAAATATTATAAATGTATGATATTTGGAGAGTTACCACATTAAATTTATGTAAAACACACATTGAAACACTATTCTGAAACTGCTTGTGCTTGCCATAATGTGGAAAACATTTAGTCGTTCTTAATAGATATGCAATTGGTTTCTGAAGGGCACAAAAAAACATGCTGTCTTCACTGACAGGGAAAATACAAAAAAGGACTACTCGGTTTGTGATGGATGTGACCATTTGGCGTAGGTGAAATGTGGTTCCTTTGATTATGGATGTACATGCTAGGATAAACAAGGAAAATGCTTTTTGCAGATCTGCATGGTTACGGAGTCTCATAGTAAAGCAAGTCGGATCATGGGTGGATCGTATCGCTGCAAGTTAACGGATTGAAACGACATAATCTGATAATAGTAAATTCTTAATGATAATTGTAAATTCTCAATTAATGTTTCTCTATTGAGAATTTAAAGTATTTGTTACTTTAGAAAAGTAAAGAAATAGTAATGGTGTTTAAATAGTAAAGGAACCGATGTTTCAACTACTGCATTGTCTTTAACAAGGTCATCCTATATAACGATAGTCTCATGAGGTATTCGTTAAAGCTGCTCATGTTCGTGTCAGTCATTTTAGTGTTGGTAAACTAATCGTGGATTAGGAAATAATCACGCGGGGCTGCATTGTTGTTAAATCTATTCTTGATACTTAGTTGATAATATATAGGTTATAGTTGGAATAAATAGTAGGTTCAACAGTTAGTCTGTGTATATCTTCGCAATTTGATAATTTCTACAAATATAAGATATCTAGAGCATAGATTTCTAAGCTAATGTAAAAACAGATTGATGATCAACAGTGTCGAATGCTTTGCTCAGATCTATAAATAATCAGGCTGTTACCCTCCCAAATAACTATTTGCACAAGCCTTTGTACTAAACGGAATAGAGCAGCTTCGATAGTCCCCTTCCATGTCGGAAACTGCATTTATTTCAGTTACGTAGGTTATCAAGTTCTGGAATTCAGATATAAGGACCATTTTTTTCGATCAGTTTGCCCGGAAGTGGAAAGGAGATAACAGACCGAGAGGAATTATACCCGGAACAATAAGGACAATCGAAATGGAAAACAAGGAGGTGAAACTATGGGTAGAACAGAGTAATATCAAGGATGAGTGATTGATACCATCCTCTCTTATCGTGTCATTTTCAAATCAATCAGAAAGAGGAAAAGTGATAAGCCCATAAATGATAGAAACGGTAAACAACAATCGGAAAACGTCCTACAATACTGAACGGAAAAAGGAATCGTGACACATTAATAAGTAATAGGAACAAACTCAGAGTATATAAGACAACGATTAGAAACATGGTGGGGAGACGAAACAGGAATAGAAACAGGTCTGGAGGACGCGACAACGACGAAAGACATTCAACGTGACGAGCGGAAACGGAGATAAAGCCGAGGTTGTAATGGCCAGAGACTCAGAGGCACTGAAGAGGGTGCGACAGGAATACGAACAGCCAATAGGTCTCTCCGGGAATATTTACTGAGTGGTCAAGAAAAAGGAATATCGCAAAAAGACAGGTGTTGCTGAGACGAACGCTGCGGTTGATTGGTGTTTACCGCGTCAGGAACGCCGGCACTACTTCATCACGCGCGCGCCACTTTTGATGTATTACTGTGCGACCTGGCGGTGATTGGGCGGCGGCGACCGTAGCGCCACGCGTGGCAGGAATACGAAAGTGGGGAGGACGGACGCGGTAGCCTAACCCGGCAGTCTCAGACCGTTTCTGCTCTCTGTCTCCATGACAACGGCTAAAATCGTCGGCGACATAACGTCTCGACTATCTCGGCGACCCAGCACACATTCACATCAGTACGGTGAGCGCATGCGTACTGACCTTTGATCAGATCCAGGCAGGCTATCATACGGCCAAGCGGAAGCAGGTCACTAATATTGAGGAAACGCGCTCCATGCCACAAAGACCGCCCTGCCATTTATTTTTAGAATGAAATATCAATAGGCAACTTAGCTATAGCTTAAGAGGCAAATGATTTGTTATGTTTTTGGGCAATGCGAAGGATAGGAATGTATGGACAATTTTAACATCCTAGAACCGGTTGGAGTTACGAACATTTGCCCCATTTTGAATTGTTCTATGAACATCCAACCACGGGAATAGTTTGGTAAAAGTGAGAGCTATTGTCCATATGCCCTGGAGTACAAGTACATATATACTCTTGGGTGACTTCGCAATAGTTGTCTAAAACTCTTGAAGTCGAGTGGGCGGAAACCCGCTTTTTATATGATATATTCCCATTATATATAAAACCTTATTTGATACTTGGTATCTTATAGGTTAAACTTTGAACTACACATGTATCTACAATATGCACATGTATCTACAGTATGCATCTTCACACATGCTTAGCATTTCACATATGCTGACTTATTCATAAAAAATTGTTCTTAATAGGTGATAGATGAGGAAAACTGGCTTGGAGTGATATTTTCCGGAAGTTTTTTTGGCAGTACCTTCCAAATGGATTACATGTAGTTTTTTCGTTTCAGTTTCATTGTAAAATGAGTTTTGAGAAATCGTCCCCTTCGACATATGGGGAACAGTACCTTGATGTGCTAACTACGACAATGAAATAAAATGAAAAGCTGTGGAAGGGCACATCTATATGAATACATCTCATCCACTTCTAATGAATTGTCGGGTACAGAGATCGTGATGATAGGCGGCATGCTTCGGGTACTTAAGGTTTACCCCCATCAACACCGATTTTGGTCCCGATAGGCCTTATCATTGACTTCCCGACACAAAACCGATTCGTGAAGTAAGAAAGAATCGTGGAGGGAACAGATTCCTGCGATCGACGATACCTCATGATTGCAATAGGCTGCAATTGAAAATGCCAATCGTAGAACTCCCGATAAAGTCCAACATAGCCATGTGGTAGCCTATTGTGAGGGATTTAATGGGAAAATATTTCTTACGGGTGAAATACTTGCCGGAAAATTCTGATTTCAGGGAGAGCGCATATAGATATATAATCGCCGTAAATATGATATTGTTCGATTAAGTCTAAGGGTCTGAAAATAATAGTTTCATAACGGAATTATGATTCTACTACAGTTATATTCTTCAATTTGATTATTTTCGTGTCTGATAAATAATATCATTATATATTGTAAATACCTCCAAAAGATTATTCCGATTCATTCTATATTTCCAAAATTATTGTATATTTCAATACTAAAGTCTGCCTGAGATCCAAAATGATACACCGATTGAATCGTGAGCCATCGAGACAATCGTTTATGTATTTGGTCCTCCAAAGTAAGCCACTCCAACCTTCTACGATGTATATCCATGTCCAAGAGGGATCAACTGGTGAGCCCTCCAAGGACCACTCAACGGGATGAACTATCAAAACTCAGGATGAAAAGACTAAATGTTTGATAGAGACTTCGTTATTGCAAGGACTAAATGGAGGTGTTTCCTCTTGCCGCGTTTATATTGCAAAAATTGTATTGTTTATGGGTAACACAAACCTATATTTTGTGTTTACTAGCTTCGGGTAAAAATCTTTATATGACTTGTATGGAATTGATTACGTTTGATCAAATTACTGAAATGGAAGCTGGTGTAATATTTTATTTTGACTTTGTACATTGAGCTGCAAGGACATTTCATACCGGCTGTATTGCTGAAGTCCTTGCAGGGTAAAGAACGAAAATTAAAAAAAAACAATAAAATAAAAAACCGATGTAAATTATCGGGAACCTCCCAATGGGCTACGATTTGGCCATTTCCAATCGTAGCCTATCGGGAGATCTATCGCTGACTATGGGCGCTGGTGGGGGTAAACTTTTAACTGTGGGGTGAATGTACAAAACCCATCTCGACCACCCCCTCACCTAGATAGCTCCCCCCTCAAACCACCGCGACAACTGCCCGACTCCCTCAGAGACACACCCCAGGCCCCTCAGCTCACTGCCGAACATCGGCTGGTCCCCGGCGAGTGACCTCCGTTTACCCAGAACACTGCTCGTGACCAGCAAAAGTCTACAGATGTGTTTCATCTGCGGCAGAGCTGACATTGTGTCCGTCTCTCTGCCTCTCTGTCTAAAGGGAACTGGGGATGGTGTTTCTGGTGAAAGGGGAGCGGAGAGTTATGGGGTGCCGTCTGTAACATTGCCAGTCCATATTTTGTATCTTTCGTCAACGAAATACACTGATATCTACACGAAAGCGATTGCTAGGGTGCCATTTGCAACATAGTCTCATTTCGTAGACGAGATCAGCTGTGGTTCTGATTTTATGGACGAAATCATTTGTCGCACTGATTTCTTAGACTCCGTGGATAAAAGCAATTGTGACACTGCTTTCGTACAGAAAAAAGCTTTTGTACATGAAGAGCTTTCGCAGACGAAAGATACAAAATAGTTACCAAATGTGAATGTTACAAACGGCACCACATAGAGAGTAGAATTGTGCTTCACATACGTTGGCTGCCTTCCTTCACCTGAATGTGATTTCCTCATTGGCCTCACAGTATTGAGTGTGGTATTAAGGGACCAGACTGAGAGAGTTTGTTCCGTCTGGGTTCTGGTGCCGGTCTAGACTGTTCGGTGGTCAACCCTGGCTACATCCGAGTGTCCACAATGTCTTAGACCACCAGACCACCATGAAACAGATGACAGAAACGAGGGAAATGGATCGGTCTTCCAAGACCACCAAAACTAGCCTGCTTTAACGCCCCCTGTCAGCATACTCCATGCCTGATAACCGGCGTGAGGCCATTGACATGATGGGTGCACATTGATAATTCCTTTAGTTATCTTTCTACTTTTTATTGTCATGCCAACGCTAATCACAGTATTTTTGAGGGAAGAATTCTAGACTTTCTTATGTTCTCACATCGAACTTCATCATTCTTTTTTTTTAGAAATGATTGAGATGTTTTTCTATTCATCTCAGGTAATTTGATAATTCATTGTCATTTAAGAAATAGGACATGATTTGAGGAAGATTAAAAAAAGATAAATGCGTGGAATAGGACACCAGTTCATGAAAGCATACACTAAAAATACAGATTTTCCACGAGCAAGCCGATCGTTGTGTGGCCAAGTACAGTCTTGGTCAAGTTAATTTGTGTAAAATAAGATGCACACAAAACCAGATACGTGATTCATGAGATTGGCCTGCGCAGTTGATACTTATAAATGTCAAGCAATTCGTATGGACAATGACCTCTATTATTTTCGTTGCTATCAGAAGCGGATAGGTCTTTTTGTCATTGATACATTGTATATGCATTGGGGGGGGGGGGGGGGGGTATATATACAGAGGCTAATCAAAATGGTACTAATCATCATAAATAATACTTCACGTGCTAAAAGCCTTAAGTATCGAATGAGGAACAAATCATGATAGCTGTCAGACACTTTCATAAATGCCCATTACTAATCAAAATCCCTTTTTTCTTTATCATTTTCATGTAACCCAAGGATATTAATCATTATCCAGTGCAGTAATACATCAGTCAGAGTCATTATGAAGTATCTGAGGCAGTAAATAAGATTAAACCAAGGTCCAGATGCCCGGTTCTCTGAAGGGCCATGTAAAGACTTCCAGTCGGTTTAACACAAACAGTACCCATTAAACCCTGAAGTAGGGGCTCCGGGCAAAGGTCAATAACGGTGCTTTCATTACGGTCTAAAGATCCCGTACCTTAAAGGCCGCTACAAACATGGCGGACAGGGTATACATATGGGATGCGAATCGACTGGTTACGACTAGGTCGGGGGACACACATCCACTGAATCCGTGGAGATCTAACGTTGCGATGTAATTGTATCGGTATCGTTATCAGGATCCTTTCTGCAACAATCGCACAGGTAGGTGCCTTTCCATTTACCGACAAAGTGCTAAGCGACTTTTAGGAAACACTCGTTATGAATACATTAATTTTGTGCCAAGAAGGGGAGGGTAGTGCGTGTTCCAAAAATCCACACAAAATATCGGCAACTTTGTTTATCAACGGTCTTTTTCGACTTGCCGACATGGCCGACTTCCTTCCCAACTAAATCGAACGTTGTTCAATTGGTTTGTTATGTTTATTGGGAAGTGGTTCCCCAAAACACAAAACAAAATCGTAATAAAGATTTTTAGTCTCTTACTTATTCATTTTATGTTTCCAAATGTAAGGATATCTGAGAAGAATGTCTCAGGATGCATCGGTGGGGACCGTCAAATCTATGGACAGGCAAAAGTCAGCAAGGAGAAACAGACTATGTGGTGGACTGAGGTGGGCCGACGAGACGCAGCAAAGCATGGTGCGTGTTAGACTTGCTAAAGTCTTTGATTATGAACATTCCTTAAATGATTAATCCAAATCAGAATACAGTTCATCATAGTATTTATCCTTCTCTGACTGGCCCATGAACCCGTTTCCCAGCAAGGAGGGTAGCCGTAGGACGCAGGGACTGGAACCAGTCCAGATGTCTATCTATGTGACACTTGAGAGTATCTGCTATGTTGCAGGCAGACTTGCCGCAGATGGCTAATCTGGTCGTGCTTAGATCTTGTTCACAATGTGTCAATGTTCTGTTTGAAGGGCCGCAGCAAACACGGTGTTGGTGTATGATTAAGACCCTTTGGGCTACGGTGTCCCCTTCAATTGCAACCCTATCTATTAGACACAGGTGGGATGCAAACAAGAACTAATCAACATCTATGGCAAATATATATGTATGTTTATATAACCTGCGTTTATCGAAAAACACGCTTAAGCCTAACTCTATAACCTATACCCTAATGCCTAAACCTTGTTTGGTAAATTCCTCAGCAACATCCCCTGCCTGTCCGAGTGGCCCGAGGCCTTCGCCAACATTTGCATACGGAGCTGCAGATAATCAAAGGTATACAATTTTTTTTAATTATTCGCAACTTCAGCCTTACATAATGATTTCTGCCTCTGAAATTGAACCCTGGTGAAGTCGGAGACAGACCAAGCGAGCAGCGCAGCGATTTCCGTAATCTTCAACATGAAACGCCGTTCATGTGAGCTATTATCTCATATCTCGCCTGAATATTGCTTCTAAGACGCTAAATTATCTGATGGAGATGTTACTATGAAATGATATCTCGCATTCATTTTAATTTGCGGGCGATTCTGGAAGTCGCTGGGTTTCTTGCGATGTATCTCCGGCTTTATGTTCACAGTATGGTCATTCTCAATTGATATCACTTATCTTATGAATTTGATTGCTCTTGTCCGTAAAACCTGAGAGGGAGAAAATGCCATGCCGATCCTTTTGAAAACCACAACAGTAATTAAAGATTGAAGGAAAACAGATCGCAAAACAATGATTACGAAGGTGAAAAGAAATCACACTAATGGGTAGTTGATGAGAAGAAGAGACTGTTAAAAAACGAAACAAAAACTGTTGTCAGGTGGTAAAGTATGCATTACGGAATATTTTATGCTGACACTGGCTGAACTAAGAGGAACTGGAAGGTGAATCTCTAGTGCCACGAGGAGCAACAAACGCCAAGTATTATCACTGGAAGTGCGGGAGAGATGTCACATGGATGTTTTTAATACTCTGACAACAGAGAATGGAATATGACCACGAGCGTATGTTTCTGCGTATACAATTACGAACGAAGTACATAGGGTTGGAAAATGATAGAATATTTAATTAAAATCTAGGTTTATAAGATATGTTGCTTAAAATGAAAGGGAAAACAAATTGCATAGTATGTATGATGAATACTTTGATCAAAATGCAAGACCAGACAACATTGGGAGATTACAAGAATCAATATTCAAAATCATCTTTGATCCAGGAAAGTTATCCACCGAGAACACTAATATCTAAAAAAAACTAACTTCTCTAATAGTTGGTGGCTTGTCTTGTGACGATAACACTCTTCACACTGAACTTG
The DNA here is from genome assembly GCA_950022655.1 of Alentia gelatinosa. NCBI lineage: Eukaryota > Metazoa > Annelida > Polychaeta > Phyllodocida > Polynoidae > Alentia > Alentia gelatinosa. Next base: position 40,801,049 of record OX465582.1, read on the forward strand.
TGCCACTAATACACCCCTTCTATTAAACCTGGACATCATAATCATGTGACTTCCTCTGTCACATGCCTCTCCCTGAAGGTATAAATGTGTGGAGCTATATGCTTTCAGAAGATAAGGAGCAAACAAGCAGCGCAAATTCTACTCAAGATCTAATTCCAGATTGAAAGTCGTAAAGGTAGCGGGTCCTTAATAATAAACCGGAATAGGTTACTGTTTACAATCAGATACTATATTATGGAATGCTTGTAAAGGTGTTCTCCACATATGCTATACATCCTCATAATCACTATGCTTAATACCATCTGCTCATTAGCACCATATACAGTAATATAAGAAAAACTGTATTTTTGTCGGTGAATCATTACTTTACCGAATGATGTCATTAGATAAATTATATTAAACTAATTTCCAAACTACAGGCTATTAGCTAATAAAAGTATGACAGTTAAAGATTCGGGTTCTGACATGAATTCTGAATTGGTTGGTATACTGTTACAAATGATATTTAGTATTGCCGGAATTGGTCAAGTGGAATGTCATAGGACCTTTCCTACACTCAATTTGCTTGTTTCGAAGAATAATCATCCCAACTTCATGAAATTAAATCAGAACTCTTCCCTAGCGGCTAAAGCATTTCAACTGTTAAATTGCTTATTCGTTAAAGGTGATTTTTGAAATTACATCAAGGTTGATATATGCATCTTATGCGCATCCTTCGATGACGTTTTCACTTGTTACTTTAGATTACCTTCGATTTGCTTTACAGACACTTGCACTTATCTCTAGTAAATATTTGATACGAATTCATACTTTCAGAATGTCGTTTTTAATCAAAGTCCACGTTATCAAATGCTTATAACCAATGTCTCTATATTTTATGACGTTCACCACAACAATAGTTAGTACATCATAGTTTGTCACCGGGAAAGAAATTTTATCCATTGACCCTTGAACCATACACTCTCGAATGATAAAATATGCCATCTATGGATTACAAACATACACCAGATTTCACTTGGTTAATACTCTTTCTGATGTACACATATTAATTCCTTCAAACATGCAACAGTTGTAGTGTTATAACCTCAAGTCAGTGGATATTCATGATGCACTATTATGGGGTTGTGTGAAGTCTTACCAGGGCGACACGTTCATACACCCAGGGTGGAACAAATCGTACATGAACAAATAATCGGTTTGGATATGTATGCTGTCCACATGAAGATGTGTTTTAAACAAAATAGTTCTTGCGACATACCGTACTTATGGCAGAGGGATTAAATCGCACTTATGCCGAAACATACTTGCAATAATTCTGCATTTACATACGATATAGAGAAGTCCCTCCCCCATCCCTTAAAGAGTAAAAGGGAACTTTACTTATGACTGCTATTTTCTCAGAAAATGCCATTACGTCGCACGGTCACAGCGAATTTATCACAGCGTTTCTTTGAAAGGCTAGAGATAATCCGAGCAGCTCCGAGCAACTCCGAGTACCTCTGAGCTGTTTCTACCCCTATGGGGGTGGCCGTGTACCTCCGCGATCAATGTCAGCCCAGGTCTTACCACAATGTAATTGTGGGTGATATAAACTGATGTTTGTACTCTGACGAGATGACAGGTATGGGCATCATGGGGAGGAGGAGCTGAGAGGGGTTGAAGGGAAGACAAAGGGCTAAAGCAATGATGAATGATAGTTATTTGGGGTTGTACTCGGTGTTATAAATGATCAGAATTGCTCAAGTCTTTGATGATACTTTTGGTAGACTTCTATATGGAGCCTTCCTCTAAAACGCCTTCTCTGCCCTAGAATCGAAGAAAGCTGGTGGGGAAGGTTTGTCAGTTGGAGGCGTACATATAGGACACAGAGACTAAGACCAGTCTAATAGATGATAAGCGCATTGAATGGGGTAGGAGTGAATTCAGTTGTATCGTGCGGGATATAGACATTTTGAGTTAAGTAAGATGTTCACTGTCGCGTGTGTATGAGTGTGTTATGTGGTAACGGTTCCATAGTAGAAACAATACAACATGTCTGCCCACTAATGAGATTGAAGTGTAACTCGATTTGCCAACAATGGTATTATGATAATCGGTTTATAGCGAGTGGTGACTAGATGCGGCCTCCTTTTAAACGACAGCAGCCATAGAGTAAGGGGTGTCGTTTAGGGGACAATATTGGGTGGCGTATAGTGTACTATCAAGAGACGTCACGAGTTTGAGTCTGAGTTTATTTATGCCACGCATTTTGTTGGCTTCATAATTTCACGAGTCGAAGACGAGTGACATGACGGAGCCAACAAAATGAGTGGCATAAATAAGCTCAAACTCAAACGAGTGGTGTCTAGATTTTATCCTACCCCGTTTCCATATTTTTTCAGTATCAGAAAGTAGTGGCATAAACAACACTTTATGTCACTACCCGTGACATAAACAAATCCCATGTTAAGCCTATGGCGTTTTTTATTAGGGGTAGGATAAAGAATATGGTTGGTTATAATTGGTGTCTGACACAGTAAGTAACAGACATGAGTTTGCGTCCCAGCTTGTATCAGTAAGTATTATTGACCGATTTAGGTATTGTGATATTGAAAAATATACGTACCATACTTTATTCATATATAGCCAGGCTAACTTGCTTTGTTGAATTAGGTGTGGGTAACCCAATAAAATTACGTCCCAATGGTTGAGAGTTATCATATTAATGGTATAGGGTAACTGTTGATTATATCATAACTGGCTTAGTTGACCTATATCCTCAGACGTACTTTGAATCATAACTCGCTTTAAACTTAAATATTGACACAAATTGTCAGGTGAAGTTTGCTTGAAAATTGTTACCCTCCATCTCTCCTCTCCGACAGCACTTTGCCATTTTGACCTCGTAGTTAGCAAAACTTACCAAATAGCCATGATTTGTTAAATCACGTGGAGAATGATGTATAGAGGCAGTATGTATTATGTGGCCCGAGGGTAGGAAAGGTGACACAAGATGTTGCCAGGATAGTGAAATAAACTGTATGTAATGAATATCACCAATTGTATGTAACAGTATCTCCATTGCATGTCTCCGGACCGAGGTTAAGAAAGATTCATGGGATGGTGAATGCGCGGAGACGACAAACTTCGCCAATAGACTGAATGGCAGGAAGGGTATGTCACCAGGTGTACAACCTGCGGGTTAAAGAGGGTTAAGGAACATAAATCTTTTCGATGTTTCAAATGTACCAGAACACGAGAGGGTATCGTGATAGGCCTTGGAAGTGTAACAAGGGTCAGGTGAGAGCCGCTATGTTATTTACAGGTGGTTCAAGGATGTTTTTCTCATAAGACACCAGCAAGTGAACACAGCAGCTGTATGAACTAAATGAGTGTACAAGAATAATTACGGAAATGAATATACTTTGATGAATATAGTTTAATAGACTTTTTCGATCCAAGACTAAATTGAAACTGGCTTCATAGATAAAGCGGCCGGGTTGGCCAATTATTCACATAGCAAGGTATCCTTTAGCATTTGACGCTTTGGTGTGGAAAGCTTAATTCACTTATAGTACCAGCTTAGGTTATTCACAGGGGAAGCTCAGCTATTTTGCATCGTAATCTGTGGTATTCCAGCTCCAATTTAGTGGTTTAAATATGCATATTACTCCAGTAGTACCTCAGGTATGGTAAGGATAACACAGGCCCTATAAGTCTAGATAAGTAGTAACCCCGCTATACATACCACATAGGATGCTGTTAATATGGGGCAAGGGATCGGGAATGTGGCTCCTGAGAAAATCCCTGCAAATGGAATAACTGGAGTAAATTATATATTATTATATATGATTGGTGTATAAATATATGAATATCGAATGGAGTTGTTATTAATATACCCCTCGGAGCACTTACCTGCTTCCGTTGTATGGTCGGTCGTTATGTATAATAATGCTGAATCCATGGAGACCGTTCCTATTCCAGTCACCTGAGCTGCTTCTAACGGTCCCGCTCACTCCTCTAGCCTCTGGCCTGCTCAGTCGCTTGTAAACACAGTGGTTTGAAAATCTGAAAGTTTGATTTTACAGAGGCTAGCTCTACTCCATGTACATGTATGTCTAATTATGGCAGGTCTATGGGTTTTCATTCTCACTGTATATACAACATTGAATAAAGTATGTTTTATTAGTTATTCACTGCCAACTCCTGCGTATTGTCTTCTTTCTTTGTAAAAAGATCAATATCATACATACATATTTGATATATGGACCATCCATCCCCATTTACCCCTATACATACTACTACACCTAGCTTATATAAATAGTGACATAAAGTGGGATTCACACGATGGGATTCACAATTAATTACCTCCTACACATACAGCTCCATATCTCAAGGTCTAGCAAAACCCTTTCTATCTGATTGTATCCTCTGATTATAATTATCCGTTTTTCCAAACTCTAAATATCTATTTATGTTAGACATTATAGATACATATCTGAAGCATCACAATTTCGTTATGTTTTTAATTACGAAATTGAACGTGGAACTATATAGAATATGATCCTGTTATGATAACATATAAAAGAAATAAACATCGCGGGTATATCATAGTAGTTTTACGAGAAAAAAAACCTCAAATGGCTCATTCTCACAGAACCAGTGCAACTACAATTTTAGCCCTTTCCGGCCTACTAGAATTTTCCCAGTGTGTAATATCTTTTTTTTTTTTTAATTAGTAGATGTATCTCGATGAGTTCTTGAGGGGGAGTATAGGTTTCATATGTTAAATATGTATATTAAGAGCACCAGAGGCTCAAAATAGGCTAAAAATGACAGAAAATAGAGATAAAAATATTTTGAAAAACATATTTTTTGCAAAAAGTCAATATACAATATAAAATAAGCCGATTTTGGTATTTTTCTACAAAGAATCTGCGTGCAACATTCATTTCTCTGCAAATTTCGTTATAATTTACTGATCTTTTTAAAAGTTATAGCCTAATGAAGGTTGGTGAAGGTACAGGGCTTGCAGCATGGACACTATTTTCGAACGTTTTTAGTTTATTACATGAAATAAATAAACAGTTTCCAACTGCACAAGGGCATTCTTTATATAGAATTCTTCCAATCTACCAAAAAAATGGAGTTGGTTAGCTCAAGCGGAATTTATAAAAATACCAAATATCAAATATTTACCCCTATCCTGTTTCAAAGCTTATTTCTTATCCATTTATGAGTAACAGTCAAAATTTCCTATATTTCCTTGTATTTAGATATTTAAGAAATCAAACTGTACTACTTATGTAGCTCTAGCAGGTATGTATACATAATATAAAAAAAAAATTTAACCCACAAATTGAAAATGGTCTTTTAGTGAAATTTGTGCTTCTAGCAGAGCATATGTTGTCTCTTACAGCCTGGACATATCTCTTACCAACGTGGAATTCCAGTCATTAATTGTTTATAGAAACCTATAAATAAATAATAAAATTTGTTAGAATTGCTTTCCTTACAAGAAAATAGTTATACCAGCTTACTATGATAAAATTGTAGCATATCATATTGATATTTCGGTTTTATATAGGTGAAATATGTTATTTTCAGGCTAATTCTACACTGTCTTACCAACGTGGAATTTCAGTCATTAATAGCCTATGGAAGCATGCAACTGATAACTGAACTGGGTTGATTTTGCTCTTTTTACAATATGATAGTGATAACAGCTTACTCTGATAAAATTGTAGCATATCATATTGATATTTCGGTTTTATATAGGTGAAATATGTTATTTTCAGGCTAATTCTACACTGTCTTACCAACGTGGAATTTCAGTCATTAATATCCTATGGAAGCATGCAACTGATAACTGAACTGGGTTAATTTTACTCTTTTTTGGAATAGAATTGTGATAACAGCTTACTATGATAGAATTGTAGCATATCATATTGGTATTTCGGTTTTATATAGGTGAAATATGTTATTTTCAGGCTAATTCTACACTGTCTTACCAACGTGGAAGTTCAGTCATTAAAAGCCTATGGAAGCATGCAACTGATAACTGAACTGGGTTGATTTTGCTCTTTTTTAGAATAGAATTGTGATAACAGCTTACTCTGATAAAATTGTAGCATATCATATTGATATTTCGGTTTTATATAGGTGAAATATGTTATTTTCAGGCTAATTCTACACTGTCTTACCAACGTGGAATTTCAGTCATTAAAAGCCTATGGAAGCATGCAACTGATAACTGAACTGGGTTGATTTTGCTCTTTTTTAGAATAGAATTGTGATAACAGCTTACTCTGATAAAATTGTAGCATATCATATTGATATTTCGGTTTTATATAGGTGAAATATGTTATTTTCAGGCTAATTCTACACTGTCTTACCAACGTGGAATTTCAGTCATTAAAAGCCTATGGAAGCATGCAACTGATAACTGAACTGGGTTGATTTTGCTCTTTGTTAGAATAGAATTGTGATAACAGCTTACTCTGATAAAATTGCAGCATATCGTTTTGATATTTCGGTTTTATATAGGTGGAATATGTTATTTTCAGGCTAATTCTACACTGTCTTACCAACGTGGAATTTCAGTCATTAATAGCCTATGGAAGCATGCAACTGATAACTGAACTGGGTTGATTTTGCTTTTTTTTTACAATATGATAGTGATAACAGCTTACTCTGATAAAATTGTAGCATATCATATTGATATTTCGGTTTATATAGGTGAAATATGTTATTTTCAGGCTAATTCTACACTGTCTTACCAACGTGGAATTTCAGTCATTAATAGCCTATGGAAGTATGCAACTGATAACTGAACTGGGTTGATTTTGCTTATTTTACAATATGATAGTGATAACAGCTTACTATGATAAAATTGTAGCATATCGTTTTGATATTTCGGTTTTATATAGGTGGAATATGTTATTTTCAGGCTAATTCTACACTGTCTTACCAACGTGGAATTTCAGTCATTAAAAGCCTATGGAAGCATGCAACTGATAACTGAACTGGGTTGATTTTGCTTTTTTTTTACAATATAATAGTGAAAACAGCTTACTCTGAAAAATTGTAGCATATCATATTGATATTTCGGTTTTATATAGTCGAAGCATGTTATTTTCAGGCTAATTCTACACTGTCTTACCAACGTGGAATTTCAGTCATTAAAGGCCTATGGAAGCATGCAACTGATAACTGAACTGGGTTGATTTTGCATTGTTTACAATATGATAGTGATAACAGCTTACTCTGATAAAATTGCAGCATATCGTTTTGATATTTCGGTTTTATATAGGTGGAATATGTTATTTTCAGGCTAATTCTACACTGTCTTACCAACGTGGAATTTCAGTCATTAAAAGCCTATGGAAGCATGCAACTGATAACTGAACTGGGTTGATTTTGCTTTTTTTTACAATATAATAGTGATAACAGCTTACTCTGATAAAATTGTGGCATATCATATTGATATTTTGGTTTCATATAGGTGGAATATGTTATTTTCAGGCTAATTCTACACTGTCTTACCAACGTGGAATTTCAGTCATTAAAGGCCTATGGAAGCATGTAACTGATAACTGAACTGGGTTGATTTTGCTTTTTTTACAATATGATAGTGATAACAGCTAACTATGATAAAATTGTCGCATATCATATTGATATTTCGGTTTTATATAGGTGGAATATGTTATTTTCAGGCTAATTCTACACTGTCTTACCAACGTGGAATTTCAGTCATTAATAGCCTATGGAAGCATGCAGCTGATAACTGAACTGGGTTGATTTTGCTTTTTTTACAATATGATAGTGATAACAGCTTATTATGATAAAATTGTAGCATATTGTTTTGATATTTCGGTTTTATATAGGTGGAATATGTTATTTTCAGGCTAATTCTACACTGTCTTACCAACGTGGAATTTCAGTCATTAAAAGCCTATGGAAGCATGCAACTGATAACTGAACTGGGTTGATTTTGCTCTTTTTTAGAATAGAATTGTGATAACAGCTTACTCTGATAAAATTGTAGCATATCATATTGATATTTCGGTTTTATATAGGTGAAATATGTTATTTTCAGGCTAATTCTACACTGTCTTACCAACGTAGAATTTCAGTCATTAATAGCCTATGGAAGCATGCAACTGATAACTGAACTGGGTTGATTTTGCTTTTTTTTACAATATGATAGTGATAACAGCTTACTCTGATAAAATTGTAGCATATCATATTGATATTTCGGTTTTATATAGGTGAAATATGTTATTTTCAGGCTAATTCTACACTGTCTTACCAACGTGGAATTTCAGTCATTAGTAGCCTATGGAAGTATGCAACTGATAACTGAACTGGGTTGATTTTGCTTGTTTTACAATATGATAGTGATAACAGCTTACTATGATAAAATTGTAGCATATCGTTTTGATATTTCGGTTTTATATAGGTGGAATATGTTATTTTCAGGCTAATTCTACACTGTCTTACCAACGTGGAATTTCAGTCATTAAAAGCCTATGGAAGCATGCAACTGATAACTGAACTGGGTTGATTTTGCTTTTTTTTTACAATATAATAGTGATAACAGCTTACTCTGATAAAATTGTAGCATATCATATTGATATTTCGGTTTTATATAGTCGAAACATGTTATTTTCAGGCTAATTCTACACTGTCTTACCAACGTGGAATTTCAGTCATTAAAGGCCTATGGAAGCATGCAACTGATAACTGAACTGGGTTGATTTTGCATTGTTTACAATATGATAGTGATAACAGCTTACTCTGATAAAATTGCAGCATATCGTTTTGATATTTCGGTTTTATATAGGTGGAATATGTTATTTTCAGGCTAATTCTACACTGTCTTACCAACGTGGAATTTCAGTCATTAAAAGCCTATGGAAGCATGCAACTGATAACTGAACTGGGTTGATTTTGCTTTTTTTACAATATAATAGTGATAACAGCTTACTCTGATAAAATTGTGGCATATCATATTGATATTTTGGTTTCATATAGGTGGAATATGTTATTTTCAGGCTAATTCTACACTGTCTTACCAACGTGGAATTTCAGTCATTAAAGGCCTATGGAAGCATGTAACTGATAACTGAACTGGGTTGATTTTGCTTTTTTTACAATATGATAGTGATAACAGCTAACTATGATAAAATTGTCGCATATCATATTGATATTTCGGTTTTATATAGGTGGAACATGTTATTTTCAGGCTAATTCTACACTGTCTTACCAACGTGGAATTTCAGTCATTAATAGCCTATGGAAGCATGCAGCTGATAACTGAACTGGGTTGATTTTGCTTTTTTTACAATATGATAGTGATAACAGCTTATTGTGATAAAATTGTAGCATATTGTTTTGATATTTCGGTTTTATATAGGTGGAATATGTTATTTTCAGGCTAATTCTACACTGTCTTACCAACGTGGAATTTCAGTCATTAAAAGCCTATGGAAGCATGCAACTGATAACTGAACTGGGTTGATTTTGCTCTTTTTTAGAATAGAATTGTGATAACAGCTTACTCTGATAATATTGTAGCATATCATATTGATATTTCGGTTTTATATAGGTGAAATATGTTATTTTCAGGCTAATTCTACACTGTCTTACCAACGTAGAATTTCAGTCATTAATAGCCTATGGAAGCATGCAACTGATAACTGAACTGGGTTGATTTTGCTTTTTTTTACAATATGATAGTGATAACAGCTTACTCTGATAAAATTGTAGCATATCATATTGATATTTCGGTTTTATATAGGTGAAATATGTTATTTTCAGGCTAATTCTACACTGTCTTACCAACGTGGAATTTCAGTCATTAATAGCCTATGGAAGTATGCAACTGATAACTGAACTGGGTTGATTTTGCTTGTTTTACAATATGATAGTGATAACAGCTTACTATGATAAAATTGTAGCATATCGTTTTGATATTTCGGTTTTATATAGGTGGAATATGTTATTTTCAGGCTAATTCTACACTGTCTTACCAACGTGGAATTTCAGTCATTAAAAGCCTATGGAAGCATGCAACTGATAACTGAACTGGGTTGATTTTGCTTTTTTTTTACAATATAATAGTGATAACAGCTTACTCTGATAAAATTGTAGCATATCATATTGATATTTCGGTTTTATATAGTCGAAACATGTTATTTTCAGGCTAATTCTACACTGTCTTACCAACGTGGAATTTCAGTCATTAAAGGCCTATGGAAGCATGCAACTGATAACTGAACTGGGTTGATTTTGCATTGTTTACAATATGATAGTGATAACAGCTTACTCTGATAAAATTGCAGCATATCGTTTTGATATTTCGGTTTTATATAGGTGGAATATGTTATTTTCAGGCTAATTCTACACTGTCTTACCAACATGGAATTTCAGTCATTAAAAGCCTATGGAAGCATGCAACTGATAACTGAACTGGGTTGATTTTGCTTTTTTTTTACAATATAATAGTGATAACAGCTTACTCTGATAAAATTTCGGCATATCATATTGATATTTTGGTTTCATATAGGTGGAATATGTTATTTTCAGGCTAATTCTACACTGTCTTACCAACGTGGAATTTCAGTCATTAAAGGCCTATGGAAGCATGTAACTGATAACTGAACTGGGTTGATTTTGCTTGTTTTACAATATGATAGTGATAACAGCTTACTATGATAAAATTGTCGCATGTCATATTGATATTTTGGTTTTATATAGGTGGAATATGTTATTTTCAGGCTAATTCTACACTGTCTTACCAACGTGGAATTTCAGTCATTAATAGCCTATGGAAGCATGCAGCTGATAACTGAACTGGGTTGATTTTGCTTTTTTTACAATATGATAGTGATAACAGCTTATTATGATAAAATTGTAGCATATTGTTTTGATATTTCGGTTTTATATAGGTGGAATATGTTATTTTCAGGCTAATTCTACACTGTCTTACCAACGTGGAATTTCAGTCATTAAAAGCCTATGGAAGCATGCAACTGATAACTGAACTGGGTTGATTTTGCTTTTTTTTTACAATATAATAGTGATAACAGCTTACTCTGATAAAATTGTGGCATATCATATTGATATTTTGGTTTCATATAGGTGGAATATGTTATTTTCAGGCTAATTCTACACTGTCTTACCAACGTGGAATTTCAGTCATTAAAAGCCTATGGAAGCATGCAACTGATAACTGAACTGGGTCAATTTTGCTTATCATATATATTTTCTTTTTTATTGTAAATGGGGAGAATTCTGGTATTTTCAGGCAAATTTATCTTTCTCTTGCCAACGTGAATGTTTAGGCATGAATAGCCTAGAAAAATTGAAGGCGTGAGCATATATCCTGCATCTCTACATCCCACATCCCTATGCCCACATCCCTACATCATACATCCATATATCCCTACATGCCTGCATCCTACATCACTACATCATTACATCCTACATCCCTATGCCCACATCCCTACTTCCTACATCCCTACATCCTACATCCTACAGCCTGACATCCTACATCCCTACATCCTACATCCCTACACCCCCACATCCTACATCCCCAGATCCCTACATCCCTAAATCCCCACATCCATACATCCATATATCCCTACATCCCTACATCCCGGTAATATGTGACTTGGCAAAGAGAGGGGGCTCGTATACAAAGGCCAGATCATTTTTGTATGTAGAGATGTAAGATATAGGGATGTAGGGATGTAGGGATATAGGGATGTAGGATGTAGGGATAAAGAAATATATGGATGTAGGGATGCATGGACGTAGGGATGTAGCATGTAAGGATCTATGGATGTGGGGATGTGGAGATGTAGAGATGTAGAGATGTAGGATGTAGGGATGTAGGATGTGAGGATGTAGAGATGTAGGGTGTGGGGATATAGGGATGTCGGGGTGTATGGATGTGGAGATGTAGGGATGTAGAGATGTAGGATGTAGGGATGTAGGATGTGGGGATATAGGGATGTGGGGATGTAGAGATGTAGGATGTAGGGATGTTGGGTGTATGGATGTGGGGATGTAGGGATATAGAGATGTAAGATGTAGGAATGTTGCCCAGGTGTATGGATCAACGGACGTCTACCGGAGGTGTAACGGTTGTATAACGGCCGTCTCATCTTCATACTCTCATCATATCCTTTCCCACATTTTTGTATTCAAGTGTCGGCTAAAAGGAGTTACTATTGTTATGAGATTCCATGTACAACTTATGCTCGGTGGAAGATCTCACCTCGGTGAGAACCGGAGTCAATAAAAAAACAAAAAAAAACGGATGGACTTTTTTTCTTCGGTTACTTTTCCGTAAGCTTCCTAATGTGACTGGGCCATAAAGCATGCAATTTTTTTTGTGTGAAATCCAAACCATAATATGTACTGTATTAATATAAATAAATCAGAAGATATAGTACAATTTTCTAGTGTATTTAGAAGAGAATTATGGTATTTTTAACCAAATTTATGTCTCTCTTGCCAACGTGTGGTATAGGAGAAATATTCTCAGGAACTTGTACTAGCATAGTCATTATTATTATTTAATCAAATATTTGGGTTTTATCCCCATATATTCTTATAGCTTTCAATGTTTATTTAGTTAAATAGATCAATTTTATAGTATTAATCTTTTGAAAAAGCAAAGAAACAAATTCTAGTACTCTACCCACATGCGGCTGATATTAGCCTACTATTAGTCTCTTACAGCATGGACAAAAATTGAAAAAAACTATACAATTTATTAATGACTAATTATGGATATTTAAACATTTTTTAGCAAAAAAAGGGATGACTCACCTGAAGGTATACATATTATGGAATAGTAAGCTGGACTTGACTTACCTTATTCATTTTTTTCAAAAAAGCCACAACAAACGTTGTATTTGTTAATTTTAAAATAACCTAAAAATCATGGTTTTCAGGTTTTAAAAATTCAATTTTTGGTTCATACTGAAGGGAAAATCTAATTATCTCAGTATGAAAAGTTATTATACTATTCATACTACCTATGTTTTATTATATAAGCCATTTAGCAATTTCGGATGATTAAAATTTGATTATTTTCCTTGTTTTCAATTAAATTAGGAGTTTTGTCCACGCTGTAAGACAATTTTTTGACATACATATGTTCCATGGGCCACCATGATCACATTTTCAATATTTAACTGATACTATTTTAGGGGAAAATGGTCCACTCCATAGACAATAGAACCCCATAATTATTTTTACCATCTTCCAACATTTTTATTTTTGACCCCCCTAACCCTAGTTGCACTGGTTCTGTGAGAATGAGCCAAATACAACTAATTGATATTTACTATGGGAATGGTATTTTTTTTGAGAAAATTAAGAATAGTTAACAATTATTGTTAATTGTATACCTGAGATTTGCTATTGCGCAGCTCTCGTGTAGTGGCGTGTGTCTGTACCGTGGTCATCTTTTCATTTCCGCAAAACCTGTTCCGACGTATCCGAAACACTGCGACACAGCCCTTCTGACAAGGCTACGATTTGAAAATGTAACTTCAACTAATATGTTTTCTTCAGGCCCAAGAATCGATCGGATTGGTCTAGACGATGCAACATGGTCAACCTTGGTATGAAAACGTCAGCCGAGGTATGGTTCCAAACATCAGCCTTGGTATGAAAACTCCCCAGCAGAAGTAAATAACTATATAGTGTTCGGCCATAGGTATATGGTAACATCAAGAGACGTCACGAGTTTATTTATGTCACACATTTTGTTGGCTCCGTAATTTCACGAGTCAAAGACCCCGTTTACACATTTTTTCAGTATTAGAAAGTAGTGATATAAACAACACTTTATGTCACACCCCCGTGACATAAACAAATCCCATTTTAAGCCTATTTTTTTTTTGTTTTTTTTTGTTTATTTATTGTTACTCTCATATTCATGAGTTTTTCAGTAACAATCCAAGCATTTACATTTAGTATGGTTCACATATATACGTCCGGTAATACAATGGAGGAGAAGGTACAGGTTATACAGTAAATTGTTAGTTACGATGAGGTAATGATGAGAGTTCTTGGTAGTGTTTCAAATGTTTTGTTATGCTTTGACCGTCAGTCTTTTTCACTTAGCAATCTTTTAAATGTTCTCATTGTATCACAATCTTGTATCTCCTTATCTATGGCGTTTTTTTAATTAGGGGTAGGGTAATAAGGTTAATCTCACCCTTGATATCCGGTCCAATCCGCTTATCATTGGTAACTTCTTCTCCATGTCCCTACAAGTATCATAGTCTGTTCTCCACAGTCTATGACGTCATATATATCCACTATGTCAACCATTTCTTTAACATATACAAAGAGGAGATAAATACAGAAAGTGACATTTTTTGGTCGGAGTCGTCTTTATCCAACTCGTTTGAATGCTTCGTGATATTCACTCGGCTTCGCCTCATACTTATCGATCAACGTCAAACCCATGGAGAATAACGACTTTGACCAAACTTGTTGGTTTCTTCTTTAATATTTCATCAAGCAAGTACTATTTTATAAGATAAAAGTGTATCTAAATTTGAAGGGGTCCTGGTAAAGATGGTTATAAGGCAAGGCACATGAAAGACCCAGAGCTCTCATAGAGCGTGTTTGTAACGTTTGGCCTGGTATCCGAATACCCCAATTACCTTCCTTCCATTGGAAATTGACATACGATATGCCTGTAGCCGCCCTTAAGATCTTCATTGACCGAGCAACTTCAAGGAGCCACATTAGACGCACTGCTCTGTCTCTATTTCATACCCTGGCTACACGAGCCAGTGGGTACAAAATATTCTGTGGCTCTCTGGATAGGAACAGGAACATCAGCTAGGATGTTTTGATTGCTAATTCTTGTAATTATACATGATTAGCGCCAAGCGATGTAGGTGGTGTGATAGATTGAACTGGGAAAGCCATTTTTCAAATTGCTCTGACAATATCTGCAAGCCGGTATCTTTTATACTTGGTGTATATTTCTTTTATTCTATTTCTACTGAAAGATTTCCATTTTCGTACTGATAACTATTATATTGCAAACTCTTGCTAAATAGTGCAGATATTAAAGGGGTGTTCCATCACAGTAGTTTTTGTGAATTTCTTGTTCTTCTTGCGGAGGGTATGGCCTGTATAGACTCGGCCAATAGGAAACGACGTAAACATGGGTATATGCAGATCGGACGCGGGAACTTGCCCCGCTCCGCCACCCTGTTCCCTCTATTCGTGGTCGCAAAGCGGTGGAGTTAAGACGTGGTAGCAGCAAATCCTCGTTTACCTAGATGGCCTGTAAAGTTGGTTTATTTACCAAATTTACCATACCAGCAGTTTCAGTTATCATTAAACTCATTCAGGCTATGATTCGCTGGTCTTTTCGTCACTGCAATTATTCAAATTTGGGTAATTTGGGCAGTTAGGTAAGACCACACCTTTCTGCAGGTGTGTGGTGTTGATATTAATGTAATTCTAGTTTTTCCCAGCTGAGAAAACGTTATAGGCAAGTGTTGGGGCCTATTACAAAGAAAAAGTACATGTGCAGAATTGACTATACCTGAGTATAGCTGAGTATAATCCATGGTTACACCTTCAGGCCAACCATGTACTTCTCTCCATGACAGAGAAATCTACCAGAGTAAGTAAACCTTAACATTTTACGTTCGTTCTACGAAAAGATTTTCCTAAATTCTCCCAAATATACACGTAAATTTACGTTGGTAGAACGTATTTGTGTTTACTGGGAGCAGATTGCTGTGTGACCTTCTGTTGCACAGCTCCACTCTATTAGTATCTATTCCTACCTCAAGGGACAATGTCAGGGGGATGCCGTGCAATGTAGCTTAGCACATGCAAGTTGTCTTTTTGATGCCTCCACTGTCTCAATGGATCGCCCCCTTAAGATAGGTCCAGGGCAGCATGTATATAAGCTCGTGTGCCAAAAGTCCTGACAGGCTCAGGGTCCATTGCAGTAAATGCTCTTAAACTATCACTAGTGGTCCACATTTCACAAGGGCCAGAGTTATAAACCAATATCCCATGTGTGGTTTAATTAGAAAACGCAGCATGAACAGGAAGACAGATGTTTAATTTATCACGAAACAGCGGTCGCGGTCATATCCTAGCAAGATAGTATCTTTGAAAACAAGCGGAAAGTAGCATGATATGTCATAATGTCATGTGATTGAAATCCCCTCCCTCGAGCATCATATTACACTCACTGCATTTCATGTTTATCGAGCCAGACAGTGGGAATTGAATACACATTAGGTGCGTTTAGCCAGTGAGAGTGTTGGCTAGTGTACAGTTATTTGAATTACAGAAACACAAACCCTAGTACATCACGTCCGAGAATATGAAGCTGATGATTCATACAAGAAATTATTAAAAAAAAATTAAACCTTTATTTATGCTGGCCAATGCTCATGTGAATATATGCGCTGGTTTTAATGTATGGCCAGGTTGTGATTTATAAGTTGACGTCTCAGTACAATAATAGTCTTGTGGGATAGTTCTAATGATGAGATGGTGGATGCAACATACCTTCAGTTTAACATCTATGAATAGTTATTTCCTTTCTGGGTTTCGGAATAATTTTTCATAACCAAGTTTACATATTCTCGGATACTTTTTGAATTTGTCTTTAGTCACTTATTGTTGAATGTGGGTGGGCAATTCATCCCAAAATTTGATTCCCATATCGAGTATTGTGCGTCATGTACCCCATCCCCACCCGTTTGTGAAGGCCTCTCGCCCACCTAGTTACTACGATAGAAATTTAGACCTACCGATATGGCACCGGTACAAAAAGCAGATGTCGGAAACATATCGGGAATGTGCAAATGTCTAGATATGCCAATCCACCACGCATCGTAATGTGTATTTTTCGGTGCCTAATCGCAGAAACATGGTCAACTGCCCCGATATTAGGTGACCTTCCGACGCGATTTTGATTTTTTTTATCGGGAGGTGCATTGTAGACAATATCGGAGCCATATCGTAGTAGGTGGACGCCGGGCCTAATGATACACTTTCCCTAATAAGTAAGAGGAGGTCATAGAGAAGGGTTGTTACATGCACACAGGACTGTGAGCTCATACATATAAACAAGCTATAGCAACGTTAGACTTGATGTGAACTGATGTGAGCTGATACGAACAACTTACACTCAGGGCTTTATGTTCGCTAATAGATGTAAGTGGACTATATACTACGAATATTATGTGATCTCAAAGAAATGATTGAGATGCACACTTTAGGTAGGCTGATAGATATAAGCAAGATATATGCATTCTGGGTTACCAATGAGCTTACGGCTTTCTGGTGGTGTTATCCATCTGCACTTCAGGTGTCTACCCCTTGCAATTCCCGTGGGTGACACTAGATAGCCCGGACAGTGATTTGCTGACCACGCCCTGTCTGCCCGGTGTTTGCACCAGCAAGGCCGTTATATAGTATATAGGGGGTCCCTCCAACCCCCTTTACAGCACACATAGGCCAGGTTAGTACGCCCAGGAGGACGCTCTATACCCCACCGAAAGCTGCCTCCACCCTGTGCGACTTTGCCAACACTCTCCATGATTTAAGTCCGGGATAAAGGGCCTTTTACCCACGACCATCGCGCGGAAGAGCAGTGCCTGGAGAACAACGTGTTAGGAAGGGCGAGAATATATGAGCTGTTACCAAGTTGTCGAGTTTCTTGTTAGAAATTAATGCCTGCCCTATCTACATTGGTCATTTGTTAGGGAGAAATTATTAGTGTGTTCAGCGTAGACGTGTGTGTATATGATAATCTATATGTATACAAGTTTTCAATATAAAAAGATTTCTGTGAAATTCCAGATTTAGACTATTAGATCTCAATATAAGCATATAGAATATTAGAGTTTGAATCTATTACTCAAACCTGTGAATGTTACAAATGCGAGATATCAAACTTCCAATTCGTAAGTCAGTAAATGCGACGCCTGAATATACAAAGCTTCAGCAGAGGGTTGTACATAATACGATATGTTGTACAACTTATTGATTTACATGTTATACATGGTCGATTTCACCGGTAGAGTAGGTGCAGTATAGCTTATCTAGAGGTACATGTATTGCCCGATGCAAGCTCAATGTAATGTGAATTGATTTACTGTTGAATATGAGTGGCAAGCTGTGTATAGCAACCAATGCAGATGGTATTTACTCGGTGTACAAGACAGGAAAATAAAATCAATGAAGCGTAACTATAACAATAAACTTCGTGTATTGCTTCCATAGAATTAGGTCCTTTCAAACTGTCTGATACAACTTATTCAGGGAACTATTCTTCTTTAATATTGTATGAAAAGTTTTCTTGTTTGACCTCAGCATGGGCTTCTATCCAATATATGGATACAATTAAGATACAAGAATAAAGCAATCGAAAATGATTCGAAGTAACACTTTTGTTGAATCGTCCTCAGTTATCTAACAATATGGCTCTTTTCCATTATGATCTGAATTTAATACTAAAATATAACCCTTCTACAGCGATCACGACAAGAGGTGGAGACGGTATATACATGGGCAGAAGGACTAGACCCAGAACCGATAGAATAAGCTCAATTACTGTATTTCATCACCTGAATATTAATGTCTTCCTTTCATTTATCAGATGTTGTATATCGTTCTGATGACTGCTATCACATAGGGGAAAAAGAATCAACCATATAGAAGCCACCTAGTAAAACGCAATAAATAAGCTATACTGCAACCCAATTAAAACTCCTACGCGTTCACAATCCCATTACTATTAAATTATCTGCAATGAATGTCACCATCCAAAATAGACGGCATCTGTAGGACTACACTATTATAGGTATGCCTCCATACTGTACAGTAATGTCCAAATATGATAAAGGGATATAAATCTTTGAGATGAGAAATCACCGAGTTATATGCATGGAGATTGGGCCTTACTGAAACCTAGAAGGAAGTAACTTACAGACGACATTTGTCACTAGTAGAGTTGCTCGAGATACAAATGACGAACCTCAGGGGGCTCTAAGCTCTGCACTCAAGGCCCCTCTCGACGTTGGAGGATGCAGACCATAGTAAATACCAACGCTGGATGAGAAATGGTGACTATCTCAGAGAAAAAGTTAGAGGAGAGATTAAGTATTTCTCTGGAGGGGATTGAGAGGCGCCGGATCAAATATAGCATCGGGGATGAGCGATGAGGCCAGAACGCAGAATCACAGAGAGAAAAATCAACATCTGAGACCCGTCTTCCACAGATAGGTGCTGGTGTTTTGGGCGTTTTTATTGGTTGAGGGAGTGTGAAAATGTCGTCTGCTTCTTTGATCTCTTCATCTCTGGCTCAGACCAACGTTACCGGAGCAGAACTGGGTTGCCGAACTGCCTTCTCATCACTCATAGGCATGTTCTCCTCAGTCTAACTTTTTCCTAATGATATTTTGTTTCCAAGAGTATTTCGTTACAACGAGGACCCCTAGTTTTGGTGTTTCTGATCGAGGTTTTGTAATTCATTCCCCACAGAAAAAGCATTGCATCTCATGATTTTGTATGGACCGGATCGTGTGTGCATCTTCATTATGTGGTTTATGGGTTTGGACCTGCATCATTCAATTATTCTACTCTTTAATTTTTGTGGAGCATGTATGGAAATGGAAATTAAATAATACAAAATATTTCTTTTATGAAACTAGCATCTATAAATTGAAAAAAATAAATGATAAATTTTATGCAAAATGTTACCCGAGAAAGAAAATTCATTATGTTCACGATGCAGACAGTACTATGAAGTGATACCCTACTATGGTATGCAGCGTTGCAATTGTGAGATAGGGCATGTATTGGTACATTGGTACCTTCCTTCCTAATTACTTTGGGACTCTTATGGTTTTTCGATGGAATAGGGAGATCGCAATATTGTTATGTAAACTATTATTCAATATTTTAATCAGGGATTACAGCATTATTATCTCTCGCTCTCTCCCTCTGAATGCTAATACAGTTCCGTTTGTATGCAGGGAATTGAAAATATCTTTATAATGTCATGTGTTTTTATAAGCGATACACAATCTGAACTGCTTTCAGAAGGGTAAATGGGACATTATCATAAAATACAAAACTCAGAAACTACCGAGTTCTCATATCGAATCAAATCGTGCTTAGATCAAAGACGACAATGGCACCTTGAAATTGCCCATGTAAAACGGATCTTCTGAGTAACCCGGACCTTTAATGCATGGAGAAGGATGGGCGTTAATGGGCGAAGCTGTGCTCTACATCCGCCATGTCTCGACTGTACAACCATTCCCAGTAACCCTCTCTTTGGTGCGGTGGACTATACCTTTCTCTAAGAACAACTGCCGTTCCTGCCATCCTCTAGAACAAAGGCAATAAAACGACAATACAAATCTAGTGTATGGGATCCATATCTCTTTGAATTCTTGGGACTCTGCCAAGCTCCGACATAAGCCCAGCGAATAAAGGGTATAGAGGGTGAACCCAGAATATGATTTATCATTATATTTGAAATACATACTGTACACGCTGTCTAATTCGTAATTGACCGATTTAACAAAGGCAAGAGTACAACAGAATAAATTACTCATCTACCACACTACATTATGAATAGTATTTTTCTCCTCGAATGTGTACATGTGAATGTGAAGAGCTAAATGTATCACTTGGCCATTTATTATCTGATGTGTCTGTGTCTGGTGATTCCATGCACAGTGTCATGCATCAGGTTCGGTGAATTTACATAAACTATACAGACACAGGCAGATAATCGAGTTAATGAGACAGTATAAGTAATTTTCCTGTGATCGTTCAATACAGTCAGGAATAAGCCCAGATCAATACAGTCCCAACGAACCAGCATTTGATGCTATCCTCAATTCATAACATACATATGTTATCAGCATAATATTCATGTTGTTCAGTCCATGGGAAAAACGTATGAAAGTCAAGCCGGTGGCAGTTGCAGACGGGAAAGGAGACAAATAAAGCGAGTCTGTCATCGACTGTATAGAGGACCACCGCAAAACCACCATCATAGATTTTCATTTCGAAATACAGTAGGCAAAATATCAATTTTGAAGGTATGGTATTTAAGCTGTATATCTAACTTTTGTTATCAAAACATTGCAATTTATTCCAATATCGCGCCATTTTGTGATAGAAATAACTGATATCTAAAACGAGTAAGACTATGTTGGACAGCTCATAGATGAAACCTCACGCTTCTGTTAAACTCTCAGTGATTTACTTTGCTCCCCATCCTTATTGTGAATTGTAGAGAACAATGTTTTATCTAATTGGAGAACTATTATGAGAGGAACTTATTTCCTTTATCTAATTGATTTTGCTGAACTGGTGAATAATTAATTGAAGTTAATGGTATGATACTAAACCTATTTAAAGGAAAAGGCCCTGGCGTAACAATACAGATATCATTCAACGTAATCCAATTCTGTCGATCAGGTCTTTTAAATTTAACGAACCCTTTGTATAACGTTTTTTGTTCCATTGAAATGTATGGCCCCAACAACGACACAAACTGACCAAATTTTATGGTCACTTAAGTGGTGATTCAACAAACTAAACCTGTTTGCAGGACATCTCCTTGGGTTGTTAAGCCTCTTTACTACGAGCCTGTCCAGGTAATATGTGGGAAATAAATGACTGCAGAAACGCCTAGATCTAATTTATTCTTGTTAAATGGACTCATAAAGCGCCTTCATGTATAAATACATCAAGTATGGAATGTCATAACTATGAAATTCTGATAATTGGAATTCCCTGTTTGCTTGTTCTTTTTTTTATCATAACTTATGTGAAAACCTACAGGAATATTCATTTTCTAGCTGGATCTTTTAAATGCCTGGTGTGCGTAAAATACGTCACGGATCAATTTCAATTCCGCCGTTTCTTTAGGTGTTCGGAATGTTAAGACACTGCCATCCAGTGTAGTTCTCACATGCTCCTTCTTTGGAGAGAGATTGCATTTTTGGAGGCGCGTTTCCAATTAGCTCAGATCAAATCATGTCCAAATATGATTGTTGCACACTTCAGTAAACATAAACCATCTGTGATTTCAATTACATGTACTCCGGCTTTATCATCGCATTTACCATTAGTACTTCATCCACTTAATAGTCTGCCTTTCCACTCTACACTATCGTGGTTTTTCAGACGAGACATTAATTGCCATTTTCATTTGGAGATGCTTATGCTGTTTTGAAATAACTATAAAGTATATCCTATGATGGCATTGAATTTTCAGTAAAATTTCTTTCTGTATTTTTATTTCCTTTAAATTATCTTAGAGCAGTTTATTTGTTATCCATAACTACTAAATCGAGATTTCCGTATGTGCAGATTAGAGTAGAGTGTTGTTTCTTCCACTAACATGATATACATGTACGTACTAGTAAACCTTTATATTGCCATAGTACAATCTTTGAGATGATAGCGATGATCGCACTTTTTTTTATATACTTTTTTCACTCATTTGCCCCTTCCACAACAATAACACGTACTGGTTTATTTTCACTTGCATGAGTAGCACGAAATAAATTTCGCAATCTTAGATATGTACGCATATCATAATTGTGAAACAAAGAACCGCCTCCAGAACAGCTGGTGAAATGTTTTCCTATTGTTCTTCGCCCCATTGTCCTTCCGCTATGGCTAGTCGCTGAACAGTGAATGCCTATTTATTGCTCTTTATCGCTTTAACGAGGGCATATACCTTTATTTCATTTCCTGGTTATCTGTTGTAATAGCCGCTAGTCACAGGAGTAAACGTTTCTGTCTTATTTAGCATCTTTCCGGACAAGTTGATTGTGTGCTTTCTAGGAATAAATAACTTTAGTTTTACAACAACCTCCGATACAAAATTTTACAGTCTGCAGTGAAAAAGAGGGATGCAACATAAGACGGGGAATTTCACATTATACAACATCCAAAGCAGACACAAATGGATGCATGGCATAATAATGCCTAGTTTTATAGACAGTGTTGATGAATCCTTTCTATGATTTTTTAACGGGAAGGCCCGGCGTGCACTGAGCTCCCAATACACTCCGATAGGCTTTATGATACATCTCCAGACAGAAAATCGGTATCGCATTGGAAAGTCAGCTTTAAGCCGTAGCCGATACATACACAATATTACCATGATTTCGATCTGAGTGGCCGTATTCTCCGAGTAGTTGACGCGTAGTAATACTCCGAGCGATAGCGAGGTGTAATGCGTAGCGTCAACTACGAGGAGAATACGACCCCGCAGATCCAAATCATGGTTATATTGTATTTATTACTCACTTATTTTTAGATTTAAGCAATAAATATGATCGTTAGAAAACTTTTCAATATAGTTAAGAAGTTAAGTTTGGGACTACTTTCATCATAATGGGACTACTTTCATCTAAAAAATCCGTATCCTCCTAGGAGGGTACGCAGCTCCGTATCCTACTCAGTAGCGATCTGTAAGCTACATAGGCTTAGTATGGAGACTCCGTATCAGGTGGGTAATAAACCCGTGGATACCCCCCTGATGCACGCATCCATCGTAGGGTATCGGGACCTCAATGTACGCCGTGCCTAATAGTAGAGGAGCAAATGGCCTAAAAATGGGTAAAATTGACCCCCGAAAGTCTACTGGCTGAAACTTGCCATATTAGTCAATTATGACCTCAGGAATCTGAATCTGATACTCGTTTGTTCCAAAAAGTGTAGCATCATACTCGTTTCCATGGTAACAGAAGGAAAACAAAATTTAATACATACTGACACATAATATATACTTTTATCAGAAAAGGTGAAAAAATGCATTTTTTCTGTCGGTAAAATTGATCATTCTTTGGCCAAAAGTGTACAGTATGGAAATATGCCCTTTTCTGTTTTCTTGGAAGAATTGTTGCCATGGTAACATTCCAATTTGTGGGGGAACCGCAATTTTTGGTTTTCTCATGGTTATTAAAGTTGGATAAAAAGAATAATTTTATGAATGACACATACAAATTGATAAATTTAGCAATAACACACAGCATTGATAGGTACCACCATTTTTTGAAGTCATTCAATTGTTCCCATGGCAACCATAACAAGGTTTTTTCTATGACCAAAGCAGCCAGATAATGATACACAAACTGGACATTTGTATGGCAAATCTGCATGGCATGGCAACTAGTAGAAGAGTAAAGTCTCAAAAAGGTCATTAGAGAGTCTACTGCATGAAATGTGCCATGTTGGTCAATCATTACATGGGGAATCTGATTCTGCCACTCTTTTGACCAAAAGAATGTAGCATCACTTTCGTTTCCATGGCAACCTTAATGCATAATAATCTACTTAGAAACCACCAATTTCCTGCAAATATGAATAATAGATGTAAGAAATAGGAGCTAAACACCTACTCATGAGATTTCATTTTCATGATGTATACATCTGGGACATAATGTGGAGTTGTTCTCTTCATTCCCTTAGAATTTTATTGCCATGGCAACCAGTTTAGCACAAAACAGCCACTGCAGTAGCCAGCTCTGATTGTTGTCAAAGCAAATTACTAGTTTTTTAGCCATTGATGATAGAGAACTAATGAAAGTATTTGTCCTAGTACTTGGAGAGTCTACTGCATGAAAATCACCATGTTGGTCAATCATTACATGGGGAATATGATTCTGCCACTATTTTGACCAAAAGAATGTAGCATCACTTTTGTTTCCATGACAACCTTAATGTATAGTTATCTACTTAGAAACGACCAATTTCCTGCAAATATGAATAATAGATGTAAGAAATAGGAGCTAAACACCTACTCATGAGATTTTATTTTCATGATATATACATTTGGGACATAATGTGGAGTTGTTCTCCTCATTCCCTTAGAATTTGATTGCCATGGCAACCAGATTGGCACAAAACAGCCACTGCAGTAGCCAGCGCTGATTGTTGTCAAAGCAAATTACTAGTTTTTTAGCCATTGATGATAGAGAACTAATGAAAGTATTTGTCCTAGTACTTGGAGAGTCTACTGCATGAAAATCACCATGTTGGTCAATCATTACATGGGGAATATGATTCTGCCACTATTTTGACCAAAAGAATGTAGCATCACTTTCGTTTCCATGACAACATGGTTGTATAGTGATTTACTCAGAAATTACCATTTTCTTACACATGAATAGTAAGTGTCTGAAAAATAGCCATAAAACATCTTCTCATGCGGTTTCATGAGCTTTTTTTGCATTCATTTAGGATATCATGTGTCATTGATATTCCCTAAGAATTTGGTTGTCATAGCAACCAATGCAGCAGTGAGCATCCATTACAGGAACCAACTGTGATTGTTATCTAAACAAACTGCTATAATCTTTTAGCCATTAAAAATAGAGACATAAAGTAAGTATTTATTCTTGGAAATTTTAGTATGCAGAATCCAATGGGATGCATCTGCAATCCCAGAATGCAATATTTGGGCTCTCATATTGGATCTAATTACCTTGAAATTAATGAAGATATGACACTTAGCATATAACACTATTTGGTACATGGTCTATATGATGCATTTAATATAAGATTAAGATGTCATCAAAATATCTGTGACATGATCTAGTTGTGCATGATTTATAGTTTAGCGATGTAAACACATGACACAGAGAATTACCAAGTCACACTAGGTGATGACTAGAGAGATCAAGCGTGGCTGGATGATGCTTGGAGGCATCACCATGCATGACTGGGTGATGCCTTGAGTTATTATTATTCATGGAATACTTGTTTTATGAAACAATTTAGTTTATGATAGATCAAGAAAGGTGAAATTTCCTTAGAATGTAGGTATGATATATTTTGGAATTTTAGACAAAAAGAAACATTATATCAAGGTTCATGTATTATATGACGTTATGAACTGTGTTACATGACATTTCTGCAATTGGCCTTTAAGAACTTGCCCCAGTGGGCATTTATACTGACACTGCTACCTGTCCTGATGCTGCAGGTACCTGGCAGGAAAGGCATAAGCAAGGTGCCAAATTAAGAATATATAGTCTGTATATTCTGGAAATGAGAGTCATCAACAGAACTAGAGGGTAACATATCCACAAAAGGTTGAGTGGGGCATGTCTAGGATCAGAGTTGACCATGGCAAATCAGAATGTCAGAATGGGTGATGCATACCCTAAAAAAGGAGACAAAAAGGCACCACATGGTGTTATGTTCCCCTCTATATGGTGTCATCTGGCACCATACACTTTCTGGTGTATGCCCACCAGAACCCCCAGGAGAGGGGAATTGCTGCATGTTTAAGATGCCTTTGTAGATCATAGAATAGTGATCCAAGGGCGTAAACGTTTCTCCAGAAAATTAGTGGATTGAATTGGAATTGCATCACCACCTAAAATATGGCTTTCATCGATACTTTTTATGCAGACCCTCACATCAGGGCAGATGCCTGCATATTGCATTACTTTGGTTAGAAATGGCCTTGTCTGATATTCTCAATAATGATCCATGGTGGCACTACCACCCCCGCCCATTGTTCATCTACCTATAGGAGATAGCGAACCACATAACCAGGTGTCAGATCAGTTTTAACTATTGTACCATCTGTATCTAACCCTATTGCACTGGATACTCACCATAGTAGTACAGGTATGGAGCCAGGTACTAGTGCCAGTGAATACCGCTAGAGGCCGGACATATAACCCTAATTGTGATACTTTTATCTTAACTTCACATGACATCTTAAATGATACTAAATGCTATGCTTTATTTCACCTAAAAATATCAAATATGATGTTATACATACATACTGTGAACATTTCAGGTTGATTGAGCAAATATTTCCAATTTTATTCACAAAAACGAATATTTGTAAATGATGCCTCAAGGTATCACCCAGCCATCCCTGGATGTATCTTGCCCTGTCTCATTCAATATGTGCCCCTGAATTGTTGTATAGCTATCGCAAAATGTGCCAAAAGACAGAATTGCGGGCTAGAAGTGGCAGGTGGAAACACTCCATTACTTTAATTTTATACGCATACTTATAAATGTCCTTACTTATTTGATGATATCCTGACTAGACAGAGAAGCCAGAAGGTTCCTGCTGATTCCACCTTTTTTTTTGTTTCTTTTATTTTATTGACACAGAAAATAGTGTACATACTATTTTCTGTGTCAATAAAAAAAAGAAAAAAAAAGGTGGTAGTAGTCTAAACCACTGACATCCGTCACTATTCTGGCACCCTCCATTCTGTTCTGGCCTCTGCTGTTCCTTGGTTATTCTCATGCATAGAAGAATAGGATGCCCAATACAGTCTGACCATCAGGGCATATGCTAGCAATATAAGTCACTGAAACCCACTATTATGACCTCTATTATGACCTCTCACAACCTTCATATAGTGTTTTGTTTTCTCCCAATGCTAGCCCCATAACATATGAAATGCACCATCATCAAGCAAGAGAGTTACCTCCCATTTTCTCCTGTATCGGGCACAGGGAGATATGGAGCTACTAACAGGAGAGGCAATAATGATAAGGCCCCTCCTTTCAGAGTCATGAGGGGAACATAGCTTTCTCAGGACAGACACACTAGTGTCTTAAAGGCTCAAAGACAGAATATTCCTCTCTTGGAGAGGCATCGAGAAGTGGATTAAATGGAGGCAGCATTTGCAGCAAAACATTCAGGGATCCCCTGTGTTTTCTTTTTAATATGATCTCTAATATATTTCCTCTATGGCCCTCTTAGGCAGGATGAGTGATGCAAGGCCCCTTTGGTTGACTTTTCTACTCAGAAGGACACTTTAGGGTCTCTCCCTCCCATGTCTCCTCCCCTTCTTGCTCCTCTAGTTCA
Source organism: Alentia gelatinosa (assembly GCA_950022655.1). Taxonomy (NCBI): domain Eukaryota; kingdom Metazoa; phylum Annelida; class Polychaeta; order Phyllodocida; family Polynoidae; genus Alentia; species Alentia gelatinosa. Next base: position 40,828,932 of record OX465582.1, read on the forward strand.
GAGGTGGTCTCATTATCCTGCCCTTCAGGCTACCTCTCCTCTGGCTACCTCTCCTCCTCCTTGCTGGCCTGCCTTACTTACTGAGAAGTAGCATGTGCAACACTCAAACTGTGACATCCTGGGAAAGGTATCAGGGCTCAAGGGCACTATGGGCACCAACAGCAAGGCCATATAACCTTCACAATATGGGGAGAGAAAACCAGCAAGAGTGAGCCAGGAATCGAAACCAAGTGGTGTCACATTTTTTGGTCTGAGATTCTGACATGCAATGGTCAGCTCTGATCCATACCTTAACCTTCTAAACCTTTTGATATGTTAGCTATAGTTAATAGTAACAGGTAGAGCATGACACAAGTATGTGACAGATAAATACAAGCAGGAGGTATAGATACTGTATGGAACAGGGTTCCATATGGCAAAATATGCATCAACTAAAACTAGGATAAGTGTCCAGCTTTATCTTGAGGGAGCCAGAGGAAAGAGACCTGGAGTATTCTGGGCATCCCCCCAAGAACTTATAGCAATTTGTTTATATGAGAATCAAAGGGGGTAACTGCACTGATTATTTTCTACCTGCATTGGTTGCCATGGTAACAAGATTCTAAAGACATAGAAACTAGAGTTACCCATTACATCCAAAATATAAACATATAAAAACAATTAATGAGTTTGAAACCCTATGAGTTTTCTTGTTTTTCTGGGACTTACTCTTCAAATGTGTAAGAAATTGGTGGTTTCTAAGTAGATTACTATAAATTAAGGTTGTCATGGAAACAAAAGGGATGCTACATTCTTTTGGTCAAAATAGTTGCAGAATCATATTCCCCATGTAATGATTGACCAACATGGTGATTTTCATGCAGTAGACTCTCCAAGTACTAGGACAAATACTTTCATTAGTTCTCTATCATCAATGGCTAAAAAACTAGTAATTTGCTTTGACAACAATCACAGCTGGCTACTGCAGTGGCTGTTTTGTGCCAATCTGGTTGCCATGGCAATCAAATTCTAAGGGAATGAAGAGAACAACTCCACATTATGTCCCAAATGTATATATCATGAAAATAAAATCTCATGAGTAGGTGTTTAGCTCCTATTTCTTACATCTATTATTCATATTTGCAGGAAATTGGTCGTTTCTAAGTAGATAACTATACATTAAGGTTGTCATGGAAACAAAAGTGATGCTACATTCTTTTGGTCAAAATAGTGGCAGAATCATATTCCCCATGTAATGATTGACCAACATGGTGATTTTCATGCAGTAGACTCTCCAAGTACTAGGACAAATACTTTCATTAGTTCTCTATCATCAATGGCTAAAAAACTAGTAATTTGATTTGACAACAATCAGAGCTGGCTGCTGCAGTGGCTGTTTTGTGCTAAACTGGTTGCCATGGCAATAAAATTCTAAGGGAATGAAGAGAACAACTCCACATTATGTCCCAGATGTATACATCATGAAAATGAAATCTCATGAGTAGGTGTTTAGCTCCTATTTCTTACATCTATTATTCATATTTGCAGGAAATTGGTGGTTTCTAAGTAGATTATTATGCATTAAGGTTGCCATGGAAACGAAAGTGATGCTACATTCTTTTGGTCAAAAGAGTGGCAGAATCAGATTCCCCATGTAATGATTGACCAACATGGCACATTTCATGCAGTAGACTCTCTAATGGCCTTTTTGAGACTTTACTCTTCTACTAGTTGCCATGCCATGCAGATTTGCCATACAAATGTCCAGTTTGTGTATCATTATCTGGCTGCTTTGGTCATAGAAAAAACCTTGTTATGGTTGCCATGGGAACAATTGAATGACTTCAAAAAATGGTGGTACCTATCAATGCTGTGTGTTATTGCTAAATTTATCAATTTGTATGTGTCATTCATAAAATTATTCTTTTTATCCAACTTTAATAACCATGAGAAAACCAAAAATTGCGGTTCCCCCACAAATTGGAATGTTACCATGGCAACAATTCTTCCAAGAAAACAGAAAAGGGCATATTTCCATACTGTACACTTTTGGCCAAAGAATGATCAATTTTACCGACAGAAAAAATGCATTTTTTCACCTTTTCTGATAAAAGTATATATTATGTGTCAGTATGTATTAAATTTTGTTTTCCTTCTGTTACCATGGAAACGAGTATGATGCTACACTTTTTGGAACAAACGAGTATCAGATTCAGATTCCTGAGGTCATAATTGACTAATATGGCAAGTTTCAGCCAGTAGACTTTCGGGGGTCAATTTTACCCATTTTTAGGCCATTTGCTCCTCTACTACTAAGCAGTAATAAACCATTATCCTCATCTCTTATTCACTTCTTATACAGAGTTGAAAATCAAGAAATACAGGTTAGAAATATTATTGAAGGTCTTAAGTGGGTATTCCACCATGACCCATGGTGTAAGCCAATCCATCGCGATTTGTTGACTCGCTAGGTCGGGATGAATCGTGTGAAGCGCCAAATCCATTTAGGCAAATTTGGCAGACACACACGTTCGCCTAGAGTTCGCCCGGTCTCATGGAACTCTCGTTTCAGTGGATCAGGCGTTCGCACGGTGGTTGCTCGGCAGTCACATAGCTCCTGCGAATTCGCATGGACATGCGACAGGCATGCGACAGTATTAAAACCTTTTAATATTATCGCATGCGTTCTCACGGTCGCATGTAATCGCACGGTCGCATTGTTGCGTGGTCTCACGAGAATTCTATGCGAATTTAGTCGCCTCAGTGGATTTGGCGCTTCAGTGTTATTGGCTGTATCGGTCTGGTAAAAGCGCCCAACATAAGCGATAATATGGCCACCACACACAGGGCCACAGAGGCAAGCAAGTTATAGTACGACCCAGCTTGGTACTGTGAGACACTGCCCGACCCTGGGCATCAGTAAAAATCCGGGCTTATGAAGTCAGCACGTTAGAATGCACACTAATGCCCTTGACATTTTTGGATAGTCAAATATTTAAGATAGTAAATGGGAGGATTCTAAGATAGTTTCTCAGCAGCATGGCCGCGGGTACTCAGTGGATGAGGTTATGCAGATGTGTCATAAGCCGTATCCATGGGTCATTCTGATTTAACCCATTTTACCAAAGACTTTGCCTGTCCGTAGGTCTATTGACTCTTTCTGAAACTGTCTAAACTGAGCTACAAAAATCTACTAAAGGAGAGGTTAGACGTGTAATTGCCATTTTCTGGCCGCAAGTACCTTCTTGAGCCACCTAATAATTCAAGTGGATTTATTTTCAGAGGTTGTTATTCGAACTATGTAGCTAGATTATTGAAGTATTTTCTAGACTGCAGATCTACTCAAGTTACTGGTCACCCTAAAAACTGTCAATTACTCCTGTATCCCCTTGTATGAAACAAATTGGTATTTTGCAACATAGTGTGTCACCAATTAGAATTGTGGTAGACGATTTCATGATTTCATTTATGGAGTACAGCTAGGAAACGGGTTCTATGAGGTTTATAGACGCCTTGAACCCGGGACGATTTGAGCCTTGGACGCCTTGAGCCTTTTTGTGGACGCTTTGAGCCTACCCTGTAGACGCCTTGAACCTAACCCTTTCGGGGGATTTGAGCTTCTAGGTGTAAAAACTTGGAAAAGTGCACTTAAACTTGTTTATAATCATATATATATATACAACCCTAAATCTAACCAACCCTATTCTTACCCTAACCCGCTTGTTGAAAATGATAATATATGGAGGCTCAAGGCGTCCACGGGGTAGGCTCAAGGCGTCCATGTTTTCGCGTTGACAGGAGGCTCAAACGGTAAAAGGCTCAAGGCGTCCTGTTCCCTTCTATGACCTTCCAGAAATGGAATGTTGAATGCCTATGTATTATATCAACTATCAAACGTACCTTTTCCTTGACTGAGACAAGTACTTTTCCTGCATTCAGTGGTATCGAGGTATGCAAGTAATCTATTTTTAAGTTACCGCATTCCATGATCATACATGCAAGGTTTAGGAAGAAGCTGAAGGATAAAGCTGTGAGAAACACCAGCCTAGCGAATATATATGTACCATGGTCAATCATGACAGTAGACACTAAAACCTCCGCAGAAAAAATCTCATGAGCCTGTCGGCAATACATTACTGGGAATCGATATGCCATAGGGAATACAAGTTCTTTTTTTGAGGGAACCTCTTAAATCATTTTAGTAAAACTGCGATAAATATCCAAGTCGGTAAAAACAACTCTAGACTGAACCTAACTAGCAGTTCACAAGAAATCTACACACAACGTTAACTTTCAAAACATGTTACCAGGCACATGTCTGATGGTGTACATGTCACATTGGCAAACGTCGTATGCATGTAACAATACCTCATGAATATTATTTGTAACACTTCATTGTACTGTACGATATTGAACTGTTTAAAAGACTAAATACACACACACGCATATATATATATATATATATATATATATATATATATATATATATATATATATATATATATATATAATAATAATAATAAAAGCATGATCTACATGTACATATCCAGACATGCACCGCTAATGAATTCAGGGAACTGTAAATCTATACACACTGTCAAATGAGAACTGAATCGGCAAACAGCAAGATGTCTTCCTTCTTTATAGAGTATAGTTTTATGGAGAAAAGATGAATTTGTAACGATATATGCAAAAGAAATAAGTTATTGGAGAAGAATGTTACACCACATATACCTATTTTCGAATGCTTATAAATAGAACTTGCGCATGCTGTCTGCAAATGACACATATTTGATACAGTAAAACCCCGCTTAAGGGGACACCCTCCGTCCCCCTTAAGCGGTATTAGAATATATTAAATATAAATTGTGAGTATGTATAAAATGCAATGTTATATATATATATATATATATATATATATATATATATATATATATATATATATATATATATATATATATATATAATATGTATATGTGTGTGTGTGTCATGATGTGTTATCATTCTTGGTTTTGTAAATATAGCATCATACTCATATGTACCACCAAGCAGAAATATCAGTGTATCCATGCATACTATATTGTTAATATATCGTATCTCATGTAAACGTCGCAGTTTTCTTCTTTCGCTATATCTATCTAACTGTCTCGTCCAACCCGGTCTGCCACCTCACATCGAGTAACCAAAGAGAGCACAACCTGGCTGGTGGCGCCCCCTGGCCATGTCACGCGGCACTAGGCGGGTTAAGCGGGCGCTGTGTGGGCGCCGGGCGTCAGTCGTGACGGGCCTGCAGCTCGGGTCTCGTGTCCGCCTCCCACAAGAGCAACTCACAATCTGCTCACAGCGACTGCCGCCCGGTGCGCCCAGCTCTGTCTACCTGTGTGATCTGTGCCCGCCAGGCAACCCACTGGAGGGACTTCTCTAACCTGTGAACATCAGACTAACAGTAAACCGTTCTCTCTCTCTATTTGAGTCCATTGTGGAGAAACAGCAATGTACCATTGTAGTGTGTGTGTAAAGCCAGCACCGACGGCAGGCTGAGGAGAGGCAGGTAAGTTCTGAGGACTTCCTTTATTACATTGTAGTTTTATTACGTGTTGTTTAACACGTACCAAGCTATCCCTACCTACGGGGACGAGAGGTATTGCAACAGAAAGCATGACATTCTTTTATTGAACCTGACGACTTTAATCTACGCTTTCAATCGGTGCTCCCTTGCAATGCCAGTTCGAAAGTTATAAGGATCAATATTATGAGATGGAAATAAACAATATAATAGTGAGTGAATAGGAAAAAAAAAAATTATCTAAAGAAAGGTGATAGATGAATTGTGAAAATAAAGAAGGGCGGGGAAACCGATTGTCTAAGTTAAAGGACAGTTGTATAACACAAATACAAAGTGATTAAGACATTCCGATAGAACAGTCGATGATAAAGAACAGTGATTTTGAATGATTAGAAGGCCATGCCATGGTCAAGGCTAGGTGACAGTGCTGTAATACTTGCTGGCTGCTTTTAATGCCAAAACGTATGCTTTCCAATTGCCTGGCCAGCGGCAGGGGAGCTACAAGGACGCGAGGAGGGGCGCCGACCCGCTCCCAGTCGGCGCCGAGCCAGGGCAGAGGCGGCCAGACATGAGCAGCTCGCGCGGGTAGCGGCCGCCGCGAAACGACTACTTTGAGCAGTTGGCTGATAGCGCCCGTCCAATCAGTTACGTGGTAATTGCGAAGTGCAGTCCCTGAGGCCTCCTTACTGGAAACCTTCCAGGCTGCTCTATTGGAACTCTGTGTGAGGCTCGGTAACGCTGATTCGGCCAAACTGCTCCCTTGATATCCCCATATATACAGCTAAACTGGAGCTGCTCATCGCATTGCCGCGTATCTGATCAATGTTATCAGTAGGTGCTCATGCACAGACTTAAGCCGTAAGCGAATCGCTATTTGTATTCAGCATATATAGGTCCCTCCATATCGTTCCCAAAATATCTACGACTATTGACCAGTCAGTATAGCTGCATCCTGATGATCCGCTCCGTTTAAGACTATCCCTTTCTGTTCGGGGTGCAATTGATGAGCGCATCTGAGCAGCTCCTAATACTTCCCTCAGAACCTACTCGATCTAATCAGAGAGACCTGACCTGAGATACCGGGCCTATAAATGATCATTGCTCGGGGACTACCGCCACTTTTACCGCCCGCTTTTAGCGAGCTGCTCGGTGTGGGTGCTCGCCCGTGGACAACTGCTCATAATGGAGAACCCGCCACGAGTGACGGTCCCTTGTAGGGAACACTCTGCTTAAAGGCCTGCCAAATCCTTAAAAAAGATACATGAACGCCAACCATTATTGCTGATTGTAAAGTATTGCTCATACGTCGAGCGACAACCTATCTTGAGCTGCTTAAAGCGTGTGTCCTGATGTATCAGACTTATGATATAGCTAGTGGCTGCTTGTATTTTCCGCGGTTAGCGACTTCCTATATGAAACTTTTATCAGAGGTGACATCCCATATTGGATGGTAGCTGACAATCTATATTGAAATATACTCGTGCATTGACGACCTACAATGGACTGTTGATGACTCTTGGCGATCTAGAGGTTATATCAAAGCATTTTTCCTCTGGCGACTACTTCCTCTGAAGCCCTCATTGTTTCAGAGATCCCTTAATCAATTTGCATGTGCTGGAGATTTCTTGGATAAAATATGTCATAGGTGGTGACCTCTATATTAAGCTCTAACTGACTTGTGACTGTCTTTGGTGAGCTATATATAGAGGAAGAGCTGCTCCGGGGCTGTATAAAAAGTCAGCTGTCTGCTAGCCGCTCATTCTTGTGTGCTCGCAACAGCTGGATAGTGAGTAAACTCGGGCTTGGAGCCGGCAACTTTGTCGCTAAAACCAGGCATGCTTTGACCAAGTTGCACCTGTGTATGAAGAGGGAGACACAAAAGTGGGGAGTCAGAACGGCGGCAGTGTTCGGCGCTTCTGAACGGTATGATTTGGTAACCCTTTACATACGATTGCAAAGATTCAAATCTCGTATTTAAAAGACAGGAAGTCCCATAGACTTCTCATACAGAGGAATGAGTGTTGTAAAAGGTGTGAATAAATTATATCAGATTTCCATGGTGAGATGTAAATCACTGAACTCCCCAGATCTGTATAAGATACAGTATGAAGGATACAGAGTAATACATTGGTCTGATTCCCTATGGAACGTGACAGACGTTACCTGTTTCTGTCGAATGATGCTTTCACTGAAGTAGTTTGATGCCCTGAGGCGAGAACCTTTGATAAGGGTTATTCGTACTTCATTTCCTAGATTATTCCAAATGAGAATCGTTCTATTTATCTAAGAATCCAGCGCAGAGGAATTATGATGCTTTCTAAAGAAAAGCTAAAAGATGCAATATTAGAACAAATTGAAAGAAGGGGATGTCAACATCGAACATAATTTCTATAGTAACAGCACGAAGGCCACGACTAATACATTATGGATACTGTTGAATGTGTTGAGAACAAACATAATGCATCTAAGTATTATTCGGCAGGCTTTCGTTATCAGTATATATGTTTTTCGAAAGTCCTATGTAATAACCGTAGAAAGAGACGCAAATATCAGCCAAGAAATCTGAGATATATAGCTGAGTTTGCAAGACGCGGGAGTTTGGTGCATGCGACCCACGTTCGATTCCCGGTCAAGAGTTTGCATCACATTTCTTTTCTGTCACACTCACCGAATATAATCCTTTCGTGCCGTGAAGGTGAAGAAAACCCCAAACCGGCCAAGGCAGAAGAAAGTGTTCCGGCGAAAGCATACCAGAAGAGTTTAGAGTCTTACCCTCTCAGCTTACTTTATCTAAGTTCTTACAGTCCCAGAGACATACTTAGATGATTGAATTGGTCGTAGCACACAGATAATTTCTCAAATAGTGGAATGAGTTGAAATTCGACATGAACGCTAAGATCAAAATTCGATTATATTTGTCAACTCAATTTACACATCGTCTTATAAAATTCAATCAGTTTTATATAGTACAGAAACCTCAAACCTGAACATGTTATTGAAATTTATCATTCATCCGTCTTAGCTCTACATTTAATTTTCCAAACTAGAATTTGAGTTAAAACAGAATTTACGGACTGTCCTTCCCTTCAGTATGATACTTACCATTATAGCGTATTCGTATAAGTATAAGCAGAGTAAATCGATGATCATTGCCACAGGCCGTCTGATGCTGATATTGACAGTCTGTTTCGTAACCCCCGCCCCTTTGTGACCTGAAGGGCAGTGGGTCTAGAAAGGTCAATCCCAGGGTAACAGAATTAGGCTGATCAATCAACTTTGATACCGATCCGTATCCCTTCACAAGGCTAGTTCTAGGTAGGTAATTCCTATAGGGGGTGGTGGATGGGGATGTCCTTGGAACCGAAAACTACCGTAGAATGCCAAAGCAATGGGAGAGGATAATATCAGTTATATTACATATTGCCCAGACTAATTAAGGGAAATAACCTATCAATTGCCTTCCTCTTTGCGGATTAGCCTCTCACTTTACTTGTTAACAGACAGACGTTGAGTTGAGAGGCAGGTTTATATTACAGGAGGCCAGCTGGAATGAGACCCGGCAGGTGAGCTGGGATATAGGATATCATGGAGTCATGATAGATGACACAGATCAGGCAGGTATGTCTGCTGTCATGAGACCAGGCAGGTATGACCGGAGACGGGAGATATGATAAGTTACAGCCCCGTGGCTGGGTATGATGGGTGACAGGAAACTAGACAAGTATGATTGATGACATAGACCAGCCAGCTATGATGGGTGACACAGACCAGGCAGGCATGACTGCTGACATGAGATCAGCCAGGTATACCCGATAACATGATAAACACATGTCAGTATATAACTCTGTGCTTCGTCTCATATACTAGACTTGACTTTTAAAGTTCAGTGTTGTTAACCAAAGTAATTCACATTATAGGATATCTGATTCTAGAAAATTTGAATGTCAATCAATCCTATTTGCCTCAACCTTTAAGCAATCAAGATGGTCCTTCTGAGTAGTCTGCTCACATCTTCGCGTTCCTGCAGAAACTCCTGAGACAGACTTTTAGGAAACGGCCCCTAGTTTTGTCTGAGAACCGGTACCAGACCAACCTCACCACGCTAATGGCATCAAGCACAGAGAACTGACCTTCTCTCTAAAACAAATTGATTTAAACCGAACCTGGATTGAGTCGACCAGTCGCTGCTACACTGAACAACCATCTGAGCCTAATGTCACGTGATTGATCCTGACCTAAATAAAGTGGGAAGGTGTGAATGGCTCTGACTGGTCGTGGGGAGGAGGGATGGGGGCGTGGGAGTGGTGGAAATAGGTGGGAGTGATATTGGAGAGGGTGGGTGGCATAAATAGAGGTAGGGTAGTGTACCAAGTGATTGGGGTTCATAGTAGGTTTAGGTTTTGTAGTGTTTTGATATGTGAAATCCATCAGTGATATATATATATAAGTAGAAATCTATTTCATAGGATGGGGTCAAGGATTGACCAGCAAATTGGAATCTCAGGGACTCGATTTTGAGATCCCGCAGTATGCAAGAGCTTCCGATGCTTATTCTGCTCTATTAGAGACAGGCTTCTGTACTATTAATGTAATTTTTGTCCGTTCCGCTGGAGTTTGGTCTCCGTGGTTGGGAAAATTTTCTTTTGGGGAGCAGGCTGTGGACATCGATAAGCCTCGTGAGTACACACAGGCTTCTGTACTATATTCCATAAAAAGAGAAGAAGTTGGAATTAATACATGCATACACATATATGGCAGGGGAACAAATGTAGAACTAAAATTGTGAAGTGTACGGGTTGTAGCTGCTGGCAGACTATGGAGGTAGTTCTGATTTCATCTTCAGAGGAATTTGTATAATGCTGAGAACGGAGGCAGGTGAAACATTGAGGTAAAAAACATTGGGGGTAGGGGGTCGATGGCTAAGACCCTTCGGTGTCACCCCGTCAAAGAAAACTGAGGACATTCAACTGTTCCGGCAGTACTTCACGTCCGGTTTTATGAAACATCCAACGTGTTTTGGAGCAGGTTCTTAGGAATGATCGCCAGAAACCCTTGAGAGCAATACCAGTCCACATATTAATTTGTGAATATTCAATCATGTAACGTATTATCATTATTATACAGTTCGGTTAACGTAGACGATTATTTGTAGGCCGGTCGAGAAGATTGTTCAGATTGCTTTTTGGAGAGCAGCCTAAAGCGGGATTCACATAATGGGATTCATGTACCTTCCAGTGTGTTTATCTGAGAAAACTCCTGCTGAGATTCTGTGCTCGAACACAATCTCTTCACCTAAATTGTAGGGTTCATAGGTTCCCCTGACAAATGTTGGCGACATTTACTCCTAAAAAGGAACAGCATCTCATGAGATTTTGAACCCTGTGAGGTACATGAATCCCAACGTGTGAATTCTACTTAACATCCCCTGTGCTCTCAGAGCGGGAGACAGTTGTGTGGCTATGAGATGGTGACGGGAGGCGGGCGTGGAGCAGGGGGCGGACGCAGGGGGACGTGCGACTTGCCTTTGACCGCGGGAGGTTTTGGTTCCGTTTGGTGAATGGTCAGCAGCGGAGGGAGATTATAGGGAACCAATACTTGTATAGATGCCTACGGTTCAGACTTCTTTCCTATATCAATCACATCAAGTTACTCACGAAATAACGCGGTGGAACTTGATGCGATTCATAAGTCTTGATTACATGTACATAACCCTGTAAGGACGGGTACCTGTGGCTTAGCTAACCCCGTAAGGACCGGTGCTGGTGGCAGCGTGTCCTACTAGCGGACGGACACAATCGCCAAAAATCATATTTCCAATGTGTAGCAATGTGATACGATACAACATGATTTGAATAGAAATACTAGATATGATGGCATATCTAAATCCTGTGAAGATTTGATAAATATTGCTATATCATTTCCTCGTTATAACAGTTTTTCTAAAACGATACCCCAAGGCATCATGCGTCTTTCTTGCGGTGATGCCTGGATGCATCATGTGTCAATAGCAGCACAGGCATCATGCGTCCCGAAAGTATTAATCCTTAGTTAATTAGTGATACTTACTAATCTTTTATGTAGAACAACCTGGTTTGCGCGCATAGCTGATTCTACGACCCACGTAAACATAGTCGACGGGAACTGATGGTGTGTCCGCGCCCCGTCTGCGCCCTTCTGTATCAGTCTTCGTCAGCGGCGTGCTGCAGGCGCAAACATCACAGATCCAACGCAGGGATCCAGATCAACCCCCTCCCCCTAGGGCTTTTCAGGAGTCGCCGTACACGAGGACTAAATGTCTTGTCTCAGTTCCATTAGGTCTGATCTTTGCACAAAACAGCGCAGAAGCGATGTTAACGTAACTCGCCATCCATCGCGTCTTGTTTGAGTTCCGTTCGCGTCTAACCTTCCCGTTAACACGAACAAAAGCGGTAAGAAATTATATATACTCTTAAAGTACAAAGTGAATGCAAGAAACAGAACGATTGGGTACAGCCTGTTGTATTCTTCAACAATGAGAGGGGAGCATTAGAAATAAGTATGGAGAACTGGCATAGGGCACGGTTTGTTGTTCAAAGGCTTTGCGGGTGCGTTGGCAGGCATCCTTCCGCCTGGGGCTGGGTCGGGCAGCCTTAAGGCGACGCCGTTTTAAATCATGTTACTTCTCGCCCCTCGCCGATTAACAAGAATGCCTCAGTGAACAGATCAATCGGATATTGATCTCCTATAGATTCTGGCCAGGCGGGGCGGAGCGACACGACTCGGACGATGATTTAGCGGGGGTTCGCTGCGACAAAGGGTCGGAACAACGGTAGGGTTCATCTGCGGGGCAGGAAACAAGGGGTTGTATAGCCCAAAGAATGCCGTCTATAGAGGGGAGTAGGGATGACGGGCTGACGGACACTGGAGGGGGTGCGGGTAAGAGGGAAATATTGAGATAAGGACTAGCGGGTCGGGGTGAATGGGAAAAGAAATTCTACGAATATGAATTCCTGAACTATGCCGGGTGTGCACTTTGTGTCTAAGTACTGCCCTGTTTTTCTCTGAGCACATATCTTCATCATTCATGTGCTGCTCAGAAGTTCTATGAGTAGTTTTAGGTGTCCTCGGAGAAGCTTGCAGCTGCTCGGCAGTGCCCATACCATCCAGCAGTAGGATGCCCATTGCTGTGGGTGGTTTATTTCATGACACACAATATCATATTCATCATCGCACCAATGCCACCCACAGACAAGGACGAGATGCAGGCAAGCCAGGGGACTGTTTAATAATCTAGTCTCGTATATGAAAAACCCTTCCTGTACCTCGTACAAAGGTAATAATTTAGTAATATCTAAGTTTGTTCGCTGACAGTCTTAGTCGCCTATGATATCGCCCATAAGTGTTGAATAAAGTTGACCCACATCTTCCCTGGGTCTCCTTGGCGTAAAGAAAATGGTTTACATCTACACGACTAGATAAACAGGCCCCAGGTCAGAATTCATGGGGTTCGAAGCGAGAGGCAACGAGCGTTTGCGCCACGTCTGCGTCCGTCTATTCCATATTTACGTCACACCTGCCTACCACCTGGCTACATCTGTGTTACACTCAGGTCACATTTGCAGGGAAATCAAACGCAGATAGCACGCAGATAGAATGCTGTAACTACGTCCACATGAGTCTGCACGAGTCCAATATATATGTATCTCATATCCTGCGTTCCAGCTGCCTCTTGGGTACCGTCTGCATCCTACTCATGTTTGTTTTGTGTTATGGTTGTAGAAGTAACAGAGGGATTGTACACGTACACACACATTATGTTTGGGGTAGCTCTAGACAAGGTAAGCGATATGTTTAGCGGGGTAGGGAGCATATATATGTAGGCATCGTCACACTTGCGCAATATAGACGTCTTGAGAGCATTACTATATTTTTCACGTTATTAGAAATGACAGTGCAAGGACTACTTGGAGGTGGCAGCCAAACAAAAAGGTCAGCATCTCGACCTGAGATATCATTACGTATCTAATTTGAGGCTGGCCCTCTTTGCTTTCCTAATGCAGCCGTTAGTAACTTTGGGCCATTGATATAAATGCTAATCTTTTTTTAAACTCTTGGGTTGGTGATTCTTTACGGTGTAGTAATAGCAAGGAAGTTCGAAGACAAAATGTCCTGTTATTATTGATAAAACTGTTAATGATAAAACATGTACAGATCTTCCCTGGATATACCATTAGGTCAAACATGTAGTTAGTAGTGAAAGAATCACATTCTTAAATCCGCAATGTCTGTGACGTCAGAGACCGTCATATTCAATGTCTCTATCACATCACGAAACAGAGTTCAATGAATATAATACGCGTTATATGCAACCGTTGGTTATGAGCTCTGATACTCTGTTATGTTACTATGTATTCCCTTTAGTTTGAACAACGAATATTGGTTTAAGTTTTCAGGTAAATGAACCTTTCATACTGGCTCTAGACGACACAGTCGATAAAGTAGATAATAACATGGGTATCGAGACCGGGTTATTGTCAATGACTCGTCCTTCATATGCAACGCTATGATATGCCAGTAAAGTCTGGGAAGACAAATGTTAAGCCGTCCGGACATAAAATCAACTAAACCTTCTTCTCACGTCCAGGCATACCTTACTGAAAGGGTAAGAACTTCCTCTCTGAATTTCTGCAATACACATACAGAAAATGCATATATATATATATGCGTGCAGTTATGCTTGCATGCGGATCATGAAGGCATATTTTGCTTTCCTCTTCATCTTTTGCCTCATATTGTTTTTCTTATTGCTGTCATCCTATTTTCATAGAAGAACATAATAGATCTATATTATCCTCGTTAAAGACATTGTTGCACCGTTATAAAACCTTTCAGGATTTCAAATTCCCTTCAGAGATATAAAAGCTTTTGTCTATTTCCACCATTAAATGTGCATTATGGCTATGAAGTTCAGACATTCAGAGTGTGTGGAAGTTGTCATCGCTTCCGAGTAAGCGAACACTCCGTGTAAGCGGACAATTTGGCGCGGAGTGGAGGGTGTCCACTTACACGGGGTTCTACTGTATGTGATAAACACTAAGGGGAATTTCAATTTTATTAGGCCAAAGGTTGACGGATTCTCTGAATTTTGTGCAATACATGGGAAAACAACAGAAGGGACAGGATTATAAAATGTTTAATAGGTAGTTAAAAAGCAAATCACTGATGTCCATGCAACAAACCCCATAATTCGACACAAATGAAACGCGAAACCGACAGGCAGTAAAAAAATAGCCATGCAAGTATGTATTTCAAATCCATTTGAGTGATTTTCTATGGAATAGAAAAACTTTGCGTATCAGTGGAGACTGATGTGAAAGATTGGCGTATGCCTACTGGCAGCGGCTGGCAGGCTGGCGCGCCGCGGCGTAACGGCGTACGCCGCCGGAGCTGCTCGTCATTTGGCGGCTGCTCCTCGCAGGCCTCTCAGCTTGCCATTGAGACCTATTCAGAAGAACAACTTTAATTTGTTCATCCCATCCCGGGTCCGGTCTTCCTTTCTCACGCCTGTTCCTCAGCCCGGAGACACGATTGCCTGCAATGCTGGTGGTGCTGCTGGTATGGCTGTGGTGGAGGTGGTGCTAGTGATGTGTGCCTGGTGGACGCGACAATATGCAACCATTAGATTGTGCCCAAGAGGAGGCTGCTCCATTCCAGAACTGGGGGCTTTCGAGATTGCTGAGTTGTTTAATCATCGGTCAGAGGGAAGAGAGATGATGCGACGGAGGTCGAAAAGAGAAGAAACGTGATGTACGCCAGAGAATGTCACTTCTTGCCGCTCTCCAAAGAATGCAATAGGAAACGTAAAATACACGAAAACGTTTGATATAAGGAGGATATAAAGAAATGGTAGTCAGGGTTGTTATCAATTATGCTGGGAAGCTTTCATGTACGAATTATTAACGGATGTCCCGCAAATAGGGAATGTTGCTGCTTGCATGTTTTACTAAACAACACACTACAAATCATTGTCTTTGAACAGATTAAACACTAACCCTGGCTATGCTTTCAGACTTTAAAGCATAGGGGGTCCTTATGGTGAGTCAGATACATCATCTACTATAGCAGCCACTCCAGGAATATAGCATACCACAGCTACTGCTGGCATGTTAAAGACATAGCGGCAAGAGGCACATCTCTGGAGGATACCATCCGGACCCCTCCCCCCTCAGTTCCCGGAACCATGCCCCCCCCCGCGCTTTCCGGACCTATGAGAATCCTCCCCCCCCCCTCCCGTGGAGTGAGCCTTTTTATCATTGATTTCTGACATTTGTGAAGACGATTACACCGAACTGGGCCTGACGCGCGCGCACCAAATACACCGCGCGGCATCAATACAATCGATGGTGGGCGCGACAGTTGCCGCCTTGGCTTCCCACAATGACATGTAACTGTCGTCACTCCCCTCAGCCTGCCAATCCCCGCCACTTTCTTCACCAGTCGACGATCTCCTTCCCCAGTCCTCAGCCACTAAAATGGAGGTAACTGTCAGTCTCTTTCGCTGTCTATCTGTCGTCTATTTCGCACAGTGCTTTGTACATGGATGGTGGCATCGGCCTCCCACTGTTTCTTGTCGGGTCTTCCTAAAAGACTGCAGAAAGCGGCTCCAATGAAAGAAAAAAGATGTATAAGATGTTAGTGATATTTCCTATACTCTTTAGTGTTGGGTATCATGGAGAGACTACGTGTAGGGCTTCACACAAGTAACATTAATGCAATTAGGAAGTATTCTTTCTTTAGTGAAGAGGGTAACTAATGTTTGAATTGAATTGAAAACACATCAATTTACTCTGGCCTTTCCGAGAAAGAAAATACGAAGGTTGCGTGCTTTTTCAAGTGCTCACATGATAAGGGTGTTCTGTAACAAAGAGACGCTTTGAGGGACGAATAAAAGAACACAGGAGCAAACAAAACGAATGAAAGAATTAAGTTGACCTAAAGCCGGCAATCATAACTAAGATTTTCCAAATCATTTGTGTCAAACGAGTTCCGAGAACAACGAAGAATTCGACGTAATATTGGAACCGATTTGAAATATGTAACTTCTGTAACATAGATATGGTAGCAGTTGAAAGTTTATATTCATCTTTTCTCCTTCCCCTTCCCCACCTCCACAAATCAATATATCACCGTATTA